>OZ010574.1:91153420-91395920 GCA_963932145.1 Acanthosepion lycidas
GTAGAGATGTATAAGTATGTCAACAGCAGCAGAAATTAAAAAGAAAAAAGTTGATTTTCTCTATACATTGAAAAGCTTTGTAGAGAAGTTTCCAAGTAAATGCCTTTTCTATTAAACATGATGAACATCCCATTGACAGAAGCTGGAATCTAGCCTAGTTTTAATTCTTTATGTTATAATAAATGCCTGATTCATTGCCCCTTTTTTGTAAAATTTCTGCACACGTTATTAATATTAACAGTGATTAATATTAATAATATTTGCATATATAGGCATTAACATTACTAACAATGCTTCATTTAATAATAAATAAAATATTATATTTCAAGATTCTAAGCCAGTTTCTTATTGAACTGCCATGCTTTTGCAGTACACAGTTTGTCCAGGCTCCAGCAATTAAAGAAAAAGAATTTCTTTAACTCTCATGAAACACTGATAACTTTTTTCTTGTCAGTTCCTCTTAGATTAATACTACTATTAATAAATAGATAATGCTTTATCTAATAAGTACAAAATTACATATCCAGATGCTAATATTCCATTCAAACAAGCCAGTTTCTCACTGGATTCAGCAATTGAAGAATAAGAATTAATTTTTTTTACTTTATATTATGATTTTCTTTATTTTGGATTCTTGTAATAAACCTATTTTTTCAATTATGTTGTCTAAAAGTAATATTTTTTTCTTTGGTAAAAAGGAAGAGAAAGATAAGTGTTTCAGTTTTAACCAGGTACTTTCCTATAAGTTCATATCGAAATTCATATAGAAATTGCAAAATTTACTGCTTGATCATTCAGAAATATTTACTTTAACAAAAAATGACGAAAGGGCAAAGATGAAGTAGTAGTAAAGTCAGTGGTCATCATCAAGAAAAGCTTGAAATGTTGACTATATAATTAGATTCAAATGTAGTCTAAATACAAATACAGTTATTTTTTTCATTTCTCTCAAACCGCCAGAACATGCTGTGTTATGCATGAAAAAAGTCTTAGCATATTTATTCATTAAACCACATAAGTTATATAAACAGTTAGTTTTCTGAGTGCTTTATAAACAACAAATTCTTCTTTTAATTCAAGCAAAGTTAAACAGCATGAACTAGTTTCTCCCATTTCTCTGTCAAATGCATGTGCTCCTTGTTGATCCACTTGATGGCCACGGTGAAATGAAGACTGGATTTACTAGTCATGCTGTTTTGCAATTGTTTTCATATTTTCATTGTAAATACAATTCAGTACTAGTGATCTCAACTTCTACTAACAACTGCAATATTCGGTTAACTAGAATTAGTTAGTCCATGCTGTTGTCTCTTATTGTCCGCCATCGATCACTGCATATCAAGCCAATGTATTGTAACTGGACAGCTAGTACTCACCCTAGTAAATTGATCTCTCTTTCAAATGTAGCTTCAATGGTATTACTGATTATGAGATATGTTTTATGAAATCTTCAAAAGTTTCAGATGTCCAAAAAGGTGTAGATTTCTGGCACCTCTAGTTGGTCATGTGACAGGTGTTAACACACTGTGTATTAAAATACAGTTCTGCACAATTGTGGGTGCATTCAGTTGTAACTATGTGAAACTTGTGAGTACATTTGGATGTTTCTGACTGTAGGAGTATATACAACCGTTGCAGCCACCAAGCAGACTTACAAATGATACTGCTCATTAGAGTTGAAACAATGACTAACTGGATTTTAAGACTAAAGCAGGTTCAATTTGGTGTTACTTATTCATAGTACACTTTTATCAGTGACATACTCGGTATTTGTGCTGCACAGAGTGGTTGTAGAAGCAACATTTCAAAAGTGGACACCATTTACAAAATATAAAAAATAACAACCTTTTATTACTCTGATTGCTGGCAAAAAAATTACACCACCCCCACAAAAAAGAAAAAAAAAATGTAACGACAAAAATGTAAAAATATGTTTAAAAATATTAGGTTGGTGCAAAAACAATGTCGGTTTTTGACGTAATTTTTAACGTCAAAAAACGGCATTATTTTTGCACCAACCTAATAATTAGCTAAGATGAAAAGTTATTACATTGGCAATATAGGTATTCTGAAAAAAAAATCCTGCAACCTTAGCTGATTCATACTGTAACCCTCAAAGTTACTATTCAGTCAGTTAAATGCCATACATGACAAAGAAAAAAAAATGGCACAATTAATTTTGCATTCTAATCATTATACTTACTTACTTAAATGTTACCCACCTCCCAAAAAACTTCCTGCTCAGGGTGTACTGTCCCTCTCACCCAACTCTAGGTCTGCCAATGACTGTTATAGATCCTTCAGTGTGTATTACACTCATTAACAGTAGCAGATGAGAGTTTGTTAACCATTACACCAAGCCTATTTCAAAGCATCTACTGATTCACAAGTGCAACCCAATACAGTTGCACTTAAGTGCAGCTGTTATTAGTTTATAATAAACAAAGCAACACATTCTGAATGACTCATGTGGTTACTATCACTAGGGGATCATAGTAAGGTAGGTATTTTTTTCACTCACTTAGAGGGTACGATGGGTAAATTGTCGCCATTTTATATTTTTAATTTTGTGCATGAATGTTGCTTGTTTTTGATTTTGTCGGCTGCAAAGTATAGTAGTGCCAATTGGACACTGTCTATGAGAAAAAGAGTACCATGATGCAATTCACTCCACCAGAAATTTGGGAACGATATGCTGTATGTGCCAAAAGTTCCATTTCAGAGTGTTTGGGTGTCAATCTGAGGAGAGTGCTGAGGATTTGGAAAGGGTTGGATGAGTCTAATGGTGCTTACAAAGGTATGGCTACTCAGAAAACTCACTCTGATTGTTCTCATAAGAAATAACTCCCATATTTGTTGTTGAGGGCCTCAGACTCATCACGAAGGACTACATTAAGTGCCTTGAGGAGGTAGTGCTGTCATGGGTCAGGAGGATAGCTGATGGAAGACCCTATGTCTGGCAACAAAACTCTGAACCATGCCACACAAGCAGGAGAACCCAGTCATGTCTGTCAGACAATTTCTTTGACCTCATCACCCCTTACATCTGGCCACCTAACTCCCCAGACTGCAATCCCCTTGATTATTGTGTGGGGAACAATTGAGCAAGAGACCAACAAAACTTCTTGTAACACCAAAAGATGAACTGAACGCAAGGATTATGGCAGCATTCACTGACTTAAAAAAAGGAGTCCATCCAGAAGAGTTGCAGGACATTTCAAAGTCATCTGCAAGCCGTGCATGAAGCCAATGGAAATTTTATTGAATAAATTTACTTTTTAGTATTTTAAGATTTTTTTGTGTAATTTTGGTAAATATATCTGATAAAATGAGATGTCAGTGTTATTTTCATATTTGCCTAATTTAGATATCAATTTATCCATCGCACCCTGGATATCTTTTACAAAATCATTTATCTTTCCCAATGGCATATAATATAATTTGTATAGGATTATATCTTAGACTTCAGTCATCAATTTTTTTATCCTTTACAAATTTTTAGTGATTTTTTTTTTTTTTTTACTAAAGAAAACAGTTATCTATTTGTTACTATTTAGAATCAGATTTCTTTTGATTAAGCCAAGTTTGATAAAAGTTCATATTTATAGAATATCCTTTGAGAATTGGGTTTTCTATTAATGGCTTTCAAGATCAGTTTACTTTTAAGAAAGCCATGAAATTCTAGGTAGATGATGTATAACCTGTCACCCCCATGAGTGACTACACTATAGGTAGTAACTACCTATAAGTATCTGTAAGTCAATGGATTACAGACTCTAGCTGCAACCTGTTCCAGCTAAACAGTCAAACTCTCTGCCCAAAGGCAGAGAGGAACCCGGACGAGGCTCCGCCAAAGGGCAGAGTCTCGTTCGAGGAGGTTAACCAACCCAATCCCGTTATGTGGGTTCTACGGGCATTTTTTGGCTGAGCCTACGGGCTCGGAGAACCCACATTAAAACCGGCCTTGTGCCACATGCAACCCTCATGGTGGGGTAGCTAAATATACTAGCTGCAACATGTTCCAGCTAAATAGTTGAACTCTATGTCTTCGGGCAGAGAGGAACCCAGATGAGGCTACACCAAAGGGCAGTCTTGTTCGGGGAGGTAGACTGATCCTAAACCCGTTTATACGGGTTCAAAAGGGAATATTTTGGGCCAAGCCTATGGACTCGGAGAACCTACATTAAACTGGCCTTGTGCCACATGCAACCCTTGTGGGGGGTAGCTAAATATACTAGCTGCGAGCTGTTCCAACTAGACGGTCAAACTCTCTGCTTCTGAGCAGGGAGGAACCCGGACAAGGCTCAGCCAAAGGGCAGTCTCGTTTGGGGAGGTTGACCAACCTGATCCCGTCATGCGGGTTCTAGGGGCAGTTTTTGGCTGAGCCTATGGGCTCGAAGAACCCACATTAAACCCGGCCTTGTGCCACATGCAACCCTCGTGGTGGGGGTGGCTAAATATACTAACTGGGATCTGTTGAGTATGACTCAGACTTATGTGAGAACTACCGACCTTCCAATAGTAATACTCACTACTGGATTGACTTGCGACAACCTTGTGCATAACTGTTACCTTTATTCTTATTGTACTGGTTTTTTACAATAAACCTTTACTTATTTTATCCACCTTGTTTTTCAAGTATAGATTCCTATTAGCACAGAACATAACAGTAGAAAAGACCTGTTTGATTTAAAAATAAAATTATATTCAAAGTTTAGTTTTTTTCCTTTAGCTCAGTCATCGACCAATGCACTAATAGAAAATACTTGAAGATCTTGGAGGTACAAAGTTAAATTATCGCAAACAGGATGAATATAATTAAAATGAAGGTAAAAAGAGGAAAACAACTTCAGTAGTTTAATATGGAAGAAGAAAGAAAAAAAAATGTGTGTGATAACCGGTTATCACTCCTCACTCATCAGAACCCAATCAAGGAAAATAAAATTATTTTTGCACAAATAAGGTGTATTTTCTATTTCATGTTTTTTTTTTTTTTTTTTAGTCACTTGTACACAAATAATTGCATTTTCCTCAATTTTCCTTATTTTCATTAAGAGTGCTAGCACCCTCTGGGAGGGGCACAAGATTGAATTTCATTGGGTGCAAGAGAGTGGTTTAGCCAGCTACTACTTTAGAGGGTTTGAGACAGTTTGATGCTGCCTATGATACCAACTGAATTTATTAATAAAAATGTTATTCTATTATAACCAATTAATTTCTGGATTCAGTTCTCTTTTGTCAAGCAAGACAAAAATCTAGGAATTACTTTAATCCACGGGCAGAGCCATGGATTGGATTCAGCAAGAAGGTTCCACGTTTTGACAAAATCATAAACAAGAAACAGGAGAAAAAAATGTCATTGAATTTTATGCTCACATTGGTGATTCATTTTATTACTTACAATTTTTAAAATTAAAATCTAATTGCTTAATAATAATTGAATTTTTGCCAAATTAAAAGCTTATTTGCTAAGTTCAATTTGTTCGCCTGTGACAATGGATGGAGTTTAAAAATTATAGATTAAACTTCTTCATCTTCAAATGTGATGTTATTTTTTAGCTTGTGCAATCATTGATCAAACATTTTGTAGGGATGTGGGGTGGAGACCCAATAATAGAACAAATATTAGAAAGCTAGCCTCACATGACATTATAGTTTGATGCTTACAGAATGCTTTGCTTTTGTGACATTGCAGAGGGCTGAGCTGAGTAAATAACTTATATAGCTAATGTCTGTGGAATAATGATTTATTTTTTTATTTGAAAACAAGAAAATGTCCTTCAAATTCAGGTTTATAGTCAATTCATACTGAAAACAGATTATCTCTGAAGGTAAGCTGTATCTAACTTGAACAGTATTTAATAGGTGACCAATTATAGTATTTCATCTTCCTAAAATGGTCAGCTATGAATTCCTGTTAACAAGATGGCTTTGTACCAAACTAAACAAATTGTCACAGATAAAATATCACATAAATCTAAAATTGAACAAAGCATTTAGAAATCTAAAAACAACTGAATATATTTATCAAAATTGTCTGTTCCTTTTAATCAAACATGCCTTACTCAAGGATTATTAACTAAATACACATTATCAAAGTTGCTTGAGATTTCATTCCAATGATTGTTCAAACTGATGAATTCAATCTTCAAAAAGAAAATAGAAAAATGTATGGTAAACCATATCAGGAGATAGAAAGGATGATGTTACTCTCTCTCTCTCTCTCTCTGGAATGAGGTTCAAATAATAGATAAGGATCATTGTTGGTCAAGGAGAAAGTTGAAGGATGTGGTATACATTAAACTGATAGATATCTATGATCAATTCAGTGAGAATTTCTTTGCTCTGCAGGAAAGGAATTACAGAGCATCTATGCATTTATGACTATCAAGACATTTGAGTTATTGTAAAAAAAGGAAACATTCTCTTTCTATACAAATTGTACATTTGAAGAAGACCGTAGAAAGCATCAGTAGAAATGTTATGATAAAATCATAAGTAAGGCAAAGTTTGAACAACTCTTGAAATGATAATGACATTTTAATAATAATTATAAATCATAAAAATTGACTATTTAAATAGAATAGTTTTGGTGTGGTGGGGAGGTTAAAATTCAAGTATAAATCACATTCAGAGGGAAAATAAAATGAACTTCCATTCACAGCACCAAAAGCCAATTTTCACCCTAAGATGATACTATGTATATGTTGGGATCAGAAAGTAGTACTTCATTATGAGTTCCTTCCAGAGAACCAAACAACTAAGCCCAAAAAATGTTTGTGGTGATATTGTTGTGGAGTAAATAAAGCACCCCCAGTAACACAAATGAACTAGGCAAGACTCCTTAAATAAAGAACACCAAGTAAGTCAGTAGAATTTCTAAGGAACTCATGGTGAGTGCCTAAGTAAGATATAATATTATAACTGCTAGGAGTGAGTTATAACAGTGGCAATGAGGAAGAGAAACACATACAGAGTAGGAAAAAGTACTTTTTTTTTTTGCTTCGATGCAAAGGATAACAGTGATGATCAGAAATTAGAACTGCATAGGTTTAATTTTTTCTCTTTGTTATGTCAAAAAAAAAAAAAAAACAAAGAAAGAAGAAAAAACACATATTCTTTAAATATGGAAGAATTATTAGCCCAAATGGTAAAAATACAGCAGCAGTTTTTGGAACTCCAGAAACAACAACAAAATTTAATTGAAATAGAAATAATTAGAAGGATTTGAAATAATTGTAATTATGGTATTTGCCTCCTATCGTAGCTGTGCAGGTTTCAATTCTTGGTAGTGGATGCGCACTGCTGATGTAGTCCCATATATAGGATGAAGCGGCCATCCAGTGCTTTCTGAATTATGTTGAGGTTTCTTCTAGACTTGATGAATTACTAAATTATTTCAAATCCTCTTAATTATTTCTATCTGTATATCCTTGCTTGAACCGGCTTCAAATGCTCTGGACTGATCGGCTTGGGGATAGTAGTCATAACTCATGGAGGCACAGTTCTATGGGTAAAGGAAACTCGGATGAGTTCCACCACAGAATATGTGATCAGACGGTACTATATATTCATTAACGATGCCCGTTGGTACAGTTGGTATAATGTTTGCCTCTTATCATAGTTGTTTGGGTTTCAATTCTTGGTAGTGGATGCACACTGCTGATGAGTCCCAAATATAGGATGAAATGGCCGTCCAGTGCTTTATGCATGGAAAATTCTCCAAGTTCTTTCACTCCTGATGCAGTGGCAAATGCCATATCTGAATTCACATACAATTCAGATGATGGAATTAACTTTTCTGCTTATTTTAGAAGATACAAACAAATTTTCAGAGAACAATGCAGCAATAGGGAAGAGGAATAAAAAACAAGACTTTTGTTGAGAAAGTTAGCACTGGTAGAACATGAAATATACTGTAATTTCGTACTATCAAATAAAAAAACAGGAGAAATTTGCTTTAAAGAAACAGTAAATATTCTGACTAACATTTTTAGAGAAAAACATTTATTATTCAATACTTGTTGGAAGTGTACGAATCTGACAAAAAAAGAAGATAAAAATTTTGTCACATATGCTGGAATTGTTAACAAGGAGTGTGAAAGATGCAAGTTAATTGAACTGACTCTGGATATGTTTAAAGGGTTAATTTTCATTCAAGGGTTAATGGTTAAAAAAATTGCAGAAATACATGGTAGAAATCTAGCAAAACTTGAACAGAATCAAAAACTAACACTACAAGAAATATTGGAGAATCCTAAACTTGAAACATGATGTGGAAGAAACTGAAGAAAAATGTGGAAAAAGAAAAATTAGTCCATGTTTCAGATGTGGAAGGTTACGTTTCAGAGATGGCTGTCCCTTTAAGAATTGAAAGTGCTACAAGCGTGGAAAAGTAGGACATAAAATGTCACACTGTAAAACTAAAGTAAGGTAAAGTTCTCACAAAACAAATTCATACACAGTGTTATGACAAAAATAATTACAGAAAACCAAAGAAAATTTGTATATGTGAAAATAATGTGGATGTAAAAATGCAACTAAACCTAGTAGTGATATCACAATGAAGCTATGTGGAAAGCAAACAGAAAAATTAGATTAAAAAGAGCTTCAAAAATCACACATGAAGTGTCTGGTAAGAAATTATTTTTTATTGGTGAAATGACTTATAACATTTCATTTTGTAACAGGTGTGTAAAAGCTAAGGGATATGTGTTAAAAAATACTACAAACTTATTCAGTACTGACTGGATAGAATTATTTGAGTTATGGAGTTTACATATGAATATTCATTGTAAAAATGTAAGTGAACAAGTGACCAGTTTAAAAAAAACTGAAAATTTAAAGGAAGAATTGAAAAAATGTTTTCCAGATGTTCTGTCAGATGAGTTGGATCAGTGTTCCAAAGTCAAAAAGATTTACAAACTGTGTATCACCAGATACCGATAGATGAAAATTTCAAAGAAATAATAACTATAAATTTACCAATAGGTTTATTATGCTAGAAAAGAATGCTTTATGGGATAAATACTGAAGGCACCACACTGTGTCATGAATTATTACTTAGGTGACAATTTTCCATTTTGTCCAAAAACTACACAGAATTTAATATAATTTTCACAGAAGGATGGCAACAGTCATATGTGCATACCCTGTAAAATGTGTAAAGATCTGGGAAAATACACTGAATCTACAGTTATTAACTAATTTACTTAAATTGTAACTGTTCCAAATTATTAACAAGGTGTAATTAAAACTCACGTAAACAAGAAAATAATGCTTTAATTGCTTTATATACAGATTGTTATACATTAACCAATTTGAAATAAATAGAAATCAACAAGTACACAGAGTGAAAAAATAATAGTGGTTAATAAGGGATATGTGATTCTCTTCTTGAAATGCCATGGATAAGGCACTAGTCCATGGAACATGTCAATTTCTGGATCTCTTCTAATATAACTCCACATGATGCATTCACTATTGCCTGCCACGAGCCCTCCTTGCTTCTAAATTGGCATCCATTCTCATAAAACTGTCACTTCAGAATGCCCCACAAGTTTTTGATTGGGTTTAAGTCTGGAGAATTGGCCGGCCAGTTCATTTTCCAAGGTCGACAGAAACTTAATTGTTGCAGGTACTCCATAGTTTTATGCACTGTATGCAAGGAAGCATTATCTTGCATAAATATGATGGTTCTCTTGAAGGTAATCCTTTTTGCTTTTTTTTTTTTTAACCCAGGTTCAATGTGTCCTCTCAGGAAGTCTATATAAGCATCTGCAGTCATTTTAATACCACCAGGCACATTCAACGGACGAACCATGATACTTGCAATAATATTAGGTTGGTGCAAAAATAATGTCGTTTTTTGACGATTTTTTTTGATTATCGTTCACCCATTTATCCAACTTTTTTGACTTCCCCATTTGCTTTAAATGGCGAACGACTGTTGAGTGGTCGACCTCGAGTTCAACAGCAAGTTCTCGTGTGGTTTTGTGAGGATCGGCTTCAATTAAGGCTTTCAAATGTTCGTCATCAATCGCAGTCGGCCAGCCGCGACCGTCTTCATCTTCGAGGCTCTCGTCACCAATGCGAAATTTCTTGAACCACTGTTGTGCCACACGTTCGTTAGTGGTTCCTGGGCCAAAAGCATCATTGATATCACAAGCTGTCTCGGCAGCTTTTCGGCCTAGTTTGAACTGGAACAAGAAAATCGTGCAGATTTGAATTTTGTCCATGCTGTCGAAAAGACTACAAAAAAATGAATGAAGAGATTGAGAACGGTAACGAATAACACGATTCAATAGAGCGAAAAACGTGCTTCAAAATGATATATAACATGGCTATATATATATATATATATAAATGAATTAATTCAGAAATCATATATAAAAGTAACATATGTGAGAAAACGACATTATTTTTGCACCAACCTAATACCAGCCCAAATCATGATACCCCCCTCCTCCTTGTTGGTGTCGCAACCATTGATGATAATGATGTCTGTTTACAACCTAACCTTTGCTCCAGCCATCAGGGCCATCAGTGGTAGCACGTGATTCATCTGTGAACAAAACCTTCAATAAGTTGACCTTCATGTTATCTTCTGCCCATTTCAGACACTTTTGTATGTGTCTTTTTGTCAATGGAGGCGTTGTCAGAAGACAACATCAAATAGTTTTGGATGCAGTTGTTTCTCCAGTGCACTTGTAAAATTCTCTGCTGATCAGACCTGGGTTATTTACAGCTTCATGTTTAATTTGTGACATAGAACATTGAGAAACCACCATTAAGTGACTCTTATTGGCCCTCTTATATACCTTCATAGAAGCTGCAAAAAAACCTTTTCACAGTTTGGTGATATCTTCCAATCATTTTGGATATTTCTAATGTTGATTTACCTTTTGCAAGTTCAGATGTTATAATAGACTTCTCAAAAGTGGTTTAATCGCAATTGTGTCCCATAATTTCATGATTATGAAGTTACTCATTAATAATTTGGAAGACCAAAGTATCATGTTACCCATGCAAATGGCTGCAGTTTGTTTACACTTGCACAGAAACTTAGTTTTTACACAGCACGTATATATAACTGTTGTCATTATTCTGTGAAAATTTCATTAAAGTCCAACATGTAGTTTTTGGACAAAATGGAAAATTGTCAACTAGTTAATAATTTCTTACACAGTGTATTTTTCAAAAGACCACGAAAGAAGTCATAGGGAACAACCTAGAAACTTTAATCAAGATGATATGTGCATAGAAAAACAAGCCTTGTTTTAAATATGTTGAGAAATGCAGGAATGAATATAAACAAAAAAAGTGCGTACATAATAGGTTGGTGCAAAAATAATGTCGGTTTTTGACGTTAAAAAATACGTCAAAAACCGACATTATTTTTGCACCAACCTAATAGTAACAAAGTATCATTTTCGGGATATTCCATTTGAATAGAAGGGGTGTCACCAGTTAATAGAAAAAACACTAAAAGTAGCAGTACCCACAAATAAAAAGGAACTGGAATCTTTTTGGGATTAGTAAATTTTTATCGGTGACATGTACCACATTATACAGATTTAACTGAACCATTCGCTGAGCTGAGAAAAAAGAACTTTGATTTTGTGTGGACAACAGAGAAGCAAATTGCTTTTGCTAAGCTGTAATCAATCCTTGCAAACAAATCATTAGTAAAAAATATTAGATCCCAGAATGGAAATTACAGTAACTACAGATGCCAATAGTCATTCAATATTTTTTTTTTTTAAGCATTTCACTGCAAGCAAGGCTGAAAGCTACTAGCATGCAAGGGGTTACAGAGGATTTGGAATGAGAGCAGATAGGAGTGATAGAGGAAAGGATGAAGAGAAGGATAGTGGATAAATCAAGGCAACTGGAGATGTTGATTGACATTACATTTGAATAGTTGGAGATTATAACTATCATGGAAACAGGAAAAGGCAAGGGAGTTCCACAGGCGAGAGGTGCAAGATATGAAGCTATTGGAGTAGAAGAGACAGCTACTTTTAACAGTTTCAACAGTGAAAGGGTGAGAGCGGGATGCCAGCCTCATAGGGTGCTTGAATTCAGTAAGTCTGGGAACCAGCGAATGCAGCTCATCGGAGCAATTACCATGAAAGTATTTGTAAAAAAGACAGAGAGAGGCAACAGCACGTCTGTGAGAGAGTGACTGCAGATGAGATGCTAGATCAGGGCCAATTGCATTGAATATCCATCTCTGGATCTTATCAAGAACCTTGAGACAAACATAAGGGGCTCCAGACCATATATGGCAGCAATACTCCATGCAAGGGCGAATTGTTGATTTGTAGATCTGAAGGATCGATTCCCAGGGAGAAAAACTTCCTGGCCCGGCACAGGGAGCCAACTTTCCTTGCGGTTGACGAAGCAATTGACTCAATGTATTTGTTCCATCTTAGGCCAGCAGACAATGTGAGATCAAGCAGCTGCAGAGAGGTGCTCTTGAGAAGTTGAGCATCAGACGTTCTTATGAGGGGCAGGGAAGGATCTCTGTGGTGATTAATAGAGAGCAGTTTTGTTTTTGAAGCGTTAAAATTAACCAGCCAATTCCTGTCCCAGTTCACAACCGATTGGGGGTCCTTTTTGAGACGGACGGCCAGGTTAGTTTTGTCAGCGGCATTAGATTTGCTTTTGAGGCAGGGGTAAATTATAGCGTCGTCTGCATAGATGCCTACTTGGGAACCTATGTCATCAGGAAGACCGTTAATGAAGATAAGGAACAGAGTAGGGCCTAGGATGGAGCCTTGGGGAACACCTGCATTCATGGTATAGGAGCTGGAGGAAAATCTGACCTTCAATTCACGGTTTGACAAGAATTATTGTATTAAGTCAAAAAATTGACCTGTAATACCATAACCCTGGAGATTGCAAAAAAGGCTGGCATGCCAAACCCTATCAAATGCTTTAGAGATATCAAGAGCCATGGCACGAGCTTCTCCGTTATTATGAAGAGCTTGGTAAACAATTTCAGTGATGGCCGTAAGTACATCAGCTGTAGAACGGGCAAAGCGGAAACCATATTGCTTGTCGGAGAGCAGATCATGGGATGTAAGGTAGTCAACCACCTCAGCGTTGATTAAAGCTTTGAAGACTTTGAAGAGGGGTAGGAGACTGATAGGATGGTAATTAAAAGGGTCAAAGGGGACACCAGAGTTCTTAAAGACAGGAAAAATCGATGAGGACTTCCAGCAGTCTGGAAAACAAGATTCCTTGAGGCAGTAGTTATATAATTTAGAGAGGGCGGGCACACATTTCCTCAAGACAATGGCTGGTATCCCATCTCCACCACTAGCCTGGAGGGGTCTAAGTTAGAGATAATGCCCAATACCAATGATGTGGTTATGTGCAACCCGCTCAATAGGGCCTTGGTTCTAAGAGGGAAATCGGTTATGGGTACACCGGAAGAGTCGAGCATTGAATTGAATGAAAATTTTCAAGCAAAACATTCAACCTTGTTGGCAGAGGAGGTCAGGTTGAACAAAGGAGATATAGAGGGTTTGCTATTGTTAAGTACGCTCTTGCAGAGACGCCAATAACCTTGGAGCCGAATTTGCAAGATGCAATACATTCCTTCATTCAAGCAGCAAATAGTGACTTAGCTTCATTGAGGACATGCTTACACTCATTATGGGTAGAGGCAAAGAGACATCTATTGCAGTCGGACATGTCGCTACAATATAGGTGGAAGAAGTGATTCCTATGGGCAATGGCGGCTGAGCAAGCAGTGGAGAACCAAGGGGAGGAGCGCGATTTGTCCGTACATTTCCTTGAGGGGATGAAAGCATCGATTCCAACTTTAACCCAGGAAGAGACCTTGAAAGCACATTCTTGAACGGGGAGCCCAAGAAGGACATCCAATAATGTAACTATGAAGAAGATTGATGGAAGCTGAATTTAATCATCCAAACATTAAGAAAGAAGCTCTTGCGATTATTTGAATGATGATTAGGGCTTGTCAAGTCTTAATTGGAAAAAAATTTCTATTAAAGCCTGATCATAGACCATTAGAATTTATATTCAATCTAAGAAAAGAACTAATCAAAATCACGGCCTCGAAAATATTAAGGTGGGCGATAATATTGATGGCTTTTGACGTTGATATAGAATATTTCAAAGGAAGTCCAATACCTCAGATGGATGCATTATTAAGGTTTCAATTTCACAAGGCATTAAAAGATAATGCAAAAGAGATCTTTGAGGGCACCTTTTTACACTGAGTACAGACTGATATTTTATCTGTGGATAGAATGGTTTCAGAAATTACATAAGATCCAGTACAAAGCAGCATAATATCCAGACTAAAAAGTAACAAATAGAGTAATTGCTTTTGGGCAGAAAAACAATTCAAAGAAATAAGACATAAACTGACAATCAAGAATGGAGTAGTTTGTAATGGTGAGTTAGTGATTTCTCCAGAAATACAAAAAAATCTGGTAATAAAAAGTATACATGATGATGTACACTGGAATTGCAACCACACAAAAAAGACTAAAGTTGGAAGCATGATGCTTGAAAGATGGCAAAAGATTTTCTCAAAGCAAGCAAACATTTTAAATTACCCAATGTTGCTTGAAAGATGACAAAAGATTTTCTAAAATGAGTAAACATTTTACATTACCCAATACTATTGATAAATTCCAATTAAAAAAAAACAAACTGACATTTCTCCCATTTGTGGAATCACTGATAAACAGAGCAGAAATGTGTACCAGTGTGTACTTTTGTATGATACATATCAATATGTGTATGTTCTAATACCTGTGTATGTCTGTCTTCAGCCAGAAACAGAAGCGCTAAAAGGCTATTAAGTAACCAAAATATTGTTGCTGTATATATATTACCCTCCTTATAAAATTGATGTTTTTTAATAACTTCTTCAAGCAATACATGTCAGCACCAGTGTCATTCCCCATAGGCAACATTTGTACACATGTATGTTTCTTTAAAGAGACTACTGAAGGGAAATATTGTACCCGAAATCTGATAGGCCTAAGGTCAATAGTGTTCAAAACTTCATGGGCCCTTGAAGAAAGGAACGTTTATTTAGGCTACAACCTTGACCTCTTAACATTTTTTTTTTCGTCTTTCAAATATACAAAAATTACTTAAGATACCATATTTTATTCTCTTTCTCCCTTTTTTAAATGTAATTATTATTCATATTTTTACTTATTTCTTTAGGATTTTTCATAGCCTACCATTTTGACAGTCACATTTGGCTGACAAAGACACCTGTTCTGGACAGATGGATACATTCAAGTTACTTGATAATATGAGGTGAACCTCTTTGCTTTAAACAAAATGCTTTAGCAAGTTATGACTGAGTCTTTGTGTCAAAACGAGCACTTGTCACTTATATATATATATATATATATATATATATATATATATATATATATGAAAATCAAATAAAATGAAAATGAAATAAAATGACTGACATTATATATATATACATGTGTGTATATATATATATATATATATATATATATATATAATGTCAGTCATTTTATTTGATTTTCATTGGTTCAAGTGTGGTGAATAGGATAAGAAAACTATTTAAAAGTATGAGGTTGCAGTACTCTTTTTTAATAGCATATGAAATCACCTCTCAGTTACTTTTTCTCCCCAAAATGGCTAAAAAAATATCACCTGAGTTTTATATGCAAAGGTGAGGTACCTGATTAGCTAATGTTTACTCATATGTTATAGACCCATTAATTAGCTTTACTCTGATATACTGTAATATTAAATATGAACACCGGAAGGTTTTATACACCAACTCTGATATATATATATATATATATATATATATATATATATATATATATATATATATATATATATATATATGGTATGCAGACTTTAGAATTCATTATATAATTTTTTCTCTCATCTCTTGAACATGATTAAATTAATTCTATGATTCAACCTGACTTTAAAAAGAAGCATAACAAATCAGAAATTTAAAATTCCAAGTAAATTCTAAAGCCTGGGAAAACATTCTCCAATATTTTACTGGTGCAGCAGCCAAAATTTCTTTAAATGAAAACAGTATTTCAAAGAATTATTCAATTTGTACGTGCTACTGTAATGCAGAAAAAATGGTACATCATAGCAAGATTCTTGTTAGGACAATACCATTCAAAAATTTTCATTTGAACAATAAATGTAATAAGTAATCTTTCTTTATGTGCACACCAATAATTAATGTTATGATATTAATTATCTAATTTCTTTAAGAAATAATTCTGCATATGTTAAATGCTAATTATAGAATAGTTACCTTAATTTGTTTGTAAATCATTTTCTGTACTAATTTCTTTAGTTGTTATTGTAAAACAACAAAATGGTGCATTATAGAAAGTTTTTTGTTAGGGCAATACTTTAAAGATGCTCTAGGTTGAATAATAAAGCAATTTCCAGTTTAATTTGTACTCACCTCAATATAAGCTGATTTCTCAAGCAAGATAACACACTGTATATTAATTCCGTTTATAGAATATTTCTTTTATTTATTTGCAAATGACTCCAAATTCTATTCATTTGATGAGGCTTAGCATCAAGACTTAATGACCACCACTGGCATAATTTAGCACATTAATGCCCACCAGAAAATCCTGTATTATAAAATTAAAATAAAATATATCTATTATATTAATTATAGGTTCGACAAAAGTTCAGTATTACTCATGGCTTTCTAGGTATAATGAGACAAAACAAATTAATGGGTTAATGCAAGTTTCAAATAAGGATGAGAAATATTTGAGTTTCTATTGTTTCTCTTTGAATATTATACTTCATCTTGTAATGGTAACCTTATCATTAAATAAAAAATAAGTGAAGAAAAGGAGATAAGACATGGTTGAGATAAGTAAAAGAGTTTTGATTTCCTGTGATCTATAAGATTCAATCATTTGCTCATCCTGGGTATCATATATAAGCCATAGGAGACTGAAAGTTTGTTTGGGGTTATAATGCAAAGTCATAGTTGAGAGAGGTTTGTGGAGAAAATCAACACACACATATTGTAAAGAGTTAATTTCAGCTGCTGCCACTCATTTCAAAATGGTGAATAAGTTTAAAAAAGTGGGGACAGTAAAAAGAAAAACTGGATCGGGAGGTTATAACAGGAAGAAGGATCATCATTTCAAGTAAGAGCTAAAGAGATCAATTAGTAAAGATCCAACTCATTTCATAGGATGTTTGGCACTTGGGAGAGGAGTTTCAACTATGACTTCAAAAAGCAGTGAAAAAAAGCTTGAAAATGAAATTGTATGAGAAAACTGTGAGGCATCTTGTTAATCCAGAACAGAAAGTTAGAAGGTTAGAGGAGGTGAAGATCATCTTGAATAATTTGAAAAATGATCCTGGAATAATATATATATATACACATACATACATATATATATATATATATATATATATATATATATATATATATATAAACTTTATTTCAATAATTCATGAGCTTCTGATCCTTACTAATGATTAATTAATGATAAACATGTCACTTTTGTTCATGAGTAATTTCATCACAACTGTTCTGTTAAGTTTGGAGAGAAATTATACATTCTTATTGCTCAAAGTAGAGTCCAATAGTGTTATAAAAATCTTGCAGAATTCCAGTAAGATATCTTTAATCATTTCTAAGATACAATGATTCAGAGCTTAATCTAACAATTGGACAATTTTGCTGGTACATGATTTGGACAATTTTACTGTCACACCCAGCATATATATATATATATATATATATATATATATATATATATATATATATATATGAAGATGTGCTAATCAGACAGCGCCAGATCCAAGCAGTAAGAAGGATGTGAAAGCAATTCAAATCCAAGATGCTGCATAGCCTTTTCAATTGGTGTTCTTGAATGTTGTAACCATTGATGTGAGGAGAGTGGCTAGTCACCCTGCAAGATTAAAGACAAGACCTGTCTAAAGGGCTGAGGAAGCTTTTTGCTCAATGGCCATCGAGCACGATTATCCTGGGAGTCTTGGATGCCACAGTTTTTTTTTCACCCCCACCCCATTGCCATTGGCTAAGAGAAGGACACTCTCTAAAACATGACCCAGAGACTTCACTGTCATTGCCCTAGCTTGCTAGGACATGACAGATCAAATCCCAGATCTAAAGGGTGCAGCCTGTTCGATGCACACTGCTCTCCACATAAAAACTCCACTGCACAGACCTGAAGCAGACGTTCACATCTACCAATCATTTCCAAGCCCTGTTGCGATAGGAGACAGGTGAAAATGGCAGGTGGAAGTTGCAGTTCAGCATGCAGTCAGGTCAGGATATTGGTCACCTGATGTTGAGCTGGAGACATCAACATAGTTTGGCAACACCCTGATTGACCAAGCAGCCTTCTCTAAAGACAGCACTGCTTGCTTCATATGAAGAGGGAATTACAATTGAAGAGAAGCCTAGAAAATGTGGCCTAAACAAAACTCATCTATATTTCCCAGTTGGCTAACTGCGGTCAATGGGCCTCTTCTCATGCAGTCAAATGTCAGTAAAGAAAAGGTTCACACCCACCTGTAAGGATATCAAAAGACTACACATAACATCAGGACCATGCTAGAAACACCCGACAGTGGTCGACCAGAATATCACTTTGCTCTAATTGGAAATGAATTGTTAAGACTAAACATTGACATCGCTTCTCTCAGTGGAGTTCGTTTCCAAGAGGAAAGCAGCCTACAAGAGCACAGCACTGGATATACCCTCTACTGGTCAGGCAATTCAGTAGTGGAAAGTTGTCTTTCAGGTGTAGGTATTTGATCAGGGTTTCCGTTGCCTCCAGGCTTCAAAACCTGCCAACAGATTATTCTGACTACATCATCTCTATCTGAGTAATCTTCAATATGCCACACTAATTAGTGTGTACTTCCCAACTTTCCGAGCAGATCTTATGGAAAAAGATAAATTTTACTCAGATATGTGCAGCCTACTATGAGACACCCCTGCAGATGTTAAGGTTATAATCCTTGGTGATTTTAATGCCAGAGTAGGCCAAGATTTGATTTTGCTGCTTGGAAGGGAGTTTTTGGGAGACCAAGTGTTGGTAGCTGTAATGACAGCAGGTGCTTGCTACTAAAATTCTGTGCAGAGCATCAGCTCATCATAATGAACACCATCTTCCAACAGAAAAACTAATTGAAAACAACCGGGATGCATCCTCAGTCTAAACATTGGCACCTCATTGACTATGTCATAGTGTTCCAGTGTGACCTAAAAGACATCATGCTCACAAGAGTGATGCCCAGTGTAGAACATCATACTGAACATCGCCTTGTTCGCTGTAAACTCAAGCTTCACTTCAAACTCAAGCCAAGAAAAAGAGGGTCCCTCTGCAAAAAGTTCAAGGTTGGCAGTTTTAAATCAGATGAAAGGAAAGCTAACTTTCAAGCAGCACTTGAGTCAAGGCTTGAAAATGTGAGCATCCCCGTAGATTCCTCTCCTGAAACACTTTGGGAAGAACTCAAAACTGGCATTCTGCAGACATTTGTAGAAGTCCTTGGGTTCTCCTCAAGGAAGAACAAAGACTGATTCGATGAGAGAAACAAGGAAATCCAAGAACTGCTGGTGAGGAAGAGATCAACTTATCGCACTCACTTTGCCAACTTGTCCTGTAAAGAAAGCCAAGTTCCATTTTGTATGCCATGACCTCCAGCAAAGGCTTTGAGAAACTAAGAATAAGTGGTGGACCAAACTCACTGAAAAAATTCAGCTGTATGCAGATACTGGAGACATCATTGACTTCTATGAAGCAGTATACTGCCCTGTGTATCAGGTCCAGAGTCCAATGTGCCATGCAGACAGATGCTCCTTACAAACAAGGTGTCCATTTTAAACCATTGGTTGGAGCATTTCCAGCCTCTTCAGTGCTAATTGCTTGTTCCAGGAACCAGCAATTCTCTGAATTCCTCAACAACCAGTAAAAATGGAACTGGATGAGTTTCCCACCATTGAAGAGACTATCAAAGCCATAAAGAAGCTGAAGTGTCGCAAGGCAGCAGGAGTTGATGGAGTGCCACCTGAAATCTGGAAGCATGGGGATCCAATGTTGCATATGAAACTCTACATTCTCTTTTGCTGTTGTTGGGAGCAGAGGAAAATACTACAAGATCTCTATGATGCAGTTATCATTGCCCTGTACAAAAACAATGGGGAAAAATCTGACTGCTCCAATTACCGAGAGATTACTCTGCTCTCCATTGCGGGAAAGATCCTTGCAAGGGTTCTGCTGAATAGGCTGGTACCCACCATCACAGAAAAGCATCTTTTAGAGAGTCAGTGCAGCTTCAGGATCACAACAGACATGGTGTTTGTTCTCTGGCAGCTACAGGAGAAGTGTCAGGAGCAAAACAAAGGGCTGTATATAGCGCTCATTGATCTAACAAAAGCATTTGACAAAGCAGAAGAGGAATGTGGCAGATCATATGGTGAATCAGGTGTCCTCCAAAGTTCCTGAACATGATCATCCAACTGCACAAAGATCAGTGTGGCTAGATGCAATGGCGATCTCTCAGAGTCCTTCCGAATCACCAACAGTGTAAAACAGGGTTGCGTTCTGGCACTAACTCTCTTCACTATATTCTTCAGCATGATGCTCAATCAAGCCATGAAAGATCTTGATGATGAGAACAGAGTCTACATCAGATACTGTCTCAATGGTGGCCTGTTTAATCTACAACAATTAAAAGCCCAGACAAAGACTCTGAATCAATTAATCCAAACCTTTTCGATGATGATGCCCTTGTTGCCTACACAGGAGCTTTGCAGTGGACTACTTCCTGCTTCACAGAGGCTGCCAAGCTTTTTGGGCTTGAAGTCAATTTAAAGAAGACAGAGTTCCTGCATCTCGGGATGAATATTGCCCACCCCACATCACCATTTGTGCAACTGAGCTGAAAGCAGTCCATTGGTTTACCTATCATGGATGTGCCATCAAATCAGATACTGGGATCGACAAGAAGGTTGACAGCAGACTGGCAAGGGTGAGCATTGCATTTGGCAGACTGTAAAAATGTGTGTGGTACAACAGACACCTTAAGAAGGGCACTAAGATCAGAGTGTATAGAGCTATTGTCCTCGCCACTCTCCTATACAGCTCAGAGTCATGGGTCATTTACTGACACCACCTGCAACTCCTCAAACAGTTCCACCAGTTCTGCCTCCATACAATCCTTAACATACACTTGAGTGACCTCATCCCCAATATTGAAGCTTGAAAAGGCGAAGATCACCAACATTGAAGCCATGTTGCTGAAGTCCCATCTGCGCTGGGCTAGACATGTTTTCCGGATGAAGAATCATCGCATACCTAAAATTTTATTGTATGGTGAGCTCTCCACTGACTATCATGGCAGAGAGGCACCAAAGGAGTGATTCAAAAATTGCCTGAAAAAACCCTATGTTGCCTGTCACATTGACTATTGTCAACCATAGCTGAGAACCATGAACTATGATGCAAGACATCTCAACACCAACCATGCTGTCTCCTTCTTTGAAAATACATGTAGGGCTGCTCTAAGGGACAAGAGGCAGAAGAGGAAGTACTACAATGCTATGCCATTGAGCCCAGACCAGACTTTTAGCTGCAACCTACTGTGACCAAGTATGCCTGTCCCATGTTGGAGTTATCAGTCACAAATATGCCTGCAAGCAACATGTACAGACTCCTTGATGATCTTCATTTTGTAAAGCCAAGCCATGATATATACGTCTTGGAGGAAAGCAGTGTACAATGGTAAGTGTGACTTTGAACAGAAATGTGTTGAGCATGAAAAATTTAAGATGTTATTTATTTTAAATTCCTTGAGTGCAATGAATGTGGTTGCATTTGCCTAAGTAAAACAGGACTAAAAAATCACCAAAGATACCAGTCAATTCGAGAAGACATTGCAGCATTTATGTAACAATTATTGCAAAAGAGGCCTAACGTTGGCACATCTATACAAAAGAATGTTAAACTTTTGCAGGACTAAAAATTCACATCATTGCTGCCCATATTTGAGAATGGATCAAGCAATGATATTGCTTGAAATTGAGTCATAGACATCAATTGTCTTCGTTCATCATAATACCATTGCATGTTATTTAAAATCGTCTTTAAAAAACATATTGCTTATTACTTATTTCCATTCTTATTGCGATTTTCCAGTTTCAAAACAACTTACAATTGGGTAGTCACATTGTTCCTCATTTGGTCCTCCTCTTCTGTCAGGGTAAACATTAATGTACAAATTCTTACCTGACTTAAAGATCTCCACTCCCCACTCTAAAAACACTTGCACTGACGTGGATAGATAAAGAGAGTAGACAGTATATTTAAATGAATAGTTAATATGAACGAATTACTCAATAGTTACAGTTCAGCTGTTACTTTTTAAATGTTAATGAAGACATCATTGTTCTGACTTTGTCACTTGAACGCGGCCAAATATGAATTCAAATGATGGCAAGCTGTTCCTCTATGTTGGTGAGTTTGCACATATATAATTAGTAGTAAGAATTAATAACCCTTACTGATAAGTTATGAAGAAAATTCCTCTGAAGTTACAATATTTTTCCATTTAAACCAGGTATCACCGCAGAAAATGCAATATCTAAGGTTTCAAATGAATTTTTAAAAATGAAAAACCTTTCTTCAAGCTTTTATTTGTGTTTTAATTTCAAGCTAATAGATTAAATTAAATATTTCCAAGAAACAAAATACATTGCTGTATTTCAAAAACTAATTTAAATTGACTTGAAGTTTGTTTTTTTTTTGCTAAAATAGCTGATTAGTGCCCTTTTTTTATAGGCATCATTCAACACAATTCTCTTTATTAAAAAATCTTCCAAAAATAAAATATACTTTTCTGACACTTTAAGGAATATTAGCTGATTTTAAGTATAATTAATCTGATTTGAAACAAATTTTATTTACTTCAATTTCACAGAAATTACTTTAAGTTTAAAATATCACAGAAATGCATTTTTTTAACTTAACACTAGCCGTGTTTTTAACTGACAGTAGCTGTGTTGACATATTTGACAAGGTGATGACAGGTCTAATCTTGTTCTATGGAAAATTTATCTGTAATACATCATTTAAGAAAATGATGTGAGAACCTTCTTTATTCAATTTTTTGTACTCAGTAATCTTAAAAATTTAGGTAAATATTCCTCATTATCGACTGTTTTATTGAATTTTGGAAAATTTTGCTTTAAATTTACTATAGTCATCATTCTTATTTTCTGATAATGTTGTGTATGGTCACCCTTACTTACAAAAAATGACACTAATAAAGAAAATTCAAAATTCTATATTAGTGTTTAATAATTTGTATTAAGTTTTTCCATTTATGATGAGTAAATATAATTTTTACTTAATATCAAAACCACTGAAATGAATACAGAATATTAATGGATTTGAAACATAATAAATTTTTCTAATTAAAATTTTAAAAGAATGAAAACAATTCTTGTAAAAATTCATTATTCATCAAAAAATAAATTTTTTTTAAAACATTGGTGTCTTTAATATATCTTATTTATAAAAGCAATTAAAAGATTTTCTAATTAAATAATGTCATAGTTTTATTGTATTTTTTATTTTACGATTCAGAGCAGATTTTCAGTAAAAATAAATTCATGATTTAAATTCTCCAATGAGTCATGCTTTTAACTAATATAAATATGAAGAGGGTAGAATTTTAATTTCTCAAAATTTCACAAAATTAAGTAAGTGGGGTAATAGACGTAATAAATAAATGTTTTTACCAAGATTTTCTAAAAAAAAATAAAATAAATTAAAAAAAACTAATTTTATTCATTTGTGAATAAGTCCTGAAAATTTCATTAAAATCCGACAATTTTTTTGCAATTATTTCCAAAACAATATGCTTTTTAGCACAAAAAAAGGGGCTAAATTTCCCATACTAATCTCTGGCCCACCTGTTGACACAAGAAAAACAAGATATTTAACCAAAATTTTGAACATGATAGGAAGAATTAAAAAATTCAATAAAAAAATCATAAAATACTTTTGTCTTTCCTCTTGGTAATAACATAAATATTTTGATGATAAAACTTCATTTTTTATCAAGTTTGGGGTCCTTTTTCATTGTGATCTATTGTTTTTTGGCAAACTTTTGGAGGTACCTCACTTAAACGTAACTTCCCCACTTCAGTAAGAATTACTTGTCCAATATATATACATGTGTGTGTCTGTGTGTGTGTGTGTGTGTAAAATGTGTATGTATATAAATATATATATGCAATTTTTTATATATATATTATTTATATATTATATATGTGCAGTACTTATTGGAAAGCACTCAATATCAGTGATACAGCTAACATATTTGGCAATCCAACTAAATATATATATATATATATATATATATATATATATATATATATATAAAGAAATATAGTCTTAAGGTGTGCTATATTTATGGAATAAAGTGCTCAATATCAGAGATAGAGTGTGTATAAATATAACTTTATTTTGTGGCCTGACGATTGCATATAGCATGAAACAGACTGTCGCCTCTAAGTGTTGACTTCTATGTTCACTTTTATATATATATATATATATATATATATATATATATATGGAGAGAGAGAGAGAGAGAGAGAGAGAGAGAGAGAGAGAGATTTGTTTTTTTATGGCTTATCTACCTTTTGCAGGTTACTTTAAGTCAGAAAATATTTTTAGATTGTAAGAATTTTGGAGATAATAATTTATTGATACAAGTCCTAATAATTAATCCATACCTGGGTGTAGAAGAGATGGAATCATCCCTTTCTCAAGGGTATTTGATTAAATCTTAAGCAACTCCACTATTGATATCTTTTGAAAAAACCTAAACATCTAAAAGTGAATTTATATACATTTTCTTTGTTCTTGAGAATTTACAACAAAAATATTAAACACTTTATTTATTTGATTTATTTAAAAGAATATTTTCTTTTTGAATGTTTACAACATTCTAAAAACTAATCAGTCAGTTATGTGCCATGCGTGATACACTCTTTTGGTACATGACAGATGAGGCAGATTTCTTTTTCCCGCAGTAGGTTGCCATTTTTTTCTTCTGGTAGACCACTTTCAATACATGACTGACGAGGAGGTTGCCATTTCTTTTTGCAGTAGACCAGTTGCCTTCCAAGGCTATAGAATCCGGTCTGTCCTGCTATTTACCCATAGCTGGTGGGGAGAAGAAGAGGATTCATACCTTTCCCAGGGGTATTAGCATGTAAGTGAATGCAATGGATTCGACTGAAATTCAAACTCAGCTCTTCGACTCCTCAATCTGAACCACTATCCATTACTTAATCCACCATTATTCACTAATTTATAAAGAAATAAATATGAAAACAGTTTTTTTATTGACTAAGCTATAAAGATTTGTGAACTAACTCTAATGAAATCCTTTATTATTTACCATTTTGTAAAGTTTAAAGTGATTGGCAATTAACTGATATTTTGACAATCATTTCAGTAAATGATCTAATAAATATATTGTGTTTAATATTTTTGTTGTAAATTCTCAAGAACAAAGAAAACCATCCTTTTCACACTCCATAGCCTTCCTTTCTATATATTAGATACAACCAAATATAAAAATTTTATCAGTGAACATTTGTAGACGCAAACATCGAGTGCAAAAGAAAATAAAGGTCTTACCTCAATGTGCGTCATGTGGCATCAGCAATTTTGCTCCTTGAAAATGGCATTACTCTCCCATCTAGCCATTCCAGCAGTATGTGCAGTAACAAGGGTTTTTGTACAGTTTGGTATGCTTTAACCAATAGCAAGTCGTGTGCTGATTGGTCAAACTGGAGGAGGATATTTATCTGGGTAATTGAGAATAAAAGTGAAGGACAATGATTGATTGGTCAACCATGGTGTTGGCCTGATAAAAGAGGGCTGAAGCAGTGAGAAGTGGTGTGGGGGGGAATGGGTTTATGTTTTGAAGTGTGCAAACAGCAGAAAACTAGTTTACTTCCCATCTTTTTTTTAAAGTTTTTAATTTTATTTCTATTTTTAATTAATAAAATATAATATACAGAAAACATTTGCATGTTATATACATATATTTCTATATACTTTGGCATCAAGATCTAACAGTCTCTTACTGATTGCGACTCTAACTGCACCACAATTGTGGTCTTATTTCTAGATGAATGACTTGGGAATAGTTATATCTCTTGAAATGTCTTTATTATACGATATCTCTCTCTAATGTCTTTACTCTGATAGTGTAACTTTACAATACCATTTCATGAAATTTGATCAAATTTCAAATTTAACAAATAGATTAATCTACAAAGACTGATAAATATACTGCCAAAAGTTTAGCTAAATCATATTTAAAGCATTGGTTTTTTTTTTTAATACTAAAATTAATTCAATACAAGACTCAAGAGTTATCATTTGTGGTTATAGCCTACTGTTAAAATGTTTAAGATGAATCAGATGTATGATATGAATGAAAGAGGTAGTGGTGGTAGAAAAGGAAGTTTATGAGGATAAGGAGAATAGATAATGATTGACCCTTGACTTGAAGAGGTTAAGTGTTCAGGGAAGCTTTGATGAAGAAGTATATGCTACAAAGTAGAAATTATCAATAAAAAGCTGCCTGAGTGGAAATGTTCTCCTTAGATTTATAATGTAGAGGAAATCTGGGTGATTTGACTCTGTGAAACTAGCAATGGTGTGTCCAAGATATAAAGATCTGAAATAGTGAAACTTAAGAGTGGAGCTCATCAGATCAGTTTTTATTAGCATAGAGATTAGCGACATGCTTGCAACATTGACTCTGTGGGAAAAACTGAATTTATAAGTCTTCACACTCAATCTCATATAAACAGTTTTGAACTCTGTCAAAGCTTGAAAGTGAGGATTGTACAGCTCCAGTCCAGGTATGGTAGTGATACTTCATTTTTGCTTTTTTAAAAATAAAACATGGAAGAAAGAGTCAAGTAATAGAATGAGCTGACCATTTTCACCAGCATCTTGTTAACTGCTGAGAACTTTAAAATGAAGAATCAAGGAAATTCTTTTCTCATAAAAGTGTGGTTAATAAATCAAGTTAATTATTTCCTTTAGCCAGGGCCGGTATGTACTACTCCTGGACCTGCCAACGAGGTTAGGGGTGATTGTAGACCCCCAAACAGTGCTTTGTGACTCTTGCTATTTTGTCAATATTTGCTATTTACTACCTACATTTATATACTTTACAAATTAAACTATGACCAACTGACTAGGATGAAAAATTTTTGCGGATTTTGATGTCATTGTGGGGCTTTTTTTTGTGAATTTGTTTTGCTTATGCAAAGTTTTTTTTTTTTTCAAGGCAATTCACCCCAAGCAAGGTGGGAGTGCCACCAGCATGCAAGGGGTTACAGAGGATTGAGAACAAGAGTAAAGTGGCACGTTTGAGGAAAGGACACAGAGGAGAACGGGGAACAAGCTCAGGGTCTCAGATGTTGATTGACATTACACTTGTATATTTGAAGATTACAGTCATCAGGAAAGCAAGTCAGGGAAAAGGAATTCCACAGACAGGAAGTATGGGAGAAGAAGCTGTTTGAGAAGAAGAGATGATTATATTTAACCATTTTGACAGTAAAAGGGTGGGACCGAGATGCCAGCCTGGTAGCACACTTAAAATTCATGAAATCCGGGAACCAGCAACAGTAGCGCACTGGAACAGTTCCCATGAAAATATTTGAAGAAGAGACAGAGGGAGGCCACACTACATCTCTAGGATAGCGATTGATGCCAAATCATCTTGCATATTCGTCTCTGGATTTTGTCAAGGACCTCCAAATGTACAGTGGGAGTACCAGACCATATATGACAACAATATTCCATGTAAGGACAGATGGTGGATTTATAGATTTCAAAGATGGACTCAGATGAGAAAAACTTTCTGGCACAACACAGAGAGCCAACTTTCCTTGCAGTAGGTGAAGTCTCAAAAAATACTATATGAAATTCACTATTTTTATCCATAATGGTGAATGTGTTAAAATTACACAATTTTTTAACAAGAAAAATCTCAATTTAATGTAAAAAAATACCATGAAACATTGTTGATTTAAGATAAATAATCTATTATGATATGACTCTAATTTGTATTTAGATAAGTTATATTTATTTTTCAAATTTTCTAGTTGAATTGTTTCACTTTTATTGCATATGATCCATTATTGTACATAATTAAAATTTGTATTTTATATGTGTAATGGAATAACCTGTCACCCCAATGAGTGACTACACTATAGGTAGTAACTACCTATAAGTATCTGTAAGTCAATGGACTACAGAGTCTAGCTGCAACCTGTTCCAACTAGACATTCGAACTCTCTGCCTGAAGGCAGAGAGGAACCTGGATGAGGCACCACTGAAGGGCAGAATCTCATTCAGGGAGGTAGACTGCCCTTGAACCTGTTTATACGGGTTCAAAAGGGAATATTTTTGGCTGAGCCTACAGGCTCGGAGAACCCACGTTAAACTGGCCTTGTGCCACATGCAACCCTCATGGGGGTGGGTAGCTAAATATACTAGCTGTGATCTGTTCCAGCTAGACGGTTGAAATCTCTACCTCTGAGCAGAGAGGAAGCCGGACAAGGCTCTGCCGAAGGGCAGAGTCTTGTTTGGGGAGGTTGACCAACCCGATGCCATTTATTTGGGTTCTACGGGTATTTTTTGGTCATGCCTACAGGCTCAGAAAACCCACGTTAAACTGGCCTTGTGCCACGTTCAACTCTCGTGGGGTGGGTAGCTAAATATACTAGCTGCAACCTGTTCCAGCTAAGCAAAGAGCAGAGTCTTGTTCGGGGAGGTAGACTGCCCCTGAACCTGTTTATATGGGTTTGAAATGGAATATTTTTGGCTGAACCTACTGGCTCAGAAAAACCCATGTTAAACTCGGCCTTGTACCACATCTACCCTGGTGGGCAGGGCTAGTAAATATTGACTAGCTGTGATCTGTTATTCAGCTTTTAGCTGCTGTCAAACTTTCTGTCTTCAGACAGAGAGAAATCTGGACGAGGTTATGCCGAAGTGCAGAGTCTCATCCAGGGAGGTAGACAGACCCGTTTATGTGGAGTTTATGGGAAATTTTAGTCTGAGCCTATGGGTTTGGATTGTTGCACATTAAATTCGACCTTGTTCCACATCCTACCTCGTGGGAAGGTGGGTAAATAATTCTAGCTGGGATCTGTTGAGTAGGACTCAGACTTATGCGAGAACTACCAACCTTCCAATATTAGCACTCACTACTGGATTGAATTGCAGTGACCTTGTGCATAACTGTTACCTTTATTCTTATTGTACTGGTTTTTTTACAATAAACTTTTACTTATTTTATCCACCTTGTTTTTCAAATATATATTCTTATTGGCATGGAATATAAAGATATGAATACTACTTTATGAAAATTGAGATGTAATAGAGTGTGTGTTTCTGGGGTGAGGGATATCATAGTTTTGGGGTGGGGGGCATGAGACCCTTGCACTGGCCCTGCCTTTGGCTTGTAATCGTATTTTTATTTGTATTTGCACAAGAGTAAATATGACACAACATATCTGTGAGTAAAGGAAAAAGATTGACCAAACTCTTTGTCTTTTGCTGCAAACATGAGAGCACACCCACAGCATCAACTTGTTAGTGCAATGGAGAGATGCTGACTAAGAGATAGATCCATATTTCTATACATGATAATTATTTAAATAGAAAATCAAGGAACACATGAATACTATTTCTATTTTCAGTTTTCAGCTCTGTCAGTTAAAATTTGTTGTAACACGAACCTTAGATTTTTCAGCTGTCATTCTTGTGTTCTCCCTCTTAGGCTGAAGAATAACTAACTACTCTTATACATAAAAGATATGCAGCAATATGGAAGGGGTTTTTAAAATGTTCTTGAGGACAGGTGCAGAAATGAAGCCGATTTTATCCCCGCTGAACCTGAAATATTCACTGATGCACTGAAGAGAATCTAAGCACTAAGATGAAAGAAAGAAGGAAAGGCTTACTTATGATACTTTCTAAAGTGTTTCTATTTTTAGCACTGGTCTTTGACTTCTTCAGCTTTTCTATGTCTTCCTTTTTGTTTTCCTTAAAAAAAAAAAAAAAAAAAATTTTGCATAGATTTTAAATACAAGTTTATACATGAGATATACACGTATGCATTCTGCTGTATTTGTACGCCAATATGAATATGTTATAAGTGGCTAATATTACAGTGTCTCATAAGGCAAGAACTGATTTAGAATTTAAATAATTTACTCATGTGTTTGATGCAAAACTTAATCCAACATAAAGAGATTTGGCCTTTTTATTACTTGTTTTGTATATACACATACATAGGTGTGTGTTGTGTTGTATTAGGTTGGTGCAAAAATAATGACGTAATAATGTCGTTTTTTGACGTTAACGTCAAAAAACAACATTATTACATCATTATTTTTGCACCAACCTAATATCTATATGTCATAGGTGGCTATATGACAGTTTCACTTAAAAGGTAAGAAGTGGTTTAGAATTTATGCATTTGATGCAAAAGTTTCTTTGGCAAAATATTTTATTTATTTAAATTTATAGTATCACTTATTTACCGATTTAATTGCTTTATTTGACTGTACACCACATTTCCAGTCAGTTTCTTACATTCACTTATGAGTAAGTACCTTTCTAGTTATCGGTTAAATAGTAAGACTTGTATGCAGAAAAATTACTCTCACAAAATTTTTAATGTGATATCCAGTCATAAAAAAAAATTATTTTTACAATTCAAATTATGCTTTGGCTTTAAATAACCCACAAAGTGTTGATACACCACAAAAAAAACCAAAAAAAAAACAATCAGGCAACACCACATCACAGCTAAATTCTATCTCCTATCATTAAAAAAACTGGATCTCAGCTTTGATTCACTGAATTTTTTTCAATAATTTCCCATATTCTGAACTCGTTGAAAATACTGAACCAACATAGAATGTTCCATGGAGTGAAACAAGGCAACAGTTCTACAAACTTTTACCAAACACAGATCTCTACTTTTTAAGTAGATTCAGCATAAGAAGTGATGTTGAAAACCACGCTTACTTTTATTTCGAATTTTTGTAATGAATCAATTTTTTACTGCCAGTGACTATCTTACCTAAAAGTAACTTTTTACAATTGGGCAAAAAGGTGACAAGTATTTTAATTGCTAAAACAATGTGATTATTTGCAGATTGAAATGAAACCCATTTTCCATACTTCTATGTTTATCCTTAGACTTAAAAAAATTTCCTAATTCACAAACAATGAAGAGATCTGAAAATTTCATAGACACTTTTAAGATTTTCCTACCATTGCATAAATAATTGCATGTGAACTGCGTTATTTTTCTATTTCAAACTGAAGAGGACCCTCCTCCCAAAAAAATAAAAATAAATCTCTAGGTATCAGTATGTGATTAATAGCCAATCTTCTAATGTCTTAATCAGATGTTAACGTATTTTTATTTTTAGTTCAACATTTTTATTACTTCAAATGTTTGGAGTTATCTTCCCCTTTATCAAAACGCTTCCAGCATTCACATGCATGGCCTTGGTGTTTACATTCGGGATAATCTTCCAATGGCCAGGGAATTGTCTCTTGAGGTCACTGACTACTATTTCATGAGCTACTAAACTCTGTCAGCTATCTCTTTTTTCTTTATTGCTCCCCCTCTTCTCAAGACCGCAGAATATTAGACGAAATAGCTGACAATATAGAAAAGGCACTTTCTCTCCATCCAACTTTGTCTTTAGTGACTTTAATGCTCTTCACGACATGTGGATGAAACATTCTAAAGGTACTGAGGTTGCCAGTATAGAGATATTAAATTTTTCCATTGCTCAAATCTCTCAATCAAATTGAATTTTCTTATCCAAACTGAGCAACATACTTCTGTATTGGATCTCTTTCTTACCTCTTCTCCTCGTTCTTGCTGAGCTTCACAATACTAGCCTCTTAGTAACTCAGACCAGTCTGTGGTAGCCATTGATGTCTCCTTCCAAGCATCCATTAAACAGGAACCTCTTATCCCTAAGACCTCTTTCTGTTACCAGCATGCTGATTGGGACTCATTCTGGGATTTCTTTTGTGATGCTCCTTGGACAAACATCTTCAGCCTTCCAAGTGAAAATTGCACAACTAAGATCTCTTCTTGGGTCAAAGCTGTCATGGATACTTACATCTCATCTCCTAAATACCAGGTGAAAGTGCCATCCTCTCCATGTTTCACACCAGAATGCTCAGCTGCCATAGCACACAGGAACCACTATTTCCAGATATACCAGTATGACAGCTCTCGTCATAACAGGTGCCTATATGCTACTGCACATAATAAATGTAAGCGAGTCCTCAAAGAAGTCCTGTTTGCCGAGAGAATGAGGCACCACATAGTCTCTTAAAACTTTGGTTTTTGTGACTACTGGTGTCTTTGTAATAGAGTACTAAATAAGTGCGGTCGATTTGAGGTGTTATCATTCTGTGCTGATAAAGCTGAATGCTTTGCCTGTAAATTCTTCTCAAACTCTACTCCTGACTCATCTAGAGTATCCCTGCCTAGCTTCCCACTTAGAACTGAGTCTCTGTTAAGGGATGTGCATATAACCCCTTCTATGGTTTCTGCTATCATCTCTAACCTTGATCCCCACGTAGCATGTGGAGTCGATGGCATCCCAGTAATAGTCATTAAGAATTGTGCTGCCAAACTAGCCCCTGTTTTCTTTAAACTGTATAATAAATGCCATGCTGCCTCCTGCTTTTCTGTCAGCATGAAGTTACCGTTTGTCGTTCCAGTTTTTAAGAACTTTTGTGAACTGTCTGACCCATCCAGCTTTTGGCCTATTAGCCCTCTGCCTCTTTTTGGGAAACTCTTAGAGGCCCTAATCAATGCTGAACTGGTTCATTGCCTCTCATCACAGAGCCTTTTCTCAGACAATCAATACAGCTTTCGTTTCTCCAGATCAACTGCTCATGTACTAACAATAATTGTAGAAAGAGTCAATCATCCTTGAGATAAAAATGGTGAAGCCTTGGCTGTTGCATTAGACATCTTGAAAGCCTTTGACAGGGTCTGGCATTCAGGTCTTCTCGACAAGCTGAAAAGTTACAGTATAGCTGGGCATGTTTTTGAGCTGATCCAGTCTTTCCTATCAAATCATGAAATGAAAGTTGTCCTGAATGGCCACTCATCTACATCCTTTCATACTAATGCGAATGTCCCTCAGTGCTCCATCCTTGGACCTACGCTGTTTTTAATCTTCGTTAACAAACTTCCTGATGACATCAGCTCTCAACTTGGCATCCTCAATGATGACACTACCATATACTCCTGCTTTGATAGTCAGGATGATCAGCCAGGCATGGTTAAAATGACAGTGAACTGGAGCAAAAGATGGATTGTCAATTTTAATGCCTCCAAAACTAAACTTCTCAGAGACCCCTCCCTGCCTTCCATCAGCATGGCTGATTCTATCCTCCAAGAAAGTGATTCATTGCACTTTACTTGGGCAATATTATCAGCTGAAAGGCTACATTGAATCCATTGCTAGATCAGCTGCTAAGAAAATTGGTTCACTGCGTTGAATGAGACTGTTTTTCTCTCTGGAATCTATCTTGCATATCTATTAAGTCTACCATTCATCCACATATGGTCCAGTGTCCCTAAAATTTATCTGGAGCTTCTTGATAAGATCCAAAGAAAAATCAGCAATATTATTGATCCTGATCTAGCTGTTCAGCTTCAGTCTCTTGCCCACCACTGTAAGGCTGCCGCTCTGTGCCTTTTTTTATAAATATTTCCATGGTAATTGTTCAGATCAGCTCTTTGCTATGGTACCTCGACTATATGAATTTATGATCAATACTAGACTGGCGGTGAGATCTCATCAATTTACAGTTGAGCTAGCTAGATGTAGCCATAAATTCTATGCTAATAGTTTTTTTATCTCACATTCTTGCTTGTGGAACATCCTTATGACTCTATGTTTTCCAGCCAACTTTAATCTACAAAAATGAAAATGCAATGTCAATCACTATCTACTATCCTCCTGATTGCTCTTTTTTCTTTCTCCTCATTACTAATGTTTATGTTTCTAATTCCTCAACACCCTGTAACCCCTTGTGTGTTAGTGACTGTTCTGTCTTTCTTGGTGTGATACCAATTAAAAAGAAAAATGTATATATATATAATTTGAAAAACCTCAATTTTAACATTTTGCCAATGAGTAGGTGTCATTAAAAAAAGAATTTAGAAAATTTACATTAGAGTCTGAATGCTTGACTTTACTTCTATTATCATCATTATAGATGTTAACTAATTTTTACTCCTTCTTTTATTTTTTATTTATTAACGTTTATGTATCCCAGATTGTTCCACCAGAGGTATACAAGTTCATTGAATGTGTTGTCAAATTTAAAGTACCTTTTATCTTTGTACATGTTTGCATATTCTTTAAATTTTGGAATGTTACACTGATGTATTTTTTCAAATTGTCTTATATATTTACTATTCAGTCAGATTTTCATCCAATGTGCGTTAGGACTGTGAATACACTTGTGTGCAGAAGTTTTCAGATAACTACATAAAATGATTATACACGTTCATTTTAAGATTGCTTAGCAGTATGCTTTTATTTGTAGTGCCTATGGACTTTGAGGATTGACAAATATGTTGTTATGTTTTTTAGGTGCCAAGTAACAAGATACACAACTTTAATTGGCATGAAGATGGGAATGTTCATGCAAAACTGTTTGGCAGATGAAGGATCTGAGATGATAAATTCATGATAATATATAAATTTTTAAGTAAGGATTATTCCATTTTATTAAGATGAGTGTAAAGTGCTTTGACAAGTCATTGAAGTTGAACATTATCTCGCTTTTATAAGTAAAATTTCTTCTGAAAACAAAGATGAAGGTTGTGATTTTGAAGGGAATGATAACTCAACGAGACATAGCCAGGTGGCTGAGAATTTCCAGAAACTGTGTTCAAACACTCTAAAAGACGTTTGCTACTACTGGAAGTGTTTTAAGTGCTCAGAAAACTGGAAGACCACAAAGGTTAGACAAAAGAGATGAAAGATTGTGAGAGTCTCGGTAGGCAATCCAAAATTAACAGACAGACAAGTGAGGAATGAATGCTCTCTTAACAGTAAGGTTTCATTTAATACAGTATGCAGAGTATTACGGGGGAAAAAAAGACTTAAATGAGTTTATAGCAGCAGCAAAAGTCATTAACCAAAAAGCATTGAAATAGAAGATTGAAGTGGTTACAAGAACATCTAAGATGGGTTGCTGGAAAGTGGCAAAAAAGTATCTTTTTTAATGATGAATGCCAAATATAATTATATTCTAATGCAAGAGAATATGCAAGAAGACCAGTGGGAGAAAGAAACAATGCAAGATACACTACAAAAATGGTAAAATTTGGTGGTGGATACGTGTGAGGTTGCATCAAAAGTGATGGTAGAAAAAATTAATAAAAGTTGATGGCAGTCTAAACAGCAAAGACTATATTAGTTTACTATGTTCTAATGTTCTGCCAGACAAGAAAATGGAAATATTTTTCAGTATAACATCACATGTAACATAAAGGTTTCTTGTTCAACTTTTGGAAGACTGGCCAGCCCAAATTCCTGATTTCAATATAATTTAAACATTGTGGTGAAAACTAAAGAAACAAATGCTCCAGCCAAAACCACACAATCACCAGGAGCTTTGGGATACTTGCCAAGAATGGGAAAAAAATCCCCTGTGAGAAAATCTAGACCTTTTTCCATTCAATGCCACATTGAATAGAGACAATTATTTGAGCAAAAGACAGCAATACTAATTACTAACTCCATACTTTGGCCATTTGTACTTTCTGTGATAATAAAAATCACTTTATGCAAAAAGCAAAAAAAAGAATTTCCTTTTTAACATAAAAGAGCTATAAGGTGAAATGTTTATTGGTGGCCCAATATTTTTGTATAGCCTTTTTTCAGCACTGTTATACTTAAGATGCTCGATCGTACATCATTAACGAAAATGCAGTAACTTATTTTCTGACTCTCAAGGGTCATAAAAGGTACTGAGAAAAGCATACTATTAATCACTCTTGGTTTTGGGGTAAAATTAACAAAAGTAATTAATTTGCCAAGGTGGTCCAAAAGCTTTGCATGCCAGTGTAAACTTGACTAGATACCATCAATTTGAAATGACTGGTGAAGATATGTGTTTTCGTAAACTAATTCTCAAAATTGGAATGTTCCTGTCACTTGCAGATACATTTTGTGGGTTGTTTTTTGTCACCTACAAACATGGAAGTGTTCATAAACATTTAATCAGGCACTGAATAATATTACTGATACTCATTCTTATTTCAATATGGAGAAAGTATTTTTGACCTTTTCTTCAATAGACCATCCATATGGAGGAACGCAAAAATGCATAACTTTTCTTCCAGGCGTATACTTTGTTGAAAATTCTCCATTTCATTTCCAATGTATTTCTTTTTGTTTTACCTTTCAACTACTAAAAAAAAAAGGTAGTATGATTGATGTATTGCCTTCTTGTAAAAGAAGTTTTGTTTACTTGGTCATTCTGTTATACTAATGTAGAACATGTTAGGTTCATCTTTTGTTTTCACTGTTGTTTTATAGTTAAACATTTCCCTACACCCAGGAGTTAAATTTGTATCACTTGTAGACAGTGCTTTGATATGTTTATTTTTATTTGTCAGATTAAGTTCTCTGTACAAGAGTAGTGCAGTTTTATCATGTTTCTGTTAAATACTTTTTCTTAAAGTTTACTGGTAACTGGGAAGTGTTTTTCAGTTACTTTCAAAAATATACTCTTCACTTTCATTTTTACAGCATTTTTATATGGGGAGTTAAACCAAATAGACTTTATTGTTTTTCTTGAGTCTTGCAATCTTGAAAACCAAAATTGCTACATACCCACACTTCTTTAATGTTATCTCATACTTTGAATTTGTAAGGTTAAAAACACCTCCATTGCAGAAATTTGCAGACTGTGTCACATCAATTTTGAGATCTGATTAAACATGGCCAGTGGATGGTTTGATGTAATGTTAACATACTCTTAAAGTTTAATCTGGGATGTACTATAATGTTGCTACTGAAGGCTGATGGAAACAAAGATGCTATAACCACAGAATATAGGAGAATACTCCAGGACTTAATCATGGGTATCGTAAAGTTATACAAGAACAAACATGGTGGGGATGGGAGTAGTCATTTTTGGCCCTTAACTATATTAAATGAAAAGTTAAAAATTTTGACAAGATCCAAAAATGTGCAACAAGGTTGACCATTGTCTTATTTGCAGTCAGCTTCAAGTCACACTTTCACTCTTGGATATGCCTGCTCTATGTGGTCCCCTCTCAGAGCTATAGTGGAAGTGAAGATGAGTCTTTCAGGTTGTCCAGCTCTATTCCTCAAGATTGCTTGCATTTGCTTATGCTTTAAATTATTGTGTCAGAACTCTTTATTAACAAGAATTATGTTACCTAGTTCTACCACCTCAACCAGGTACTCTGCCTATACGAATGACATCTTAATGCATGTAACAAGTGATATCAAGATAGAAAAGAAATTGGATTGTAGGAAACAATGACAGAACTATAATAAGTCTGTTGCGCTCATCAAGGCTGTGAGATAGTTGGCATTTGATTTGGTCCATACCTCCAGCAAAAGAAGAACTGATCAGAGGTATTTGAGAAGTATAAAACCACAGTTAATCTGTTCTCTAATTTTTCCTTGAAGGGGAAGGCCTAGATATGTGCTTCTTGCATCTACCCCTCATCATTTACCAACTATCAGTACTTCTACTCTCCTGTATCAAACTAGATGAGCTAGAGCAGGCCCCGTTTAAACGTCTTTAGGGGATTAATATGTATCCATGTTGGGTCACATGATTTGTTACCTCCATCTTTCAGATGGTGGTCTGATAATCTGGTAAGAATTTTTTAATAACTAGTTTTTAAATTGGTATAATTTTTATTAAAACAAAACCTGACCATTACCTCAATTATTTTAATTTACAATGGGGGGAAACAAATGTTCGTACACATACTTTTAATGCTATATAGGCGGTCATAGCTATCCACAGAGTCTTTTACTGTGCTATTTGTGAAATGTTATGAATAATGGAGTGTTTTTCTGTTGTCTTCTCCATGGTTTGGAATTCAGAGTTTTCCTTCTCTTAGACTATTTGTCACACAAGGTTCGAGAGTTCACTCAACCCTGCTATTTAACTTATAGCTGGAGGGAGATAAGATGGCTTCAAGCCTTTCACTGGGGTATCATTGCAAAAGTGAACACAGCTGATTAAGCCAGAATTTGAACTTGGCTTACAGATTACATATTCCACCACAATTTGTTATACTAACTCCATAGAAATATACAGTGAGGGGAAATAAATATTAGTACACATAATTTTAATTTTTTGTATTTCCAACTAATGAATAAATATACCTTTCATATAATTAACTGTATACAGATGCATAATAAATAAATATGCATAGAAAACAGAAAAAAAATGATTTTAATAGAAATAAATCCTATTTATCCATTTTAATGGGCAAAAATAGTATTCTTACAATGCAAAATTCAGATTTAAAACTTTTAAATTGCTTTAATATTCTAGATTATTTAAGTGGAATATTCTAGAATGTTCCAATAATTTTATCAGTAGGTATTTTTAGCCTAAAAAATAAAATAGCACATTCTATGATTGATATTTGTGCAAGAAGGTTATCATCTCAGCAAGAGGTAAAGAATTGACAAATTCACAAAAAGAACTGATTGTTAAGCTCTGGAAAGAAGGTAAAAGTTACAGAAAAATCTCAGACAATCTGAATATTTCCTTTACTGCCATTAGTTCATTCATTGCAAGGAATAAAAAAACTCAAACTGTTGAAAACCAAAGAACAGGTGCTCCATGGAAGATTCCTTCATGGAAATTCATGCATAAAATTAAACAAAATCCAATGGTTACTCTTCAAGAGTTGCAGGATAATTTGCTTTCATCAGGAATCTGTGTCACTAAATGGACAATAAACGATAAAATTCATAAAACAATCTAAAGTCACGTTCCTCTCAGAAAACTCCACTACTATTGAAAAGACACAGAGATACCAGGTTGAAAGAGTATTATGGACAGACAAAACCAAAATTGAGCTGTCTGGACATAATTCTAGAAATCATGTATGGAGGAAAGATGGAGATCCCTTCAGACAAAAGAACACAGTTCTGTGAAATTTGGTGGTGGTAGCATCATGGTTTGGGGATGTTTATCTGCAAAAGTTACCTCGGGTTACATCAATTCGAGTTAAGTCATTCTCGATTATACACTGTTTGTCAAAAAATATATGGAAAAATAAAAATCAAGCTTAAGTCATTTTATTCAACTTTACATCTGGTCGCCACAAATATTGAAGTCGTAATATCAGTTGAAAAGTGTTAAAAGCATATAAAATCATGTTACTGTACAATAAATAAGAATTAAACTATATAAAATCATATTAAGATATGTACATTTATAGTAAATATTAATATAATAATCAAAAATCCTGGAAAACAAAAAACATCTGTGACTGTGTTGTCATCTTATTTAGTGGGTCTTTAAGAGCTCAATATTGGTGTTTTCTCTGGTAGGTCCAATATCTACCTTTTGGCATCACTGTCAGTACAACTTGTGATTCCTGCAAGATTGAAATCCAGTTTAGTTTAGGTATACGCACAGTATACATCTGCTTCTCACTTAGTCTCCCATTCTCATTCATTTGTGACTTTATATTTTGCCCTAATGCACCTAAGAAAATTCCTAGTGCAAATGCTAAGCGTCATGTTATAATGCTGGTTGATAAACTTGCTATGATAAAACGTCATGAAAAAGATGAAAAGGTTACATCAATTGCTCAATCTTTAGGAATGAGCTGGACAACTGTATCGACAGTTGTTTGCAATAAGGATAAGATTTTGGCACATATCAAATCTGATGCCCCAGGGATGGAGAATACTGTTATCAATAAGAAAAGAGGAAAAATCTTTGAAGAGATGGAACAACTTCTTTCTCTTTGGATTGATAGGTTGAATCATCATCGTGCTGCTATAAAATCAAGAAATCATTCAAGTGAAAGTGTTGTCTTTATCTGAGGACCTGAACAAAAAATACCCAGATGAGAAAAAAGTAGAGTTTAAAGCGAGTCAAAGCTGGTTTATGAGATTTAAAGAACAAAGAAGTTATCAATCTATTAAGAAGCAAGGTGAAAGTGCATCAGCTGATGAACAAGCAGCAGCCGATTTTCCTAAAGCATTGGCTAAGATCATCGAAGAAAATGGGTTTCTTCCTGAACAGATTTTTTAACGTTGAAGAAACTGGATTATATTCGAAAAAATTGCCAGACCATTCTTTCATTGCTAATGCTAAGTGTAAGGCTATATCGCTGATAAATTTTTTTTATTCAGAATACTGCATGTACATATCATAAATACCATAATATGCAATAGGAAGTGTTTATTTGTGGTTTATAGTGCGGTTATTTTGACTTAAGTTGTTTTTCAACGTAAGTTGTGACCTCTGGAACAAATTAACAACATAGGGTGAGGTATACCTGTAATAGATGGTAGAATAAAGCTGCAGCATATCAAAATATTTTGGAAACAAATTTAATAATTTCAGCTAAAAATCTTGAACTTCCTCTTGATTGGATCCTCCAACAATATAATGATCCTAAGCACACTGCACAATCTATGAAGAAATGGCTTGCTGAAAATAACATAAATATGCTGAAATGGCCAAGTCAGTCCCCAGATCTAAACCAAATTGAGAATCTGTGGCATTATTTGAAAATTTAAATCCAAATTAAGAGCTCCAACAAACATCCTGGATCTGAAGACTAAAATTTGCAAATCATTAATTGAGAACAGCAAGAAGAGGTTGGTTGCTGTAGAAGTGAATAATGGCTATTCTATAGAGTATTAAATAAAGATTATGTATTGTTTTTCCATTGTACAAATACTTTTTCACACTTTAGAATGGATAAATGGGATTTATTTCTATTAACTCAAAAGTTTTTTCTATTTTCTGTGCATATTTAGTTATTATGCATCTGTGTACAAGAAAATTATGTTTATTCGTTAGTTGGAAATACAATAAATTAAAAACTTCTATGTGTATGAATATTTATTTTCCCCCAACTGTATTAAGTTGGTGAGACAGCTTCTGTGAAAAACTGACTCTGAAGAATATGCAATGGAATGATTTCTTGGAAGTAGAAGACATTCTGATAAACACCATGCCAAAAAAAAAAAAATGGTGATTATCTGCCATTATGAAAAATTTTCTAATGTCATGTGTCATTCACTTAATTGTTGCAGCTGTTCATTAATAAATAAGTAGAACTTTTAGAAATGTAGATTGTATTACATAAAATAAATAATATTGGCTGACATATATATTGTATGGATATATTACATATAATAAGATATATGAAATTTTAAATGAAATGGCTATTGGCTCAGTATTGGATATATATATATATATATATATGGAAAATATAGCAAGATAAGCTGAATTGAAAATTGCACACTTATTATTTACAATAAATTTATAAATAATCTGAAATAAATTTGCTTTAGCAAAATATATATTTTTGATACCTATTTTTATTTTGAGTTAGTGATACAATATTTATGTAATCTTCATATCCAATGTAGATAGACTCAAAATGGCCTTGAAATTTATCATATTACTAAACATTCTCACGGAGGTGTGTATGTGGTGTGGATGGGATTATAGAATATACATCCACCCTCAATCCTACTTTCCCAACTTGAACTTCATGGACATTAGCAAACCATATATTCCTAAAATCCATTTCCACCACATCACTGAGCATGCCTTGGACTCTGCTTCATACACCTCCTGTGAAAGTTTGTTAAAGGCAACACAATTCGGTTCGCATAGTCTGGAGAATTGTTTTGTTTTTTGTTTTGTTTTTTGCTAGCACTTTCTATTGGTAACAGTTTTGGCCCATTGATTAAGTAGAAAACCTATATATTGTTGATGCTTATAGTGATTTGGTTGACACAAGTTCAGAGATATCTCTTTCATCCCATCATTTGGTTACTTATTAAAAAGCCTAAAGTTAAAACTACAGTTGAGAGAGATGTTGGTCATTTGTGAAAGGGAGGTGAATGTTGAATGATTGTCATGTGAGAGAGTGGCTAAATTATTATGGTTTCTTGAGGTTACTCATAACGGGGAAAAAAGATTTTGCACTTCTGAAAAAGACCTGTTGTCTCAGCTCATGTTAAATAGCATTGTCTTTTGTTAAGCTTGTTTAACTTAGGGAATGTTTGCTCGTTTCCATTTCTCTCTTCTCCATAATATGACAGAAGCTGATGTTGATGTCCTCTTGCAATATTTGGCAATATTTGGCTTCTATTTTCGCACCTCATTTTTTGACAAGTTAACTAACGGCTGATACATAACAACTCATTTTGTTTTTCAAATATGATTTCTTTCATTTCAGTTTTCTTTCTAGTGATAAGAAATCAATTTTTCCCCTTCCCAGATTAAACTGTAAATATATATTTAGTTAGAATCTTCAAAGACAGCTTGTGACTTTTTACTGATTGATGCACGAAACAATGTTTTTGTAAAAAAAAAAAAACAATTGTTGACCCAATAAATACAAGCTAATTTATCGACAAGATAATGAAAATCAATCTCTCACTTTTTTTTTTAACAGCATGTCATGTGCTTTTGTACTATGTTCAGAAATAAAGTTTCATTAGATTTGTTTTTTTTTACTGAAAAGATACAATGATTGTCATCATGAGTGTTGCTTAATTTTTTGTTGAATAAAACTAAATAAGTACATTCAGGTTTTTCTATAATTTATTAAACAAAGAAAAATATCTAACTTTGAACAACTGAACCATGGATAAATTCCTGCAAACCAAGAGGTTTGAAACTCTGGCCCTAATTAAGTTTAATACAATTTATTAAAGAAACAAAGGAAGATGTTTTTATAAGTAGTTTAATATCTAAGATCATCTGTCAGTGACTGCTTGAGATGCAAATGTTGGATCTTGCAAGTACCATTGTTCAAGCAAAAGCTTTGAAATAAGCTCAAAAATGTTCAGAATCAACAGCTCTTTCAAATGTACTAAAAGTGATTTTTTTTAAATGCTATGCACTTTCAGAACATAGGTGATCATGACTTTCTACAGATTAATTTCATTTTATAATCTGTGATTTGTCATGATTTCTTGCATAAAAATAGTAGAAAAAAGTTTTTGCTATTATTTTCTCCATGTTTTTGAATCCTGAGTAGTCAAGGCTGAAGGCAGAAAAAAATGTATCTACATATTTCCCATGGAAATAAATGCAAAAGTGAATGCAGTTGACTAGATCAGGATTTGAACTCAGCTCACCTATTCCACTGATAAGTTCTGCTACCCACACATCCATCACTAATAAAGATAGATTGTTGGAAAATCAAATTATGTCTGATGCCTGGAAGGGACAAAGAATATTTCTTCTTTGGAAATAATAAGTTTCTTTTTCCAGTGATAAAAAATTATGAGGCATTTTTTAGTTATTTAATTTTTTTCCCTATTTGGATCTAAATTAATGATTCTTTGTTTCATTAGACAGATCATCAAAACATCATTAGGAAGGAATTATATTACAAGTTGTAAAACCCAGCATAAGATGGGTACTTCAGCTAGTATACACATGTGTGCGCGCAAATTTTCTTTATTTTGCTTTTGCTATCAAGCAATTCAAACGGATTTGCAGGTGGTGTAATGGATAACAGCTTGGAATGAGAAATGGGAGAGTTGAATCCGAATTTCAGTTGAGTTTATTACATTCATTTATGTGCAAACATGCTTTGAAAGGTATGAAGCCATCTCATCTCTCCAAATTAAGGGTTAAATAGTAGTATTATATCTGAAAAAATCACAGTTATCTATCTATCTATCTATCTATCTATCTATCCTTGTCTTTTTGTTATCTATCTATCTATCTATCTATCCTTGTCTTTTTGTTATCTATCTATTTATCTATCTATGTATCCTTGTCTTTTTGTTATCTATCTATCTATCTATCTATCTATCTATCTATCTATCTATCTATCTATCTATCTATCTTGCTCTGTTCATATCTATCTCACCCAGTTCATATCTATCTATCTATCTATCTATCTATCTATCTATCTATCTATCTATCTATCTATCCTTGTCTTTTTGTTATCTATCTATCTATCTATCTATCTATCTATCTATCTATCTATCCTTGTCTTTTTGTTATCTATCTATTTATCTATCTATGTATCCTTGTCTTTTTATTATCTATCTATCTATCTATCTATCTATCTATCTATCTATCTCGCTCTGTTCATATCTATCTCACCCAGTTCATATCTATCTATCTATCTATCTATCTATCTATCTATCTATCTATCTATCTATCTATCTATCTCACCCTGTTCATATCTATCTATCTATCTATCTATCTATCTATCTATCTATCTATCTCACCCTGTTCATATCTATCTATCTATCTATCTATCTATTTATCTATCCTTGTCTTTTTGTTATCTATCTATCTATCTATCTATGCTTATTTGTTATCGCAAAAAATGTTAATGCAATATTAACTCCCACAAAAAGAATTATTTTTACAATAAAAAAGGTTTTGGCTTTAAATAACACAAAGCAGGTTGATAAACTGTAAAAAATAACAACGGTTTAATGTTACCATTATAAGGATTAACAAGAATACAAGATTAAATTTGTCATACACTCCTAATCAAAAATTTAAGAGCACTTGAATTTTTTTTTAAAAAGACTGTTTTTCATGGAAAAATTTTAAACATTTCTTACTTATTACTAATTTTATAATCTAAAAAGTTATGTAGGCAAAAAGTTATAATACGAACATTTTATTGAGAAATTGACATTTTTATAAAATGAGGCATTTTACACTTGATCAAAATTATAAGACCAGGGGGTATAAATTGTTAGATCTAGGGTAATTCCAATGTTTTTAGTTCAGTTAGAGATTAGCAATCACTGTGTAAAGGTGTCACCATGCTTAAAGCAAGCAAACTTACCGAAGTTGAGTGTTCTTGAATTCTAGATTTCCATAATCAAGGTTTGTCACAGCGGGTGATCGCAGCTAAGATAAATTGCAGTAAAACCGTGATTTGCAACTTTCTAAAGGACAGTTCGAATTATGGAAATGCAAAGTCTACTGGTAGGCCCCCCAAAATTCTCCGGCATTGAGTAGGAGAATAAGATCGGTTGTTGTGAAAGCCAGTGAACTTTCTTCTAGTCAAATTAAGGCAGCCACAAATGCTGATTGCAGTCCAGTAACCATCAGATGACACTTACGACAAAAAGACATGGTAACTAAAAAGCGCAAACAAATTCCTCGGCTGCTTCCAGGTCACAAAGTGAACCGTTTAAGGTTTAATCATGAATACCAAACATGGGACATTGAGAAGTGGAAGAAAGTCCTGTTTTCTGATGAGAAAAAAATGAAATCTAGATGATCCTGATGGTTTCCAAAGATATTGGCATAACAAAAACATGCCTCCTGAAATTTTCTCCACACATCATAGTGGTGGAGGGTCCCTGATGGTATGGGGTGCATTTTCTTACAAAGGGATGATGGAGCTCCAGGTGGTGCAGAGTTGTCAGACAGTGGCTGGTTATATTAGCATGCTACAAAAAGCATCGTTGGTGACAGAGGGCCATCATTTGTGTGGAGATGGATGGTTATTCCAACAGGATAATGCTGCAATCCATGTTGCATGTCAGACCTTGACCTTTCTACAAGAAAATGAGGTCCATTTCTTGAGACATCCTGCATGTGCACCAGACTTGAACCCTATTGAAAATGTTTGGGGATGGATGGCAAGAGATGTTTATCGAAATGGCAAATAATATTCAACAAAAAATGAACTTTGTGAAGCTATCTTCAGAAGATGGAGCAATATTCCTCGCAGCTTAATGGAAACACTAATTTCTTGCATGCCCCAAAGAATTTTTGAAGTCATCAAAACCAGTGGAGGTAGAACTCATTATTAAATTTGGTTGTTGAATGTTTTCCTACACTTTTCATACAATTTCGTAGAATTTTTGTCTTATAATTTTGATCAAATGTAAAATGCCTCATTTTATAAAAATGTCAATTTCTCAATAAAATGTTCAGATTATAATTTTTTGTCTAAATAATCTTTTAGATTATAAAATTAGTAACCTTAAGTAAGAAATGTTTAAAATTTTTCCATGAAAAACAGTCTTTTTAAAAAATTTTTCAAGTGGTCTTAAATTTTTGATCAGGAGTGTATGTAAAACCATTGTTTATTCAATTTTGTACATTGTCAGTTAATATGGACTTGAGGGTGTGTGACTGTTGTGGTAAACAGTAGAATGAACTCTTCCTCCTCCTCTCATAAATACTAACTGCAAGAGTCGGTTGGGAGAGGAGACACAGTGTTAATCTATCGTTCGGACGTACACCTCAATCTGCTTATTACTAACACTCTTGCTTTGTATATATCTGTTATTTCAATACACTTATTCAACCTATTTTCGTCTTCCGTGTCTTTCTTTCTGGCCCCTAAACAGGCCACAACAGTGACTTTGGGAGATTTACTTTGAACATGGTTCACCTACTCATGAGGGTTTGAGAGAGACTGTCTTTCTCCTTTCTGGTCGGGTGCTTATATATCTTCCTGCCATTTGGTTGTTTCATATGTACGCATCTTAAGCACAGTTGGGTTGATCGTCTACATGTGAGACGTGAATCTACACCTGGTGACTATGAGGTTATCTTCTAGGTTAACCTGCTGATTCATATGGCTTCTCTGATGCTCTAGTGTAACACTAAGTGCAAAGTCTACTTAGGTATCTCTTAGAGTGAGCGCAGTACATATTGAGGTCACCACAGATCAACTCCTCTTAGAACAAATGTTCATTATTGGCATTAAATTTGATTCAGACTTGTTGGGAATATTATGAAAAAAAATTAATGTTACAAATATTTGTTAAGTTTATTTAAAGAAATAAAATCTGTATGAATGGTAGGTAAGAAATGTCAGTCAAGCAAAACAAATAATTTAGTATATTTTTGGAACAAAAAATATCAAAATTCTGCTTGTGTACCATTGCTACTTGATATCATAAGTTCTCATGTGTTGTAATTATATCTATGATATTATGCCAAGATAGAACCCCAAGTTTATGGAGGTTTGGTTTGGTTTGTTTTGTTTTACGGCATATCAACACCTCAATGGGTTATTTCATGTCGACAAGATTTTTATTGCTGGTAATATCTTTTTTCCAAAAATGTATTGCTATTAATATATTTTTCTTCAAAAATGTATTGCTGGTACAAATTTTTTCCTTCAAAAAAACGATACGATAACGGAATGATACGAGAAGCTGATGGGGGCCAAGATTAACCACAAGTCTTCTGACTTGCAGTTAGGTGCCTGGAAGAGGGTCGCGCTTCCGGGGCCCTTCGGCTGGACTGACAGACATGTCCGCATTCTTAGAGTGTGGTTCGGGCCCAGACTCTGGCTGAAGAATTGGTTAGAAGTACAGGCAAAGGTCGGAGTGTCTAATTTAAATTTGGAAAATTTGATAATTACCTAAAATGCAAGTTTAGAGTGGATTCCACAATAAATAATTAATCCACTGAAGACAGAATTAATTCAAATATAGTTGTATATTTTCCTTATTTGAGTTTTACTCCTCTCCATATTGTTTGTTTACAACTAATAGTAGTAGGTGATATCTCTCTTTTTATGTGCCATGTCCTTTCAGGATGTAACTGATCATGGCTCTCCACCTCCCTCTCTCCCTTGCAGCTCTCAACAAGTTCCTTCCCTCTGCTTCCTTCCCCCAGATCACGTTCTGTCATCCACTTGCTTAACTCCACCAGATATGTCACATGTTGTTTTCCCTTGTCTCTCTTTCCCTCTATTTGACCCATGTGTATCAGATTCTCCAGGCCTTCTTTCCTCATTATATGTCTCATAAACTTCAGCTGCCTCTTCCTAATATTAAGTATGAGCCTCCTCCTTGTTTGCATCCTAATAGTGAATAAAAAGATCAACTGGTAAAAAAATTAATAATGACAACATATTTAAGAAATTTTGACAATTTTAGACTATAGTAGTAGATATAATATTAAGTTGTCGAAATTTCTTATTGATGTGTTGTCATTATTATTATTATTTTTTTACCAGTTGATCTTTTTATTTTAATTTTACTGCTTTTATTATAGTGTTCAGTTTGCTGTATGTTCTACAATTGTTAAGCAAAAAAACAAAACAAAAGATGAAAATGAGACCTAGATTAATAATCACAAGTTTCATTCAGGTAAATGAAAAAAACATAAGCTTGTATACATCGAGAGAGAAGAAGGTTGAAAGGTTTTACAACAAAACATAGCAAATAAATTGTAAAATTATTCCAATTTCTTTCCTGGAATAACTATTACCATTATTTCATATGTTTCTATTTGCTTTACTTGTTCCTTCATCTGGATACTTTTTATTATGTTGTTTTAACGACTCTGTTCTTTAACTTTCAAGTTAAGAAAATCAGAACAAAGATCCAAAATTTAAACAAGTACACTATGTATTGGAATTTAGAATAATCAATCTGAAAAATAAAACTATTCAAGCACAAAATAAAATGAGGACACTGAATAGCCAATCACAGCCTCTGTAAAATAAAATGAGGACACTGAATAGCCAATCACAGCCTCTGTAAAAGACTCAATCACAGTTCCTATAAGAGTCATGTAACCCTGGCTATATAATTGCCAAATTCAAAGATCTATCCTCGTGTTTTTTTGTTTTTTTTTTTAACCAAGACAACATGAAGCAATCCAGTTTCTTCATTACAAACCAGTTAGTGGTATCAAGTTGCCGAGAAATGAAGCCAGCAACTATTAGAAATTATTACTACCTAAAGAAGCTAACCGATGACTAAAACTGGTATTTTCAACAAGGACTGTGGGCAAAATAATCAGACACTTTTCACCTAAGTCTGTAGACACATATTGTCTGCAACCAGTTCCTTTTTTCTTTCATTCTTTCTGTTTGTATATTAAATATATTTAAATAGTACAGGTCGTTGTGTTTCTTTCTTTTGTTTTGAATCATTTCACCCCAAGTAAAGCAATAAAGCCAATAAGACAATGGATTACTGTGTTTTCAGAGAATTTAAATTATATAGAGGTACAGAAGGTGATTGTCTCCCCTTTGGGGGGGGGATAAGTCTGTATGCATCATGTGACAGCCGCTTAGTGACGCTATTTTATACAGTTTCAAAAGTGGCCAGTTATCCATGGTGCCGTTTCTCTTTGGGATTATATCTTTCCCAGATTTAGAAAGAAACTGCAACTTGCAGTTCTCAATTTAGTAAAACCGAAGATTCACTGTCTCCCCTTCATGGAATACATCTGGGACATCGTAGATGAATCTGGTCCATTTGAATTTGGAGTCCTAAACATGGCTTCTCTAGAAAAAGAAGAATTTCCATATTATATGTAAAGACCCATCCTTTTTATTTCTCCATACACTCTGCTCACTGTGTAATATATGTGATATATTATTCTCTGCATGGGATATGTGTATATATAGTTTTGTGAATGTCTTACTGGTATAAAAGAGTCTCTTTGAGAGCAAAATATGTTTGTTATTGCTTTACCTTCAGCCATTCTATCCATGAAATACAGTGTTATTATATCATGGATATATTAAGGTCTATAATAAGGGAAATGCAACTGAGGGAATAAATCTTTCTTCTATAGCTCGCTCTTATTATAATTGAATCTTTTTGATCAAACAAGAAGGTTACAGAAAATCTGCTCTGAATCATAAAATTCCCAGTGCTGCAAATCCACTTGTTCACTACCACTGACTTGATATGCATTTGAAGGTTGAGACACTAATCTGTTGCCAGCATATTCGGTTTATTCCATCAACCCTATAGATAGCATATCCAGACTATTCCATCAACCGTTTTCTTTTATAAACAACAGAACGAGTCTGCTCCAGCTTTTATGTATAGCATGGAGTCAATGGTAGCAGCAGGTACATACACTCAGCCTCTTTGAAGAAATGGATTTCTTCTGCAGAAAAGGCTTTCAATTGCTTTTATGAATAAAATATATTATCGACACTGTTGTTTTAAGAATTTTTTATTTTTTGATGAATAATGAATTTTTACAAGAATTGTTTTTATTTTTCTAAATTTTAATTAGAATAATTTACAAACTTTAAAATTTAAAAAAATTCTGTATTAATTTGTAGTGGTCAAGTGATATTGCTATTAAATTAAAAATTTACTCATTGAGACTCCCAATATTTTAAAAAAAGAGTTTTGAATCTTTATATGTGTGTAAAAACATATTGATTTTTGTAAATACAGATGTCCATACATGACATAAGAAAATAATAGCAATAACTATTATAAATTTAAAGCCAAAGTACATAAAATTCAATAAGACTTTAGACTACAGAGAATATTTTCCTAAATTTTTAAGATTACTGGGTAGTTAAAAATTATATAAAAAAAGTGCTCACATTATATTTATCAAGTAAAATTTACAGTTATATTCACTGTAGAAAAACATTAGATAAATTTGGGTCTGTCATTCAACCTTTTAACACCTAAAATAAACAGTTATTGCCATGTTAAAAAGTAATTTTTGCAATATTTTGAACCTTAAATCAGCTAATATTGCTCAGTTTCAGAAATGTATATTTTATTTTTGAAAAGATTTTTTAATAAAGAGAATTACTTTGTGATGAAAGATGGTTAAAAATGATGCTAAAATCAGCTATTTTAGCAATTTCAAAACAAAACTCCTTCCAGTCAATTTAAATTAGTTTTGAAATACAGCAAGGTATTTCACTCATTGGGAATATTAAATTTCATTTATTACATTGAAAGTAAAACTAAAATAAAAGCTTCAAGAAAGAGTTTCCATTTTTAAAAATTAATTTTAAACCTCACATTATACATTCATTTACTCCATTCTCTTCTAGATCCAATGATTTTCACTGTAAAAGCTATTCATGCAAATCTTTATTTCTGTAGGAAGTATGATCCTTACCAGGTGCCTTGCATTTCTGATCTTGTGTAAGCTAAGCATATGAAAATTTTGAATCAGAAATGCATCACAAAAATATATCATAACTGCAGTGGATTTGGAACTGTATACGATCAGCAACACCAGCTGGTCCTACAGTAAGGCACCCAAGATTTGTTTTATAATAATAGAATTTATTTTCCACCATCTCAAAATAAATAAATAAATAAAATATTTATTCTGCTTTTCAATGGTAAGAATTTCGACAAAACTATTGGCAAAGAGACTTAGAACTTAGTCACATGCAAAATGCATACATATATCGGTTCTCCCGCCTATTCAGACTTTTAAAAAGATGTAAAATAAAACTTGTAGATGAAAAAAAAAAAAAAAAAAAACCCCACTTACAATAGAAACTTAGCGTACACAACTTCCACATGTGCACAGAAGAAAAAAAAAAAAGGTAATTTTGAGGGAGGTGGGAATGGATGTTCACTCTCACTTATTCCCTCACTCAATAATTTCACTCTTCCCTCACCAAATCTTCTTCTCCCCCCCCCCACCCACTCCCTATACACAAATTCACACAAATGGTTACTGGCTTTCAGCCAGCTGTTACTGTCAGTGTTCAGCCTATGTAAACTTAACCGGACCTCCTGTCATATGTTGTATATAACATTGATCTTTTTGCTGCTGTAAAACCAGTTTCCGTACTTACTGATTGTCGTTTCTAACTTCATCCATACACACACACACACACACACACACACATGCACACACACACACATGCAAATTTTATTTCAATTTTAACAATTTTCTGCTCTGCCATCTGTTTCCACCCACCGTCAACAGATGTGTTTTTTATTTCTCACAGCCTTTAATATTGTGCGACACTTTGAGTTTGCCTGGCTTGCCTTGCCTCATGGCCGAAATACATATTTCTAAAGTAGTGTCAGAGGTCAGTCTGGACCTAAGTAAAATGCTCAAATTTCAAATGCTGATTTGTCTGAACCCAATTTGGAAGACAGGCATAATATAGTCTTCTTACTCTCCATTCCCTTTTGTGCTGTACTCAACTAAGCCAAATAAATATCAACACTCAAATATGCTGCATTGTGGTTTCTACACAGCAGCCCTGCATTTTAAACAACAGGTGCCTAATGCTTCACCTGGGTTGAATGAAAAAATAAATAAAAATAATAGAAAAAAATAAAAAAATGGTCTATCCAAACGTTGGATAAAATGGGTGAGTAAATGTTAATTAAACTACAGAAATTCCATGGTATGTTTTTGCAATTTGACAATAGATTACCCGTTTGCATATGTTTAGAAATAATTTACACTTAAACCATTAATCTATTTAACTTATGGGTTGATGACCAAAGTCATAATTCGTTAGTGTATATACAATGCTAGATATCTTGTGTGAGAATATAAAGACAGAATGATTGGTGGTTGCAGATCATGCATTCTGACTTCATAAAATTGTCTGTGGTTAAATACTGGTTATGGTAATCATATTCGAACCATGTGCACACTTGTCAATACAACACTATTCATCCTTTGGATATTGCTGCCACATCTGGTCTTGTGCTTCTGCTATGTATTTAGTGATTTCTTGATAAAATACTACAATGTTCTGACATGGCATCTCGGCTTCAGTCCCTTTCCCACTGACACAGTGTAGCTTCTCTGTGTCTTTTCTACAAATAATTTCATGGTAATTGTTCTCTTTCATCCATAGACTTTGTGAACTTACGTGCTGTACTAAATTGGATGCACAGTCTTGTCATTTTACAGTCGAAATAGCCAGATGTAATGTAACTTCTATGCTAACAGTTTCTTCTCTCGCACTTCTTGCTTGTGGAACTATCTTCTGGCTTCTTGCTTCCCCAGTTAACTTTGATCTTCAAAAATTTCAATCGTTACCTACTGTCTTCTAAATTCCTATTCTTTCATGATTCTCTCACACTCAGTAACCCCTTGTGTCTTAGTGGCTTTATTGCCTTGCTTGGGGATGAAATGATTTAAAAAAACAAAATAAAACTATATTGGATCAACCTTTGGTTTCTGACAATATGATAAATGTCTTTTGGGAAATGTAAGATTTGTTAAACACGCTGTAGTGACAAACATTATTATCTATAGATAACTTGCATCAAAAGAGTGATGCCATTTCCAATGTAACTATATAAATTACATAATATCTTTACTGGAATAATGGTTACTGTTTCAAATAGAGCCCATTTTAGTGCAGAGTTATACATTGGAAGTATAGCTCAAAGGTTATAACACTGAAGTTCAACAATGATTGGTTCATGAAGTTGCTTAAACTCACTATGAATGAACATAATTTATTTATGTTAAGATATCTATAATGTAATATTCACCTATTTTCATTTAAGTTATATTGTCCCTTTTCAGATGCAGGTTGGTGGTACTAAAGTGTTAGTAATTTTTTTAAAGGACATTAATATCAGGGCTCTGGTTTGTGACTGTAACCATCCAAGAAGATCAAATAGTTTTAGTAAAAAAAAACAATGCTTGTGACCATGGCCAATGGAAAGGGGTCTATTTCTCCATACCAATTTATGATATAAGGTCCCTGACATTCTACTAAATCTCAATTTTGGTAAGGTTGTATTAAGATAAAATAAAAATTTTATTGTAACCTAATTATGTACAATAATGGATTATATACAATAAGTGAACAATTCAACTAGAAAATTTGAAAATAAATACAATGTATCTAAATACAAATTAGAGACATGTCATAATAGATTATTTCATGGTTTGCGGCATTTTTTAACATCAACTTCAGATTTTTCTTGTTAAAAAATTGAATAATTTTAACACATTCACCATTATGGTTAAAAAATAGTGTATTCTATATAGAGTTTCTTTTTTTTATTTAGAATTGGCAAAAGAAATTCATAGATTTGCAGAAAACAAAGACCTCAGAATAATGTCAAAATGGGCAAAAGTTTTTCAAACTTTAGTCATCATTTGTGCTTAGCTTAATTTGTAACGTTTATAAATGTAAGTAGAAAAAAGCAAATATTGATAAGATAACAAGTTCCCCCAATCAGGCTCCTCACCCCTCCAGATTGGGGGTAATATGCACCAGCCCTGCTTGTAACTAAACTAACATTCATTCAAAATCAAAAGAAATTATTCAAAATCAAAACCAATATTCATATTATTTGTTCCAGTAATTTTAACAGGGTTAAGTGCCATGATACATGCTTAGGCAATTACATATCTTTTGATTCATGACTGATTAGAAAGAAGATTTTCTCACAATTTGCTGTTTATTTTTGCAGTAGACTGGTTGCCAACCAAAGCTATAGGACCCAATCTGCTCTGCTATTCAACCCACAACTGGGGGAGAAGAGAAAGATTTATACTTTTCCCAAGAGAAAAGAAGAGAATGTAATGAACCTGACTGGAATTCAAACTCATCTCTCGTATATCACATCGATTTCACTACACCACCACAACCCAACTGGGGATTGCCACCCCATGAATAAACCATTTGCACAAAATTAACCGTTTTTATTTATAAGTGAACAGAGGATGAATTCTCTTTTCCCTTAAGTAGTTTGGAAATGATTCTGAAAATCAAATTTATCATTTGTTAATGAATTATGTATAAATCACAAAAGTCTTTGGATTGTCCCAATTTCTGAAATGAATATGTTGTTACTAATTCATTTTTTTTTTTGTTATTAAACTTTCTTTTCATCTTTTGTTGCCGCTTTCTTAACAATTGTAGAATGTGCAACAAATTAAACAATGTAATGAAAGCAGCCAAAAATACGATGAAAAGAACAACTCATAAAAATATTATTCATAACAACACTCAAGAAATTTGGACAAATTACATGTTTTAGATTCTTACAGTGAAAGTTTAAAGCAACATTTAAAAAATCTTAATTACTCAATTTCTATGACGTTTTCATACTTATATGATTTCAAATAAATTCATTTCTCTTTAATATTTTAATATTTCCAGAATACTTAATTGGAGAAACTTTGGTTGAAATCACTTCAGATATCTCATGATTGATTCCTTTTTATAGCTGTATATAAAGGTTATTTAAAGCCAGAAGATATTTTTAGATTGTAAGAATTTTTTTTTTTAGATAATAATGGTTTTGTGATACAAGTCTTACTAATTAATCCATAACTGGGGGGGGGGAAGAGGTAGATTCATACCTTTGCCCAATGGCATTTATGCATGTGAATATAATGAGCCCAATGGGAATTGGAACTCAGCTCTCTAATTAACAAATCTGCACCATTTTCTATTAGGCCACCTGCACATCCAAGGCTACAGCACTTTGTATTCCCAAGCAATCATCTATCTAGGTACTGACCAGGCTCAACATTGCTTAACTTTGGTGATCTTATTCAGACATCTCAGTACTGGAAATGTACAAGATGTGTTTTCACTCATAATTTCATAGGTACAATGTTCTACTGTATCAGTAATTTGTGTATAAATTTCTTTCTTCTGAATGAATTTATATAGTAAAATCATTAACGATGTATTTACATGATATTAGGTTGGTGCAAAGATAATTTTGTTTTCTTACATAGTAACATATGTTAGAAAACGAAATTATTTTTGCACCAACCTAATACATATAGTATGCCTATTTTATTAGTAAAAATTGCATTAATTCCTGACTACTGACAATCTCTTTCTTTCCAATACATTTCTCTAGTTATAAGTCATTGACATTTGGAAAAACGTTCATGAAAGTATGTTTCGAAAAATAATATCTGATAATGCATTTCACCTCTAATGGCTTCATCAGATGGATAATGAAAAGGTGTGTTGTGTGTGTATGCATTTGTGTGTGTTTAAATTAATTGTTCTTATTAATAATGTGTTGTGCTGGAGAATTACCATAGAGGTCGAAGAGGGCCAGAGTGGCATAGCCTAAGTTTGTGCATAAGAAGAGCAAATTGTCAGCAAGGTGAATGATATGCGAATCGGTGCTGGAATGACATAGTGCATGTATCACAGAGTCAGACTGAGGTTGGTAGCATGCGTGAAATGCTAATTTTCTGGCTTTGGAAAAATGCATAAAGGAGGCAAGTGTTTGTTGGGAGGACAGTAAGTGTTTGCGCTCAGTGCAAGTCAGAGTGGTATGTGCTAAATGAGAGACCCTGGCTGGTGTTGTTCCAGTTTCTGTGCTACAGAAGAAATGGTTTCCTACTACATAAATAGAATGGCCTTACTCTATCAGTAATGTGTGCATAAATATCTGGTCACTGACAATCATTTCTTCTTGATTTTCAATGCATTTCTATAGGTAAATCATTAGCAATGATACAATATATCCCTATTCTATGAGAAAGAATTGCATTAATTCCTGACCATTGACAAACCCCTTTTTTTCTGATTTCTGATGCATCTCTAGAGTGAAATCATTAGCAAATCATCTAGACAATACATATTATTTTCTTAATAAGAATTGCATTAATTCCTGACCACTGACAATCCCTTAACTTCCAAGCAAACTAAAATAGGTCTGATGTCAAAAATGCAAAATTCATTTATTATTGCAGGAAATAGCTAAATGAGTGTGAGTGTGTGTGTGTGTGTGTGTGTGTGTGTGTAGAAGAGTGTAAGAGGGAGTGAGTGTGTAGAAATTTGCAAAAGAAAGTAAGTGTGTAGAAGAGTGCAAGAGTGTGTGTGTGTGTAGTAAGAGTGTGAGAGGGAGTGAGTGTGTAGAAATGTGCAAAAGAAAGTAAGTGTGTAGAAGTGTGCAAGAGTGTGTGTGCGTGCATAGAAGAGTGTAAGAGGGAGTGAGTGTGTAGAAATGTGCAAAAGAGAGTAAGTGTTTAGAAGAGTGCAAGAGTGTGTGCGTGTAGTAAGAGTGTGAGAGGGTGTGAGTGTGTAGAAATGTGCAAAAGAAAGTAAGTGTGTAGAAGTGTGCAAGAGTGTGTGTGTGTGCGTGTGTAGAAGAATGTGAGAGGGAGTGAGTGTGTAGAAATGTGCAAAAGAGAGTAAGTGTGTAGAAGAGTGCAAGAGTGTGTGTGTGTAGTAAGAGTGTGAGAGGGTGTGAGTGTGTAGAAATGTGCAAAAGAGAGTAAGTGTGTAGAAGGATGCAAGAGAGAGAGAGAGAGTGTGTGTGTGTGTGATATAGTAATAAATAAAATCAGTAGATATGAATAGCCAAAACTTTGTCTCCATATACGAGATTCCAATCCAGTTGGTGTTAAAAGCAAACTAAGATTATATTATTGTTTCCGTCTTCCCTCTTCATCTACTAATGGTCAGAAGTGTATGTTGATATGTAATCATTAGAGTGAATGAAAATTTTGACATTTCTCTTTAATGAATCCTATCCGTGATATCATGAATTCTGTAAACAGTTAATTTTAGTTAATAACAGTATTATCACCTCTCGGTTGGTATTGATATTTGAAATAATGTTAAAAGGTGGTAGTTGCTGAACTTTCAGAACTATTAAGCTATCTTTTTCTTTAAACAGATTGAAATTTTCTATTTTTTTTTTTTTAAACTGTTTCACTAAAGGTGACTCTTCTTTAATCTATTCTTGTTTTATAATTAGTCTAAGAAAACAGCAGTTCTCACCCAGTTATGTAGAATAGACAAAACGGAAACACATATATAAATAAGAAGACAGATGGTTTGTAGATCTGGAAGCAGCGGCCAGGAATTCATTCTGTAAAAGTAATCAAATAATAGCAACTTAATTCCAAAATCTTTTATTCTAGTGGTGTGCCTTAATTAGTTCAAAAAATGCCAGCTTCACTGGAGGGTTTTTTTTTTGTTTTTTTTTCAATTCTTTTATTTTAAATTACATTACAAGAAGGGTATCATTTGGAATTGCACAAAGTAAATATTTTAATCTCTCTTTCTTTCTTTTGTTTGCTTACACTTCATTATTGCTCACTTTCTTTTCACCTTATTTTCCCCCCCTCTATCACTTTACTCTTTCCCTTTTTATTACACACTCATGCTTACACTTTTTTCAAATGTTCTTCATCACATACACTCTTACAGTCTCTTGTTTTTATACACTTTTACATTCTATCTCTCACACTCTTCTACACACACTCACTCACTCTTCCCCTCTTTTATAGACACACATAAACAAACATTCTTCTCTCTCTCTCCATCTTCTACACACACACTGTCTCTATCTCACTTCTACACACTTATGCACACACACACACACACACTCTGTCTCTTCCCCTCTTCTACATGCACACACTCTCTTTGTCTACTCAACTTCTACACATACACACACTGTCTCTATCCCATTTCTGTCTCTTCCCCTCTTCTATACACACTCTCTTTCTTTCTCTTCTCATCTTCTACACAGATTCTCTTGCACTCTTTTACACATGCCAACTCTTTTGCACTCTTCTACACACACTCTCTTGCACTCTTTTAGAGACACACTCTCTCTTGCAACCTTTTACACACACCCACCCTCTGGCACACTTCTACACACACTCTTCTAGAGATGCACTCTCTCTTACACACTTATACACACACACACTCACAATCTCTTGCATTCTTCTAGACACACATACTTGCTCTCTTCTACACACACACTCTCTCTCCCTCTTACACTCTTCTACACACTCACTCTCTTTTGCACATTTCTAAACACTCACTCTTTCTTACACTCTTCTACACAGACACAGTCCCTCTTGTACTCTTCTACACACACACACACTTCCACTCTTACACACACACACACTCTTTTAAACACACTCTCTCTTTCTTGCACTCTCCTACACACACTCTTTCTGTTGCACTCTTGTACACAAACACTCTCTTTCACTCTTCTGCACACATACTCGCAATCTCTTATACTCTTATACACACACTCTCTCTTACATTCTTCTACACACACACACACACACACTCTCTTACACTCCCATACACAGACTTGTACACACACACTCTCTCTTGCACACACACTCTCTCTTGCTCTCTTCTATGTACAATCTCTCTCTTGGTCTCTTCTACACACTCTCTCCCTTGCACTCTTCTATACATACACTCTCTCTTGTATTCTTCTACACACCCACAATCTCTCTTACATCTTACACCCATCTACACACACACACACTCTCTCAAGGACTCTTCTACATGCTCTCTTCTACACACACTCTTTCTCTTTTCTACACACTCTCTTTATCAATTTTACATACTCAACCTCTCTTGCACTCTTCTACACACATTCACTCTCTCTTGCACTCATCTACACTCTCACTTCCAATCTTCTACCATTCTTTCTCTCTCTGGCCCTCATACACACACTCTCTCTCTCACTTCTACTCTCTCTCTCACTTCTACTCTCTCTCTCTCTCTCTCTTTTGAACTCCTCTCTCTCATTTGTACCTTTCTACAATCTCTTTCACTTCCACTCTCTATGGTATCTTTTGCTCACTCATCTACATTTACCCTCTCTCATGCATGCTCTCCTATACTCTCTCTATCTCTATACACACTTTCTGTCCGTTCCTTTCCTACACACCCTTTCACACAGTCTTCTACAAAATTCTCTCTTCTCCTCTTCTGCACACACACCCTCTCTCTCTTTCCTTCTATATTCTCTTCCTCTTCTATACTCTCTCACTAACTCTCTTGTACTCTACTACACACTCACTCTCTTGCACTCATACATATTCTCTCTCTTGCTCTCTTGTTCACATTCTCTCTTTTGCTCACACTCTCTCCCTTGTTCTCTTCTTCAAACTCTCTTTCTCACTTCTACACATTCTCTTTCTTACACTTTTCAACATGCACATTATCTCTTTTACACTTCTACAGACAGACACTCTCTATCTCTCTATCTTGCACTTTTCTACACACTCTCTATCTTGTACTCTTCTACACTCTCTCTTCTGCACAGTCTCTCTCCCATCCTCTTCTACACAATCCCTCTTTCTCCCCATCTTCTACACTCTTTCGCCCTTTTCTCTTCTTCTCTCTTGCCCTCTCATTTCTTCTGCACACTCTCTTTGACAATCTTTCTCACCATCATCTACACTGCCTTTTTCTCTCTCGCCTCTTCTACACTTTTACTTTCTTTCTCCCACTCTTCAACATTCTCTTTATTTACCATGTGCTTCTACACTCAGTTTCATATATAAATACACTCTCTCTCACCCTCTTCTACAATCTTTCTATCTCTCTTGCCTTCTTCTACACTCTTTCTTTCTCTCTCACCCTCTTCTACACTCTTTCTTTCTCTCTCACCCTCTTCTACACTCTTTCTCTCTCGCCCTCTTCTACACTCTTTCTGTCGCTCTCACCCTCTTCTACACTCTTTCTATGCTTCTCACTCTCATCTACACTCTTTCTTCCTCTCTCACCCTCTTCTACACTCTTTCTTTCTCTCTCACCCTCTTTTACACTCTTTCTTTCTCTCTCGCCATCTTCTACACTCTTTCTTTCTCTCTCACCCTCTTTTACACTCTTTCTTTCTCTCTCACTCTCTTCTACACTCTTTCTTTCTCTCTCACCCTCTTCTACACTCTTTCTTTCTCTCTCACCCTCTTTTACACTCTTTCTTTCTCTCTTGCCATCTTCTACACTCTTTCTTTCTCTCTCACCCTCTTCTACACTCTTTCTTTCTCTCTCACTCTCTTCTACACTCTTTCTCTCTCACCCTCTTCTACACTCTTTCTTTCTCTCTCACTCTCTTCTACACTCTTTCTTTCTCTCTCACCCTCTTTTACACTCTTTCTTTCTCTCTCGCCCTCTTCTACACTCTTTCTCTCTCTCACGCTCTTCTATACTCTCTTGTGTCCATCTATCTATCTCTATGTTCTGTGCTGGCATTCAGTTTTCTCTCTTCCAAAATATCTTCGACCTCCATTTCTTTTCCTGTTTTTAATTTGACCTTCCTATTTTCTAAATTCTCTAAAATTATGAGTCTATTTTATGCAATTCTCTCTGCTGACATTCTTTTTTTCTTGAAGTTTTACACTTCATGAGGTTTTCATTTTTTAAGCTTTAGGTTAATTAGTTGGGAATTTTAATTAACAGTGACACTTAATTCATTCAACAGATGATTTGATTCTAAACAACAGATACACTAATTTATTCAGGCTAAGCCAAGTTTGGCATAATACTATATTTTTTACAAATTTATTTTCAATAGCATTACTATTTTTATATTTTCAAATTTCGAACTATACATATTTATATAGAAAATTATTCAACATGAAATTACCAATTTCCTTTTACATATTTTGTAATATAATTTGGTCTTTGCAACAATTGTATAGTCACAACATCCAATATTTTATGAAAAAATTTCTTGTTGAACTTTTAACATGTTTATTACTGATTTATTTTTGTTATAGTAGAAAAAAATGTATTAGGTTGGTGCAAAAATAATGTCGTTTTCTCACATATGTTACTATGTGAGAAAACGACATTATTTTTGCACCAACCTAATAACTTTTTGTTTTACGGTTGAAAACATCGCATGGTTCATTTAACACAGAATTTGAGGTCAAACAAGGTGCAAGGCTTGTTTTATTTTTTTTTTCATTTTTAAAAAAAATATGTTTGACCCTTTTTCCCCACTTCAACATTGTGCATTGTAATGCATGTCCTTGCCTTCAGAAACAATATGAACTCAAGAAGCAAGAAAAATGAATCAGAATCATAAATGCTTTCATTTCCAAATCTGCATCATTACAAGGTGCGATGGGTAAATTGTCGACATTTTATATTTTTAATTATTTTCCTCACAGCAGTTTCTTTCTATGGTAGATTGTTTGCCAGCCAAGGCTATATGGACCAGTCTCTTCTGATATCCAACCCATAGCTGCGGGGAGAAGAGGTGGATTCATACCTTTCCCAAGGGTATTTATGTGTAAGTGAATATAACAAACTTGGCTGAAATTCAAAATTGCTTCATTTTCTCATTCCAAGCTGCTATCTATTACACCAGCCACACATCCTTTACACCACAACACACACATAAAGTGAATTTAGATAAAAATGTCACAAGTGGAATGAGAAGGAAAGAAATGGCACAATTAATTTTGCATTCTAATCATTATACTTATTTATTTAAATTTTACTCCCCACCACCACCACCCCCAAAGAAAAAAATCTTGCTGCTCAGGGCGTACTGTCCCTCTCACCCTACTCTAGGTCTTCAGTGTTTATTACACTCATTAACAGTAGTAGATGAGACAGTTTGTTGACCATTACACCACACCTCTTTCAAAGCAACTCCTGATTCACAAGTGCAACCTAATACAACTGCACTTAAGTGCAGTATTTATTAGTTTATAATAAACAAAGCAACACATTATGAATGACTCATGTGATTACTAACTATAACTAGGGAATCATAATAAGGTAGGTATTTGTTTCATTCATTTACAGGGTGCGATGGGAAAATTGCCACCATTTTATATTTTTAATTTTGCACATGTGTGTTATTCGTTTTTTTATTTTGTCAACAACACAGTATTATAGGGCCAGTGAGGAAAAGAGCGCCATGACACAATTCACTTTGTCAGAAATTAGGAAACAGCATGCTGTACTGCTTGGCATTCATGCAGAAAGCGCCAATATGAACATTTCAGAGTATTTGTGTGTCAGTCGTGCAGAGGATTCAGAATGAGTTGGATGAGTCTAATGGCGATTACAAAGGTGCATCAGCTCAGAAAGCCCGCTCTTATTGTGGTGATAAGAAAAGAACTCCTGAATTTGTTGGTTAGGGCATCAGACTCAACACAGAGGCCTACATCAAGTGTCTTGAGAAGGTAATCCTACCCTGGATCAAGAGGGTGACTGCTGGAAGACTCTATGTCTGGCAAAACGAACCTGCACCATGCCACACTAGCAGGAGAACCCAGTCATGTCTGTCAGACAATTTCTCCAACCCTATTACTCCTTACATCTGGCCACTTAATTCCCCAGACTTCAACCCCCTTGATTATTATTTGTGGGGTGCAGTTGAGCAAGAGACCAACAAAACTCCTTGTAACACCAAAGATAAACTGAAGGCAAAGATGGCAGGAGACTGTCCAGAAAAGTTGCAGGAGATTCCAAAGTCTTCTGGAGGCTGTGCTTGAAGCCAATGGCAGTTTTATTGAATAAATTTATTGTTTAGTATTTCAAGATATTTTTGTGTAATTTTGGTAAATATATCTGTTAAAATGAGATGTCAGTTTTATTTTCATTTTTGCCTAATTTAAATGACAATTTAATCATCGCACCCTGTATATGGTAGTGTATCCATAGTTAGTCACTTGATTTATGATATCATGTTCTCCTTTATTCATACTGAATATAACTAAGATATTCTTTGATCATGCAAGTCATGTTTCTTTGGTCATATTGTTAAGAGAATATTTTTTATAAATTAAACTTCTCCTAGCTCTGGGTCATTTGGTGTGGGCGGATGACCTTACCAGTGAAGTTTTTCATTCGGGTATTCATATTTGTTGATTGGTGCCAAAATTAAGATAGTCCCTTGGCTAAATTTTTTGTATTTACTCAACCCCCCATGAGGTCAGGTTGTAACACAAGTTCAGTTTAATGTGAGTAGCCTGAGTGCATACACCTGGGCTAGAAACAAAAATTCCCCAAGTTTCTGCAACTGTCAGTTGTGCTGGCCTCAGTGCAAGCACCGATCCCTCTCTCTGGTGCAATGAGAGGGAACAACCTTGGGCAGATGTTTCTCCAGGGCTGGCACCTCTCAGTATAATTTTCCTCAGTTGTGACTCTTTCCTTTGACGGAGTTTCCCCTGAGAACACTCTGTCCAAAGACAGAGACACAACTGTCTTTTGGTTAAGTTAATTGTTGCAGAAAACTACTTCAGTGCAGTCAGTTTACAACCCCTTGCTAACCTGACATATAAACTATAACACAAAACCTAGCTACTTTCTAACTTCTTGCTGGTAAGCTTTTTATGTTTTGTTTTTTTCCTTTTCAACCACTGACCAAATGTCTAAAATTAAAATAAAACCTTTTTTTGCTTACTATAAAACCTAGTTGCTTTTCTTGTTCAATTTGCTTTTCTTGATCTTTTCTTTTTTCACACGTGTGACACATATCATATTGCTGAATAATATCTTAGAGCTTGTTTGAGTATAACATTCTTTGTTTGTCTTGTACAAGAATAAACAGACCCTTCTCTCTGTTCACACATGGATATCCAACAGAGATTTAGCCACATGAGAAACATGGATCTTGTGGATTCAGTCTGACTATTTTAAGGAGCTGACAAAATTTACACCACAAAGATGAGCTTGACACAGAATTAAACTCTTTTATATTGAAACAGAAGATCAAAAAAAGACTGAATGGAATTCATCTCATCTCCCCCTCCCTCTTCACCAATGGTGGGATTAAGAAGTATTTTTGTACTTCAATGTTTTGTTTCCTTACTAATGTCTGCTTATGTTCAACCTCAGCTTCTGCTAACTTCACATGTCCTATGTCATTATTTGAGGTTTTCTGGTTATGCATACAAAAACTGAGATTTTCTATTTAGCCATAATATCTAAGCCCACACGTATGCACTCACAGAATTCAATATCATTGTATAGATAAACAGAATTTTAATTTCAACTTAGGATTTTCACATTTCACCAAAAGATCTGCAAGTAAGAGAAATTCTACATTTATGGAAAAACAGTTAATGAAGGAACAGTATGATTTGGGATTTTCAATAAAAATCATGGTTTTCAATAAAATTTGAAACTGTATTATCTACGATTCAAAATCATTTGTTCATTAGTTTGAAAGTTCAAATTTCAATTTATGAAACAAAGAGATTAGATCAAACCTCAATTTCTGATAAATGCTGGGGAGGAAAATCAGCTCCCCAAATCTCAGAACTTGCAACAAAATGGAATGAATCTGACAAGTATCAGAGAAGTATTTTAAGAGTCAGATTCAAGGTAAACAGAGAAGGAATTTAAGGGTTAGTTTCAAAAGGAACAGAGTAAGAATTTAAGAGTCAGATTCAAAAGGAACAGAGTAGGAATTTAAGGATCAGATTCAAGGTAAACAGAGAAGGAATTTAAAGGTTAGATTCAAGGAGAACAGAGAAGAAATTTAAGGATCAGATTCAAGGTGAACGAAGAAGGAATTTAAGGATCAGATTCAAGGTAAACAGTGAAGGAATTTAAGGGTTAGATTCAAGGAGAACAGAGAAGAAATTTAAGGATCAGATTCAAGGTGAACGAAGAAGGAATTTAAGGATCAGATTCAAGATAAACAGTGAATGAATTTAAGGGTTAGATTCAAGGGGAATAGAGAAGGAATTAAAAGATTAAATTAAAGAGGAACTGAAAAGGTTTGTGTTGGAGTCACATTAGGTCTTAGTTTGAGTCTTGCCAAAAGCTTTTTTTCTGATTCATTGTTTATTAATAGCTGTAAAATGATCACCTGATGAGTTGCTACAGAAAGCAATCAAAATTAAGATGAAAGAATGACTTGTCCAAAATTAATATTTGTATTTTTCATGTTGAACAACCTGAAGTCACAAGATCATTTTCTTTCATTTTCCTTTTTGATATTTGATTGTTTTGTTTTAATCTACATAAGATTAACAACAGTTTTAAGCCATTTTACCTAAGAAAACCCAATTAACCTTGCTGAGTCTCTCTTTTGATCTCTCGTTCTCTCCCTCTCCATATTTCTTGCATTCCCACTATCTGCCATTTGCTTTTCTTTTTCTCATACATCATTTCATCTGCTGCATCTAATATTCATGTGACACTATTTAGCTATGGTAATTGGCTAACTAATTAACCATAGAAATTAAAAACAGGAAAGACTTAAGGCGAGAAAGAGCTATAGCGAAAGATAGACTGATCGATGTTAAAAAAGAAGATTTTATTTTATTTACAGAGAAAGATACTTTTCGTACGAGACAGAAAATCCGTAAGAAAAAGCGAGATATGAGATTTTGTCTCAACTGATTAATGTCATGTTAAGTGAATGACATGCCAAGGGAAACAGAATTCAGAAAGAAAAACAAAGCCGACCGACACATGGCAGCCATAAAAAGATTTGGGCTTGAGACCACCATGGTACAGGCAGAGAGAATTGATATTAGATATCTTTCAGAGATATCATTTAATTTTAATTCCTGGGTCCAATGAAGGGAACCATCTGATGTGTGTTAGAATTCTGGCATGAGGAAGAAAATCGTATTATTATTGCTTATTCAAACTGTTGGTGTCAGACACAACATCATCGAAATTTTTTAAGGCATGAGAAAAATAAAGAATTTGATTCTCAGGTAAAATATGGACCTCACAGCTAAAAGTTGACTTAGCAGAAGAAACCAGGTGTCGGATTTTGACAGTGATTGATGAGTCAGTAGAGAGACCCGACTAAGTGAATTTTGGGTGTCCCCAAAAGAAAGATGTGATAAGAATTATTTGGCAATCTGGGGTTTGTAAAAAAAAAAAAAAATGTTTTGGCCGAAGAAAAAAAGAAAAAAGGATTTTGTAAACAAAATTCTGGATAATAATTTTAAGAGGGCCAGTCTAGCCACACCCACACAGCCGAGAGGTCATTGGTCAAGTGGTGGCATGGGTGATAGGTAGAGGTGAATGTATGAGAAAGACGGAGAAGTGAGGGGATTGGTATGAGATACCAATATGAGAGAGGAAGAGTCTAGGAGGATAACTCTCCTCCAACCTTCCCCTACGGACAAGGGAGAAACCCCCCGAAATGGAAAGTGATTAATCTTCCAAAAATGGGAAGTAATTAATTTTCCTGACCTAAGAACAAAGAGAATTCTTGCTAGGAATCGAGAATCATCGGGAACCCAAGCCATATCAGGCCCCACACCGGGTTTTGGTCGGTGCCCATATAAACGAACATCCCCGGGTAGTTTAGGAGTTCAAGCAGTTGATTTGCAGTTGCAGTCAGACTGTTGCCTCGCAAAAGCTGACCAAGAGATTTCCACATCCTTTTCGACTTTGACTTCCTACCAAAAAGCAAGTTATAATGATGAACAACTTAAGATACCAAAACTCGCTTCAGAAACACAAAAGTGTCACCAATCCATAGAAACAAGCTGGGAGAGAAACACGCTCCTGTATATAACAGACGGATAAAGATAATTTGTTATTTCTCAACATATTTGAACCTCTTGAGTTTGTTTTATTGTTTCTTTTACTTACGCTTGTGTGATATCACATTTACCCCGGATTCAGCTTGCACTACGGCCTGATGCCTGATTGATTTTGTCTACCTAAGATCAAAATCACAACATGGGTAGATCGGACTTGAGATCAAAGCAGTTACTCCAGTAACCAGATGTTGGAAGTGAGCTGAGAATGACAAGTTGGTATCGAACCGGGAACGACCAGATCGACTGGGACACAGGCTGGTGGCAGCAACAATGAGTGAACCCTAAAACGTTGGTGGAAGAAACTTTACAGCTTCATGCCGCAACTCAGAGTTGACCACGGGCCGACGGCGTAGTAGTGTCATATATTGGCATCGCGACCAGAGGACGTCACATATTGGCGCTGGGACCACCAGTGGGTGTCACATCCATTCTCTTTAATAAAAGATAAAATTTCTTACAAACATATTCTTCACAATGGTAGAAGTATGCAGCAAATTCAAAGAGCGCAAGACCCAGTCTATTGTGTTTATTTTTAACGTATTTGTTTTTATTTCTTAGATGTATTTATTTTTGACACTGTTCTCTACACATTCCCTTCTATCAACTAAAGTCAGGTGATATTTCTGAAATCCTATGAAACAGGAATTACAACAACAAAAAAAAACAAATAACAAATTCTTTGGAGTTTTGAGATGTCTTTATGATTCACTATTTACATTATTCGGACTATTGTCCTCATCTTTGTCCCCATATTTATTACAACGGCCTTCTTCAGGTGGTTGGAATGTTGAACTGAACGCTTTATTTCGCTCACTGTGGTAGACTGTTCTAGTTCCATGTGCCATGTTTAATGGATGTCAGTTATCAGTTATCTCCTGTTAATTCCCCTCTCCGAGTTTTCCACTGCCTTAACCAGGTATTGAACTCACACTTTTTGAGTTTTGTCACTGGATCTAACTAACACCTTTATCCACAATGCTATGTGTCCTTGAGAAGAAGAAGGCCAGAGCGTACAATGGCTGAAACGTTGTAATAAATATGGTGACAAAGATGAGGACAATAGTCCGAATAATGTAAATAGTGTACATAATGCCTTTATGATTATTTACCAAATATGATAGAGCACAAGACTACAGTGATGGAGTTCCTAATGAGGATCACTTTATAGTTTAACTATTTGATCTGGAAGTCAAACTTATTAACCATTACACTTCCTTATGACTTTGAAATATATTATCCTGTATGTTGCCAATGAAACATAAGACACAAAATCATAAACAGACAATGAATCCTGATTTTTCTTTGATTCTGTGCTTCTCCCCACAAGAGAAAAAATTCTTTCAGCTTTCATCATCACTGCTTTCTGCCAGTTTGTTTTTGGTTTACCACTTCTTCACTTCTCAACTGAAGATTAATCTCAAGATATTCAAACACCCTTTCATTGAATATCCACAGGACATGACTAAGTGTAACTTTAATCTCAAGTGACATATTCCTACTGTTTATCATATTCTACAGTTCTTCATGGGCTATCTTGTTCAATCAGTAGATGTTAGAGATTTTTTTTTAAACAGGTATTGTGGAAGATGTTGACTTTCTTCATGTTTTCTTCCTGACTCTCTAGCACTCAGGGTCATACAAGAGGATGCCCATAACTTTGCTGTAGCAAAGTGTTACCTTAGTTTTGAGGCTAGGTTGTTTGAACTTGACTCAAAGAACCTCTGACATTGTTCTCTGCCTATAGCCATAAACTGATCACTTCTTTTCTTCAAAGTTTCACTTCATTATTGTATTTTCAAATAGTTTCAACCTTAGGCATAAATTTCTAATAGCTTATAGGAATGTCTGAAACAAGTAGATTCACCTATTGTCCGATTCACCCTCCTTACATTTCTATTGAACAGAAGTAGAGATTTATCTCTTGTTTCATGTTTAGGATTGGGTTTCTGGTTCTTGCTAAAGTCTTCTCATTCTATTTCACTCTCAGCAATCCTTTGCATCTTAGTGGTATTATGACCTTGCTTGGGGTGAAATGATTAAAACAGACAAAAAAATCTTTGTCATGTAACCTGTCCACTTGTTGGTTACCATTGGGCATAAATCTATAGATGCTGACAATTAACCATATCACTGCTTTAAATAATAGTTATATATTTTCATCTTTAAACTGGATCCTCACAAACCATGTGAACTTGATCATATGCCTACAATAGTCCTTAAGAAATGTATTCCTGAACTGTCTCCTGTTCTCTCTAAACTCTAAATGTTTTACTGCATCTTGCTTTCCTGCTTGTTGGAAATCCATTTCTGTAGGTCTAGTCATTAAGAACTCAGGTGAATCGTTTGATACTTCTATCCACCTTACACCTCATTTTAGCAAAGTACTAGCAGACTTAATCAACTTTGAATTGGTTAATCATCTCATGTTGTAGGGTCTTTTTTTTTTTCAGATAAGCAATATGGTTTTCACTTCTGTAGGTTAACTGTTGATCTATTAATGACTATTGCTGAAAGTCTATCAAGCTTTAGATAAGAATGGTGACGCTCAGGCTGTTTCTTTGGGTATATCTAGAAAGTATTTGACAGGGTTCTTCACGAGTTGAAAAGTTATAGTATTTCTGGATGAATTTCTGAACTGATTCAGTCTTTCTTGTAAAGGTTTGCCAGAACGGCCACTCTTCTATATCTTTTTGGCATTAATGCAGGTGTCCCCCCCAGGGTTGCATCTTTAAACCTATGTTGTTCCTAATTTTTATCAATGACCCTCCTGATGTCATCAGTTCTCAACTCGGTATCTATGCCGATGTCACAGCTATTTATCCTGCCTTAATGGGATGTCTGATCTGTTTGATGAGAGCAAATTACAGCTGATTCCCAAAATGCCCTACGACCTGTTGTTAACTGGGGGAAAGAAATGGCTTTTTTATTTTAATACCTCCAAAATGAAACCACTCTCTTGTAATCGTCTGAAAGAACCCCTTTTTCTTCTGTTGATGCTAACATTCATTGCACCTTCTCAGGCTAACATTCTCAGTTGACGTGAAGTAGAAAGATTATATTGAATCAATTGCTAGATCTGCTACTAGGAAAGTTGGTTCACTGTGTTGTTCATTTTTCTTATACATTCATTCATGCATTGAATATTGCTGTCACATCATGTCAGGTGCTTCTGCTATCTATCTAGAGCTGTGATTCTCAACCGCCAGTCTGCGAAATATTGTCACAACATACATATATATATATGAAAGTATTAATGGTACAGTGTTAGTATTTGAATAAATGAATAAGTATTAAACTTTTTTTCAAGTAATTCTTTTCACTGTTTTTCGATTATGTTATTTTAAATACTTTGTTTCAATATTCATTTTTTTTAAAAGTATTTTTATTTTTTTAACTTAACTTTTAAAATTTTCCTTTATTTGAATAAATGAATATTATCCTTTTTTTCATATAATTGTATTCAACATTCTTTGTTTAATTCTAAATTTTTACAAAGTTATATTGAATTATGAATTAATATTGTCAAACTCCCCAATATGCAACATTGATTTAATAATTTTCCAGTTTTTTTAAAAGTCTATTACTCTGAAATTTGTATAATATGAAAACGACATTAATTGTACTGAAATTGTTGTTATTTTGTTCATAGTAATATTTTTTGTACTTTTGTATACCTGTAATTTGAAATGGAATGCAGGTAAGTTCAAGGTGGGACAATCAGTGTATAAATTTATATAAAATTGTTTACATAAAATAAGTTCATCCATTTTGAGGTCAACTGCAATAAAGGGAGTTCAAGTGTTAATAAGCTGTCAGTTGGTTTTTGTACAGCCCTTCCTAATGGATCTTTCTTTTTATGTCTCATGTCCTTTCAGGACTTAGCCGATCATGGCTCTCCACCTCCTTCTATCCCTTGCAACTCTCAACAAGTTCCTTCCCTCTGCTTCTTCCCCCAGACCACGTTCTGTCATCTACTTGCTTAAGTCCGCTAGGTATGACACGTGTTGTTTTCCCTTGTCTATCTTTCCCTCTATTTGACCTGTGAGTATCAGATTCTCCAGGCCCTCTTTCCTCATTATGTGTACCAGAAACTTCAGCTGCCTCTTTTCTTTCAGTATAAGCCTCCTCTTTGTTTGCATCCTAATAGTGAATAAAAAGATCAACTGGTAAAAAATTAATAATGACAATATATCATTTAAGAAATTTTGACAACTTTAGACTATAGGAGTAGATATAATATTAAGTTGTCGAAATTTCTTATTGATATGTTGTCATTATTATTATTATTTTTTTACCAGTTGATCTTTTTATTTTAATTTTACAGCTACATCTTCCTGATATTAAGTATAAGCCTCCGCCTTGTTTGCAACCTCTCTAAGATTTCATTGTTGCTCACACACTCAGTCTATGGTATCCTTAGCATCCTTCTGTAGAAATTTCTTAAAAGAAAGCAGACTAGTGACAGGTATAAGTCTGAAAGGGAACATTCATTGAAGCAATAATAGACAGTATGGTGATAATTATTTGAAGTTTGGATTTTCTTGGTCTGGAGTCCAATATGTGTAGTTTGTGGGGAAAAGATGTTGAAGCCATTTGCAAGATAAAGATCTTAACTATTTTCAAAGATTGTTAGAGTAACAATGAAAGCAGTGCAGTACTTGATTGGCAACTAGGTCTCATCATTTTACACTTGAAATGTCTAGATGTAACCATAAGTTCTATGCTAACAATTTCTTCTATCACACTTCTCCTTTTGTAAAATCTTCTTCCAGCTTCTTGCTTTCCAGTCAAGTTTGATCTTCAAAAAATGAAATGCAATGTCAATTGTTAATCACTGTCTTCTTAATTCCTCTTCTTTTATTGTTTTCTCTCCTCAATGTTTTCTTTTTTTCATATCCTTTTGCACTCAGTAATCCCTTATGACTTAGTGGCTTTATTACCTTTCTAGGGGTAAAATGAGTAAAAAAGAAAATATATTTTTTAGAATTATTTTATCTTTGGAAAAGGTGATGAAAAAATTACTGGAATTTTTGAAAATTGAAAAAGAATAAGTAGACATTTGTTATTAGATTAAACTATGCAGTTGAAATGCTTTTTGTAATCTTTTGACAGTAGTAATTTCCAGGCTTATTTTGAAAAAAAAAAATTAGTTAATTCTATAGTAATACCATATTAAAAATACATTTTAATTTTTTTGAAAGCTTTCAAGATGGCAGAAACTCAAGTAACCAATAAACTGTTCTACAGAATGTGGCTTTTATAAGTATAATATAAATATATTGTTAATAATTTTTACTATAAAAATAATTGTTATAAAAGTATTGAAAATCAGGAAGAAAGGAGTTGTCAGTGGTTAGGAATGAATGTAAGTGATACAGAATAGAACTATTTAAATAATGTAAATGCATTGCTAATGATTTTACTATAGAAATGCATGAACAATTAGGAAGAAAAAGATTGTCAGTGGTTAGGAATGAATGCAAGCATTACTGAGAGAAGAGTTATCTCTATCTATAAAAGGCAGGATGTATGTGTGTGTGTGTGTGTGTAACGAATGCACGGCCGCAATTTTTGATGGATTTGCACCAAAATTTACATCCACATGCTCCAAGTTAGCGAGAAGGCCAAGACTGACTTTGCATTTCCCAACTCCCATCGATAGTTGAAATAATCAAATTGTCATGCTTCTGTGGCAGTTTTCATGTAGTTTGTGGCTATTTTGTACTGGCCAGAGTGAGAGCCTATAGCTGGCTGCCACGAATAGGCAGGAAAATTCTATTGGCCAGCGTGAGAGCCAACAGCTGACTGACACAAATTTTAACTAGCATGCAAAAAAAATGAATAGCTGCATTTGTCACAAGTGGGAAAAATTTAAATCTGCATGGCACTTTGCTCCAATTCGCTCATTCGCTTGCTTGAACTCAACGTTGATTCTGATTCCGCAGAACTGGGTTGGATGTGAAAAAGTATTTGTTGTTAACATTCTTTTTTCATTCGGTTTTTCCAGTTATGAGTCCTTTTTTAAAGCTGATTGTTTTGTGTTCATTTTGTTTAGTTTTTTTTTCCGTAACAGATTTAATGTTTAGTATAGAGCTTAGAAAAAATGTGCAGTGTGAGATAGGCAAGAAGTAAGGCATGTAGCAACATCAGCCCAGCAAAGGGCACTCCTTTAAAGGCAAGGAAGGGCAAAAATATTTTAAGTCAAGTGATAGCAATTGCTGTATGAGTTGTATGATTTTTGAATCAAGCACGGGCAACGCCAGGCCATACTGCTAGTTATTCATATAAACATTATGTGTGTATGTTTGTGACAAATCTGAAAAGAGCTGAGAGTAATGCGTGTTCAGATGTATTGTTCTTAACTTATTCTTTACATGTATACTATTAGAGCTATTTTCTTTTACCATAGAACTATTTTTAAAATAAACTTTTATGGACATCCTAAAATGTTTTTTGGAAATTGCAAACTAATGATAAATAATCTTAACTGTTTAAATCATGCAATTATCAGTTTGATACTCAGTAACTTACCAAAGATAATGCTAATAATGCATCAAACACATCTACAAATGAATTAGTTAATCTATCTTACTTTCAGTCTTTTTCTGTGCCAACCAGATGGTTTTTTCATAATCTTTGAATAGCAATCTGTCAGCACTGTCTGCCAACCTGGAGAATGTCAGAAGCAGTGTGTGTTACACATGTTGGTTTGGTGCTTTTAGAATTCTGTAAAGCTTTAACATATTTTCCAAAATGTTTGATTATTACATTTTCTTGCTTGCAGATGTTTTTTTATTCAAGTTTTTTTCTTTTTTTTTTTTTTTTGAATAGCAAAGGAGTCTACACTGAAAATGGGCAGATGTTGTTGTGATGTGAATGACTTCTTTTAACCAGGTCATTCTTCAGATTAACTCATACTGAAGGAATAAAAAAAACAAAAAAACATTAGCAGTGTTTAACATTCATGCTCACAAAAAAAAAAAAACAATGTATACAGTAATAGCAATGTCAAGGGAATAATCATCCTTTTGACATACCATTTTTTGGCCGGCACAAAAGTTAAACATTGCCAAAACATTTTATGAACCTTTTAAAAACTTCATTTTTATACTATCACTAAAGAAAACATATCATCATCATCACCATCATCAAGTTTAGCCATTGGTTCAGTGTGCAGCTCAACAGTTCCCTCCACATATCTGGGTTAAAAGCCAAGGAGGTATTCATATATACAGTGTCTTGAGCAAATATAACTGGCAGGGTCCATTCTGCTTCAGATTAAACAATGGCCAGTCCTCCAGCTTGAAGGCTAACTTTGGTCATGGACACTTGAATGTTGACTCCAATGCAGGAACCCTTCACTCTGGTCAATGATTTTGATTTAGGAAGCCCTTCACCCTGTGATGTCATGTCATCACTCTACTGACTGCATATATTGCTATAGAGTCCAATCTGCCCAGTTGTGCTAGATGGCCACTGACCTTACAAGAAAGTTCATCTGTGCTTGAACAGGTTATGTTTTTAATCCTGCTCTGTGTCTACCTTACCCTCCTCACTGATGAGAGAAGCTGTTTCATTGCTGATGATCTAACCATGCACTAGTTAGTACTAGGTTAGATGGTATCTGTTGCACTTGTAGAGTGACCTGACATAAAAACAAAATGACTATGAAAGGCATATTTCTCAATGCTAAATGCTTGCTTATAAACTCAAATTTGAAAACCATCTATGCTTACACTAACATTCCTATAATTAAGAAAAATATATCTTCTTCTGTGCCTATTAAGTTGGCCAGGGCAATGGGTCTAATAGCTGGGGAGGGGTAGAAATATTTTGCAAATTCTTACTTTGGGGGTAAAAAAAAACACAGTACTGCTAATGCCTTCTCAGTCAGTTATGTGCCATGCGTGATACACGCTTAGGCGATCATATATCTTTCAATACTTAACTGACAATGCAGATTTTTTCCCACAGTAGGTTGCCATCCAAGGCTATAGATACCATCTAACACAGTACTAACTAGTGAATGGTTTTATTTAGTCTACAGCAGTAGATTATTCTAATTCCACATACCATGCCTTTGGATAACTTAGTTTTAGTTAATTGCCCTTGATAACTTTTGTTCTCTCAGCTGATGCCAGGAACTGACCTCATAACTCTTTGGGTTAAGTCACTTTTCAAATCAGTCAACCAACAGTTTTATCCCCTGGGCTTGAGATATACAAAGCATGGTACATCTACCCTCATGAACTTACTTAAAGGGTTCAGTTCAAAATTAAAACAAATATCACCTGAAGAAGGCTGGACCATGCAATGCCTGAAAACATTTTGAATATGTCAGTAAAGATGAAGACAACAGTACAAAGAATGTAAACAGTGTAAATAATAACAATACCTCATCTCAGAAATATAGAGAAATGTTAATATACTGACTTTAATCTCAGGTGAAAATAGACAAAAACTGTCCAACATTTGGATACATTTTATTATACTCTTCCTTGATCTAAACTTTCAGCTCACATGGCGTTTATACACGCATTTAAACAAAGATATTCACCTTCAAAGATAATATTTTGTTATGTTGACATAGAAGATTGCTATGTGATGATAACACTTGTGGAATAGCAGATGCAGGTCATAAATTCATGATACAGTGCAATGACATCGTACCACATGAGAGATTGAAATACTAACAACAGAACCATATGTCTAGATGCAATGTAATGTGTTATGACTAGTTTGAAATGTAATTTTCTTGAATGTAGGTTGCTTTGTTTTAATGTAGATGGCCTCCAATATCTGAAGGTTCTTTTTATTGTGTGTATGTGTGAGTATTATTGTGTTATCAACTAATATCTGTCTAATATTATGTAAATGGTTATGATTTTTCTAAGAAATGTTTAATAGAACTAAGATCAAAAAGATGACAGGTAAGTCTCCAGGAGAGTGTGTAAAACCAATATATATAGTGGGTTTATTATTAGCATCAGAGATACAATCTCTGAACAGGTATGTAAACTGATATAGTACATTGTTTTTTTGTAGAGGATTTAGTTGCATGGATGTAAGGTTATTAGAGACTATGAGGTCAATTGTTTTAAATTTTTTATAATATATGATGAGCTTAACTTGTTCATTATTATTAATGGGTTTAACATTTCTGCCTATTATGTTTTCGAGATTTTTATATTTTGGTCTCTCACATGGTGTAACATCATAAAATCACGATAATGAATTTATGACCTGCATCTGCTATTCCATGATTGTTATCATCATATAGCAATCTTCTATTCTATGTTAACATAACAGAATATCATCTTTGATAGTGAATATCTTTGTTTAAATGTCTGTATAACCACTCTGAAGATGACTCATATCAGCCAAAAGTTTAGATCTATGTGTGTATATGTGTGTGGATGTGAAGATGGTTTAATGGTGGGTAGCATGGGATGAGAAATCAGAGAGCCATGTTCAAATTACAGTCAAGTTTGTTTTATTCACTTACATGAGAAAGGTATGAATCTATCTTTTCTCCTCCCAGCTGTGGATTAAATAATAAAACAAATTTGCTCTCTAACCTTGTTTGTTAGCCAGTCTGAGAGATGGGTAAATCTGAATATAACATCTGAGGATGTAGCACATTTATGTGCATCAGTTCTCTCTATTCAGTTCTTTTGAAAAGTGTGAATGGCTTTGCACAACCCTTCACCACTATAACCAAATCATATAGGCTTACTCTGATATTGAACACTTTTACCCATAAATACAGCATACCTATATCTATAAAACTAATATATATATATATATATATATATATATATATATATATATATATATAATAACAAGGCTTAAACACTAATATTCCATGGTCATAATTTATTCCATTGGAATCGTAAATACGGTCCAATTCATCAGACCACTGATGAATTGGATCGTATTTACGATTCCAATGGAATAAATTATGACCATGGAATATTAGTGTTTAAGCCTTTTTATTATATCCTTACTCTGTCCTGGACATTGAGTTCTACCTGGATTCTATCCTCTTGGAATTTTTTATTCAAAAAATATACATGTGTGTATATGCACCTGTGGATTTTGCATATATATGTATATTTACCACTAATATTATCTATATATATATATATATATATATATATATATAATAGCTGGCCACTCGTATTCAAGGATACTCATCTACTATGACAGCTAGCCAATCCCTATTGCAGACGCTCGCTCAGGCACATTTGTGTTTGCTCAACAACCACAGAGCCCACCTGTGGTTCATACTGCAACTTTGCTGTGCAGACCTTAGTTACAGTTTTGGGTAGGCAGTAATGGTTATGTTTCAATTTATTCTACAGTTTATTGAGTAGGAATAACTGTGAATCTGAATGCAGTTATTTGTAGCTATTTTATAGTAGCATTATCTTTTTACTTGTTATTTATTATTGATTACTTAATTATTTATTATTGATTACTTAATTATTTATTATTGATTACTTAATTATTTATTATTGATTATTATTATGATTATGATTGTATTTACTTTTGTTTATGTGTGCATTCGTAATTCATTTATTATTTGCTATTTTGTTTACTTATTCAGATTTTTGTTTATTTTTTATTTTTTTTCTTGGAAGAAGAAATAATGTAAAGATCATGAATAGCTGCGTTAAAAACATCAAAAAATCAATATCCCATCATAACAATATTATATTGAATAACTATATCACCAAAAACAACATTAATCAATTTTGAATAAATAAATGCAACTACCGAAAAAATACAATCTGTCCTTTAAACAGGCAGTGAATGACTAATAATATTGTATCCTGAGCCGGCATACATCCCAATAATGATGTCAAATTTTATTTTGGTTCCACTGAAAATCCCTGGAAATTTCATTTCTATCATCATTGAATGACATTAGGAAAAGATGAATAGCACTGCTCTCTCGAAACATTTCTGGTAATTAAAGAATGGTGATAATAAACCCATTATCATGTGGTATATTGTAGAAAAAATCAAATCTTATAATGGAAATGTCAATAGATGTAATTTATGCTTTGTAGAAAAATTATTTATCTTAAAATTCTTGAATAACCCTAACTTATTAAACAGGAGAAATGAAGTGATGGTTACATGTAGATAAAAAAAAAATAAATATCTGTTGAAATACATTGATACAGATTAATTTTTAATGTAAATTACGACCATTCCATTTTTTAAGTTTTTTTTTATGGTCACTAGGTCCATTTATTTTTATATAAAAAATTTATTTTTTGAATAAAAATTTGATAAAATAATAAAAAAAAAAAAACAACAGTAATCTCCCTTCATGCTTAATATAAAATAATATTCACAACTGTGAATAAAAATTAATATTTTTTAAAATTTATATATATAAAATAAAAATCTCCTCTATTTTAAATACAACATATATTTTTAAAATAAAGATTTGTAATCTCTGATTAATCGCTTTAAACAGATATTTTTATTAAAATTATGCCTCTACCCAGCACCTTAAGATTGCATTGTCCATGAAACTCTGAGTCATGCTACTGGTGAGGGATAATATGTATATTTATTAATATATGTTTAATAGCTCTGTTATATAACACTGATCACTATTTTATTAGCACCAGCACTCTATGTATATACAAATGAATACGATAAAAAATGTACATACACACACAAATATTTGAATGTATGTAAGTATATTTATTCTAAGGTGTTATAAATACATTGCTCAATGTTATGAAACAAAGCTATAAGCATATATTAGTGAATATACATAATTCAGAATATACACTATTCAGAGTATCATGCAATTCAAGATTGCTTGAATTGCATGAAACTTCAAGTAGTGTTATTGACATTGAATATTATATATATTCTCTAATATATATATATATATATATATATATATATATATATATATGTTACTCACTCACTTTCATTTATTAAACATTGAATTGTATCACCTCATGTCCACCATAAACTTGCCTGACTTTTCTGTTAACTTGATGAATATTCATGTACACTCCTATACAGTTACATTTAATGAAACCTGTATAAAAGAAAGATTGCTGCTCAAATATATATATTGAATATCAATGCTAGTTAGTTGTATTCAACTACAGTGAAACTGGTAATAAAACATCCCCAGTAAAAAATAGAACATATAAAATTGTAATACAATTACAAAATAAAAAGAAAAACCAAAGCCAGTAAAATTTTACCCTAGAAATGAAGGCTTCTCATGTCTCTTACTTAGCTCATGCTGTTGTCCTGATATCCATAAATATTTTTTTTTGTATTGGTCTATATATATATATATATGCCACTGCATGCACACACACACACACACACACACACACACACACACATACACACATATATACATACAACAATGTGTGTATGTATGCTTGGTTTTATTGATTTTCACATATGTTTAAACATTCACACACATACAGATATAAAATCTCAGTCTTCATATTTCATCATAAGTGTTATCATCATCATTAAAGGAAATGTGGAGGTCCTCTTTTAAAATGACATCATCACAATAGGCCGCTTCATTGTCTTTCCAGTGCATATTATGGTAACAGCAGCAGGTGGAAAATTTGTTTCACCCTTCCACCCGCCACACAAAGAGGATCTGGGTTTGCAATTCACCTCCCCCTCCGCCTCCCTCCCCACTCTATTTCTTCCTTTCTTCTCTTTCTTACTACACACTCTATTACCAGGTGCACACATGTGATTTGAGTTGAATATTAATTTGATTGGGGCTCTTTACTCACTAATGAACGAGTTTGGGGGAGGGCGTCTTCAATGCATGGCAGCCGTTTCTTTGTTTTAACCTTTTCCTGGCAGTGTGTGGATGCAGAACTGCCTGCATGAATGCTACTGGAAGAGATTGAGGAGGAGGAAGAATGGAGCAGTGATGATTTTGTGCGGAGACTGTCAGACCATCTAGGAACCAGATTCCATCTGTCCTTTTCAGCAGATGCTATTGTCGATTAAAGGAGTTGGCATCAAAACTCTACTCCACCATTCCATTCTACCTGTGCAGGATTTTGCCATTAAATATTTATCCACCACTAATCGCAACAATTGAATTTGGTGGGTCATTTTATAAAAAGACAGAAGAAGCACAAAGGAAACAATAGTAGTGGGAAAGAGGAGGGAGAGAAAGAAAGAGTTAAGAGACGACAGAAAAAAGAATATATAGTATATATATTATATATACATGTATGCATGATTGTGTGTGTGTGTGTATACACATCTACACATACACACACACACATGCACACGAATACTGATAAGTTCTCAGCCCAAACAAGCTCTTCTTCAGAAAAAATCTGATGTTTCATCATTTAGTCAGATTTTGGGAAGTGTACTGTACTAAAACCTTTCAAGTGCATGCACTCTCTCTCTCTCTCTCTCTCTCTCTCTTTACACACGCACACACAGAGGGTGGATCAATATGTCTGTAGCTTGTCATATAGTTTTGAATGAATTTTGAACTGAAATTTTCACTGTATAATGTTTAAGGCATATGCTTAATATTTATAACTGAATTAAGTGCATTGACAAGAAAAGAGATTCTATAAAGTATGGCTGACCACACATATCTGAGTAGAAAGTTGTCAAAAGTTTTTCAAATTTCAAGTGGGTTATGGTACCTACCTACATGGGAATGAACTCTTCTTCCTTTCATAAATACCAACCTGCGAGACTTCCTGGGGGGGCAGTCAAGATGCAGTGTAACCTGATAGTTTGGATGAACTCTTCTATCTGCTGACTAATCACACTCTTACTTTGTATATATCTGTTATTTCAATACACTTGTTTAACCTATCTTTTTCTTCTCATGTCTTTCTTTCTGGCCCCTAACAGGCCACAACAGTGTTAAGTAATAGTTCAAAAAATTGCATATGAAAAGCATTTATTCATCAAAATATATCCCATCAGTTCTATTGCCTGTTGTCATTGTTGTTCCAGAGGCTCAATTCTATTCTTGTACCATGTGGCTGGATTAGAAGCAAAAAACCCCTTGCACTCATTATCAACCTTATCTGTATTTGTTGAACCTCCATCCATACATGAAGTGGTTCAGAAAAAATAACAGTCTGATGGTAAGCAGTTTGAGGTAGTATTTCCAACCCCTCAAGTTTGTGTTGAGTCACATTAGCAGTGTGTGCCGGGATATTGTCATGCTGTAGGAGTGGGCATTGCATTTTCGATTGACCAATATCCAGTAGTCGGTTTTCAAAGCATGATATTCTTACTGTAGTTATTGAATATAAAGGTCAGCATTCACAGCATGATCTTCTCACCTTCTGAGACAAGTTCAAGATGCAACAACCCCTCAAAATTCTACTAATCTCATAAAATGATGTTCTGTTCAAACTACCCTTGTTTGATGACAGGTTGTGAAGCCTGGCTGAAATGAAACCACAGATTTCTTTTTTGACCTCAAAAATAGGCATCTTGAAGATTTGCCAGCAAATTTGCAAATGTTCATATATCATTGCACCTGGACATTGGTCAGTTCATGATTAACTTCTCAGCAGCATCTTTTCACAAGGCCAAGCTTATAGAGGCATTGACTGATGGTGCTTTTTGAAGAACCAAGTTCTGCTGACAATTTACAGGTAGGTGCTTGTGCTTGACTGTTATTAATTCCATTTCAAGCAAATCCTAATCTTTCGCAACAGAATGTCTCCCTGACCTTTGTTTGTTTTTGTGGATGGTGCCACCTTCCTTGAAACGTCTGAACCAGTTTTATGCCACATGTTTGCTGACAGTTCTTGGGCTTTTCACATCATTTCTTTTGCCACTGCCCTTGCACTCAGATCTTTTTTCCAAAAGGGAACATAAAATGGCTCTTATTGCAATTTTTTCACAACTCATTATCGAAGCTGCAAAATAAAGGACAAACAATGTTATTATTATATTCTGTGCCAATAGGAATATATACTTAAAAAAAATAGTATAAGTAAAGGGTTATTGTAATGATGAATACAATAAGAAATAAGGTAACAGTTATGCACAAGGTCATCGCAAGTCAATCCAGTAGTGAGTGCTACTGTTGGAAGGTCAGTAGTTCTTGCATAAGTCTGAGTCATACTCAACAGATCCAGCTAGAAATATTAACCATCCTCCCCATGAGGCACATGAGGTAGGATGTCGCACAAGGCTGAATTTAATGTGGGGCAATCCAAGCCTGTAGGCTCAGCCAAAAATGGATTCCGGTCTGTCTAGCTCCCCAGACGAGGCTCTGCCCTTTGGCATAGCCCCATCTGGGTTCCTCTCTGCCCGATGACAGAGAGTTCAACAACAGCTAAGACCTGAGTAACAGATCCCAGCCAGACTTTATTTACCAGCCTCCCCACGAAGTAGGATGTGGCACAAGGCTGAGTTTAATGTGGGGTAATCCGAGTCCATAGGCTCAGACAAAAATTTGCCATAGACCCACGTATAAAACGGGATTGAGTAGATGTTTCCCGAGATGAGACTCTGCCCTTCAGCATAGCCTTGTCTGGGGATCCACTCTGCTTGGAAGCAGAGAGTTCGACCAGCACAGCTGGAAAAGAAAGTTTCCATGCAGTCACCTGTGGCACAAGGCCGAATTTAATGTGGGATTCCCAAGCCCGTAGGCTCATTCAAAAAATCTCTGTAGACCCCGCATAAATGAGATTGGGTCTCTCTATCTCCCTGGATGAGATTCTGCCCTTCAGCATAGCCTCATTCAGATTCCTCTCTGCCTTCAGGCAGAGAGTTCAACAGCACAGCTGGAAAAGATTCCAGCTAGTGTATTTACTAACCTCCCCATGCAATCAAATGTGGCACAAGGCTGAATTTAATGTGGGGCATCCAAGCCCGTAGGCTCAGCAAAAAATTCCCATAGAACCTGTGTAAAACGTGGTCAGGTAGGTCTTTCCCAAGACGAGAATCTGCCCTTTGGCATAGCCTCGTCTGGGGATCCTCTCTCCTCGGCGGCAGAAAATTTGACCAGCTCAGCTGGGAAAGATTCTAGGTAGTATATTTACTAACCTCCCCACATGATCAGATGTGGCACAAGGCCAGGGTTAATATGGGGCCTCTGAGCCCATAGTCTCAGCCAAAAATTCCCATAGACTTCATTTAAAATGGGGTCAAGTAGCTGTTTTCCAAGACAAGACTCTGCTCTTCGGCATAGCCTCGTCTGGGGATTCTCTCTGCTCCGAGGCAAAGAGTTTGACTAGCATGGCCAAAAAAGATTCCATCTAGACTCTGTAGTCCATTGACTTACAGATACTTATAGGTAGTTACTACCTATAGTGTAGTCACTCATGGGGGTGATAGGCTATTTCATTACATCAGTTATATATGAAAATAAAGAATTGGGTAACAAGTTGTATCAAACTAATGATATGACATGGACATAGAAGTTGCTAAAAATCATCAGTGAAAAATTTTGACTCAACTTGGTATGCTGTCTGTTAGTGTGGCTAGTTAATCCCTATTGCAGGCACCTGTTCAGTTTCTTCAAAACACATAGAGTCAACCTATTCTTTATACTGCAACTATACTGAGCAAACATTAGTTGCACTTTCTGGGAGAGAGTGCATAATGTCATGATCAGTAGTTTGAATAATGCTTGTGGACTCAAAACATCAGCCACAATGAGTTGTTGTTTTATATTAGGACAACCATTGATGACTTTGAAACAGTTTCATCTACTGTTCCATGAAAATGGCTTGGATCAACATGTGATAAAGTTTTTACTCACTTCACAATGGTGCCACATGCCTATGATCATATTGCCAGGCTGATATTATCAGAAACACACCCTTTCTGACAAATTAATTACGGTGAGATTGAATTATGACACCTTGTGTCTCCTACGTTTTGATTGACCTTACAACCACCTAATGAATATTCATGAATGTTCTCAAATTTAAAAGCCTTGATAAACCAATGACATCCTTGCTTTTGTATATAAACACATTCAACAAAATAAACCCTCTACTTCAACTAAGAATAGATTTTCCTCTTGTCTTTTTATTTACATATATATATATATGTATATATATATATATATATATATATATATATATATATATATATATATATATATTTAATTTTTTTATAGATTTTATATAGATTTTTCGTTCCATTTCGTTGTTGGAAGTGCTATCTGATGATCCGGCGTACTTTTAAAAGGACTGTGGTGAAATAAATTATTATAATGGTACCTTAAAGTGGTCTGTTTTTCTTTTAAATGTATATATATATATATATATATATATATATATATATATATATATGATGTGCCTTGACCTCAGTCATGCAGGACCTCCTCATCAAACGAATCCTGAATAGGGCTTTTGAACACATATCTTCCTGATTCTCAAAATGGACATGTCTGGTCTGTTTATTGTCTTTGCTTACGTTAGGATATAAAACAGCAAATATTTCAAGAATCAGAAAGATACGTGTTCAAAAGCACTATTTGGACTTTGTTTGATCATTCACACACACACACACACACACACACATATATGATTAATACAAATATAAAATTTTTCACTTAGCTGATTGATGTTATTTTCAGAATCTTGACTCTAGTTTTGTAGATAGACCCTCCCGCAATCTCTCTGTTCACTTTTCTAGTGATACCAGCAATTGACTGTTTATTTTCTTGATATTTTTGTCACTTTTATATTGAGTTAAAAAATAATTTATATACTTTTCAATGAAGCACGGTTAATTTTTTTCTCTTCTTCTTTCATTGTATGTGTATGTGTATGTATGTGTGTGTGTGTGTGTGTGTGCACGCACAAGCACATGTATGCGTCTGCCCATGTGCATATTTATATATGGATGTATGTGTAGAATGTAATGGTTATTTTTCTTTTTCATCATTTTTCTTGTTTCTTTATACTCTCTTTATTGGTTTTAGACCTTTTTCTTTCTTTCAAATTTGCTTCATTTGTCTCTGACACTCAATCAGGCATCTGGTTTGGCAGTCAGTCTCTGCTCTAAGTAATCTTTGAGTGTTCTAAGGCTTTCTTGAATTTGGAAAATGAAGGTGTATTTTGTTTTTTTATTTAAATAATTTTTTTACTATTAAAGCATAAATATTTATATCTGTCTTCACTTGCTCATTATTTCATTTTTCTTATTTGATTTGGTGGTATCTTAAATATTAGGGTATTAATTATAAGTGATTATGTTTATAATTAAATTTTATTTATTGTTGTTTGAATATGTATGCATATACTTACATTCACACACACACACCACACACACACACATATATGAGATAAAAATATATATATTTATATATCAAGAACTGTATTAGCGAAATTGTATGACAAAGTGGAAAAAGTTTACTTGTGACTGACACGTTTCGTCCTTTAGGACTTTATCTAACTGAAGGATGAAACATGTCACAAGTAAACATTTTTCACTTTGTCATACTATTTCCCCAATATATATATATATATATATATATATATATATATATATATATATATATATATATATACATATATGCACACACACACACAAATACATGTACACATGCATCTGTGCTTTTATATTAATATATCAATGCTTAAATGGTAAAGTGTTTTTTTTATCTGACGTAGTAGTTCAAATGTTAGAGTATTAATTATAGGTGGTTAGGTTTATAGATGTATTTTCTTTGTTGTATGAATATATTTACATAAGATATATAATATACATGCACACACATATATTTAATTAATGTTTAGGTAATAAAGTATATATATATATATATATATATATATATATATATATATATATATATATATATATATATATATATATAACCTGATGATAACTAAAGTCAAAAGCTTGGACTATATTTCCTGTATTTTTCTTCTAAAATAAACTTCAAACAATTCCTGACTGAATTTCCACCTTGTCTAAGAAGGATTATTTGTAACTTGGAAAAGTTGAACATTAAATTTAATCAAGACAAAATGTCTATTGTTTTTAATGTATATGTATATATGTGTGTATATGTATATACATAAATATATATATTTATATAAATATGTATTTGTGTATGTGTGTATATATATGTTGGTGTATATATATATATATGTGTGTGTGTGCATATATATATATATATATGTGTGTGTGTGTGTGTGTGTGTGTGTGTGAAAATATATAGAAAATAGGAAAGAACTGGTTAGGTAAATAATCCAGAGTTCTTTAGTATTTTTGTTATTATTTTAAAAAAATAGTGCTCGATACAAAATATATATATAATACAAAATATATATATATATATATATATATATATATACTTAGTTGTATGGATGTGAGTTTGTAACCCTAAGTTTCACACTTTTGTGATCCTCAGACAAAATGATTTATTTTTTTAAATTTTAATCTATTTATGTCAGTTTCTGTTTGATTGTTTGGTGGTAGTAGGGGAAAAAAGATTCTCCTCTGTGTCCATTTTGGAATGGCACTCATACATGCACAGACATACATGCAGGTACGTATTGTACTTCTCACAAACATATACATGTAAGAACAAATGTGGATCCAGGCGCACACATGTATCCACATGGTCAAGTATGTATACATGCACTTTTGTGGTATATATGTACATATATTTCTATCAGCCTGGGCCTTACATTGCTCAAAATGGCTTCTGTATATGAATATAGCTGTGAAGATGATATTTTTATTTTTAACGTTTCTTGCTTGTTTTTTTTATAGATGATTGCACTTATATAAATAGTCGAATTCCTAATTTATATTATTGATATGTTTATGGAAAATTGGCACTAATTTTGATGGCAAAGTGGGGTATGATAGTAAAAGTAATGTGACAATGTTAATTATGGTAATGGATGTAGCAAGCATAAAGACGATGATGATAATTACAATAATGAGGGCAATGACAATGGTAAACAATAATGAGATTAATGGCAATTGTGGAGGACATGATGTGGAAACAATGGTGGTATAATAATAACAGTGGAATTAACAAATAGTGATGGTAATAATAGTGATGGTAATAATAGTGATTATAGTAACAGAAGTAAAGTAAAAAAGTAATATTGATGGTAATAGTAGTAAAAATAAAAAATATGTAATGGTAATGATTAATGATAAAAGATTAATGATAAATTAAAAATTAAAAGTTAAAATAGCTCTAGTGAATAGTAATAAATAATAAATAATGATGGTAGTTGTAATAAATAATACTAGTGATAGTACTAGTGGAAGAGATAATGAATAAAAATATAGATTAAAATAAAAAACAAATAAAAATAAAAATAGAAAATAATTGGAATGGTGATAACTTAGTAATGACAATGGATGGTGATGATAGTGGTAATAAATAAATGATATTAAAACTAAGACAATGGTAAAAAAAAAGTGTTAGTAATTTTGTGGGAGAGGTGCAGTGGGGGGGCGGACCGCCCTGGGTGCCAGCACAGGAGAGGTGACACAATGTCACCCCCACAAAATTTTTCAACCAGGCTAAGGTGCCAAAATATGCCCCCCACCCCAGTTTTGTCCCCCCGTCAGAAATTTTCTAATAAATTGTCGGGAAATTTGTGAGTAGGAAAAATAGCAATGTTTTCAGCTTTCATGTGTTTCACTTGCTACAATCTGGGTTACTAACAAGAGACATTGTATTGTAACATTTTATTATCGGATCGGATGATATGGTGTTAAAACTCTGCATCATTAATAACAACAAAGCGAAATACGAAGCCAAAAATGCAACAATTTCAGTCTTGCCTGTGCATCAATTCGCTGAGATACAATTTTCCATTGAGTAAGCGATTTTTGTAGTGTTGGCACGATTAATCGGAATCAAGAATCGGAAAAATCGGAACTTTTTGGGGTATCGGAATCGGAAAAATTTGTGCCTATTTTCCGATTCCAAAAACGATTCTTTTAAATTTTTAACTTAATTTTTCATTATTGGTACTGATAAATATTTATTGTTTTTAAATTATCACTAAAACTAAAATCATAATAACATCAAAATACGATGTAAATTTATTTTTTTTACTTGTAGAGAAAAACAAAAAAAATAAACTTTGCATAAATTCTCTAGGTAACCTTAAAAGAATGCAGTTGATTTACAATGTTCCGAAAAATGCTTAAAAATGAAATTGAACATTTTTGTCAAGAGAAATACTTTCAAACATCATTGATAATTAAATGGTACCCAGAAAATGATGCAACGGAAAATTGGACACCGGAAAATTAGCAACAGAAAATTACGTCAACCATGAGCCAGTCGAGACTGTCGGATCTGGCTGTGCTGTCCATTGAAAACAAGCTTACTGTACAAGACAAACAGATTTTGACGATGTCATTGACCAGTTTGCCACAATGAAAACAAAAAAACATTCATTCTAAGACCATAGTATCGAATATTCGAATGTCATTCTTTTTTGTGTATTGCCGTGTTTTGTATTTAGTTGTTCTGAAAGTGAATAGTTGCATTTTAAAAAATTTTTGATTTGAACTGATTATTTTGTGGTATTGGATTTTGTCTTGGATCATACATGTAAACAGTAACGTACCGGTCAGTAGAGTAAAGTAGAGGTAGAGTATGTATGAAAATTTAGCTACAGCTTCCATTCAGCATTGGGTGAATCGGGGTCATTGGGGTGACATTTGAGCGGACCGCCCCGGGTGACGTTTACTCTAGCTACGCCACTGGAGAGGTGTATGAAGTGATAATGATGGTAGTAATTATTTTAGGTACATATGGTGGTGGTGGTGGCAATCTTGATAACTAAAGTAGTGGTAGTCTTTATAGAATGATATTGAAGTGTTAGTAGTTTATCTTCGCATGTTAATAGAGGCGATGGTAGTTTATGTACTCGTGATGGTAAAAATATTGATCTGTGTTACTTGGTATGGTGTTTTTGTTATGCATTATCCATTTGGTATGAACTGTAATAAGAGATATTTATTTTCATCTCTGCATTTTGAAATTATTTCTGATCTTAGGTTAAGTAATTCCTTTTGTTGTATGAGGGAAATTATTGCTACATTTTTGTGTAGACAAAGTAAGCATTTCTTTGTTATGTTGTTGTAGGCAAGTGTGTTTTTCATGATTTCCCAGCTTATTTTTGGTGTGATGTTTCTGTCATATGTATGTGGATAGTGTGGTGGTGTTAGAGTATTTTCTGTTGGAGAATGAGAGGTCGTGGTTGTACTTTCTTTGCTTGAATTGTTCTTCTGTGGCTCCAATGCAGTACATTGTAGTGCTGTTTGCATTTACCTTGGGTTTATATACTATGTTCATTTTTTGGCAGTTTCCTTGCAGTGGGCATGTTTTATTTCTGCAGTTTCATTGGGGGTCCTTGATTGCATTATTATAGGCTGTTAATTTTTTGTTATGGCTTTTTATAATTTGTGATATATATTTAGTGCAGCTGTAGCTAACTTTTATGTGGTTTGGGTTGAATATTTTTGCTAAGGGGTTTGTTCTGGGAAAGTGCTTTTCTATTAGGTTTAGAATTTTCCTGCTGATGTTTGTTTTGACAGATTTATTGTATGGTGGGTTAAAACAAATGTCTCTTTTTCTGTTTTTGCATTTTTGTTGTGGAGGTGTGTATTGTAGCTGTTGTATGTATCCACTTTTACTTAGTGTGTTGGCATATGGTGTGCTCTTGCTGTTGAGAATGTCTTTGTTTCATGAGTTTTCCGATGACCTGTGGCTGATGGATATGGGTATTTGCTTGATGATTGAAGGTGGATGGTTGAAGGATGGGTGTACATAAGTGGGGCTGTTGTTATCTTTTTTGTACAGTTCATATGTTTGTTTGTTCAGGTTGAGAATGACGTCTAAGAAGTTTACTATTCTTGTACCTGCATCAATCTCTATATTAAATCCAATTGCTTTTAGAATGCTTACTATTTTTTCCCTAAATCTGTCTATCTTGGAGCCATTGGGTTCTCTTATCAGAATAAGCTCGTCATCTCTATATAGGCCCAAGTTATTTTTTTGTAGAATTCTGGATTGGTATGAGAGGATGAGGATGACTGCCAGTTCACATGACTGCATGATCATAGCTACCCATTGTTGCATCAAACAGGTCATTATTTTATTTTATTTTTTTTGCCCATTGTTTGTTGTTGTAGAACAATATATATATATATATATATATATATATATATATATATATATATATATATATATATGTATGTATTTAGGAACTACTTTAGAAATATAGACAATTTCAACATATTGAATCAGTCAAAAACTAACTAAATTCATGAAGAAATTTCAAACTTTCCTAATTACATGATGCAAATTTTAATTTTAATAAATTATTTTTTCAGTGCTAAACTTATTACTGGGTGCAATGGATAAATTGTCACTATTTTTCACATGCACATTGTTTTTGATATTGTCGACTGCACAGTATAGTAGTATCAGTTGGGCACCATCTGTGAGGAAAAAAAGCACCATGACACAATTCACTCCACTAGAAATTTGGAAACAACATAATGTATCGCTTGGCATTCATGTCAAAAGCTCTTATATGAACATTTCAGAGTGTTTGGGTGTCAATCTGAGGAGAGTGCAGAGAATTTGGAAAGAGTTGGATGGTATATCCAGTCAACATCATGATGTTTGGAGTGATTACTACTGATGGTGACATTATGCCTCCATTAATCTTCTCACAGGACCTCAGACTCAACATGGAGGCCTATATTAAATACCTTGAGGAGGTAGTACTGCCCTGGTTCAAGAAGGTGGCTGCTGGAAGACCCTATGTCTGGCAACAAGACTCTGCACCATGCAACACAAGTAGGAGAACTCAGTCATGGCTGACAGATAGTTTCTGCGACCACATCACCCCTTACATCTGGCCACTTAACTCCCCAGACTGCAATCCCCTTGATTATTATGTGTGATGTTCAGTTGAGTGAGAGACCAACAAAACTCCTTGTAACACCAAAGATGAACTGAAGGCAAAGATTATGGCAGCATTTATCAACTTAAACAAAGAGACTGTTCAGAATATTTGAAAGAGGTTGCAAAGTCGTCTGGAGAATGTGGCTGAAGCCAGTGGCAATTTTATTAAATACATTTACTCTTTAGCATCTCAAGATTTTTATGTGTAATTTTGGTAAATATATCTGTTAAAATGAGATGTCGGTGTTATTTTCATTTTTGCGTCATTTAGACGACAATTTATCCATCGCACCCTGTATGATGAAACCATCAAAAACTGACAATTATTTCTGATTCTTAATAAATTTTGTTAATTATTTGAACAGTCTAATTTAAGATTTAAAAATTGCATAAACTGATTTATTTTTTAAGTTCTTATGAATTTGTTAATTGTCCTTTATTTGAATATCTTTGCGTGTACACACATATATATGTCTGTGTCAACTTCATGTGCATGCATACTGGTTATGTTAGGAATGAAATATGCAAGACCTGTCCACAAAGTATCCAGCTATTTAATATTAGCAAAAGGAAAAGACCTCTTCAGGGAAATGTTACCTTAATCCACTTCAGATTCCACCTACTAATCCCCTTATTCCTTACACTTTTGTAAACAGTCTGCTCTATAGGATTTACCATCAGCTGCCCAGTTGTATTCTCTTTAAACTGAAAATCTGTTTTCTTTTTCATAGCAGTTTCAGTTTTGAGAAAAGCTAAAAGTCTTAATAAACCAAAACTGAGCTGCGGATTGTAAGAACTATGATAGATCAGAGTTATATGGCATATTACCAAAATCCCACCACAAGACATTGTTGTGAATGTGGCAGTCGCACAGTACACAACCTCATTCAGTGCATCTGATTACCAACTGAGTTTCTGTTCACACATGTGGTGTAGGTTTTGATTGGTTGGCAAGTTACATCAAGAACACGCAACCAGTTCTCAAGATATTCACAGTGGCTGGATGCCTTCTATACAGACTTTGTATATAAAGAAGTTATCCATTTTACAAAACAATGTTTGGCAAATTGCTTCCATAATTCTTCTGGATCTTATCCATGATCTCAAATCTGCTCCCTTTCGACAGCGATTTTAGTTTTGAGAAAATTCAGAAATCTCAAAAAGCCAAACCAGGGCTGTAAGTTGACATACTAGTGGGTGGGGGTTAAATGTTTGGTCAAAATCAATGCAAGATGTGAAGAAATTTTCCCTTTTATAATGGTCTCATAGTACACAAGATCACTCACTAATATCTCACTGCTTACTGAGTAATCTCACACATGTGCAGTAAAGTGATCTTTGTTTGATTGGCAAGGTAGATCAAGGTCGCACAATTAGTTACAATCCCAGCAGACATTACATATGTTGTAACTGATGTTTAAAAGCTCATGAGAATGTAAGTAATTTCACAAAAGACTTTTCCAATGTAACTTTTAATTTCAGTAATATAAAGAAAATGAATGTGATTTTCAGAGACATATTACTGTACAAAACAAAATAACTGAATGATAATTTAATTGTTCTTAGATAAACTATGCAATATATTAAAAAAATAATTCACAAATCAGGTTTTTTTTAAATTAAATATTGATTAAAAACCAACATGTTAGTCATATAAAACAATAATTTACAGCTAATCAATTAGGAATGATACGATTCACTGTCAAATAAAAAACAGATCTCTTTCCTCATTAGAGAATTACTGTTGGCATGGTGCCAGGTTGTCTACTGAAATGTAGCTAGGTTCTACTTAAACAAGTATCTGACCTGCTAGTTTGATGCTAAAAGTTACTAAACAATTATGCATATTCATGTATTCTTTTGTGCCCAAATCTGAAGTGAGTTTAGGATCTGGCACTAGAAAATGTGCAACTGCATGAGAGTCCTTTGAATTGTGATTTCACTGGAACCAGCCATTTTCATGCCAACATCAATAAAATTACTTTACATTAACTGAGATTGTTTAGCTACATTGTAGCCCTATTCTATCAGTAATACTGACCACTGAAAATCTTTCTTCCTTACTTTCAGTGTATTTCCATAATAAAAATTCTGAACAGTGCATTTACAATATCACTTTTCTTTCAGTAGCACTGACCAATGATACTCATCTTCAATGTGTTTCTATAATAAAAATTCTGAACAATGAATTTATGTTAGCTCTATTCTATTAGTAAGACTTAAATTAAATCTAAACCATTGAAAATACTTTTTCTTCATTTTCAATACAGATTGACTACTGAAACTAAAATAGACCTTAAGTGAAATATTACAAATGTTAATGCACAATCATCAAAACTGTCAACCATCATGGCCAAAAATATTTAGTTTATTAGTGTAGAAATTGATTAAAGCCATGTGAGAAAGTTAAGTGAAAAAAAAGATCAAAATTCTTATCTACATCACTTTATATACCATTTTCCTTCAGGATGTAGATGATCATTGCTCTCCACAGTTTCTTGCCTTTTGTTAACATTAGTAATACTTTCTCCTTTATGATTGCTTTTTCATGTTATCAATCTTGTTTTTTCATCAATTTGTGCAAACATGTCATTAGCTTACTTGCTGTTTTTCTCTGATTTGTTCTGTAAGCGATAAATTCTCCAAGACTTATTTCCTCAATATTTCCCCAAAATTGCAGCTTCCTCTCACAGTTTAATGTTTTCGGTTATTTTGTAGTTCCTATTTTCTTTAGAACTTCCTTGTTTATTGCATTCTCTCTCCGTGATATTCTCAGCATTTATTGGTAGAACCACATCTGTTCAGTGTTCATAGCCATTCCAGAGACATTACTTAAACATTACATAATAGTCCAACACTCTTTTCACCATTTCTAATATTATTTTTCAATTTCTTCATAGCTTATTTGGAGGAGCAAAGAGCAGTGATCCGAATCTGTAGGGAACATACCTCATTGATGATAACTCACCTGTTGGTCATTACTTTCTCTTAAGATTGCTGAGTTTTCTCATCTGGGGACAGACATTCCTGCTCCTTCTTTGTATGTCATGCTTGTTCAGCCACTTTTAAACTTCTCAATCCATTCTTACACACTTCTATGCAGTAGTGTTCTGTGACCATCTCATGTTAAAAGTCTCCGATGAATCTCAACCCCTGATACACCTTCTGATCAGAGGAACTGGATCACTGGTCTTGGGTTCCTCTTTGATGCACACTGCTAGCAGAGCGTTCATGTTTACACTCTAACAGCAACAAGAAACTGGTGTGATCAAGCTAAAACTTTGATCACATGACCACAATAGTACCAACTATAAGCACATATGAGCAGGAGGCAGTGCGACAGACCTAAAGATGTTATGTTGAAATTTTAGATGATTTTTTACTTACCCTCATATATATATATATATATATATATATATGTATATATATATATATATTTTAAGATTTTTATGTTATACATTCTTTTTGTAGATACAAATATTTAAGTAAATGCTCTGTTTATAATAAACAGTATTAAACAAAATTTACCGGCCTGAATGTCCGAGAAATTTTCATAGAAAATATTTGTCCTCTGACAGGATTTGAACCTGTATCCTATACGGAACTGTCATTTAGCTTGACGTGCCTTTACCGATTTGGCCACAGAGGAGCGTTCGTTTAGCAAGGTCAAATTTACTGTATTTAAACTTCAATCTTCTATGAATCTCTCACGTTCATTCATATCTGTTCATGGCGTATCATATGTAAACAAATGACGTCACACATTATGAAATGGACAAAGTCCGACAATTATTTACTGTTTATTATAAACAGAGCATCTACTTAAATATTTGTATCTATAAAAAGAATGTATAACATAAAAATGTCTTAAAATAATTGTCGGACTTTGTCCATTTCATAATATATATAAAAATATGTGGATATGCATGCAGTATATTATTTATTGGCATGTTATTCAAAATCCAGCCAAGACTGTTGCAATTACTTTCACACAAATTCCCTTGGAAAGGTATAAATCTATCTTTCTTATCTCCAGTTAGAGCTAATAGCAGGGCAGACCGAAGTTTCTAGCCTTTGTTGACAACCACAACCAGTTGTATATGGTGCTAGCAACACAGCCTCATAAAAATTGATTGCTATGGAAACCACAGCATCAACACCTAACATGGTGATGATGTGTTCCTACATGCCAGCATGGAGTCTACAGTATTAACATATATGTGTCAGCACTCCCACAATTTTTAAAAACAACTGGAAGAAAAAGCTTAACTAGCACTGTAAGACTGATTCAGGATATAAAGAGGCCTCAAAACAAGTGTTCTGCGGCCCTGACTATATATATATATATATATATATATATATATATATTATTATGACTAACGGCGTTCCTGGATTTACTAACAATATACTCATTGTATTATTGTGTAAATACATTTAATTTCTTATCTTTATTTCTTGCGAAATTGGAGACCGAATTTCATCTTGGAATCCACAACAATACAACAATTAGTAAGTGATGTAATGGAATAAACTGTCACCCCCATGAGTGACTACACTATAGGTAGTAACTACCTATAAGTATCTGTAAGTCAACAGACTACAGAGTCTAGCTGGGATCAGAGTTGAGCTGGGATCTTTCTCAGCTGTACTAGTCGAACTCTCTGCCTTTGGGCAGAGAGGAATCCGGACAAGGCTATGCCAAAGGGCAGAATTTCATCCGGGGAGGTAGACAGACCTGATTCCATTTATGTGGGGTCTATGGGGATTTTTTAGCCGAGCCTCCGGGCTCAGGAACCCCACATTAAATTCAGCCTTGTGCCACATGTGACTGCATGGGGCAGATGCTAAATAGCGTCTAGCTGGGATCTGTTGAGTATGACTTACATGAGAACTACTGAACTTCAAACAGCAGTACTCACTACTGGATTGACTTGCGATGACCTTGTGCATAACTGTTACCTTTATTCTTATTGTACTGGTTTGTCACAATAAACCTTTATTTATTTTATCCACATCTACCCTTGTAGGGGGGCTAGTAAATACCGACTAGCCAAAATCTTTTTCGGCTTGCTGGTCAAACTCTCTGCCTCTGAGCAGAGAGTAACCTGGACAAGGCTATGCTGAAGGGCAGAGCCTTCGTTCGGGGAGGTAGACCAACCAGATCCTGTTTATGCGGGTTCTACAAGGAATTTTTGGCCAAGCCTAAGGGCTCGGATGATCCACATTAAACTTGGCCTTGTGCCACGTCTACCCTTGTTTCTAGTAAATACCAACTAGACTTATGCGAGAACTACCAACCTTCCAATAGTAGCACTCACTACTGGATTGACTTGCAACGATCTTGTGCATAACTGTTACCTTTATTCTTATTGTACTGGTTTGTCACAATAAACCTTTATTTATTTTATCCACCGTGTTTTCAAGTATATATTCCTATTAGCACGGAAGATAACTGTAAGCTACCCACAAATTGGGCATGGGCAGGTGTTTTAATTGCATTTGGCCAATGTGCCAACTATTCAGGATTTTACATTTTGGGTTCACTTTGGTGGGTATATAGAACCAGCATAACAGCAAACGATTTTGTCCACTTGAAGATTGCATACTAGGGTACTCCTGGAAATTAAAATAGTGGCTGGCCAGAAGAGATACATTTGGGGGAAAAATATATTTGCTCTGTCATGAGACATTGAGCACTTTTTTCTCTTCAATGCCTATTTTTCTTCCCATAGGCGTTAATTTATTTATAAAGATATACATGTATGTGTCCCAAGTGGTGCCTCATACATAGGAACTGCAGCACCACCATGTTTGCTTGATATTGTTGATAACATCTGTATAATGAGTTATTTTTTCTTTAATTCTTTCTTTATACATTTACATTATATAATTCTTAAGCTTAATGTCAGTAGCCATCTCCTTGTTCATGAAAAATTACAAAAATCCTTGTATGGAACTGTATGCTTCACAGTTCCATTAATGTAGTAATTGGCTATTGTGCACATACACACATGTCTGAGGAAAGAAGCTGAACACTGGTTAGTGAGAGCGTTGTCACTTATGTAGTGCCAACCCTGTTGTCCGAGTGTAAGGCAGTCTTTATTTTTAACTCAGCATGTGTTGTGCTTAAAAACCGTGTACCATATTCTTGAATGTTATAAACTGTAGATGACTATCATGCTTCCAACTATTATATTTAATTCATTCTTTTTGGTTATTTTATTGTGTAGAAAATTTTGATAATTTAACCATGACTTCCTTGAATACCCTGCAAAATAAGTTCTGTTATAGTAAGTGAACTTCAACAGTGTAAGTTTTCTCCATGAGAAAGTTTAAGAAATTAAGAAAAAATGAAAAATGCATTGTTCTGCATCCCATGTTTGTTATTTGGAGGTGATGTAACATGGGTAATAGACAGATTTTGATATATAAACAAAATGAAAGAAAAAATGAAAAATGCATTGTTCTGCAAAACATGAGAAGACATAGAAGCATATTGAAAATTTGGTTTTATTTTCACTTTCAGGAAACGCAAATATTGAGGAGAAATTTAATGAGGCAGACAGACTTTCAATCAATGGGCATAACATAAAGGTTAAAAAGAACCGTGAAATTTTATCCCAAACAATACACTGTGTTTTATTTTGTGGAAACCTTGAGACTCCTTTATGTGGTCATGATGAGAAAAATGATTCAGTAAATCCAGGGATATTTTGAGGATTAATAAATTTTGCATCCAGTTGTGAAGAATCACTTAGAAACCAGTACAGTTTTCAAAGGTGTTTATAAGATCATTCAGAATAAGATATTTGACTGCCTTCTACAAATATACAATGAGAAGATAAAGACAGAATTTAGGGAAGTTTCATTTGTAGCCGTCATGGCTGATGACACAACTGATGTTTCAGAACACATTTAAATGGTCATTGTTCTATGGTACGTACTGAATGAAGAAATATTTGGGCATTTTGGGGGATTTTTTCTTCCAGAAAATCAAATTGCTAATGGTATATCAAAATGTATTCTAGAACAATTAGACATAATTCTTCAAGGAAATGGACAAAATCCAATAGCTCAGACATTTGATGATACAAATGTCATGAAAGTAAAAAAAGGAGGAGTTCAAGCAAAAATAAAAGCAGTTTATAGTAGTGCACATTTCATTCTCCATTATGCACTTAATTTAATAATGAGAAATGCAGCAAGTATTACACGGAATGCAAGATTATTTTCTTTAACATTTTGGCTCTTCCAACATTCTTCTCAAGATTCCTACTGCTTCTAAAGAAACTATGGACATCAACATTCCGCATCCATCTTCTACAAGGTAGAACTTTAACATATGGACCGTGAACGTAGTTCATAAAAATTTGCAACCTTTAAAAAGCTGTCTTACTGAATCATCATCAAATGCAGATCAAACCATTACAGAAGCAACAGAAATTTTAAAATAGCTGACTGATGATAATTTCATGTTTTGGTTTGAGGTTTTTCATCAGATTATGCTTCATTTTGAAGTAATTTACAACCAAACGCAATCTTGAGAAATTAGTGCATTTACCATCAATGAATATATAACATTTCAAAAATTTCTATTTTAGAAATGAAAAACTCAAAGTACTATGAGAATCCTTCAAAGACACTCATGGCAGAAGCAAAGGAAGTGTATGACTGCATGGGCCGATATAATGGACAAATATTCTTCCACTAAACACTTAGTATCTGCTAAATTGGTCAACAAGAAACGCTTCACTAGATTTAAGAATGAACAACCTACAGAAGAGATCGTACTGACGACTGAAGCAAAGAAAAACTTGAAACTGAACTAAAAGTATTCTATTGCAGATCCGATATGCAGTAATATTGTAAATTAATTGATTGGTTAAAATTTATCTTGAAAAATAATCTAGAAATTACAAAACTGATAAAAATCCTTTTGACAATTCGCATGACACAATCAGATCCAGAACCCTGCTTTTCAACACTGAAAAGAATAAAAACTTTTTTAAGGAGCACTATGAATCCTGAAAGACTAAATGCGTTTGCAGTATTTTCAATGGAGAAACATTTCCTCGGCAGTCACCCAGTTATCAAGGAGAATATTATTAACCTTTTCACTCAAAGCAAAACCAGAAGAATGGATTTTATTTTCAAATGAATGGATCAAGTTTGAAATGTAACAATTTATAAATAAATAAAAAAAATTTTTTCATTTAGGATTTTATCAAGTTTATGTATAAATTTTCTTTTTATGTGTTTGTTTCATTTTACACAATTGCTAAAAATTTTCTGAAGCAGCACCTCCACTAATTTTAGCCACGAGCCACCACTGGTGTCCATTAAAAATCAATCAATAAAAATCATCTAATAAATTTCTACTCCCATCATAACAACAAAATAAAATGTGGAATAATCATTGGATTTTACTTAAGAGCACACAGAATTTGCTGCCCTCAATATTTACATGATGAGGAGACGTACATTGAAAACACTTTCAAGCTTTTTCAGTAGCCTAATTATTGCAAAACAAAAGCCTCATAAAACAATAGAAAAACATCCCTCCTGACAAACCCAATGAATCAAAAAAATATATTATCCTACCAAATCACTCTATCACAACTACAATTGAAAAGAATTTATCTAAGCTCAGTATAAAATTCATTACAATTACATCTAAAATAATAAAAGATTTAGTCAATACAAAACAAAGCAATAAGCTAAAACTTGAAAGAGGAATTTACTTTATCACCTGTAATAATTGTTACAAAAAATATATAGGAGAAACCTCAAGGAATTTAAGTAAAAGATTATATAAACACAAAAGGGACATTTTACAGAGCAATATACATTAGTTGCTCTCTGTAACAAAACTGACCACAATTTTGATATAAAAAGTACTTTCTCTGTTAAGATGAGATGTCAGTGTTATTTTCATTTTGAATAATTTAGATGACAACTTATCCATCACACCATATATATATATATATATATATATATATATATATATATATATATATATATCAAATATGTGGTGCAGTTCAATTTATATTACAATGAATCATTCATACAAAAAGTAGATTAGTAAAAAGTCAATGATATAAAATACGCATGTACTTTCGACTGTACATTCAGTCATCTTCAGGCATGGAAATTATTTTGTTTTTGGTAAGATTCAGGTAGCATCCGAGACGAAAAAATATAATGTGAACCGAAATATGTTGTTTTTTTTTAATGTGTTATAACATTGACTGATAAACTCCTACAACAAAAAAATTCTCAAATTGCCATATTAGTAAAAAACGTACTTTCTTAAATTTTCAAAAAAATTCAACCTTAGCATGGGACTGCACACTCCAAAAGTTTGTATCCGTTATCAATGAAATGTGTTATTCTTAAATACTTGCATATTAAAGAAAGACCTTATACAGCTTATAATTTTAAAAAACAAGGATCATAACATTCGTTGAGTGATTTGTCTGTTTGTTAGCGAAGGGATTTCGCCATTTTATATCATTAACTTTACTAATCTACTTTTTATGAATGCTTCATTGTAATATATATATATATATATATATATATATATATATAGATAGATAGATAGATAGATAGATAGATAGATAGATAGATAGATAGAGTTTATGAAAAACTAGGTAATCTGTATGGGTAAACCCAAGGAGGATAAAATCCAGAGAGCTCAGTGTAAATCCAGAGCAAATAATTTAAATAAAAACAGACCACTTTAAGGTTCCATGTAATAAATTATTTCACCACAGCCCTTTTAAAGGACTGCGGATAATCAGACTTTACTTTCAAAGGTTGAAACAAGAAATGAAAAGAAATTTACACAAACGATATTATTATATTAGGTAGGTGCAAAAGTAATGTCGTTTTCTCACATAGTAACATATGTGAGAAAACGACATTATTTTTGCACCAACCTAATAATATACATAGTCTAATAATGAAAAAAAGAGCATTTTCTTACACATCAAATATTTATTTTTATTTAACATATTCTACTTCTTTCTTTACCAATGCACTTAATTCAGTGGAGAATCTGCTTCATAAATACTATACGTTGAAGTTTTAATATAGAAATTCAGTTGTTGACTGTGTTAGGCTATGGACTTGGGGAGATAGACAAACTCGACCCCGTATATGTGAGGTCCACGGGCAATTTTTGCCCGAGCATACCGGTTCGGAACGCCCCACGTTTAAAAATGGCTTTGTGTCACATCTTGTCTTGTGGGGAGGTTGGTAAATAGAGGTGTGAATTCTTGCCAAAATCAAATAACATTTTTCTAAGTACGGTTTCGTTCAACTAAAATAACTTTTCATTTCATATGTAAAATTCCTTTTTTTTTTTTTTTTTAAGATGACGCATTGTCAATTAAGAAGAATTTTGTTTGACTCGTATTTCCTCGATGGTATAATTTTTGTTTTCTTTTTATTGTTACATCCAGATCGTCAATCTCATAAAGTAAACAATATGAATGAATAACGAATGACACATGTATTACTCCAGTGATATTTTGAACTTTCATTTCTTATCCTTGGGAACTATAACAGTCTCTTACGAAGTGCAACCAACTGGTACCATCTTAAAAATAAATTTTTAAAAAAGTTAATATAAATATGACAAAAGAAATATTAGTAGAAAAAGAAACTTAATAATATAAAGTTACAAACTGAAAAAGATTCTCTGTGTTTAAATAAAATTTGAGCAATTATAATTTTCTTATAGTACTTTTTTTCTTCCTGAACCGAGACCTAAACAGAAGACTAAAAGTTGTATTGTCCTCTTGGCCACAGTAACAACGCTATTGAGCTGAACTAAATCATTTGTTGAAATTTTCAACTTGAAAATCATTATGCCATTTTCAAAATAAATTATATAACTTAATTTTCCGTTTTTTCCAGAACATTAGTTTCAAGACCTTTTATTAAGTTTTACTTTTAATATACAAGAAAATGCCTATAAATTTCATTCCAAAAATGTCCAAATGAAACGCAAAACAAAAAATAAAAATAAAAAGTGTATTTTAAAAATGTTTACAATCGGAATAGATGTAAAAAATCGTTTTGAGAGGATCAGATAAAAAAATGTAAGTAAAATCAAGAATTTAAAAAAAAAACTTAATATCAGATTTAGTTTCTCTCTCTACTTGTAACATTTGATTTTGCCCTCTCCTCCTCCTTTTTATGTCACCATGCTTGCTAAGAACTTATAAATATGGACTTAACCCATCAGAAAAAGTATAATTCGCTTTGGCATGAGTTTCTTTATCATCTTTAAAAAAAAAGAAAAAAAAAAACAAAAACAAACAGTAATTGAGCACACACTGGCAAAACTTCAAACTCCTTACGTCCTCAGATCTAACCAGTGAGATACATTTTGGCACTGCACATAATGCTTTTGACATGTATTAAGAAATAATGATGATAGGATTTGTCATTGTTGTATTTCGGAGGTGGAATTAGCAGGGTTGGTTTGAACGTTTGACAAGAAACTTGAGTTAATCTTTTAGCCTTTCATTTTATTTTTATTACATTACTTCGTTTCGCTTGACTTCATTCCACCCTTTTAAAACAACCATAACATTCCTTCCACTCTGAAAATCTGCTACTTGAGGCGGGAATTTCTCTTTTGATTTCTTTGTGCCATTTTTTTTCTTAACGCTTTGTTTTAATTCATTCTATTTCTTTGTTCAAAATAGAACAAAACTGCTTAAATAAAAATTGTATAATGTCTGCATCGGAAATACTACCCGGAAACGTGAAAACAAAATAAATGTCATTGTTTTAAATTCCATGAAATCGATGAATAGTGATGGAGAAAAGGATTATTTATCAAAAATAAAAGTGTTCTGAAGTAGGGTACTCTCTGAAATAGATGTTGTCAGGTCAACAGATGGTAACTCGACTGGCATTCACTGCGGTATTCTGATTTTATAGCAGTATCTCATTTACATACAATACTACACCTTGAACTGCAATGACTTTTTATTGATCTTTGACTTCATCAAATTATCCTTGGGAATCTAAACTCTTTTTCTTGGTGTGTATCTTGATTTCTTCTTATAGGGGACCTAGGTCTGATGTTTATTTTCCTCTTCCAACTCCTTGTCAGATTTCTGGTCATTATCATCCATTCATAGATTGTTCAGTTTCATTACTGGATTCATTAGTCCCCTCTTCCTCTTCATGTTCTTCATCTTCAGATTCTTCATCTATTTCTATATCCTCAGGTTCCATTCTACTTCTGAATTGATCTGCATGCATGGGCCAGTATATTTTGTCCATTTTTCATTAGTATTACTGTGTTGTGTCCTTTCTGTACCATTTAGTTCGCCTTCTTTGGATTTAGATTCATTGTCTTTTTTATATCATACACTTTCACTTTCTATTCTCTTTTTGTATCTGCACACACTGGTCTTTTCTTTTACAGTTTAAACCTAATTTTCCTACGGTTGGACATTTGTTTTTGTTTCTTTTGTGTTCTTTGTCGCAATATTTGCATTTTAATAGGATTTTAGTTGTGTTGTATGCTTCCACATTGTTTTTAGAATTATTAAATTCATTAATTAATTTTAATTGCTGCAAGAATTCTACACTTGTTTCTGAATTCATATCATTCGCTTCAAAGATGACGTCCACCTCGTCGGTCCGTTCGATGTTCGATCCCCACAGCTGATTGTTGAATGGATCACATCGATTCAAGCCTTGACCCACGTTGTGCTTGATTCAGATCACAAGGCCGGCGAGGATCAAATTTTCGACAGGAATCGTTGAATTGGTTTGGGCTCACAACAAGCAGTCGCCAAGAAGAGATCAGTTATTTGGTTTTCTCCTCCAACTGATTTTAATTCCTTCAGCTTTTTTGTTCTAGCATTAGCTGCTAGTATCCGAAGCCACGCTTGTGCGTATTTATAATTATCCAGTGATAATTTTTCGTTCAGTTCTTTAGATATCGGCGACGTCATTGTAGTGTAGTGTTACTGACTTATGAGAAGTAGTATGCACTCAACTGCCTTATGGGTAATAGTCGTAGCTATTTATAGTCTTTTTGACTTTCTATGTAAATGAATCATCTCACTCACGATGCAAGTTATAAAGAAACCGGAAAGGATTTTTGGTCGCATGTGCTATTTTATAACCCCCACTTCTGGAAAGGACAGAATCTTTATCGGTCCACTTTTCAACGATATCGTTTGGACGTGTTTTCAGCAGCCCTACTCATGAAGTAGAAATTCGGCCATCTCAACTTAACGCGAGGCTGACTTGAACTCGACCATCTTTACCCGTTCTTATTCTTACTTCCCATAAATTATTTCTGAATCAAAAAGGAAAACAGACACACTCAAGAAACATTTACCTTTGTTTCAATACTGTCAACATAAAAGAAATAAAAGTCCGTAGCAGAAATTCAAGTTATTTGTGTGCTTCTTCTATCTTCCTTGTTGAACACGCACAATCACCTAAAAAATACATACACAAAACCCACAAGCTCGTTAACATCGACAGACTAAGAAAGCTTGAATTTTTAAAAATTTTATTTTTCATACTTTTTTTTCTTTTTTTTATAATTAAATAAATTTATACATTTGCAGGATTTTCATATACCATCCGCTTATTTATCCAATCCTCATCAGCGACAAGGAAATAGAGACGTCATTATCGATAACGACGGTCGATTTCGACTGAATGGCCAATATTTCATCTCTGCCTTTTTCTCTCCCTCGTTGGAGCCATCTATCTATTCATCTTATCTCTTTTTCTTTCGTCCTCCTCTCACTTTTTCATTCACTATCTCTTTTCCTACTCTCTCTCAACTTCTCTCTCTCTCTCTTTCCATTTCTTTTTCTCTTTCTTCCCACCTCTTTTTTCTCTCTTTTAATTTTCTCTCTCTCTCTCTCTCTTTCTCTCTCTCTCTCTCATACAGAAATGTAATGATACAGAAAAAACAAAATGCAAAAATGGAATTAGTAATTTCTGTTTTAGGCCTAAAATATACAATGAAAATCCTCTTTTATTTATTGGGAAGTCATTAACCTTTGACCAGATTACTTTTAAGGTAAGATATCCTATGAAATTTGCATATCACTCTTCCTGCAAGAGATATACTTTTCATCGTTTTAATACAACCAGAAAGAAATGTTGGTGTAGCAAGATTACTTGATGTTGTCCGGGGTAAAGTCACTATGAAGAATTTCCCTTGTCATTTTTTTGTTGTTGTTGCTTGAATTTTTCAGTAAATCAATTTTAATTTTGTTTTTTCATGTTTTAATGTTGATTTTTTTTCCAACGCTCAAGTCGTTTGAACTTCTATGATTCCAATTAAGTTTTAGGTTTACGTCCATGTCACGTTGAAACACCGGTTCTTGTCCGATCACCGAAGTTAAGCAACGTCGAGCCTGGTTGCTTTTACATCTTCAGATAATGTTTTTAATTTTCTGCATTTTTTCTCTGTATTCACAAAACCAACTTTATTTTCTCTTGTAGATGTAGAGGATAACAAGAGTAAGGTACTTACTGGTGTGGTACAGGGAACAGACTATTTTCCCAGTATCTTTAGCGATAAATCGTATGGGTTGAGGTCTGTGTTGAGTTTAAGTCCCAAGAGGTGCACACGGCATGGGGTTTCCCTCACCTATTCATCGCGAGAGGTCAAAATTCAGGGTTGGCTCGATGGTGATGGAACGTCACTAACGGAAGCTTATCTGTTTTGTTTTGTTTTTTTTGTTTTGTTTTTTTTTGTTTTGTTGTTGTTTTTGCTATGCTGGACATATCTGTAAAAATTACTTGAGGAATATAATGTGAATGCTTTTTTTATATGATTTTTAACTACCCAGTAATCTTGAAAATTTAGGAAAATGTTCTCCCTAATCTATTTTTTATTGAATTTTAGGTACTTTGTTTTTAAATTTACTAGTTATTGCTCTTATTTTCTGATAACAGCATGTATGAACATCCGTATTTACAAAAATCAGCACATTTATAGACACAAAAAAAGATTTCAAAATTCTTTTTAAAATATTATGGTTCGGTCAATTGTTCTAAGCTTTTTCGTTTATGATTAGTAAATATAATCGTGACAAATTAAAAAATATATGTATGTAAATGTCTAATTATGTATAATAACTTAATATATTTTATAAATATTGTAAAATTCTAAAATTAAATGATAAATACTATACTGCATACATGCAGTCTCAAGTTCTTAAGAAAACTTAAGTTAATGGCTTTTTAGCCTTCCACACGTGAATAGGTGTTCATTTTTTGAATAATAAAAATTATCTGTCACGGGGGTGGGGACACGGGGGTGAGGATTTTACAGCTGCTTAGTTGGGGAATAACCAAAGAAAGGTTCGGAACCACTGAGTTAACTGATTGGAAGAGGTCATTTTAATGAGCAGCTTCCAGTTTTACTTACTCGGACTTACTATTTTAAGACAGTTTTTAATTGTCATCAGCCTAAATGCTTCGTTGGGAACTGATGACGTCGGTCAGGTCGTTGATGAAGATAAGAAACAACGTAGGTCTAAGGATAAAACCCCGGTGACCCCCGCATTAATATATGATCTAGAGGCGTGGCCGTTCAATACAACCTTTATTGTATGACTTAATAATGATTGGATTAAGTTAAATATTCGACCAGACATCATAACCCTTAAGAGTCTCGTGAGTATTACTTTATTTTACCAAGCGTTCACAGTTTAAAATAGAAACTTTAAAGAATTAAATTATTCTTAAACTAAACTTAATTTTTTTTGTATATCTTCAAAATTTTAATATTTATTTTTAAGTTAAAAATAAATATTAAAATTTTTTAACTGTTCAGTTGGAGTCTCACTGTTGAGAAATGGTTAGCAAGCTAACCTATGCGATCGATCCACGTGTGCCTTATCTTGAGGCCTTGTACCTTACTAAGCTAAACTTGGTAAATATCCTTACTACTGGAGTGCGATATTATTTTGTGATCTTTATTCAGATTGCGTTTGTTTCGATAAATATGTACTTCTTCAATTTTTATTTAAGTGATGTTTTGATATTAATGATTCCAGTAGATAAATCCAGGCCACTCAAACTTCGTTTCTAGTTGATTTTTTAAAAAAAGGGAGTGTTCCTAGCTTTTATTAAGTTTGTAATTAGAACTACTGACTTTGTTAATGTTAAATTTATTGCACGAGTTTTGAGAAAGTCATGTTTTTTTTTATCAGCAATGCTGGTGTCTAAAGACAACAATGAAAACATTTTTATGACCCTCTTTTTTTTCTAAACTATCTTGTTTTACTTTAACGAGAGCCCCTATCAATCTATGGATGCTAAGAACATTTTTTTAACTGAAGTATTATTGAATTATTCGCTTTTTCATTAATATGTTCCCGTCAATGACTGATGATCGCAGAGCGTGTGTCCGATACTATCGGCTATATTGGCATGTGTCTCTAGCTGCTATGTGTCACAATACAAGCGACCTTTGTCCGTCTTCGAACCGCTTCCCCTACACACTCTTCTGCCGGTCTTCAGCAAATGCAATTCTTCATTAAAAAAAAAAACGGGTTTGTTGTTTTCATCCATCTTAAGGGCTTCTAGTGGCTCTAGTCATGTGTTTTATTATTGTCAATGTTTCTTTTTGTTCCATTCATTTTCTACCCTCCTTTTCAGGTTTTTCCATTTGCTTCTTGCTACCACTCACTTCCCAATATAGTGTCTCTCTCTATCTTTCATTTCTCTGATGTTCATACCAAAGAAACGAAATTAAACTGAATAAAACATTACCCTCATCGTGTATATTTTGACCTTTTGTTCAAATTGTCAGCGTTTGTCATGTGTCGCGCCTTTTTTTTTTTTTTTTTTTTTTTTTTTTTTTTTTTTTTTTTCCCGTTGGTTTTTTATTCATTTTTTTTCTTCATTCTTCGTTAACTTCTTTAAGATTTGCCGGTTCGAATAGGAAGCGAAAACTTTTTTTTTTTTTTTTTTTTTTATTAATAATGGTTGTCTTGGTGGAGAAAAGGGACATTTATTGACTTGTCCTCATTAAATCTACAAAAAAGTGGCCTGAGTTTTTTTTATTTATTAAGAAAATAAAACAAAAAATTAAATGATTTTGAGTTTTGACGAAGATGAAAAAATAAAAAAGCATGTAAGTTTGTGCTGTGCTTATGGCGAAGTTCTCGTCTAATCTCCGAGTTAAGCCGCGTCAAACCTGATCTTTTAACTGTGTAGTGGGGTGACTGCTTTGGGAATATCAGATGTTAATGGGGAACTTGTGGTACTGTGTCAGGTTCTCAATATTTCGTAAAGAAAGGAAAAAAAGTATCAAAGATTTGGTGGGGATGTAGTCGGTTTTCAAACGATTTTTTTTTACATGATACAGATTTGACTCTAATTACATCAATCAAAGTCAAACGTAAATTTCTTGAACACGACAGAACACTTTTCAAAACAAAAGTAATGCATTCGAAAAATAAAACGAAAAATAAAGTTCGAATTGTAATCTATTCTATTCCAAGATTGTTTAACTTTTTACTTAAGTAAGAAAAAAAAAAGAAATTTTTAATAATTAAAATTTACAAATTCTGAAACTTACAGACGTTGAATTAAAATTTAATTCAACGTCTGTAAGTTTCAGAATTTGTAAAAAGAAAATATTTTTTAAAAAATCAAGCCGATCTGCACCACTAACAAAGTTACAAAATACTCAGTGTACTAAGGGAAAAATAAATCACGGTTTTGTAAAGACCGTTTGAAACACTAAAATCTACTATATAATCATAATCTTTTGAAACTTGGTAATGAAGAATTTTTATTTTTTCAAAACCTTTTTTTTTTATTTACTAGGGTTCGTTAGTAATTTGACATAAGGCCCAAATAATAGGGCGCCTGGTAAGACTCGTGAATAATTAGAATTAGTTTGCAACAAGTTTGCATGGTGATTTACTAAGCGTAGCCTCGGTGCACATAGTGAACTTACTATTCAGTCATAATTGATCTAACAAGTAAGCTTGTGGTATGTGACACCACCTTAAGGTGCGTAGCTCAAGTTTGCTTATGATGGTGGGCGTTAAATGTAGTGATTGCGTTGATACAAGTTTCGCTCAGTGAGGATTGAATTCCACACAACGCTTCTCTAAATTATCATTTTTTTTATAACAGATTTTTGAGACAAAAACTTTATAACTTGTAAAAGAAAGAAAATATTAATATTTTCAATTCAAAAGCGTTTTTATTGCAGCGTAATTTGTAAGGATTGTTTTTTTGGGTTTTTTTTTTACTTTTTCTTTCAATAATTTTTTTCACTTCCTTTCAATTTTTCTTTTCCATGTGTTCAGTTCACATTTTTTTTTTACCATTTTATATTTATTTATATTTTACTGATTTTTTCCCACCTGTTTTGTTTTTTTTTTTTTGGGGGGGGGTGTATAAATTCTCTGATTATCTTTTTTATTCTTATTGCATTATTTTCCTTTGGATTTTTCAATTTTCAAAGTTCGTTATCGTTTTCTTTCTTTTCTTTAGTTTTGCTTTACGTCATCTTCTTTCCGTGTTTTTCTTTTCAGTACGACTCTCTACGCCTACAAAACTTTTTTGAATAATAATAATATACTTTTTCTTTTCTAACCTCCTTCCTATGAATCGATTTGAACATTAATTTCCTTTCTCTTCCATCAACCCTTATCACTTACACCTTTTCCCCTTTAAAGTCCACTGAATTCAACAACATAATCTTTAATATCCGCCGTTACAGTGTGGCTTTAGTTTTTTTTTAAAAAGGCCATATTCATAAAGTCAGACATGGCAGGCTGCACTTAGGAAGAAAATAACATGATAGGGGTTTCGGAAACCAGTAAAAGTCCTTCGCCAGCTATAAATAAATAAAATTGTTAAGAAACTAGAATAATAATAATAATAATAATAATGATAATAATAATAAAAGAAAAAGAAATTCTCTTCACTTCTCTCTCAGCTTCAGCCACCAGCATGTCTTCTTATTCAACGAAGTATGAATAAGTATTAACTGACAATACAGGCCCTAGATTGACACAAGTGCGTACAATGAACAAGTTCCTTCCTTACTGCGTTCGTTAGCCTTTCAAATGAAAAGAAGTGCCTCCTTAAACTGTCCCTCCCTTCAGCCAGGCCCCGTGCTCTACCCATTATCCCTGTCAACAGCCACTAGGGTTAATATATTCATTTCTATCCTTGCTAGGGATAGGGGATGAGTGCTAGTTAGATTAGGGGTCTACCAAGGTATGAAATTCAAACCTGTCGGTGTGGAGAGGTCAAGAACTTACATGGTGAATTTATCTCTTTTAAACTCTTCTTTTTCTTTTAAATAATAGTAAATAGATAAAAGAAAACTAAATCACAGGAAAACATTTTTGGAAATCGTGTGCTAAAGCAATTAACTTTGTAAAAGTAGATGTCCGTATATATTTTATATTCTCTTTCGGGTTGGCTGATAATGAGTTTTGTGTTGTATGTAAAAAACGGTGTTTCACAGGTTCAAGATGTGTTTTTTAAATCAAACCTAGCAGGAGGGAGGATTCTCTATTACCAATCATACTCTAATTTTAAATGAGGAATAATTTTCAAGTCCCAAAAATGGGTGGTGATTGGATAAAGCATTTTTGTTTAAGATTCAATTTTTCAGTATAAATTTGAATATCTGTATAGTATTTTAGAATGGCTAATAAAGCTCTGAAGAATTAAACTTGTGTGTTGTCAGTCAGTTATGTGCCATATGTGATACATGCTTAGGCGATCATGTATCTTTCAATACATGACTGACGAGGAGGTTGCCATTTCTTTTTGCAGTAGACCAGTTGCCATCCATGGCTATAGAACCAGGTCTGTCCTGCTATTTACCCATAGCTGGAGGGAGAAGAAGAGGATCCATACCTTTCCTAAGGGTATTAACACGTAAGTGAATGTAATGGATTCGACTGAAATTCGAACTCGGCTCTCCGATTCCTCAATCCAGGCCACTATCCATTACTCCACTGTGCCCCCGTTTGTTGTAAAAGACAGAAACAATTTAGAAAATAACTTGCCCTCTACTATCTCCCATTAAATGCCAAGTAAAAACATAAAAACAATTTTGTTTCCTAAGAAAGAAATACAAAACTCTTCCCTTGACTTTTATCACCACTGAGAACATTTTTTTTTATTCATTTTACTCTATACAAAGCAATAAAACTAATCAGAAAAGTGACTGAAGCCTAGATGTCATGTCCAGACCAGTAACATTGCAAATTCTTCATTGTATTTTATCAAAAATCTCTGAATATATAGCATTTACATTCCGTGCTAATAGGAATATATACTTGAAAAACAAGGTGGATAAAATAAAGGTTTATTGTACTAAACCAATAGGGACCTCCACTTTTGGCATAAATTTTCGATACCTAAGATTAAAAATTCTTGCAAAAATCAAATAATTGTCGGATTTTAATGAAACTTTCAGGACTTATTCACAAATGAATGAAATTATTTTTGAAATTTTTTTTTTTAGAAAATCTTGTTAAAAAGAGATTTTTTTTTTTTTAACATGTTTCCACCCACTTACATATTTTCATGAAATTTCGAGAAATTAAATCTTCAAGCGCGGGATTTGTTTTATTAGTTATAAACAGGACTCTTTGTAGAAAGTAAATCAGTTTTTTTGTTTTTTTGTTTTTTTAAACACTACCCTATATCATAGAAAATCTGCTCTGAATTATAAAAAAATGTAAAAAACTATAACATTAATTAATTAGAAAAGCTTTCACCTATTTTTATAAATACGTTATACTAAGGACATTATTTTGTGAAGAAATAAAAACTTTTCGATGAATAATGTATTTTTTACAAATTTAAAAAATTTTTTTCATTAACTTCTTAATACTTCAAAAATCATTTAAAATTCTTTATTGCTTTCAAGCACGTAATGCAATGATAACGTTAATGAAAAAGTAAATTTACGAATCGAAATTTGAAAAGCACATAACAGTCGTTTGACCCCGAATATTTTTAAAATAATTTAAAAATAATTTTATTGAAAAAAAAAAACGTTCATAATTTCTACGTATGGAAAAGTATACATGACATAATCCTTAAAAAATTTTAAACAATTATCTAATTAATAAAAAACTTTAAATAATTACCTAATTAAGAAAGTATGAAATAAAAAATAGATATTACATAATTGCTGAATAAAAATGTTAATATTTAAAAAGTACTAGTTAAAAACGAAAAACCGCGTTCGCTTACTTTGCAAAAATTGTCAATTTTGATCATCCATAGTAATCTGTCATCACCTCGTCACAATCGAGTGTTTTTTAATCGTGATATGCTGCTTTTTTATGTGACCTAATGGAGGTACCTAAATAAGAATAAAGGTAACAGTTATGCACAAGGTCGTTGCAAGTCAATCCAGTAGTGAGTGCTACTATAGGAAGATTGGTAGTTCTCGCATAAGTCTAGTTGGTATTTACTAGCCACCCGAGAGTGTAGATGTTGCACAAGGCCAAGCTTAACGTGGATCATCCGAGCCCTTAGGCCCGGCAAAAATTCCTTGTAGAACCCACATAAACAGGATCTGGTCGGTCTACCTCCCTGAACGAGGCTCTGCCCTTCAGCATAGCCTTGTTCAGGTTCCTCTCTGCTCAGAGGCAGAGAGTTTGACCAGCAAGCCGAAAAAGATTTTGGCTAGTCTCTATTGTCCATTGACTTACAGATACTTATAGGTAATTACTACATATAGTGTAGTTACTCATGGGGGTGACAGGTTATTTCATTACATCAATAGCAAATGCACCAAACCAATTGTGGCAGCAATATTTAAACATAATGTTTCAACTTGAAAATTACTTGCAGAGGTTTTTATTGTTTCCCAGTAATCTTTGCTTGAATATTGTTTTCCTTTCTCATATACATTTTTTTTAATAATGAACCACAAACATTCTCTTGGATTAATATCAAGAGAGGCTTGGGATCATTCCGTTAATTTGACTATTTGAAACTTTTTTTTTCATTTTTGGCAAGGCTGGCAACAGTCACCTTAGCAAATGCAAAGAATCATTGCCCTGCATGAATCTTGCTCTTTAGCTTAAAGTTTCTTGGTTGTGAACTGTACCACTCAAAAATATTCACATCTTACAATAATTCCCTTCTTTAATCCAACATCCACTTTGAAGGGAGCTATAATTTTATTGCTTAATATTCTCACTCAAATCATTACTCCATTTGAAAAACTCAACCTATACCCCAGCTATCACATTCATTCAATGTAGCTCTGTATTCATCCCTAAAAATTACTGTTGAGAAATCAGTTTTCATGTACTTCTTCACCCAACTTAGACTTTTCAGTTTGTGATGTTTATTGAAATGTGGCAGTTCACTTACTTTTGTTTTGAGCCAATGTTCTTAAAATCTGATAAAGTGCATATGACTTTCTTAGATGAGTGGTAGATCCCATTTGTAAGTTAGTTGTTCTTCACTGCATCTTAAGTTGGGTACAAAGATTTGTATGTTAGTAAATTGCTTTCTCCTTTAAGACTAAGACAAACGTCTTTGGATTCTTACAAGATCTCACCTTTCTTGGCAGATCTTCTATTATTACAAAGTGTGATACTTAAAAACACTACATTTCAAATTTAGATGTTTGATATAAATGTACTGTAAATACTTTTTAATCTTATCTAAATATATTGCATTTTATCTTTTATGTATATAATAATATAATACTGTATTATAAAACAGTATTACAGTCATTTTTTGTACTGTACTGTACTTTACTAAATATTTGCAGATATTTTTATATTGTCTTTTTATACTTATATTTTTGTTTTATATACAGTGTACATTATTATATTATAATATATTTTATATACAGTCCTGTATTATATTATTATACAGTACATATTTTTATACAGTTCCATCACACTATAGTGTAATGCTACACATCCTCTTTGTTACCTTGTAGAATAAACATTTGTAGTGTACGTATATTTGTTATTATATTAGTGTAAGTGTAAAAAAAAAAACAATAATAATGTACAAAGATTTATGTACAGTAATGAATACAGTACATGTACATTTCTGTACAGTACAGTAACATGTAAATTTATTAAAATTTATTGAATTAAAAGTAGGTAAAATGTGACGATGCTGAGTTTGTTTCGTTTAATCTCTATGCAATGTAAAGTGTGTTTTAGTCTAATATACAGTGTATAATCATTGAATTTTAAATTGATATCAATACAGTACAATAGAAAAATGTAAAAAAAATTATAAAGTTTAGAGTAAAATAAAATGTATAAAATACAGATAGAGCAAATAAACTATGCAATAAAATAAATTACGCATCCAGTTCAGGTTGATTTGTTTGGTACATTTCATTACTCCAGTTTGTTTCTTTACATTTTTCCATACAGTTATTGTACTGTACAGTTTAATGTGTTATTGTACATATTACTGTACATGTGAATAAATTTTAAATTTTAGTGGGTAATTTTTTGATAATTTTTGTAGCCCACAATGTCACCCAAGAAGCTGGTTGCTACTAAGAAGAGGTAAAAAATATCCATGCAAATGAAGAAGATCATTAAGAAGCATGAAGAAGTTCCCCCCATGTTTCTGACCTTGCCAATCTATATGAACACTCAGTATCAACAATACTATCCTAAGCACTATCCTAAAGAACAAGATAGAAATAAAAAAGCTTGATGTAGCCAAGGGAGTTAGCATAATTACCAAGCATCGTCCAAGAGCCCTAGAAGATGTTGAGAAGCTGTTGTTGGTGTGGATGAATGGGAGGCAGCTACGAGGTGATTCTGTGTCTGAAGATATTACATGTGCAAAGGCAAGGGGAATTAGGATCTTATCAGAAAAATACCAGGCACATCTTCTGAAGATGAAAATACATTTAAGACAAGCCGAGGATGGTTTGAAAAGTTTAAAAAGAGAACCGGCATCCATGGTATAGTGAGTCATGGAGAAACTGTGAGCTCTGTTAAAGCTGCTTTGTTTCAAAGGTGTTTTAAAGTGACCGAAAATACAAGCCTGACCCTAAGAGAATTAAATTGCTTAAATCTCATTGTTAAAGTCTGGGAAGGAGTCACGGTGATATATTTATTTGTGTATAATTTTTTAAAAAGTACTTTAATTTCACCTAAAATACAATTTTTATATCAATATTTTTGGGGCTTGGAAGAAATTAATTTAATTTCTATTATTTTAAATGGGAAAATTGTTTCAACACACAAAATTTCCAGTTACAAATCCACTCCTGGAACAGATTAAATTTGTAAGTCAAGGTTCCACTGTCTCTCTCTCTCTCTCTCTCTCTCTCTCTATATATATATATATATATATATATATATATATATATAGGAGTAGGTTTTTTCAGTTTTCTTTTTGAATTTGTAGGTCTGATGAATTGGATCGTATTTACGATTCCAATGGAATAAATTATGACCATGGAATATTAGTGTTTAAGCCTTTTTATTATATCCTTACTCTGTCCTGGACATTGAGTTCTACCTGTATTCTATCCTCTCGGAATTTTTTATTCAAAAAAATATACAAGTGTATATGCACCTGTGGATTTTGCATATATATGTATATTTACTACTAATATTATCTATCTATCTATCTATATATATATATATATATATATATATATATATATATATGGCAAATGTTATTAAAGACAACAGACATTTTATGTCAGTTAATTTTATTGATCAACTTTTTTTCCCCCTGATCTCATGATCACACTGGTGACAACCAGGGGTGGGTGTTTTAAGCCTTTTGCTTCTTCTCAAAGGAAAAACTACTGTCTCCTTAGCCAATGAATTGTATCCCAAATAGACATCAGACATATTTCGATTAGGCTGAGCATTGTTTTCTTCTGAAGACATACTCAAGGAATCTCTTATTTTGACCAGTCCCATTAGATGTCGGCATCACTTGTTGATGTGTTTGACCCGACAAAGGGGCACAGATGCTTCACATGGCATGGCTTCCCATCAACACAAATAGTGTGCAGGCTTCTAATCCCTGTGGTACGTCCCACTTGATATTGAGTTGTACATTGGTATTGAGGTGGGGTTAGGGCCCCTGTTTTTCTGTTTCAAATTTTGCTTGATTCCATTTCCACTTTTAGTAAATTCCCTTTTTTTTCCCATTTTTACTATTGAGAAATTTCATTTTTTTCCATTTTTATAGTATTTTATGTGAGAATTGCAATGCAATATGCTATCATTATTACTAAAACTGAAAACAAAAACATAATATCAAAGTATTATTGCATATAAAGAAATAGCAAATATCTACAAATTTTTTTTAAATGTTAAAATCCAAATCTAAAAATAAATTATATGTCAAAATAATAAACTGTAAAATGGCTAGACAATAAAACAATGGAATGTTACAGTGCATATCTTTTGAGGTCGAACTTTTAATCAGAGCTTCCTTCTTTAAGAACACGTTCAAGACACATTCAAATTGTTTTTGTTTTTTTTAAGTAAAAGGATTTAGAGTGATTTATAATTATTGATTCATAATATAAATATCTCATTTAAAGTATCAACAGCAAATAACTTGAATCTCAATAATAAATATCTGAATAAAGGTAAACATTTTGACTAAAATTTTACAAAACAGTAATTAAACCATAATAACTGAATCTTCAGAACAAAATATCAAAAAACAAATTAGACATTAATTCAAAATTTAGATAAAACAACTTATCCCAAGTTGAAATACTGCTCAAATTTAAAATTGCTAATTTCTTAATTTGGGAAATATTTAATCTTCAAATCTCTTCTCTAAATCTCCATTGTAATATAACATTGTGAGTTGCTTGTTGTTCTCAGAGGTAAGACTTTCACATTGTTTATTGAGTAAATTTTTACTGAGAAAATAAATGTTCAGCCTCTACGCTGGTAACAGGCATCCATATGACCTCATTGGCAATCTGTTCCAGAAGAGGAAATCTGCTCTTATTTGTATTCCAAAATGATGGTATATTAAAAGGATTTGGTAAATCATCTTGGTAATTCACATACATTTGGAATTCTTCAAGGAGATCAGTAGAAAGATATTGCAAGTCTTTGATGACTGCAAAACTGTTTAAATCATGGCCTATACAGGCAAGCTATCTTGTAAAAGTTATACACAGGGTGGGTATCCAGGTATTTATTCAGTTTCAAAAAAGATGTGCTGAAAAAATTTTGGAAATTTGAGATAAATCTCTCCCTCTCTGTGTTTTGTAATTCAGACAGAAGATGATCAGTTTATAGGCCAAATTTTGATGTACCAGTATGCAAATACTATTTTAAATCCTCCATCATGTTATATACAAAACATGCAAGCAGAGACTTAGTTTCTTCTAAGTTTGTCAAAGCTGTTATTAAATGAGTGCAATTCCCATTCATAAAATGATTTAGGCACAAATTATGGTAAGAGACATGGTGTAGTTGACCTTCATCTACTAATTCTAGAATCCTATCTATGGCAAGGCCATGGCTCTTTTCTTACATAAAGAATCCTTCATAAAACTGTACAAAGAATGAGTGATATTTGGCCACATTAAACCAGGAATTGCTTTGTTGGTGTCTTATCGATACCTTGTGCCTGGACTCTATAATGGTAAATCCTATTAATGGGGGCAGTGGAATGTGACATGTCATCTTTGGGTGTAATGTTGTGCCAATATACGGCTTCCATCACTGAGCAGTTTTTCCACACAGTTTCCTCACAGTTTCCTCACAGTTTTTCCTCACAGTTTTCCTCACAGTTTCCTTTACACTTTGGTGGCAATGTTCAAATATCCCGTAACTGAAGGGGACATGCATTTATTGGAAATGGATATGGATTCCCCACCCCTCTAAAAACTTCTTGAATGGTTTACTATGAAAAACAGTGTCATTGTCAGTGAGAAATTCAACAGGAGGTCCCCATTCAAAAAATAGTACCTTTAAACGGTTGATGACACTGACTGAATCTTATTGATGCAATTTTTGCCAGATTGTGAATCGAGTGAGTTCACAGTCAATCAGCATCAGGTAATGTTTACCATTGTGATGAGTAATATCCACCCCAACCCAGGTCCACACATTGCTAACATCTAACTTTCCTCTTGGTCATCGTACAGGTGATTGGTCAATGTACTGACACTCTCTACATTTTCTGACTTTGGCCCTAACCACTGCCTTGAACACAGCTGGATCAATCTACCTTGCTAAGTACAGGGTCCTTTTAATGCCAGGATGCCCACTTTGACAGTGTACTGACTTTATTTTGTCTGATCCACATTTGAACAGAAAAGGCCTTTGTGTGTATTCTGGCCTTTCTGGTCAGAGTGTCAGATATCCATCCATAAATGCATGCAGATTTCATTACTAAGTGCAACATTTTTGCCTTCCACTGAAGTGCTACATTAATACCCCTGAAGATGGCATCGAACTCAGCTACGTTTATATGTTGAACATCCTTCTCGGGATGCAACCAGCATGCATCCTTCATCAAAGCAAGAATGCAGTCAATTGACATATGGGTTAGGGAACCTTAGGGACCCTTAAAACCAATGTACAACTCAATATCAAGTGGGATGTGTCACAGGGATTAGAAGCCCACGTGAAAATTGTGTTGATGTGATGTCGCACCTCTTTCTTGGTTCAAACACATCAAGAAGTGATGTCGACAGTGAGTCCTCTAACAATGAGTGACTGGTCAAAATAAAAGATGCCTCGAGTATGTCCTCATTTACCTCAAGGGACAATCCAGTTCCAATGCTTGCATCAACCTATACTTCAAACTCCTGTCCGTTGGCACACCACTTGCCTCGGAGTACCCTAGTAATGACATCCCTAATCATGTTGTTGAAGAGGGAGGCATCTGTTACTTCATCGTTCCAGCCAGATGTAACTTCAATTGCTCTGCATTTGATGAAAGCGATTGCAATACAAAGCCAGCCACATACAGGAAAGTGTCCTACTAATTTTCCGCATTATGAAAATATTTTTTGCTGAGTCAAAACTTCAGGTTCTTTCAGTACTTCACTCCCCTGTTTCCAGTACAAAGTGTTCTGCTCTCTCCAAACTTGCAAGCCAGGCACTTGGGTATGTGTCTGAGCAGGCAAAGGGTGAATATCAGTATGAACTACAGGCATGGATAGAAAACAGGTGGCTGATACCTTACCCCAAAAAAGAACTTGGCAGTGGTTATTCAAAAGAATAAAGGAAAGATTCACCCTGTGTTAGATTACCGAGTGGACCTTTCCTTTATTCTTTCACCATCAACCTTTTGACCTTCTTAAGTTTCATATGATTAATGAACGTTGTGTCATGGGCAAGGTGTAACATGTGCATGTTTTTTTTTTTTAATTATTTTACACACACACACACACACACACATGTGTGAGACTTTTCCTATGGCACAATACTTTTCATCCATGGCACTACACTCACCAGTTCTACAAAACTTACCCTTTGTCTCTACCTCCCCTGATGATGACTTAAGAAAGTCGAAAGCTTGGACCATATTTCTTCTAAAATGAACTTTAGACAATTTCTGATGGAATTCCCTCCTTATTGGAGAAGGATTTTTCATAATTTGAAAAAGTTGATCAATAAAATTAACTGACACCAAAATGTCTGTTGTTTTCTATATAATAAATGCCAATATCAGTGTGTCACTGTGTCACATTTTTTAAATTAAAGGGACACAACTCTTAATAGCTCATCTATATAATAAATGCCAATGTCATGTGTCACACTTTTTTCAATTAAAGGGACACAATTCTCTAACTTTCGATAGCTCATGTTACAGAAATTTTGGATTCCCAAGTTTTCATTACTGCAATAGTTTTCCATGATTTTTTTGTGACAAATTTTTTTGTACAATATTAATTTTTATAACTTAAAAATAAATTTGGGAATAATCAAAATGAATTGCGAAATCCTGCAAAAGTCAACCATGAAATAAAAATAATTGTTTGTAAATGAGGATTTACACACATCACATCAAATTGTCTTTAAATTAAGTGGCAGCAGAAGAATTATTGTTGAATTTTTAAAAAGTAAGCGTAAATATTAATGCAATACTTAAAGGTAGCAATCGATTTTGAATTCTTCTGCGGTTTATTGTTACATATCGCAAAGCCTGCAGCGAGGAAAAGAAAGTTCCATGCAAATGAAAACGTCAGGTAAAACGGCAGACAGGAGAGCTTCCATTGCTTAGAATATGCAAAGACTTATGGACTCTTAAACTCCTGGACAAACTAAAGGCCCAATTAAAAGCCCTCCACAGGAGCTAGCTTAAATGCTGCCCAATAGGGCAGCTTTTAAACTAATTAATAAAATTTGTCTTAAAAAACATTTGCTGCCTAAATATATATGTGGATATTGAAGTCAACATTCAGCAGTGACATTCTGTTTCATATGAAATAAACTGTCACCACTGAATGTTAACCTTAATATTGACTTTTATATTTTATATTTACATATGCTCTATCCCTGATATTGAGCACTTTAACCCATAAATATAGCATATCTTAAAACTATATTTTTATCATGTTCTTATATATATATATATATATATATATATATATATATATATATATATATATATATATAAATCAAACATCTTTCTTGAAGTACTTCCGGCACCTAAAAGAATCAAATAAAACACCTACAGTAAAATGGAAGTTAATATAGCTATTTTATGCTGTCATTGTCAAAAATTTTCCTTAAATAATATTTAAAAATAAATTTAAAAAGTGTGATCAGGTAATATACATACTTATATTTAACGTGAAAAAATAATTTTATATACTGTAATTCTATTACATTTACTTGTTTAAAAAAAATGTTTATTAAAATAACAGTGAAAATATTTTAAAGTTGTATCTAAAATTGTAGTTAAAATGAATTTTAACCTAAACATCTCTTAAAATTGTAGTTAAATAAAACGTATTCTAACCTAAACACCTCTCTCAAAGTACTACCGCCACTTAAATGAATCCAATGAAACACCTACAGAAAAATGAAATTATGATGAAAAGCTAGAAGATGTAGGCCATTGAATGACCCATGTCCTTTGTACATACATGAGAAACTATATATTACTAAGTTTATCAATAAAGTTTACTAAATCAGAGAAATTATTTAGGTATTTTTGCTGTAATTGTCATAAATTTTACTTAAATAATATTTAAATATAAAATTTTAAAAATTGTAATATACATACTTATACTTGATATGGAAAAATAATTTTACTTACTGTAAGTAATTCTAATACATTTACTTTTTTTAAAAAGAAATATAGTCTATTAAAACTAACAGTGAAAATATTTTAAAGTTGTATTTAAAATTGTAGTTAAATAAAATGTATTCTAACCTAAAGACCTCCCTCGAAAAACTACAAGCACTTAAAAGAATCCAATAAAACACCTACAGTAAAATGAAATTAATATGAAAAGCTAGAAGAATAAGATGTAAGCCATTGAATGACCCATGTCCTTTGTACTTACATGAGAAACAATATATTACTAGGTTTATATAAAAAATAAAAGTTTACTAAATCAGTGAAATTAATTAGCTATTTTTGCCATCATCGTCATAAATTTTACTTAAATAATATTTAAATATAAATAAAAAAAAAAATTGTGGCCTAATAATATACATACTTACTTGATGTGAAAATAATTCTACATATTAAAAGTGATTCTAATACATTTACTTGTTCTTAAAAGAAATATATAATATAGTATATTAAAAATTAAAAGTGAAAATATTTTTCAAATCATAGTTAAATAAAACGTATTCTAACCTAAACACCCGACAAAAATTTTTGCTGTTAACAATGAAATTAAAAAAAATAATCCAGACAACATGCATTTAACGGATGTCGGATTTCATTGAAAAATACATCCCTACCCCTACCAAAACGTAACTAATAACTGATACCTCTAAATACAGCGATAATTAACATGCAAACACCCCTTGTCTGGTTGAATTGGATTTCTCTGTATCCTTGGAAACGTGAATTATGATTTTTGCTGTCTTTAAAACCCAGTAATTTAAAAAATAAGTTACTCCAAAATTCACTTGAGGATGAAATGGAACTAATGTCTTTAATTTAATTACAAAATTAAATTCAAAGTTTTCAGCTTCCATTTTTGAAACATGGTTAGTACTGTGTAGCGAAAAAAAACATATTTTAAATCAATTAATTTATAATATTAATGCTCTGTAAATTTACATTGAGCACTATTTTGTAAAAAATAAAAATATCTATAAGAACACCGGATTATATATCTTACTGTTCTTTCTTTATATCTATCTATCTATCTATCTATCTATCTATATATATATATATATATATATATATATATATAATGGCTGGCAATTAATCTTTTGAGTACCCCCATCTATTAGAGTGACTAGCTAGTCTATAACAGATGCTTGTTCAGGCACATTTGTGTTTCTTCAAAATCTACACACCAATTCTGTAGCTCATACTGCAATGAGAATATGAGCAGACCTTACTTACAGTTTCTGGAACAGTACACATAATCTGGTGCAATCAACACTTTGAACAAGGCTAGTACACTCAAACCCTCAGTCATGATGACTTGTGTCTTTCAATTGATTGTTTCCAAACGGTTTCATCTACCTAATTCCACTCACAAGACTTGGATCAGCTTGTGGTATAGTTTTCAACAGTACCACAGGACAAATTGACCATAGTGAGATTTGAATCTGGGTTTCATGGTCAGAGTATGAATCATCTCCTTACACTGTTGGAAATTTTGTAGATATATTTGAATTTCTATCAAATGATTTATAAAAGTAATTGAATAACATGTTTATATGTGTACAAAGATTGAATTTATAAAGAAATGAATATCTGAGCCAAAAAACGAGTGAAAATAAGAAATAGAAGTTTTATGAAATAAAGGAAAAAGATGACAAAATGGACGGAATACTTATGAATTTATAAAGAAATAAAAAGGAAACTGAGATAAAAACAACAAATTAATGAACAAAAAGAAGAAAATAATAAAATATAAAAATAAATTAAAAAAAAAAAATTCTGAAACAAACTAATTCTGAGGAATAGATAAAAACAGGTACCAGTTAATTTCTTTTGTCGTGGATTGAGTCTTAAAATGTAATTTAAAAATTATGAACCCAAATTATCTTCCTTTCTTTTGTTTCTTACATATTTTCTTCAGTTCTTTATAATTTTCATTCATTTTCTCTCCAAGAACAATTTATTATTTCGCATTGTTCAACCTCACTTGCTGGTGACATTTTCATCTCATAGTCTCCTGGTCTGATCCCCCACCCTGCTATCATAATGGCAAGGGTGGGTAGTGGGTTTTTATTCTGCTTCTTTCTACTCCAGCCTTCCAATTCTTGTGGTTTCTATCACTTCAGCTCTGTTCTTGATATGGATAAGGTGCCTTAACAATTCTGGTTTAATAACAATAGAAACAAGATATAAATGAAAGTCTGGCCAGATATCTCCATATGGTGAGAATCTTTCTCAGTATTTTTAAAAAGATCTTCTCAGGGCGAGATTAAGCTAGTGTGGGGTCTGTAGCATATGTTATAAAGGAGCTGTAAATAAAAAAAAAAAAAAAAACTATCCATAAATATTAAATTATAAATTATTTAATAAGATCATCATTGAAGTTATGAAACACATAAATATTTAACTTATTCAATCTAATAAACCAACCCAGAAAAATGATTTTAACGAGATATTTGTGTAGATTTAACAGCCTCAACATGAAGTTACCTGAAGTGATAAATAATTAAAGGTGCAGTTCCCCTGACATGTAAACATTACCATAATTTTTTTTTTTTTTTAAACTTTAGTTCATTCAATACAAGGCCCAAGGGACAATCAAGGTGTAGAGGATTACTGAATGAAATTGTTGAAGGGGAAGGAGGAAGTAAGAAGTGCATATAATGTTGATATATCGTAGATGCCTCCATAAAAATGCTAAAAAATCAACATAACATGATGAAAACCTGCTCCAAATATAATAAAATAAATAGTTTTATCATCAAAATCTCTGTTATTATTAAGAGGGAGGATCAAAGTATTTTTTGAATGTTGATTAAATTTTTTACTCCTTTTTAGAACATCTGAAATTTTGATTAAAAAAACTTGTTTTTCTTGCATCAGCATAGCAAATTTTAGCCTCTTTTTTATGATGTCCAAACATATCAATTTGGAAATTCTTGCAAAAATCAAAAAAAGAAAATAATTAAATTTTCAGGACATTAAAAAAATGAATGAAATTATTTTTGAAATTTTTTATTAGAAAATCTTGATAAAAATATATTTTTATTACATGTGTTTCAGTCCATTATTTAATTTTACAAAAATTTAAGAAATTCAACATGATAATTTTTAGTGACTATATTAGTTAAAAACAGAATTCTTTGAAGAATTTAAATCAGCAAACTTTTTTGGCATAATCAAACTTTGTCTTACTGAAAATCTGTTCTGAATCGAAAAATAAAATAACTCAATAAAACAAAGACATTATTTAATTGCTTTTATGAATAATATATATTAAAGACAATATTGTCTGAAGAGAATAAATTTTTTGAATAAAAGATAAATTTTTATAAGATTTGTTCTCATTTTTTTCAATTTTAAATTGAGTAATTTATAAAGTTTTTGAATCTTTTAAAATTTAGTTTCAATGTGATCACTCTTAGGAAGTATTGTTATTAAGTAAAACTATATTTATTAATCATATATTGTAAAGTTTATTACAATCTGATGACCCAAAATATTTTTAAAAGAATTTAGATTTGTTTTTGTATGTGTGATTACATGCAGAATTTCTGAAGTATGGATATACAAACTGATAAATTTATCATTAAAATGTCATGTGTTTTAAGGGTTGTCCCCCCTTACAGGATAAAAACCCTTCATATAAACTTTGTCATCTGCTCCACCATACTTAACTATGAACACATTCAGATGTTAATAAATTCATTAACATGTCAGAAAAACAAGAACCCATAGTTAAGAAATGCTTGTATACAAAATTTTATGTTATAAGTAATATTTATTTCAAATCAGATTAATTTAACTTTAAATTTGCTAATTTTCCTTAAATAATGCTTCAGAAATATGTTTTATTTTTGCAAGATTTTTAAAACTGAGAATTAACATTTGTTTACAAATGCATCAAAAATAGCCGTTTTTATTGAAAAAAAAATCAATTTCAATCAATATAATTTCTGTTTGAAATACACCACAGAGTATTTTGTTTATTGGAAATGGTAAATTTAAAATGCTTTAGTTTTTAATTAAAACTAAAATGAAATCTCCAAGAAAGGTTTTGCATTTTTAAAAATTCACTTTAAACCTTAAATATACTGAATTAATGGAAGTATCTACAGTGGCGTGCATTGGTCTAGTAGCACCTGGGGGCGGGAAGAGTGACTGACAACCCCACACCACCACCGCAAACAAAATTGCATCATATATTTAGTTTATTTTCTTTTTGGATAGATCCATTGTTCACAAAGGTTTATCACAATCAGAGGAAATGTTTAAATAAAAAACATTAACACATTATATAAATTCAACAAATTTTATTTATATATAGATTATAAATAAGGTTGACAAAATGGTTTTGTTTCTGAAACATTTCTTAATAGAATTTTGTTTTAACACTAAAACTACAGAAATTTGAACATACTGATTTAAAAAACTAAAATTAACAGTTAATAAAAATAAATGTAAAACAGTTTCAACTTAGTAGTAGTTTAATAAAATTTTGTTTAAATATTTCTTGTTAAATATTTGTTTTGTAAAATCTTTTGAGAAAGTTTTTTTATGAAATATGGCAACAAAAACAGAAACTATATTATTGTTTTCACAAAAAAACAAGCTGAAAGATTAATTTTTAAAAGATATTTCATTTCATTTTTAATTAAAATTAAGTTTGTTTCGAAATTCTTTAATTTTTCGTTCTGTCTCCTGTGACATTGTTGATTATTAATTAACTAAAATCAGGTTTACTTACTATTAATAATAATTAGTAAAATAGAAGATTTGGATCTTGTATAGAACAGGACATGTGGAAAATTAATGACCGAAATCAAATATTTCCTATTAAAAGTTTCATGCTTACATTAGTGTATAAAAAAACAAATAAAGTTTACTTATTTTAGTGGTGGATATTGCCTTACAGATATTCTGAGGTCTTGTTTACTGTTTCCTTTTGTATGAGTACACCTAACTTTGTGGGTAAGTTAGAAGAACAATGATCTAAAACAAGTCCCCATCTTTTTTGCATGAAATGGCCACCACATTAACATCACAAATTTACATGATGGTTGCATAATATGATTATGCATGTTATCAAAGAAACTTCACGCTTTTATTCTAATTATAAAGATTTTGCTGTTTATTACTGTATTATACTCAATAAAATATATTTAATAGTAGTCTATATTTTTACTGTATAAAGAAAAACAAGAGATAGATAATAATAATAATATTTAGCTCAACTTTAATGAGATATTTGATACTGTATCTTATTTGCAATTTGGTTGAGAAGTTCGTAAATATAAATTTAATAAAAGATGTTCAATTGTACTATAGAGACCGTTGAATTTACTCACCCATTTTGCTCGGTATTCTCCCAAAAATTGAATAAAATCAATTCTTGGTGTGAAATGGTATTTTTGTCCTGACAAAAAATTCTAATTTATTTTTAACATATATAAAATTGAATTTTTATGCCAAATTTTTACCTGTCATCGAAAAGAAATTAGCAACATTTTGTTATTCTTAAATTCTTGACTAACATGTTTTAACCTCTTCATTTTTGCTTTTAAATTTGTTAAATTCTGTTAAAAAAAATTTTTTTTTTTGTGTGTAAAAAGAATGTTCAAAGTTAATTTTTTGTGTCAAAATGTTTATTTGTTGGGTGTAGTAAAATTTTAAAACAATAAAAATATTTTTGGTGCAAGCAAAAAAACAAGGCAAAAGCGATTAATACATTGAATTAAAGTTAGATTCTCAACACTTTAAAAACTAAATTAGAATTTTATTCCAGGACAATACAATTAAGTAAGACCAACAATCAATTTTATCCAAAATTTGGGCAAATACTGAAGGAAATGGGTGAGAAAATCCTATGGTCCCTCTTCTATAAAGAAAACAATTTAAAATTTCACATTACATTAAAAAATATAATTTTAAATATGAAAAAAAAAATTAATAAAAAAAAAAATACTAGTAATTGATTTACATTTTTTTCTTAAAACATGTTTTAAATTTCTTTAAAACAGAGTTAACAAAAAGAAAAGAAAAATACATTTATATTTATGTTGATGTCAAATTTCCTTTGGTTTTTCAGACTGAAAGAAGTTGACTCTACCAGAATGAAAATGTGACTGATTCAATAATAACCAAGAATTTTTTTTAAAGTAGTTTTTGATTTTATGGCATTCTATCTCCGCATCCATCCTTTAAATCTTTTAAACTTTCTTTTCACTACCAGTTCGCAGACATGAAAAATCAAAATGAAAGAACTGACTAGAAAGTCTTGGACTTCTCACACATAGGTGTGAAAAAACTTTGGATTCAAGTAGATACCAGCAGACAAATATAGACACATTTTAAAACTAAAACTAAAAACTATATTATTCATTTTTGATATCTAATATATATATATATATATATATATACTCTTTCAAGGCTGAACAATGAGGACTGGACAGTACCAGCCTTGGGATGGCAGCAATACTTCATTTGTGGTCTGATCTGACTCTTGTAAAGATGGCAGCAGGTGTTAGGTATTTTCTGGATGATGATTTCTTGAGATAGCTTGAAAGTATTTATTGTGGGGCCCTTGAAAATGCAGGCTTCTAGCATTTGCTAGTTTTGCTATGAGGCTATTCAGCATTGGATGTTCTCAAAGGAAAAGAAAGAACAGGCAAAAAAACAAAAATGAAAACAGGACAATTAAGATAAAAAAAACTATGGACTGTAAATCTGAAACAAAATGTAGAGTATGAATTTCATTAGAACAAAAATCTTCAATTTGTAAAGAATTAAATATTTTTCTATTTTATTTTAATTTAGTGTTAACATTTTACTTATTTTCCTCTCTTTCATTTTCTTTTTATACTCTTTGATGTCTAGTATGTGATTCATGCCAGGAAATACTCGATAGTCTGAATTGAATTTAATATCACTAAAGATGCTTTGTTCTAAGAGGAGTTGTCTGTAGTAACCCCAATATGTATTAGGTTCACACTAAGAGATACCAAAGTAAACTTTGTACTCCATGTCACACAATAGCATCAGAGCAACCAGGTATTAGGTTGGTGCAAAAATAATATCGGTTTTTGACGTTAAAAAATACGTCAAAAACCGACATTATTTATGCACCAACCTAATACATCAGAAGGTTGACTTTGAAGGTGGGCTCAACTTGAAACTCTATGGTTAACCTACCAAATTGACAAGCGTCCTTTTTTTTTTCTTAGATGTGTGTAGGGAGATACAATTTGAAGTGTAACAAGTTTGAAAAAACACAACTATGAAATTGTCAACCTTGAAAATGCAAAAAAAGTGTCAGCTGTCATTGAAATAGTGACATAATTTAAAGAGAAGTGGAATAAAAGGTAATCATCACACATGAGAAAGAAATGAAAGGAAATTCTATTCTTCTGAGTTATTTTTTGCACTGTAAACTAGGGCACTTTGGGATACCTATTCCTAGACATCATATGCAGTGTCATGCCTCACAGGATATTGGTGGCATATCCTGAACAGTTATACAGGTGTTCAACCCAATCTGCTCTTAGAATGTGACAACTGGATGACAGGAATAAACATCAACATATCATCGAAGAGGGAAAATACAGAAAGATGATTCCCATTTGAAGAAAAGCCCAGAATTGGATGTTGAATAATTTTACAACCGAAAAATTTAGTCTTGTATTCATATTAATCTTTACAATGAAAATATTACATATGTCTCTCTTTTTATCTTTTATACTTTATCCACTTTTCTTCTCCTCTCCTCTTTCTTTTTTCTTCATGTTTTTATTATCCACTAGCTGTTTGTGCAATTTGTATTATGATGGGTGGACATATCAGATCATTGCAAAAGTTGGTGCTTCATTTTCATTGTTTTTAATTTTCTAATCAGGCAAAAACATTTGCAATGATTTAAAATAATGAGGAAAGTAGACCTGGAGAATGTAACACTCACAGAACATGTTAATAGCAGGAGAGGCAAAGGGAAACAGTAACATATCTAATACATGTGTATGAATGAAAAGCAGAGCAAAGATTAAGAAGGATAATAAAGACTCAAATGTTTGAAGATATAAGGGCTAGGGAATGGGTACCTTGAGGTGGTGTAATGGTTAACAAGCTTGTCTCGCTAGAACAATTATGACTGAGTGGTGAGTTTGATCCTCATTGGGTGCCACATAGTTTGGGCCTTATGCAACATCTAAGCTACGCTTGGAATATCACTACAAAGGCCAAGGAATTGTGGTGAACCATGATCATCCACATCCTGAAATGTGCATGGTACATGAAAGAAGGAGGTCATGGATGGAATTTTAGGAATATATACATTAAAACATTCAAACATGCTTATGATTCATGATTGTATATATCTTTTCTGTTTATACATTATTTTTTATAGATATTCATAAAATACATCTATTGGATGCTTTGGTAAACAACATCAATGATGTTGCTAGCTGAAATTCGTTAGAGGTTTCAGATCTTTCAACATCATACACCCTCTCCACGGTGACTCAGCCAATACTGATCAGATATTGACTTGTGTACCTTCCGCCAGCTACAATTTTTCCATCTTCCAAACAACACACCATGTGGTTCTTAAGTAAATGCTCCGTTTTTTTAATTAAACACTATTAATTACATTTACCGACCTGTGACACCCACTGGTGGTCACAGTGCCAATATGTGACGTCCTCTGGTTGCAATGCTAATATGTGACACTGTGCTGTTGGCCTGTGGTCAACTCCCAGTTGCAGCACGAAGTTGTAAGGTTTCTTCCACCAGCATTTTGGGGTTGACTCTTTGTCGCTGCCACCAGCCTGTGTCCTGGTCGTTCCCGGTTCGATACCAGTTTTGTCGTTCCCAGCTCACTTCCAACGTCAGGTTACCAAAGTAACTACTTTGATCTTACTCTAACCTACCCACATTGTGACTTTGATCTTAGGTAGATGAAATCAATCAGGCGTTGAGCCGTAGTGCAAGGTGAATCCGGGGTAAAGGTGATATCGCACAAACGTAAGTAAAAGAAGCAATAAAACAAACTCAAGAGGTTCAAATATGTTGAGAAATAACAAATTATCTTTATCCGTCTGTTATATACAGGAGTGTGTTTTCTCTCCCAGCCCGTTTCTATGGATTTGTGACACTTTTGCATTTCTTAAGTAAGTTTTGGTATCTTGAGTCGTTCGTCAATATAATTTGCTTTTGGTAGGAAGTCGAAAAGGATGTGGAAATCTCTCGGTCAGCTTTTGCGAGGCAATGGTCTAACTGCAACTGCAAATCAACTGCTGGAACTCTGAAACGACCCGGGACGTTCGTTTATATGGGCAATAACCACAACCCGGTGTGGGGCCTGTCGTGGCTTGGGTTCCTGATAATTCTCAATTCCTAGCAAGAATTCTCTTTGTTATTAAGCTAGGAAAATTAATTACTTCCCATTTTTGGAAGATTAATCACTTTCCATTTCGGGGGTTTCTCCCTCGACCGTGAGGGAAGGTTGGAGGAGAGTTATCCTCCTAGACTCTTCTTCTCTCATATTGGTATCTCATACCAATCCCCTCAGTAGGTGTTAACAACTTCTCCGTCTTTCTCATACATTCACCTCTGCCTATCACTCATGATATCACTTGACCAATGATCTCTCAGCAGTGTGGGTGTGGCTAGACTGGCCCTCTTAAAATTATTATCCAGAATTTTGTTTACAAAATCCTTTTTTTTCCTTGGCCAAAACATTTTTTTTTTTACAAACCCCAGATTGCTAAATAATTTTTATCACATCTTTCTTTTGGGGACACCCAAAATTCACTCAGTTAGGTCTCTCTACCAACTCATCAATCACTGTCAAAACCCGACACCTGTTTTTTTTCTGCTAAGTCAACTTTTAGCTTTGAGGTCCATATTTTACCTGAGAATCAAATTCTTTATTTTTTTCACGCCTTACAATTATCTTATCACCAAATGCCCATTTTCGACAACGATGTGTCTGACATCAACAGTTTGAATAAGCAATAATAATACGATTTTCTTCCTCATGCCAGAATTCCAACACACATCAGATGGTTCTCTTCATTGGAGCCAGGAATTAAAATTAAATGATATCTCTGAAAGATAACTAATATCGATTCTCTCTGCCTGTACTGTGGTGGTCTCAAGCCAAAATTTTTTTATGGCCACCATGTGTCGGTTGGCTTTGTTTTTCTTTCTGAATTCTGTTTCCCTTGGCGCGTCACGTCCTTTTCGTGACATTAATCAGTTTTGACAGAATCTCATATCTCGCTTTTTCTTATAGATTTTCTGTCTCATGCGAAAAGTATCTTTCTTCATAAATAAAATCAAATCTTTTTAATGTTGCTCAGTCTATCTTTCGATATAGCTCTTTCTTGCCTTAAGTCTTTCCTGTTTTTAATTTCTATGGTTAATTAGTTAGCCAATTACCATAGCTAAATAGCGTCACAACCTGAATGTTCGAGAAATTTTGTGGAAAATATGTGCTTTCTGACAGGAATCAAACCTGTAATCTTAATGGGAACTGTCATTTCATCTGACGTACTGTTAACAATTCAGCCACAAGCAAAGTCTGAATTACTGTTTATAAACCCACACCATGGCTGATTATTCTCGATCAGTCATATCTGCTCACAAAATATATATTGACATAAACAGTGACAACATATTATGAAATAGATTAAACCTGACAATTATTTAATATATTTTCAGATTATACGTTATTTTTATAGACACAATTTATTTAAGTAAATTCTCTTTTTTTTTAATTATCAGTATTAATTACATTTACTGGCTTGAATGTTTGACAATGGTTAACAGCATGTTAGATCAAATGATGGTTCTCATTAAGGTTACAGGTTAGATTCCTGTGTGACACCATTTAGGGGCGCAAAAAAAGGGAAAAAGAAGGAAAGGAAAAAGAGAAAGAAAAGAAAGAAAAAGAGAGGCGAGACTTAACTTGTATGATAAAATGAGGCCACCCACGACAGAGACATTTGGCAATGTTATTTTGATAATGGAAAAAATGGTGAAAATTCTGACGGCCATTGTCGTAGGGCTAGCTGACAAAGTCCAGGTTGATACATAGTTTTTTTTAAATAGATAAAGAATTAACTGTGTTATGGAGGCAAGCAAATTATCGGAGGTTGGTGAAAATTCCCTGTGAGGAAAAAAGAAAGGAAAAGAGAGGCGAGACTTAGGAAAGCCACCCACGACAGAGACATTTGGCGATGTTATTTTGATAAATGAAGAATGGTGAAAATTCTTATGGCCATTGTCATAAAGCTAATTGACAAACACCAGGTGAATACAGAGTTTTAAATAGATAAAGATTTAACTGTGTCGTGGTGGCAAACAATTTAATAGGTCATCTGTTGACCACACACAAAGAGAGCCAACTCTAGGTTGGGTCTTTGTCGATGGGAGGTGTCATTGAGAGAAAACACATCTGGGCTGTGTTGGAATTTGAATATGACAGCGAAACAATATTTCGTTGGCGCCGAAGAATGAGTGTGTCTGGTTGACTAGCCTCTTGGTGCTGGCGAAAATCTGATTGAAGAATTCCATATGCTGTGACGTTAGGATAAGAATTGAGATTATCACTCTACGGGTCGTATTGTCCTCTTGGCGGCCAAAGAAGAAGAGAGAAACAAAAGAAAGAAAAGGAAAAGCAAAAGATAATTTTTTTTCTTTGAGCAAAATATATATATTTTTTAAGAACAAGGCTAGTCTGGTCACGCCCACACTGTTGAACGCCATTGGCTGAATGTTAACGAGATCCAGGCGGAGGTGATCATGTGACGCAAGGGGGGAGCCCGCTGCCGCCCATTGAGAGGTAGGTATGAGAAATTGCTGCGGGGAAGTGGGAAAACCGTTGACGCCCCTCTGAAGTATGGTGAGATATCCATATGAGAATAAGAGAAGGTGGGGTTAAGAGAAGACTTCCAAAAATGGAAAGGAGTGGAAAATTCCTGATCGAAAATAAAGAAGTGGACTATGGATTTAGAATTATCAAGGAACCTCAAACCCCGACGAGACCACCCCGGTTTGGGTCAGCGTCCATATAAGCAAAGTCGCAGCTAGCGAAAAGCAGTTCGAGAGAGAATTTTTAGTTGCAGTTAGTTCGAGACCGAGTTTCAGTTGAGAGCTCTGGGGACCCGCCACGAAGAGCTGACCAAGATTCGCGCAAATTCCGAACTCATCTTCTAACCAAGAACAATTTATTTTTTTGTAGAACGACTTAGACTCACACCACCAAAATAAGTTTTATGAATTTCGCCTGAAGACACATCAAGAACCAGTTTCTTAAAGGACAGACAGCTTAGATATTAAGACTCGCCTAACAAAAAAAAAACAACGTGTCACGAATCCACATAGCGGGTTGGGAGATAGACGTGACCCTGTATCCAGCAACAGATATAAAGTATTGTTATCCTTTTTTTTTTTAATAACTTGAACTTTTCGAGTTGTTTTATTTTCTCTCATATCTATTTGTGTGATACCACCCTCATTCGAACTCAGCTTGCATTACGGCCCCGACGACTGATTGATTTCCTCTGCCTAGATCAATTCACAACGTGGGTAGGCAGACTGGGAATCAAAGTAGTTACTTCGGTAACCAGGCGTTGGAGGCGAGTTGGGAACGACGAGGCTGTTACCGGGTCTAACCCGATTCCCATCCGAATCGCCAAAAGATTGGAACGTCACACTTGGGTGCCGCGACCAATACCAAGCCAGTTGGTCGTCACAGGACGGGATAGCACGACTGACGCAGACAGGCGGACATCACGTTTGGAGCGACACCCACCCGAACGAACGAACGAACGGGAGTGGCCGACATCGCAGTTGGCGCCGTGACCGGGATAAGACTCTGGATCGGGTTCTGATGTCACACCTGTCAGAGAATTCATGTTTTCTAGAAAATTACTTGAGTATTCAGGCCGGTAGATGTAATTAACACTATTTAATTAAAAAATGGAGCATTTATTAATGTCTATAAAAATAACATATAAAAAATATATTAAATAATTGTTGGACTTAATTCGTTTCATAATATATATATATATATATATATATATATATATATATATATATATATTCAAAAGTACTAAAACACAAACTACCCCACTACCCAGGTTTCAATCATAAGGTCTCTTCAGGTAGGCAGAATAAAAAATTTAATGGATTCCACCACCATTATATACTATCACTGGAATGTAGGAGGAAAGGTGGAGAGAAACAGAGACAGAGAGACAGAAACAAGAAAATAAAAATAGACAAGGTGGGTGTAAAAAAACACATTCATCCTGGTTCATACATGCACAATAAATATTTGCTTAAATACTAGAAAATAATCCTAGTAATATGTAATGTAATTGCCATAAAAATGTAATCTGCCCATTAAAATGCCAGTGCATAACTGAAGGCATTATATACAGAGCTAGCATCAACTCGGATGATGACGTTAAATATTAATTTGGATCCACCAAGGACAGCTGGAAATCACACTTTTACCACCACAAAATGACACTGAACAATATCAAATACAAAACCAATGCAATGCTTTCAAAGTATGTTTGCCAATTAAAAAACAAACATAAGATACCAACTATCAACTGGGAGATAATTGCAAAAGCTAAGGCATACAATGGAAAGGGAGGCAGATGTAACTTATGTTCATTGGAGAAGCTTATTATATTAAAACACTTAAATAACCCTAACTTGCTGAATATGAGGTCTGAATTAATGTCTATATGTATCCATAAATCCAAACACCTGCTCAAGCACATTGCTCCCAATTAAAAGAGAATTCAGTGTGTGTGTGGCTAGACAAAATCTAATATCTTAAATTAAGACTCTTACACACAAGGCCTTAATGATCTGTTCTATATTGTCACACAATTCATAGATTTTATGAATGTTAATATAATATGCAACAACTTTTATTATTCTTAGAACCCATCATTAATAACATTTCTTATATATCTATACACACATACAATCTAATATTACTGTACTCGATTAATTTATAGTGTGTGTGTATATATAATTTCACCTTTATAACTACATTAGATAAATAGTCCCGAACTATTTTTTTTTTTATATTTGCACCCTTATATTTCTAACCTGCATTCTAGTTTAAGCTAATCAGTATAATTAGGGTATCTTATGTTAAAAAAAAAACAAGAGTTACCCCACTTGATATATAGTTTACTTTTGAATCCAAATTTAAATGATTTAAAAAAAAAATTTTTTTTAATTTTTTGCTCAACTTTACATCAATATTGGCTCATTTTGAGCTTGCTGATATGACCTCCATCTCCTGGCTTTCTCCTTCTATATTTAGGATTGGGATCATTCCCTTATTTAAATCAAAGGGAAAAAAATTCAGTGGGAGTTTGTGTGCCCTGGGGACCCCCTTTGATTAAAATGAAATATATTTATCCAAGTGCTCTGGGTAATGTAGTTTCAGAAAGTATATGGTTATGGGGGTCTGTCTCCAAAACCCTTGGAAGAGTTCAATAACAAACAGACAGAGGCTACAGCTTTATATATGTAGATGCCAATGTCAGTGTGTTCACTGTGTCACACTTTCTCAATTAAAGGGACATAATTCTCGATAGCTCATTTTCTTCTACATAGTAAATGCCAAAGTCAGTGTGACACACTGACATTGGCAGTTATCATATAGAAGAAGAAAAAGATGAAAAATGGATTAGCTAACTGGTTTTGAACCTCACTCAACAGAGCTAAAACAAGGTTAATAAATAGGTATCAGTTATGTGCCATACATGATACACACTTAGGCGATCATGTATCGAAAGATACATGACTGATGAGACAGATTTTTTCCTGCAGTAGGTTGCCATTTCTTTCTGCGGTAGACCAGTTGCCATCCAAGGCTATAGAACCCGGTCTACCCTGTGGTTTCCCCATAGCTGGGGGGAGAAGAAGAGGATTCATACCTTTCCCAAGGGTAATAGTGCGTAAGTGAATGTAATAGATTCAACTGGAATTTGAACTTGGCTCTCCAATTCCTCAAACTGATCCATTATACATTACTCCATCATGCCTCCCTGGTATACAAGTATACATTGTCAATAAAAGGAATGGGGAATGTATGAAAGAGAAAAAAAACCTTTTAAATGGAAACCCCTTGGAGGCCAAGGACAATATCCTTCTGTTTACAAAGAAAAGATTTCATAGATTGAATATATATGGCCTCCAATATTTTTAGGTGGTAATTAGAGTGGAGACTACTCAAGATGGAAAATGAGTCCACACTGAAATTATCAGCACAATTGCATTTATTTCTAAGGTGTTCCATGGTAGAAGACCCGTATGAGTTAGTTAGAACATCTGAAGGTAAATAATTAAAGTTCCAGATTTTTGTAGGCACATGTTGCTTATTCTTAACATCCAGCTTTTGAGTAGTTTTTCTTATGTAGTACAAACTGCAAGTACATTTAAATAAATAAATCAGAGAACTATTATGTTGAGGTGGAAGAACATCTTTCCACATAGATACAAGGATAGGTTTAGTTGAGAAAACCACACTTGTGTTAGCAGAAAAATAGCATTGTCAAACTGCCAAAGGAACCTGTCACTAATGCTACCCAGCCGAGGAAGACATAGGTACATGGGACATCTCTGTACAGAAGCAGGTTTGGCTTTGTTAAACTTGAACATTTTTATTTTTAATTATCAAGTTTAATAATATCCAATGGATAGGCATTATTGCAGAGAGTAGTAGTAATAAACCTGATCTCATCATCCAGCTTGGTTTTAGAACAGATCATTAAAACTTTGTGTGTAAGAGTCTTAATTTAATTGAGTTTTTGTTTTGAGGGACAAAAAGAGTGCCAAAGGGTATATAAACCAGCAAAAATTGGTTTTCGGTAAACTGAAGTGAGAAAACCTGAAGAAGTTCTACAAAATTAGAATTAGTTTCCTTATCCAGTGTGAACTTAAGGGCTGGATGAATATTGTTAATGGATGTATAAAAAAGGTCCCCTTAAGGAGACAAAAAGTGTCATCTACATAACGAAAATAAACATCAGGTCTATTGGAATTTGATAATAAACTCTCTTCATGAAAGCCTACAAAGATGTTAGCTAAAATGGGTCCCAAAGGGGAACCTATTGAGACTACATCAATTTGCCTGTACATGACACTGTCAAAACTGAATTCAACCAACATCATGGCATATTTCATAAGTTCGACAAAAATATCCTCTGGAATAGGAGGAGGAGACAATTGACTATGCTATAAGGCATCAGCACATATATCGATAGTCTCTGTAAGAGGAACGCAGGTAAAAAGGCTGGATATATCAAAGAAACACATAGATTTGTCATTCGATGGGTAATTCTGTATAAAATCAGAAAATTCGAAAAATCTTTGATACAGAATGAATTGTAATATTCCAAAACTGACTGCATTATAATGACAAACTACTTAGTCACATGTTGGAAGGACTTTATCATGGACAAAATAGGTCTCACTGGAACCTCAAACTTTTGACCTTTTTTTTTTTTGTCTTTCATACATTCTCCATTTCTTTTATTGATGATGTATATCTATTTATTAACCTTGATTTAGCTCTATTGAGTAAGGTTCAAAACTGGTTGACTAGCCCACTTTTCATTTTTTTTCCTTTTTATTGTTATCATGTGTGATAATATTAAAAATAAGTTTTTGTCTTTTTATGGCAGGCATATATATATATATATATATATATATATATCTGCAGGGTCAAATAAATTGTCATAAATTGTCACCATTTCATATTTTTAATTACAAGCATGCTCATTGTTTTTTATTTTGTCAGCTGCACAGTATAATAGGGCCAGTTGAACTCTGCAAGAAAAAGAGCGCCATCACACAATTCACACTGCCAAAAATTTGGACACAGCATGCTGTACTGCTTGGAATTCATGCCGGAGGCTCCAATACGAACATTTCTGAGTGTTTAGGTGTCAATTTGAAGACAGTGCAAATGATTCAAAAAGAGTTGGATGAGTCTAATGGCTATTACAAAGGTGATTGGAGTGATCACTAGGGATGGCGACGTTATGCCTCCATTCGTCTTCCCACAGTGCCTCACTCAACACAGAGGCCTACATCAAGTGCCTTGAGGAGGTAGTGCTGCCCTGGGTCAAGAAGGTGGCTGCTGGAAGATTCTTTGTCTGGTAACAGGTTTCTGCACCATGCCACACAAGCAGTAGAACCCAGTCACATCTGTCAGACAATTTCTGCAACCACATCACCGTTACATCTGGCCACCTAACTCTGTAGACTTCAGTTGAGCAAGAGACCAACAAAACTTCTTATAACCCAAAGATGAACTGAAGGCAAGGATTATGGCTGCATTCATCAACTTAAACAAGGAAACTGTCCAGAAGAGTTTCAGGTGATTCTGAAGTCGTCTAGAAGCTGTTGTTGAAACCATTTGCAATTCTATTGAATAAATTTTCTCATTAGTATTTGGATATCTTTTTCTAATTTTGGTAAATATATCTGTTAAAATGAGATGTCAGTGTTATTATAATGTTTGATGTAATAACAATGTATGTATGTATGTATGTATGTGTATATATATATATATATATATATATATATATATATATATATATATATATATATATACATATATATATATGTGTGTGTGAAACCACTGTTTGATCTGGCATATCACAGACCACTCAGCCACAAAGTACGGACAGCCCACCAACCCTTAATTTCCCCTATAAGTTAAGCCCATTTGTTTGTTTGTTTTTTTCCCGAAAGGCCATATCAGCTCAGTTTTGTATTCAAAACTTCATGGATTTATTTTTAATTTAACATTTTTTTTCGATCAAACATTATTTTTATTGGATACCCATATATGAAATAGACACCCTGTCTTACATCTGCCAGTATGCAGCACTAGGAAGATTTATGTGGCAAATTCTTGTATTGAGTTGAGGAAAAAAGCAATAATCATTGCGTTTAACAATCAATTGCATTTGAAAGTGTGCTTACATCATTGATAACTGCACGCATCTGACGTCTTTTTTCCAATTCATAGCAGTTATCTATGATGTAAGCACAGTTTCAAACTTGACATTTTAAAATAAAAACAATACAGATAACTTTATTGTTAGTGAGGGCTTTCTTACTTCCCCCTATAAAGGATGATAACTCAAAATACAATTGAGTTACAGTCCTTGTCTGCTTGTTGAATTCTGAATTCAACATGGTGATAAGCTAACACACATATGGAATTCATATTTTAAATCCAAACCAATTCTTGCTGTTCCCAGATAGTAAATGAATAAAAGTTACTTTATTATGTATTAAAATAAACTTGTCTTTTATTTTCATTTGTTTTGTTCATCCCAACAACCTGGGATATAATATTTATGAAGATGGATCAATTTGAGATTTTATTTATGTTACTAGCCTAGAAGTTGCCCTTTGGGTGGACATAGGGTCAGAACATCATATACTAGGTGCTGCTATATCACATTGAATCACTGAAGTTAAGCCATGTCAAGCCTGGTCAGTGACCACTTGAGAATACCAGGTGCTATAAGCTTGGATGTGCGGGTGGTGTAATGGATAATGGCTCGGAATTGGAAATTGGATAGCTGAGATCCAATTCCAGTTGTGTATGCGAATGTAATATTCATGAATTCACCTTTCCTCCCCCAGCTATAGGTTAATGAGTAGGACTTGTATCAGTAAATCAAATCTCTCAAAAAAATTCTTAGAATCTAAAAATATTTTCTGGCTTTAAATAACCTGCAAAAGATTGATAAGCCCTAAAAAACAATTAATCAATAGGAAGTGGGTGGAGTTACTGATTTGAATTCAGATTTGGCCTTCTCCTAGGCTAGATAGACCAATCTGCCTTGTTATTTTATCAGTAGTTTTGGGTAAGAAGACATGGATAGGACTCAGATTGAAGAATTGGAGAGCTAAGTTCGAATTCCAGTCAGATCCATTATATTCACTTATGTGAATACCTTGGGAAATGAATCCTCTTCTTCTTACCCCAGCTATGGGTAAATAGCAGGACAGACCAAGTTCTATAGCCTTGGATGGCAACTGGTCTACTGCATAAAGAAATAGCAACCTACTGCAAGAAAAAAATCTGCCTCTTCAGTGATGTATTGAAAGATACATGATTGCCTAAGCATGTATCTCAGTGGTACATAACTGACTGAGTTTTGGGTAGAAGAAATAGATTTATGCCCTTTCCCAAAGGTATAGTGCAAAATGGATGCAACAGACTGAAAGATTTAACCTCAGCTTGTTGGTTTCATTTTCCATGACAATAAACATTAAGTCACCTGCATATCATTGGAAAAGACATGTATAAAAGGTCTTGCTTAGGATCACTTTTCAGATTCTAATTTGAAATCTTGGATAAAAATTAGTAGGATTTTTTATGCTTTTCTGACAGTTGTAGCTTTTGTTTCTCATTAAACATCTGCATGACTTTTCTATTCCTGCAGCCTTATCATTTGACAGGTGTCTACAGATGTCTACAGGTGTTTAATCTTTGACAATAATGATATTAGCAGACTAATTTCTCAAGCCTCATGCAATTACAGGGTGCAATGGGTAAATTGTCGCCATTTTATATTTTTAATTTTGTACATGTGTGTTGTTTGTTTTTGATTTTGTTGAAAGTGCAGTATAGTAGGGTCAGTTGGGTACTATCTGTGAGAAAAAAAAGCACCATGACATAATTCACTGCACTAGAAATTTGGAAACAGCAGGCTATACTGCTTGGCATTTGTACCGGAAGCTCAGATATGAACATTTCAGTGTGTTTGGATGTCAAATCTGAGGACAGCACAGAAGATTCAGAAAAAGTTGGATGAGGGTCTCAGACTCAACATGGAGGCCTACAGTGGCAATGGTGTCTTCATCTAGCTAATTTCTTACCATTATGTGGGAGGTATTTCTGCTGCACCATGTATATTATATATCTGCTCTTTCCACCTGTGGCCTATTATAAACCCACATGACTTATTTTTTTCTTGATAATTTCATTCACTGTGCAATCCAGTATATCCCTGGGAGTGACCAGGCTGGTATTGACAGACGTTTCTATTATGACATCATCTTTAGATAGGTTGCCAACCAAGGTTAAAGAACTACTATCTATCTATTAGTTAAGGACTTGTGACTATGTACTAGCACAAATATTGAGAGCTTTCAAACAGTTTTGTCTATACAATTTTTCTCACAAGTTTTAGAATAAATTTCAGTATATAACAAGAAAAAAAATTATCCTGCGGTTTATAATTTTCTACTAAAGAGATCCAGGCCATCACTCCAAGTCAATCAGGTCCATAGCCAGCAACATAGGAGTGTCTGTTTTTCATATCAGGCAGGTACTGCATGAAGACATTCAGTATTTCTCATACAAGATGAGAAAGGGACAATTTTTATCTCATGCCATGAAGGACGAGGAAAGACCATGCTACAAAGCTTTTGAACAAACCCAAGCCTCCCCTCGAATTGAACTTGTTTTGGCTTTTCTCAGACAAGAAAAATTTCTGCCAGTTAAAATGGTAAACACAAAACAACCATTGGCTTGCTGTGACCCCCAAAAATGTACTGAGAGTGATGAAAACCAAATATCCAGTCAATATCATAGAGGGATCACTAGTAATGGCAATGTTATGCCTCCATTCTTCTTACCACATGGCCTCAAATTCAACATGGAGGCCTACATTAAGTGCCTTGAGAAGGTAGTACTGCCCTGGGTCAAGAAGGTGACTTCTGGAAGAACCTATGTCTGGCAACCCACTGTCTTTTTTACAAATATTTTCATGGCAAGCTTTTTTCCCTGGTGTCCCAACTACATGAATTTAAGTCTGCTACTAGATTGGCATTTAGGTCCCACCCTTTTACTGTTGAAAAAGTTAAATGTAACTGCCACTTCTACTCCAACAGTTTCTTTTCTTGCACTTTCCGACTGTGGAACTCCCTTCTTCTTACTTGCTTCTCTGATAACTACGATCTTCAAAAATTTAAACGCAGCTGTTGTTGAAACCATTTGCAATTCTATTGAATAAATTTTCTCATTAGTATTTAAAGATATCTTTTTGTAATTTTGGTAAATATAGCTGTTGAAATGAGATGTCAGTGTTATTTTCATTTTTGCGTAATTTAGATGACAATTTATCTATCACACACTGTATTTTCAATAACAATTACTATTATTTTTTTAATTACATTTTTTAATGTTAGATTAAAGCTTGATAATTTTTATTGCCCTTACTAACTTTTTTTTTAATCCCATCTCTGATCTGAATCAAAAATTTGGCTACTTTTAATTTTTCTTCCAATTGTGCCAGTCTGCTTTTATTTGATTACCTAGTTCCATCATTTGCAATCCTATTTGAGTTTCTTACATAGAACATTGTTAATTAATATAACCTTAACTAGTATTGCTTGCATCTTATTTTTCTTGCTTTTACACCTGGTAGTTAACAGAGGAAAAATATGTTATTTAAATCTGAATGCAAATTGGATTAACAAAAGATGCCTTCCAAAAATTAAGCAAGGTATTAAGATACAGGAAAATTTTATTAGAAAAGAAGAAAAGAGTGCTTTGTCAAAAGAAAAATCCTCTTGTATGGCAGTGAATCTGGACAGTCTCCCCACAGATATGGAGAAAACTGGAAGCAACAGAAATGTATATCTGCAGAAGGATAGTGAGAATTCAATGGATGCAACACATAAGCAACAAAGAAGTAAGGAAAATGGAAACAAAAAAGACACTTATGCTCAGAATCAGAAAGAAAAGAGAGTTGAAATTCTCTTGGACATATAATGAGGAAGGAGTGCTTAGAGAATTTGGCTCTGACAGGGTACAGGAGTGACGGGGAAAGGCAGTGGGCCATGTAACTGACAAGATTGTGTAAATGGATGGTGAAATAATGTGCAGGAGGTTTGGCAAAGGGACAAGCATTGCTAAGAGCTAGAATAGATTGGAGGTTGTGGAGAGCCATGATTGCTCATGTCCTGAAGATCAAACATTGTCAGTTATCATTGATAATATTTCTTTCATCTTTCTTAGGGGCACCACATGTACTGCCACAACAGTAGCAGTGGTGTTTCTTGGGCAAGATAGCCTGATAGAGCCCCCACCACCCCACCAGCAGGTTTTGAATTCAGAGTTTTTCCTACTCCTAGACCAGTTGGCAGCCAAGGCTATAGGACCTATTCTGTCTTGCTATTTACCCATAGCTAATCAGAGAAGAGATGGAATGATACCTTTTCCAAGGGTATTAACACATAAGTGAGTGTAATTAATTCAGCTGGAATTTGAACTCAGCTCTCCGATTCCTCTTTTTGAGCCACTATCCATTACTCCACTGTGCCTTTTATCTTACTGGGAATAAAAAATAGTATAAAAGAAAAATGAATTCCAAATGATTAACAACTGACAAAGCTTTGTCAAAGAAATTCAAATATTATTGCTTTTAATACTAAGACAGTAAAATGGGTAATACTTTTAAAATTAAATTAAAACAGCTAATACTTTTTGATCAACAACTCATGTTTTTTATGCCCTACATCTTTTGGATTTATTGATAAATAAAAAGGGCTATAAGGACAGGAAGTTGTGGGAAGCCATGATTGTCAATGTCCTGAAGGAACACAATATACAGAAGATAAATAAAAATTTAAATTATACTTTATTTCCCTAATAAAACCTGACATCCTTAAAAACAAGTTATCATTAATATTTTTAATAAGAATACAGATTGTTAGCTGAAACGCATATGGTGTATTGCTCATATTAAATAAATCCTGAAAATTGTGCCAACATTGATAGTTAATAGTAATTTTTTTTTTTTTTTTGTGAAAATATTGGCTTGCATAATAAAATTTGATATTATGTATTTATTATTATTTAGTATGAATAAGGTTTTTATGCAAATTGTGATTGGTGGCTGTTACTGGGGTTCAAGTGACAGCAAGTCTTTTTATGTTCTCCATCACTCACTTTGATATTGTTGCTAAATTTAAAAAAAGATTTCTTGTAACTATTATACAAATCTTTTTGAAACTATTTACCCTAATAACTTAATCAATATAATTCTTCCCCAGATTTCTTGTAACTATTATACAAATGTCTTTGAAACTATTCCAAGTGCATCAATGATGATGAGTACTACTATTAACTTTTTGTTTCTCAGTTTTTGTTAATTTTATTTCAAGGTTCAAATCTTGCCTTTCACTTCCTTTCACTGTCATTTGCTGAAAAAGTGACATTCCTTATCTAATAGGTTTTCATTTCTTTCTTTATAATGATCAGATCTGGTTTTCTGGCCTGATCAGAGTGATCTATTTAAATTTCAAAATCCTTGAGAATTTTGATTTTGTAGAACATTTTCTGGTTTATGCATGTCCCACTGGTCTGCATATCTAAATCTGTCTTATTTGGGGTTAGTTTTTATCCAGTTGTAAGCTAATTTGCTGCATTCCCTGATATAATTGATGGTTTCCTATCTGTCCCTGCACAGGCAGGCAGCATTTGTTACTTTGTTGAGTCTTGTCGATTTTGGCTTTGATGTAGTTTTTAATAAACCTATTTTGGATTGCTATTATCTTTTTTTCTTTCGTAAACATCTGGAAAGCTCATCAAACACCAGACTTTATTGTCAGGCTTTGTTGATTTTCTGCTACCCAGTTCATTTATTTAGTTTCTGATTCTCCAGACATACATTCAGACAGATTTGCTGACAAACACTCTAGTATCTTAAGAATTTTGAATGCCTCCAAATCATGAATATGTAAGAACACTAAATTTTGTAGGCTTCAGTTCTCTGTTAATGTAATTTTACAAATAGACAGGAAATTTGTATTTAATGTTAACTTTTTGAATCTTAATTGAAAGGCTGACAAATATTCAAAACATGACTCTTTTTAGCCATATGTGCAACCACTTTTTGTGTGTGCAGTGTATCAGTTATGACATGGAAAGTGGAATCAGCATTCTGGGTTCAAATTCCTGCCTAGTCAGTTGTGTTCATTTTTGCACTAATAACTTAATCAATTCCTTCCAAGCTATGTGTTAACATTGAGGTTGATGGTCTCTCTCTAGCCTTAGTTGTCAGCCAGTGTAGAAGAAGGAAAATGGGAAACCACTTTATTGTCTTTCCCAAGAAGCCATATCAATTTGCAGATTATAAAGAAAAGTAATCTGTGGAGAGATATAATTGCCTACATCCTGAAGGGATGTGGCATTAATATGTTTAAAACCAATCTATAGATTAAATAGCAGGGCAGACAGAATTCTTTAGCCTTGGTTGGCAACCAGTCTAGATGAAGGACAACTCTGATTGTCAAAAGTCTGTACTATATTCATAGTTTTAATTCTTCCAATGTGTGTGTGAATGTTTGTGAGAGAGAGAATTATATATTTTTAAATAGTAATCAAAAGTAAGATTGGTAAACCAAGTTTGAATTCCAGTGCAAATTTCTATTATCACTTTTCACATTTCAGCTTTTCGGGAAAAGTAGAAATCAAATTCTTACCTTTTCCACTTTTCCAGCCATTTTACCATGGTCTTGTTATTGGTATGCCACAATGGTAAACTGAAAGTAGTGGTTGACTGAGTACTCTGTTCTACCAAATACACATACCATCTAGAATAGTCATGTTGGTAAGAAATTTTCAACTTATAAAATAAGTATGGTGGTTCAAATAAATGTTCCACCATGACATTTGATATAGTGATATTCCAAATATAGTTTGGATGTGGCACAAGGCTGAAAGTAGGGGGCACCCAGTCAGGATCGAACTCACTACTTGGTCATAATTGTTCAAGCAAGACAAGCTTGCTAACCATTACACTGCCTCAAGGTGCCCAAATGATTTTCTAAGTGTAGCTGAGATGTGGCACAAGGCTGAAAGTGTGGAGCACACAGTGACGATTGAACTCACTACTAAGCTGTAATGGATCCAGCAAAAACATGCTTGCTAACCATTACACCACCTTGAAGTGCCCAATAGTGATTTTCCATATGTAGCTTAGATGTGGCACAAGGCCAAAAGTAGGGGCTCCCAGAGAGTATCGAACTCGCTACTCAGTTGTAATTGTAAGACAAGCTTGCTAACCATCACACTGCCTCGAGGTGCCCAATGACATATGATATAAATTTAATAAACGTCGAACAAAATAATTATGCCATGGAGAAAATTATTCGAAAAATAATAAAGCATATCTTACCGAATAAGTACTGCACTGGGGTGGGGGGGGGATGAAGGAAATAATTTAATTGTACTGGCACTTGTATTTGGTTCACAAGAGTCTATTGACAATTTGTTCTCCTAGTTATCTCACTTGCTCAAATAGTAATCCAAAATAGCTGTTATATTAACTGTTAGCCTTGGTAGATGGAAGTCATTTCAATATTGTTGTGGAGTAAATAATACACCCATGGTAACACTAATGAACTAGTCAAGTAAGTCAGAAAAGTCCGTTGGAGTCAGTCAGGAGAATTTCTAACAGACATCATGGGGAGTAGCCTAAGCAAGACATGATATTATAACTACTAGAAGTGAGTTATAACAGATTTATAATTTTAATGATTCATAACTGTAGAAATTTGATTATATATCTGAACAATTTAGGAACACAGACCTTGGTAGTGAAAAAGAACAGAAAAGTTATACTTAAATAAATTTAAATATACGTCATAAAAAATGAAGAAAACCGTTTTAATCTTCCTTAATTCACAAGATTCACAATCAAAAATCTTCTGTTTCTCTTATGGTCAGTGTTTCACAAACAATCATATGAAAATTTTTATTAAAAATATTGAAATTTTGTCAACTGTAGTGAATGGTGGAGTAATGGATAGCGGCTTGAATCGAGGAATCAGAGAGCCAAGTTCGAATTCCAGTTGAATCCATTACATTCACTTACGTGCTAATACCCTTGGGAAAAGTATGAATCCTTTTCTTCTCACCCCAGCTATGGGTAAATAACAGGGCAGACCAGATTCTATAGCCTTGGATGGCAACTGGTCTACCGCAGAAAGAAATGGCAACCTAGTGAGGGAAAAATCTGGCTTGTCAGTAATGTATCAAAAGATACATGATCGCCTAAGCATGTATCACGCATGGCACATAATTGACTGATTCCTTGTATATTAAGCCGAGTTCAAATTCCAGTCGAATCGATTACATTCACTTACGTGCTAATACCCTTGAGAAAGGTATGAATCTTCTTCTCCCCCCAGTTATGGATAAATAGTAGGACAGACTGGGTCCTATAGCCTTGGATGACAACTGGTCTACCACAAAAAGAAATGGCAACATACTGTGGGGAAAATCTGCCTTGTCAGTCATGTATCGAAAGATACATGATCGTCTAAGTATGTATCACACATGGCACATTACTGAAATGTTCCAAAACAAAAAAATCCTAGATTTTAAAGTTTTAGTAATAGTCATGATGACCTTTCAAAATAGCAAAATATTTGTAGAATTGTTTTGTACAGTTTTCTTCTTGTCCCATAACCAACTAGGGTTGTGAGGAACACTGCTTGGCAGCTTGTTCAACAAGAATCTTCCACTTGATCTGACGTATCTTATATCCCCAGCTTGGATTTCTACTGTTGGAGTCCATGACTTTTGTACAATATTCTTTGATAAAAGACTTTCATTGTAGTATTTTAGACACTGCCATACAGGTTTCCTTTGCTATCAGAATGTAGACCGTTTCTATGAAATCTTTTATAAACTGAAAATGGCATGAAGCAAAGAAACAATTATCATTGATTTATTTAGCAAAATATTTTGAGTGAATCTTGACCTCTAACCCCCAATGAAAAATGTTACAGTTTTTGCTATGATTAACTGCTTTGCAATGATTGTAGAAATGTATAACATTTTGAAATACTATAAAGTGTTAGTTTTAGGAAGTTTTTAATGTGTACAAAGAACAGTATATTAGAAAATGCATATAGTTAGGTAGTCAACTATATCTTTGTATTTCAAAATTTCGACATCAGTTGACAAAACTTGAACTTTGACATTGAAGCAGGCAACGATTACAATAGAAATGCATTACAAATTATTTTACTCTAAAAATATACTACACCTGATTTTGCTATAAAAATGCACTGAAAATCACAATGAATGCTTAGCAATTAAGGTAAGCATCATTGACCATAGAATTATTATATGTAAATGAATTGCTAATGTTTTACATTGCATTGAAAACCAGACATAAAGGGATTATCGGAGGTTTAGAATTAAGAAATTGATGATTTCTGGAATTGTTAAAGAGGTCCCAGAAATCCAGTAGATATTCAATATAAATTAGTACTATTATTTCAAAGCTTTAGCTTTTAGCCAAAAATTTCTTAAATTCTGTTTAATTATGAAATATCTAGTTGTAAGTTAATAAATGAACAAACAATCCATTAAAATTTGTCTAAACACCAAAGAAAATTGTTTTTTTTTTTTTTTTTTTTTTTGATAAGATAGCCTCCAGTGATGAAAAATGGATTTATTCTATGTTTGGTAAGATACAAAGGCAATTCTTTATCATGAATTGCTGATATATTGATAAGCAGTCACTGTACAATGAGCAGTTAGTCCATTTGAATGATGCATTGGAATATAAAAGATCATTTTCTGGACTAAGTAGACTTCATTGTACAATAACACTCATCTTGTTATTGAAACTACAGTATGCGATGGATAAATTGTTATCTAAATTACACAAAAATGAAAATAACACTGACATCTCATTTTAACAGATATATTTAACAAAATTACACAAGAATATCTTGAAATAGTAAAGAGTAAATTTATTCAATAAACTCACCATTGGTTTCAACAATAACCAGATGACTTTGAAATCTTCTGCAACTCTTCTGAACAGTCTCCTTGTTTAAGTTGGTGAATGCTGCCATAATCCTTGCTTTCAGTTCATCTTTGGTATTACAAGGAGTTTTGTTGATCACTCACTCAACACATAAGAATCAAGGGGATTGCAGTTTGGTGAGTTAGGTGGCCAGATGTAAGAGGTGATGTGGTTGCAGAAATTGTCTGACAGCCATGACTGGGTTCTCCTGCTTGTGTAGCATGATGCAGAGTCCTGTTGTTAGATATAGGGTCTTCCAGCAACCACCCTCTTGACCCAGGGCAGCAATACCTCCACAAAGCACTCAATGTAGACTGGATACATCACAACACTTTCCAAATCCTCTTCACTGTCCTCACATTGATACTCAGTCTGAAATGTTCGTATTGGAACTTCTGGCATGAATACCAAGGAGTTAGCAGTACGCATGCACTTTCCAAATTTCTGGCAGAGTGGCACCATTGTGCTCTTTTTCTCACAGATGGTGCTGAACTAACTGTAGTATACCGTGCAGTCAACAAAATCAAAAACAAACAACACATATGCACAAAATTAAAAATATAAATTGGCGATAATTTACCCATCGCAACCTGTATTATGCAGCAAACATTTATAGGAAGTTCTTCCACATGCAACCTTTTTTTTTCATTACATCCCAAGCAAGGAGATAAAGCCTTTAAGATTCAAGGGGTTATTGAGTGAAAGAAGTTGAGAAAACATTATTCAGTAGAAAGGACATTAAAAGAACTGGATTAAAATACATAAGTTGACAAGTGGTATTGCAATTAAATATTTGGAGATTGTAGTTGAGAAGAGAGCAAGAAACCAGATGAGAGTTCCACAGGCAAGATGTGTGAGAGAAGAAATTATTAAAATAAAACTTATGGTTACACTTAGCAATTTCTTTAGTAAAATGATGAAACCTAACTGCCAATTTAGTACCATGCTTAAATTCATGAAATTGAGGAAAGCTCATTCGAACAATTGCCATGAAAATATTTGTTATAAAGGCACATGGAAGCCATGTTATAACAGTATGAAAGTGACTGAAGCTGAGATGCCAGATAAAATTGCAAATTCTTTCAATTCTGTCAAGAATCTTTAAATATGTAACAGAAGAACAAGACCAGATGTGGCAACAATATTTGATGCATATTCACCAGACTGGTCACTTTCAGGCTATCATTCATTCCCTCTATGCAAACAATCCTTTTCTGGTCAGCAGTTTTCCCAAGTCATTAACCCAGAACCAGAATTGTTCATTTTTTAAGGGAAAACATAATTTAGCAGGAATGTAAGATTGTAGAAAGCTAGAGAAAATACTTTGAGGTTTCAGTTGTGATGCTATGAATTTATGTAAATAAAATATTTTTTTTTTAATGATGGAAACTTTTAACAGATTATTTAACTTCACTTTTTTCCAGATGGAACATTGGCTTAGGGACAAAGAAACCAAACAATGACTGACTCTCCAAATTACAAACTACCCACTCTCTCTTCATCAGGAGCTGCAACCATGATATCCATATCTAACATTAGTAGACCCACTTTCCTTCTTCCATTTCCATTTTAAATAGTTGAGGTAAGACATAAATTTCTTATTACTTTTTATTTTCATTGGACTTGGGAATAGCTAAGTGGTTAAATTATGAGACTGGGAATTAAACCTGCTGTTCAATCTGCTATGAATTTTAATTTTGTATAATTTGTCTTTGGATCTGACATTTGACTTTTTCTTCCTGTAAAATCCACCTTTGGAAAGCATACAGTATCTGCGAAGACTGAGTGATAATTCTTGTTAATGTTTAGTATTGAATTAAAAGTTATAATTTCTTGGAGAGTTTCTTGGATTTTCTAAACTGTAATTCAACCTTTGAAAAGGGAATCTTGGAATTCCAAATCAGAGTCTATCTTTCTGTTTTTGTCTTGTAAAATTGACATTACTTTTGCTGCATAAATATTAACAACATTTTGTCATATTTAATTTTATTCATTAAATCATTAGATTCCGGGCAAATGACTTAATCCTGTTGGTTAAGAAATTTAAGCATTAATTCATTGCTTGTTATTTTTTTACTTTTTGAAGCAGACTATACAGATTTTTTGACAGGAATGCATATGGTTTTGAAATCACTTTTCATTCTCCTAGACTGGTTGCCAACTGAGGTTAGATAGCCCAGTCATTGTTGCTATTTAATGCATATTTGGTGGAAGAAGAGATGGATTCATTCTTTTTCCAAGGGTGTTTGTGCAAAAGTGAATGTATAAAACTTGACCAGAATTTGAACTCAACTCACTAATTTCTTATTCTGAGCCACTAACCATTACACTACTTACACATCCATTGAGTGGTTAGGACGCTAGCATTTTGAACATGAGCTCAAATCACTTGATGGTTGACTTATCAAGGAGGCGAATTCTTGATAATATTGGCCTGGGGCAATGATCCTAGTTGTTGGTGGTATAATTGAGAAGCATTTGAAAAACACACCACAATATAAGAAGCTGAATTTTGAGAATATGTTTTTTAGAAAATCAGGCTGTCAGAGGTCACTTGTGTGGGTACTCAGGGCATCGATAGTCAATCAGGCAATATGTATATCGGCACATTTGTCTATCAATCAGTCAGTCAGTCCATCATGCTCTACACTCGAATCTCTAACACATTTCTGAAGCTATATTATCTACATATCAATATTCTCTTTATTTATCTACATATCTCTAATGAGTAGAATGCTTTCTATAGCATGCAAAATACTTTTACTTATTGTCCACAGATCCATTAATGATTTCTATGTACAAATGTTGGTCAAAAGTTGAAATATGGAGCAATAACGTTCAATTTTATTTACATTTTGAAATACTGTTGAAATATTTACAAACTAAATGTAGAAGAGTATGGCCCTGTTGCTGTGTGCTTCACTAAATGCCACTCTTAGTTTGGTCCATCTCTGGTGAGTCCACTCTGCACCAATCCTGCGTCCACACATTGTGCTCTTCTGTTTCAGTATCCACAGGAATATTGGTGAAGAAATGCTTGTGAAAGACTAAAGTCACTGGAGTCACCAGTAAACTTAAATAATTTCAGCAAAACTCATTAACAAGTGTAAAAATAACAACTTTTATTTATGGTACTATGATTTATTAAGATCAGGAATACATAAACAAAAGGGATTTGAAGAAGTTTCCCTGTATAAGGGATTCTTAAGCTAGGAGGAAAAGGTTGACTGGCAGTTGCAGTTATGTCTAAAAAGCCCAGAGTTCTTCAACTGTTTAAATGAAGGCAATTCATTGAGGGAATTCAAAGAGCCACACAGAGAACAAGACTTTAGCTGATTGAGGCACCACAGTCACCCAGTGGGGAGAGTCTTGGACTATTAGTGGCGAGACCAGTTCGATCATACTTCTGCTCTTTTGGCAACTGTTTTTATTGTGGGTGCAAAACACAATTGCACTGTTCTGATTGGGCAGCCAATAATAATGCTTGACCAATGGTATTGGCTAGCCAATAATAATTCTTGGCCAATGATCTTGTGCCATATACCTTTAAGGGGAGGAAAGAAAGCCCTCAAGAACCTAATATGATTGGTGGTCCAATCAAAATAATGGCCCTGTGTTATAAGTATTAGAGGGGGAGACAAGAAGCTCCATCCCACTGGCAGGCCAATCAACATTGTAACCTTGCATCACTCATATCCACCTTCAGTAACTCAGGCCACAGTCAAAAGTCCACCACAAAATGTTGTACATATCTTGCCATAAAGCAGACAAAATTGTTGTCATTTAAAAATAAATTAAAGAACCGTTTTTTGAGAAATTAAAGGTCAAATGTTAAGGTCAAGGTCAATCTATCTTATTTGACCTTTAAACAAAAAAATAAATAGGTCATCTTTTAGATCTATCCAAGTACTTTAAAATGGTATATATTTTAGCTTTGTGGGGGAAAAGCAACTGAAATATTGATATTTAAATTTTGTGACTATTTACCAAAATACACCTTTTTGGCAAGGGTTAAAGGTTCATATCTCAGGAACTCTTTGACCTAGAGATGTAAAATAGATACCATTCAATTTTTATCATGAAGCTCTATAAGTGCACCAAATTTGAAAAAAATCTGTGTAAATGATGGTCAGACCCTTGTTAATTTGACACAGAATGACTCTGTTACTACAATCAATAAATAAGAAAAAGATGAAAAAATAAAATTATCAGCAAATGTTGTTAAAAATATTTGGATGGTAAATGATAGAGAAAGAAATCAATGATACTGAACCAATAGTCAACGATAAACAAAACAAACATTACAACTCTAAATGCTTTTCCTACAATTTCGAAAATTACGTACTCTTTCATAAAAAAATGAAATGTTACACTTCAATATTATAAATAGTGTGTATATATATATATATATATATATATATATATATATATATATATATCCTTGTGCAGGTATGCAGAAAATAGAAAAGAACACGTTGGGTGCATAATCCGGGGTTCCTTAGTATTTTTGTTTTTATTTTTAAAAAACAGTGCTCCATACAGAAGTAGAGCTTATATTATAATAATATTTTTGTTTAAAAATATTTTTAAACAAAAATATTATTATAATATATATATATATATATATATATAGGAAAATTATTTATAAATTTTTATATATCAAGAACATTTTTAGGGGAAAATAAACTTTTTACACTTTGTCATAGTATTTTCTACCACCCTCTCTCTCTCTCTCTCTCTCTCTCTAATATATATATATATATATATATATATATATATATATATATATATATATATATATATATATAAAGGGTTTGAATTTCAGTTGAATTCATCATTACATTCACTTACATGCTAATACTCTTAGGAAAGGTATTAATCATCTTCTCCCTCCTTCTATGGATAAATAGCAGGACAGACTGGGTTCTATAGCCTTGGATGCCAACTGGTTTACAAGAAGGACAACTCTGAATTCAAAACCTGCAGAGGGTCGTTTGGGGACCTTGTGGCATGTACTGCACAAGGTCTCTGCATTTGGCCCTTCAAAAAATGTGGTTGGTTTTGCACAAGGCTTCACTACTATAATCAAATCATATGTTCTAATGTCTGAGCTATCAGTTCCTAGGAACTGAGCTGCTTGATCCTCATATGTCAAATAAAATGGGAGAGTCTACTATATATATATATATATATATATATATATATATATGGTCTCATATGCCATCAAATATAGTAGTATCTCTATCATTTTTTGTTTTGGACATTATTTTGTGCACTCTATGACCTTTTCTGGTATATATCATATTTAGTAATATTCCAGTGGCTTTAATCAACTCTCCTTCCCTTATTTGGCATTTTTATTTTTTATTTTTTTTTTAATATACCTGGTACACCTGTATTCAGTTATGGACAGTTTGATGTTTTTTTGGTGGTGAGGATTTTATTCTTTCAAGCTGTGACATTGCAAATGTAAAAATAAATCAATAATTAAACAGAATGGCAAGGTAAAAGATTATTTTTCAAAAAACATATTTTTGTCACTCAAGGATAATGATTTGTTTTTCTCTTCAAAAGTCTCTAATTTCATTAATAAATAAATTTTGTAAAATCTACAAGTAATGAATTCTTTTTGTATGTGTTTGCATCTTTCTTACATTATCATTGTATATATTGTGTTTCCTTCATTATCACAATATATCTTGTGTTTTCTGCATTATCACAATATATCTTGTGTTTTCTGCATTATCACAATATATCTTGTGTTTCCTTCATTATCACAATATATCTTGTGTTTTCTGCATTATCACAATATATCTTGTGTTTCCTTGATTATCACAATATATCTTGTATTTTCTGCATTATCACAATATATCTTGTATTTTCTGCATTATCACAATATATCTTGTGTTTCCTTCATTATCACAATATATCTTGTATTTTCTGCATTATCACAATATATCTTGTATTTTCTGCATTATCACTATATATCTTGTGTTTCCTGCATTATCACAATATGTGTTTCCTGCATTATCACAATATATCTTGGGTTCGACAAAATATTTAGCATACACCATGGAATTTCCCTGTTTCTTGTTAGTATCTTTGTGTCTTGATTATACAATTTTTTCAAACTACTAACACTAACAAAATTGTTTCATTTTGACTATCCACACCCTTACCATATTATTGTTCTATAATTCCCACAGAGTTGTTGGGATATGACAATTCTTTCTTTCTTTTTATGTGCCATATCCTTTCAAGATGTAGGCGATCATGGCTCTCCACCTCCCTCTATCTCTTGCAGCTCTTAACAAATTCTTTCCCTCTGCTAACCCTCCCCCCCACCACCTGACCACGTTCTGTCATCCACTTGCTTAAGTCTGCCAGGTATGTTACATGTTGTTTTCCCTTGTGTATCTTTCCTTCTACTCAACCCGTGAGTATCAGATTCTCCAGGCCCTCCTTCCTCGTTATGTGTCCCAGAAACTTCAGCTGCCTCTACCTGATACAATTATTCAACATTAAAACTCAACTGTCATTTTTTTTTTTTTTTTTTTTATTGTCTGAAGTGGATTTAAATTTTATTACTAATGGAGGTTTTGTTTGGGATTAAATGTCATTTCTCAAAGACACTCATGCAAAATAATACTATCACTGTTCTATAAAAGTTATCCATTTTGTGTCAGAAATGTGCATGCAAATGTATTAACTGTTATGGGACAGAGGTAGCATGAAATCTTTAGCTATAAGATTGAAGTCAGAAATACTGATTTCATTTTTTTAAAATTACATGTACTAGCAGGGATACCCAACATTGGTTGGAAGATCTCTGAATAACAGTTTATTATTGACAATTTATTGATATTTTTCAGCCATCTTATGGAAAATAATTTTTTATTCAGTCTTTAAAAAATAAACATCATTATTTTTTTGGTTTGTTACAAAATAACTAAATTTAGGAAAATACCATACTACCAATGCCATGCTTTGGGGGTTGGCTGAGCATCCCCATATTTTTATTCACAAAGACACTTTATTTTTTTACTTAAATACTTATGTAATGGAATAACCTGTCACCCCCATGAGTGACTACATTATAGGTAGTAACTAGCTATAAGTATCTGTATTTAACATTTTTCAAATAATTCTATTTAATATTCTTCATTTAAATTTACTTTGTTGTTTTAATATTCATTTTTTAAAGTTATGCTTTTATCTACTATAGATGTGAAATTAAATTCAAGTTTAAATATGTGTTAATTTAAGTTTATTTACTTTTTTATTAATAATAATCCCCTTCAAAATAAATAGTAAGTAATTATTTTTTTGCAAAAGTAAGGCTCGCTAAAGATTTTGCTTTATAAAATGATTAAATTAAATATGTTTAAATATATCTTAATTTAAGTTTATTTACTTTATTTAGATGTTTTAGCCAGACACACACACACTCAAATATTTGAATAAATAAATATTAAACTTTTAAAAAATATTAATTTCAATAAAATTGTAAAAGAGAGTTAAAAATTTCCTAATTGAAAATATGGAAAAAGATGAACATCTAATTTTATTAAAGCTACTGAAAATTCTCCCAAAAAATATCTATGGGAATTTATTCTGTTGCGTTTTTACAATTTTTTTTTTTTAATATTTGGATAAATAAATATTAAACTTTTTTCAAATAATTGTATTTAATATTCTTTTTCTTTTAAATTTTTCTTTGTTGTTTTAATATTAATTTTTTAAAGTTACACTTTTATTTACTACAGATATGGAAATAAATTCAAGAGAATAGACATTTTAAAAATACATGTAGCCTTTTGAAATTATCAGTAGAATTAAAAAGTAAAAATGAATGAGAATAATGAATATTCTTGTTTGGTTTTACTTTTAATTCTGAGAATTTCAAAATGCTTCAAAATGCATTCTAATGCAATTAAGTATTTTTAGTTTTAAAATATATTCATAAATACAAATCATATGATGATAATTTTTTTGCAAAAAGGTGGGTTGGGTGATAGTGAGTCTGTATATATATTTAATTTGTTGTTAATTATTGTACTTTTTTAGTTTTAGCCAGACACACACACACATACAGACAACTGCTCTTTATATATGTATAGATAAACTGCTAGAAAAATATGATCTGTGCCAATGTATGACTGATAATATTGTATATTGAGTTAGCATACATTCCAATAACAATGTCAAGTTTTACATTGGGTCCACTGAAAATCCTTGGAAATTTTGTTTCTATCATCATCAAATGACTTTAGGAAAAGTACATGAATAGCACTGCTCTCTCCAAACATTTCTGTCAATTAAAAAATGCTGATAATACACCAATTATTACATGGGATATTGTAGCTAAAACTAAATCTTACAATGGGACAGGTAATAGGTGTAATTTATGCCTTGTAGAAAAATTAGCTATCTTAAAACACTTAAATAACTCTAACATTAAAGAAGAGAAATTAATTAATGGTCATATGTAGGCATAAAAATAAATACTTGTTGAAATATGCTGATCTAGATTAATTTCTACTGTAGATTATAACCTTTCCTTTTTTATTTTATTCTGTTTACTTATGTTAAGCATATATCATTTTATATAGTTTTAATTTAATGCAAAATTTTAAAAGAAAACATTGATCCATGTTTATTTTAAATATAAAATGTAAATCCCATCTATTTTAAATTCAAAATTTTTTTAATAGTTTTAGGTTCATTTATTTTAATTCAAACTTTTTTTTAAATATCATTAATCCTTGTTTATTTTAAATATAAAATACAAATCCTGTCTATTTTAAATATAAAATTAAAAAACACAGTAATCCTAGTATAATATATGGACTGCACCAACATTGCGTTAACCAGATATTTTTATTAAAATTTAAATTATGTAATGGTCAGTCTCTACTCAAGATCTGAAGATTGAATTGTGCATGAAACTCTGAATCATTCTACCAGAAAGGAAAAAAATGTATACTTATTAATATATACTTAATAGCTCTGTTATATTACATCAAGCAATATTCTATTAACACCAACACTCACTATATGATATCTAACATTCATTCATATTTCTATATATGAATGCACCAGTCACTCACATTTCATCAAAAAGCCAATGGTTGCAGAAGCTAAGTCTAGCCAGATACCTTTATTCAACTTTCTCTGAAAGTTGGAATGACAGGGTAAGCAATTACAATGAAAAAGAACTGAAATTTAGATGAAGATATGAAAGAAATATCTTTATCAAAAGTATATATGAATAAAGAAAAGTTTTCCTTTCCTCTTTATTCATATATATATATATATATATATATATATATATATATATATATATTGGGAAACATATGACAAGACAATTTTGAATATGTTTTACTTTTACACATTTCACCAAAGAAGTGGCCTTATCAGAAAAAGAATTTTCTTTTACAAGAACAAGAATATCTCCATTATTGAGAAAAAATGTGATTCTGATTAAGCAGTTGAATGTTTAATGTTTACTTATAGAAATTAAATTTCATCTTGGTTTTTACTTTTATTTACTGATTATAATTTAATTCCATTTTTAATTTTATGTCCCTTTTATGATTATATCTTCATCTTTTTAAATCTCCATATGTTTTTACTGATGTTTTTTTGGGGGAAATTATTTACATTTTATTTGTTAGACATCTGCTTCTTATATAAAATTACTTCAGTTTTACATTGATTAAATTTTTCACTGCTTTTGCAATGTTTTGTGTAATATATAATAAAATTAATTGGTAATTCATACGGATAATTCCAAAGAGAATATAGATCTAGAGAGCTCGATTTAAGAGCAGAGAATATGATAATTAAGAAAGCTGAGACTTTAGAAAACCATGGTAATATTTTATTTCGCAAAAACAAGATTTTGATTTTGCTTCATCAGACCAAACGGTTTCAACAATAAATGGATTTAAAATTCTTCCAGACACAAAAGGAAAGATGAAAATTAACATAAAATATGTTCAAAAAAGGTGGGAAGAGGAAAGGAAGAAAGAGAGAGGGGAAGAAACAGAGATATATCTGTCTAGTGAGATATAGAGGGGGGGTTAATGTAGAAGATGAAACAGTAGTGGTTGAGAGTAAACAGATTGACCTCTTATTCACTGGAGTGGGGAGGGAAGTAGAGATAAAACTTCAAAGGGGAATGGAGGAAAAGGGAAAAGAGTAAAGGAAAAAGAAAGGAAAAAACAAGAGAAAGAAAGGGAAAACTAGAGAGAAGGTTTGGAATTGGTAATCCTCAGTGTTAAGGTTGAATATATTTGAAAATTTACTTTTCAAGTAGTTCTTTATACCCAGGTAACTTTAAAAATAGGTGATTAATAAAAAGTAAAATAAATAAATTTCCAAAATAAGATAATAATTTAAAAGGGATCCTTTTAAGTGAATAAAAACAAAAGTAAGAATAAAAATAAAAGTTACAAAGATACATATACATACATATTCCCACCTAAACCTAAATACATATACACCTATATACATGTAGACATATATGTACAAATACAGTAAATACATAAAGTACATTTTGAAAAAATCATATACACCTTCAACTGTATGCATGTAGACACCCACATCTACAAACGCACCAAATAGGGTATAAAGAATACATATACATTTATGTATATAACCTAAAACTATATCCACATACCTACATTTAAATATATATATATATATATATATATATATATATATACACACACACACATACATATATACTTATATTTACACAAATATACATGTACATATATATATCTGTGTGTATGTATATATATATATATATATATATATATATATATATATATATATACACACTTGACAAGTACATATTTAAATAATATATAATATCTAAGATATCCTTAAACATACCCCTAACCATATAAGTGTAAAGAGGCACATAAAGTGCTTCCCATCAAGTGTACACATATATATATACTTATAAAACTATAAAACATACAACACAAAAATATACACATATACCTATATACACAAATAAATGCCCACATGTTCACATATACAAAATATGCCTTAACACAAATATAAAAACATATAAGTACAATTGTATACTTGTACATGCATAAAGAAGAAAGATGTATACAATAGATAACCAGGTAAAAATAATTTATAAATTGGGGTCATATATGATGAAAGTAGTGAAGTCACATGAAGGATCATACATGAATACTGTGACTACATGAATTAATACATGTTAGTATTATATGAAAAACATCCAAATTCCCAAAAGTGAAGTTTTCCAAAATGGATGTTATTTTAGAATTCTGAAATGATTTCTGTGTCTACACTTGAAGACAAGCTCACTGTGTTGGTTTAGTATCTCGTCAGGGTTTTCATATTTAATTATAATAATCTTTTCTTTGATGCAAACATCACATCTGTCCCTGAAATTGTTGGGAGTTCAAGCTTTACAGTTGATCTTCCATTTTAATTGCAGGGTGAAGCCTCCATCAATGAGATCCTAATAATGTTTTGATAGAGCTGTTTGGTGTCTCAAAGATTCATTGCTAAAGGAATGTCGGTGATTATGAAAACACTGTTTCCAACATCCTGCTGAAATTCCTATATAAACCTTTTTCTGGTTTACATTTTCCTTTGGAAAAATAGTGGCTTCATATACCACATTTTCCAAAGTACAAACCCCTTCAACTGGACAATCGGCTTTGACCCTACAACTACAAGGAGGTTTGTTCCCCTGTGACTCGATGTCGTGAAATTTTTTTAAGAGGAGTTTATTGTGGGAACTAATTTTATTTTCTACATTACTAACACAGAACTAACTAATTTGTTGATCCTGGTATTAACAGTGTTAGGAATTTGTTTTATTATTGATTTAGGGTGATTAGAGTAGATGTTGATATAGATGGATGTTTGATTCTCTTTGTGAAATGGTTTGAAGGTATCATTGGAAAGATTGAAGGTAACATCTAGGAAGTTAACAATTTTGAGGTAGGAAGATATATCAATCTTGAATCCCAGAAATTGGAAAGCTTTTATGATCTTTTTTTGTAATTTGGAAGATTATGAAATGGATTAAGTCTGACAATTATTTAATATATTTTCTGTTTATATGTTATTTTTTATAGATATAATTTATTTAAGTAAATGCTCTGCTTTTTAATTAAACCGTATTAATTACATTACCCGGGTTGAATGTCCAAGAAATTTCATAGAAAATATGCACTCTCCAACAGGAATCAAATCTGTAACCCTTATGATCTATCAAGAAAAATCATTAAAGATGTATGTTTATAAACATTAATTAGGATTTTGCTAACCAGATGCTTCTCTGTGGCTGAATGCTTAACAGCACATTAGGTCAAATGACAGTTCCCATAAGTGACAGATTGAAGACAAATTGATATTTATCTAAAGTTGTTCTATAGATGCTTTAGCTGTCATAAATAATTGTATATAATGTGAGCGCCTTTTATATATAATCCTTAAGTATTCAGTAATCCTAAAACTTTAGGAAAATAGTCTCCATAATCTAATGGTTTATTGAATTTTAGAAACTTTAAATTTACTATAGTTATAACTCTTATTTTATGATAATGTTGCGTATGATCAGGCATATCTACAAAATTGGCAATTTTATACACATACAAAAAATATTTGAAAAATATTGGTGTTTCATGATTTTCCATTAATGATTAGTAAATATAGTTTTTACTTAATAATATCATCGAAAAGAGTAGAATTAATGCAGAATCTTAAGATTTAAAACTTAATAAATTTCTTTAATTAAACTTTTAAAAAATGGAAACATTCCTTGTAAAAATTCATTATGCTGATCTTGAAAGCCTTAGTTAGTAAAACTGATTATCAGGAAGTAATTGAGAAATACATCTCATATTTAGTGCAAATAAATAAAAAAATGTACAGTTTTTTGTCTTTCCTTTTTTTTTTTCGTCATGTAATTTGAGGTCTTCATATTATTTAATAACATCTTTTTGTTTCAAATCTTGTTTCTTCTCTTATTTAATGATTTGCTTTTTCCTTTTCTTTCCTTCAGTTTCCTTTTCTTTTTTTTTTTTTCCTCCCTTTCCCATGTTTCTTTGGAGTGTTTCTTGTATTCTTTTCTGCATAGCAGTATTTTTCTTTTCCTTTTATGTAATGAAACATTTGGTCATTGCTGATGAGTGCACTTCTTCTGCAGTGATACAGTAAATTTTAAAAATTTGTTTGGTTTTCCTTCTTACATCTACAGATATCTGATGATTGATTTATCTTTTCATCTTTCCTCCTCCCTACGATTTTAAAATTCTCTCATATTTAAATGTTTCTTCTACTTTATATCTGGCTTGTTTTCCCGTGTAACGCTATGTCCACTCAAAAATCATTATGATCGACCAATCCTCCTCGTCCTCCCTCCATTTTACTTTCTCTTCCTTCTACCTCCATTTTACATTTCTCTTCTTTTCCTTCTCCATTTTACTTTCTCTTCCTTCTACCTCCATTTTACATTTCTCTTCTTTTCCTTCTCCATTTTACTTTCTCTTCCTTCTACCTCCATTTTACATTTCTCTTCTTTTCCTTCTCCATTTTCCTTTCTCTTCCTTCTACCTCCATTTTACATTTCTCTTCTTTTCCTTCTCCATTTTACTTTCTCTTCCTTCTACCTCCATTTTACATTTCTCTTCTTTTCCTTCTCCATTTTACTTTCTCTTCCTTCTACCTCCATTTTACATTTCTCTTCTTTTCCTTCTCCATTTTCCTTTCTCTTCCTTCTACCTCCATTTTACATTTCTCTTCTTTTTCCTTCTCCATTTTCCTTTCTCTTCCTTCTACCTCCATTTTACATTTCTCTTCTTTTCCTTCTCCATTTTCCTTTCCTCCTCTTCTGCCTTCTTCTTTTTACTTTCTTCTTGATTTTACGTTCCTCTGTAAAGTAGGACAGGTGTCCCATTTGTAAGAACAAGTCTGGTAACTCATTCAAGAAATTGACTAACCCAGCCACATGCAAGATGTGGCATACATGTCAACCATGCAAATATAAATAAATGTAGTGTGAACCCTGGGATGATGGACAGGTTGCAACCATCATACAAGCACTCTACATAGCATCACCAATAGGATCTTTTTTTAGAACTGCAAAAAATACCAACATTCAAATTAGCAACTTTCAAACATGGAGATGAAATCAGCTAGGGACCAACAATATTTGCAGCTTATGCAACAACTTGTCAAACTACAAAAGGAAAACATCGCACTATGAAAGGAAAGACTTTGTGACCAGCCAAACACATCTCATGTCAGAAAACCAGGATGATCTATGATAGGACCGGACACAACAGACGGTGACTGGGTGATGTTTATTGACACATAGTCTCTTAGTTTGCACATCTCTTTAGAACATGTCCAGCAGTTATCCAGAACAAGCTGAGGACAGTGTGTATCGCAAAGGTGAACAGGCTGCTATTTGACTTAGTGGGGGCTGAGACATTCAACTCTGCCACAGAAGAACAGCTGTTACAGCAAATACAGCTTGTTGCTTTCAGAGGGTTGCACAAGGAAGTGTACAGGCAGAACTTTCACTTTATGAGTCAAAAAAAGAGGGAGTCAATCACTCATTTTTTAAGCTCAGTTACAAGCGCAGGACAAATTTTGCAAGTTTATAGTTAGTTGCCCAAACACAACAAACTGCGGTTGGCAAAGGAATTATTCCAGCAACATGGTAGCAGAACAAATGAGGCCAGGACTTGCTAATGTCAGAGCAAAACATTGGCAGAAGCCACTATCTTCACTCTAGAGCAGAAATTCAATAGGTTAGTCAGCCTAGAGACAATGGACATTTCAACCCCTTATCTCCAATGTGCAAATGTCAAACCATGAGTGACCGTTTCAGAAAGTCAAGACCTCCCTGACCCCCAAAATACACCAAGCTATGCAGAGAGTGTGAAAGGGCTTCACATCCCAATAGCAGCCAAGTTGGCATGTTTTAATTGTGGATTAATCAGGCACATGGAGAGGCTGTGCTAGAGACCCCAACAGATCAACAATGAGCACAACAAAACAAGAATCTCATGTTCTCACCACCAAAGAGCACATGGAGGATCCCAGCAGGATGGCCTGCCAATTCGAACAAAGTAGACAGAGGGGTAAAGTCAACCTGGCAATGAAAGGCTGTGCTTCACTCACCTCATTTGAAATGGAAGCAAGTTCTAAGGGGGAGCTCCAGATCCACCACCACTTGACAATAGAAGTCACCATGATTCCAGAAGCCCATGCTGAATTTGGATACACCTCCACAGGACCAACTAGCCTTCGCATCCACCAAATTGCCGTGATAGCTGACACTGGGGAATAGACATGATCCAGCAGACTGCAGATACAGAAATTTCTTAGATGCCCAGATGAATACCAGTGCCCACAACTTGGTGCTTTAGGATGGTGACTACACCAAAAAAGAATGGATGGTCTAGGGAATAAAAAAAAGTGAATATCATATCAATGAACAAGTGCACATCATCAGTGTACTATCCCCAGAATAATGGATGGGTGGAACTGGTTGTCAAAGTGGCCAAACAAATATTGGTGGAAAGCACAGCACTGACAGCTATGGCCGTCTGTGCCATGACTACACAGCCAGATTCCTATTAACTCATTGTAATACCCCTGTCCAAGACCTGGACATGTCTCTGGTGATGATGATGTATGGCCGTGTGATAAAGGACCATCTTCAACCCTCCAGGACAAATACTAAATTTTTAGATGGTGGAACGAGATCAACCAGTATAGGGAGACAGTGATGGCTAAAAGGCATATAAGGAATGAAAAGTGTTATGATGCACACAGTCACCCACTTCATGAGTTAGAGATTGGGAGATCGGTTCAGATACAGAACCAAGCCGGTATGCATTGATGGAAGCAACCAGGAGACACAGTGCAACCGCTGCTTCCTCCTGAAAATAAACCCAGTTGTGGACACCCTGTACCACACCACACCATATGCTGTCCCCCAGATACATTGGATAACTCAACAGAGCCTGGACACCGACATCATCAACCCAATGAATGGACCAAACCTGTTGGCGACCTACCAGCCCAAACTCCCAGGTATTGTACCAGAGGAAATGGAAGTAGAGTACACAGATGGCTTGGAGAGGGTGAAAATCCCCACAATGATGGAGGTTGATGAAAGCCAACACCAAACAAATCAACCACCACCCATCCAGAGACCATGTTACAGTACGAGAAAATCACGACCACCTTGATGCAGGGTATGTCGCACGAGTACTTAAGGACGTCCCTCCAATGGAACACAACCCAAATGCCTTGTGGTCACATGAAGGGTGGGGGGCATGTAGGATTGGTGGCTGTATCATATGGAGGGACGTGTGTAAGAACAACACTGGTAACGCATTCATGAAATTTACTAACCTGGCCACATGCAAGATGTGGTACATGTGTGAACATCACAAATATAAACAATGCTAGCAGAAAGCCTGGGAAGATGGACAGATTGCAGCTGTAACTAAAGCACACTACACTCTCCATTTTACTTTCTTCTCTTCTTTGGTCTCATTATACTTTCCTCTTCTTATTCTGTCTCCATTTTACATTCCTACTCTTTTGGTATCTCTATTTTACATTCCTCTTCTTCCTTCTCAATTGACTTTCCTCAACTTCTTCCTTTTCCATTTTATATTTCAACATTCTGTCCTTCTACATTTTACTTTCTTCCTCTACTTCACTCTCCTTTTTACTTTCTCCCTCTTTTTCCTTCACCATTTTACATTCCTCCACTTCTTCCTTCTCCATTTGACATTCCTTCTCTTCCTCCTTCTCCATTCTACATTTCCCTCCTCCTCTTCATTTTACTTTCCCCCTCCTCTTCTTCATTTTACTTTCCCCCTCCTCCTCTTCATTTTACTTTCCCCCTCCTCTTCTTCATTTTACTTTCCCCCTCCTCCTCTTCATTTTACTTCCCCCTCCTCCATTTTACTTTCCCCCTCCTCCATTTTACTTTCCCCCTCCTCCTCTTCATTTTACTTTCCCCCTTCTTCACTGCATTTTACTTTCCTACTCTTCTTCCTTTTCCATTTTACATTTACCCTCTTCTTCCTTTTCCATTTTGCTTTCTTCCTCTTCTTCCTTCTTTTCTTCATTTTCCATTCTTCTCAATTTTACTTTCCTCATCATTTTACATTCCTCCTCTTCTGTCTTTTTACATTCCTTCTCTTCCTCCTTCTCCATTTTACATTTCCCCTCTCCTTCCTTCTCCATTTGACATTCCTCCTCTTCTTCCTTTATATTTCCCCTGTTCTTCCTTTTCCATTTTACTTGCCTCCTCTTCTTCCTTCTCCTTTTTATCTTTCTTGTCTTATTACTTCTCAATTTTACTTTCCTCCTCTACTTCCTTTTACTTACCCACCTCCACTTCATTTTACTTTCACCCTCCTACTCTGAATTTTACTTTCCTTCTCTTTATACTTTCCACGTCTTCTCCTTTATCCATTTCATTTCTTCCTCTTCTTCCTTCTTCATTTTACACTCCTCCTCTTTTTCCTTCTCCATTATACTTTCCACTTAATTTACCCCTCCTCCCTGACATTTTACTTTCTTCCTCTTCTTTCTTCACCATTTTACATTACTCTTTTTCCATCTCCATTATACTTTCCTCCTACTCTTCTTTCTCCATTTTACAGTCCTCCTCTTATTCCTTCTCCCTTTGACTTTCCTCCTCTTTTTCCTTTTCCATTTTACTTCCCCCTCCTCCTCTACATTTTACTTTCCCCTCCTTTTTACTTTCCTCTACTACTTCCTTCTCCATTTTACTTTCTTCCTCTTCTTCCTTCTCCAACTTTCTTTCTTCCTCTTCTTCATTTCTTCTTTCCTTTCCTACTCTTCTTCCATCTACATTTAGCTTTCATCCTCTTCTTCCTTTTTCATTTGATTTTCCTCCTCTTCTTCCTTCTCTTTTCTTCATTTTACATTCCCCCTCTTCTTCCCTCTTCATTTTACATTCCCCCTCTTCTTCCCTCTCCATTTTACATTCCCCCTCTTCTTCCCTCTCCATTTTACATTCCCCCTCTTCTTCCCTCTCCATTTTACATTCCCCCTCTTCTTCCCTCTCCATTTTACATTCCCCCTCTTCTTCCCTCTCCATTTTACATTCCCCCTCTTCTTCCCTCTCCATTTTACATTCCCTCTCTTCTTCTGCCATTGCATTATTCCTCTTCTTCCTTCTCCCTTTTAGATTTCTGCCTTTCTTCATTCTACTTAGCTCTTTTTCCCTCTTCATTTTACTTTACTCTCCTTTTTCTTTCTACATTTTACTTTTTTCCGCTTTCTTCTCCATTTTACATTCCTCCTCTTCTCCTTTCTCCATTTTACATTTCTGCTCTTCATTTTACTTTCCTCCTCGACTACCATATCTATTTTACATTTCCCCTCTTCTTCCTTTTCAGTTTGACTTTCCTCCTCTTTTTCTTTCTCCATTTTACTTTCTTCCTCTTCTTCCTTCTCCCTTTCTCTTTGCTCTTCATTCTACATTCCTCTTCTTCATTCTCCATTCTACTTTCTTCCTCCTTCCTTCACCATTTTATCTTCCTCCTCTTCTTCCTTCTTCATTTTACATTTCCCTCTTCTTCCTTTTCAATTTGATTTTCCTCCTCTTCTTCCTTCTCCATTTTACTTTCTTCCTCTTCTTCCTCCATTTTATTTTCTTCCGCTTCTTCCTTCACTATTTTATCTTCCTCCTCTTCTTCCTTCTCCATTTTACATTTCCCTCTTCTTCCTTTTGTGTCTTCTCCATTTTACATTTCTCCTCTTTTTCTTTCTCACTTTTATATTTCTCCTCTTCTCCTGGCTCTGTTTTACATTTCTCCTCCCCACCATTTTATTTCCCCCTCCTCCTTTTTACTTTCCTCCTTCTCTTCATTTTACTTTCCTCCCACTCTTCATTTTCATTTCTATTTCTCTCCTCCTCCTCCTCCTCCTCCTCCTCCTCATCATCATCATCATCATCATCATCATCATCATCATCATCATAATAATAATAATAATAATAATAATAATAATAATAATAATAATATTATATCTTCAATTCTCAATATTAACTGAGATAACAACTATATAATTCAAGGAGAAATAAATGAAAATAGAATAGGAATCTTCCATTCTTCCAAATGGGGTAACCATCTCCTCTCCCCATCTATTGGTTAAATACTAGAATTGTATCTGGAAAAATCATAGTTATTCTCAAAAAAATGTTAATGCAATATTCAGAAAAAGAAATTATTCTGACAATCCAAAATGTTTTGGTTTTAAGTAACTTGCAAGAAAGAACTCAATTAGTCAGTGAACTAATTGGGGGGGGCCTACCTGACTAGACAATCATTATCCACTATCCTGGTTTTTACCTGGATTTGAACAGTAACTTCTGGTACTGGTAGGAAATACATAACTACCTCAGCCACATTGCAGACCAGAATTCTCTTTCTTACTTACCACCTCTGGCTTCTCATTTCTCTTACAACTTTCTACTCACTTTACTTGCTTATCTTCTCTCTTTTCTTCTCTTCCTTCCTTTCCTCGCTAAATTTCCTTCTCTCCTGTGCTACTTTATTTTTCTTCCCTCTTTTTCTCTTTATCTCTTTTTCCCTCTCTTAACTACTGTTTCTTTCTTTTTTTTTCTCCTCACTTTGTATTAACTTTCCTCCTTTGTCTTTTCTTCCCTTGTCTTCTCTGTCTTCATTCTTTTTTTTATTACCTAATCTTTCCTGCACCTCCCCTTTCACATATTTCCTCTCTTTCTTTTTTCATCTTCATTATCTCTATCCCTCCTTCCCTTTCACTAATACCTCCTCTTCCTCCTCCTTCTTCTGAACCATGAGAATGTCCAGACTTTGTTTCTCATGGACCTATACTTCTTACGTTTTTCACTTGGCATTGAAGTATTGATCAGACAACATGAATGCAAACCAGTTATATAGCTTTCACAAGAAACCACTGCACACCTCTGCTATCACCCCAACCAACCCTTTACACACAGAATGATTGCACAAGTAGATCCACTACCACTATCTCCAACTCCAGCATCTTTGCCACCCCCTCTCAATGCTGTAGCAGTAGTAGAAGCATTGCAACTCCAAGTGTGCACTTTCTCATCACCATTACTGCATGGCGACAATAAAGCTTTTCAATCTCTTTTTTTTTTTTTTTTTTAATTCATACTTTTTTTTTTTTTTTAATTCATACTCTTTTTTTTTTTTAAATTTAGAATCTTTTTTTCATTGATAACCGGACAAGTACAGCTTACCTGGTGAAGAACATTGATGGATGCAGAGGTTTTGGTAATAAGACCATTTTTCTCTCATTCACTTTATCTTCTGTAAGAAAAAGAAGATTCCTCCTCTCTCTTTCTCTCAAGGGGTTTCCTTGATGAGAAATGGGATTAGAGTTTGCAAAATTAAACATTTCTCTCTCTTTTTATTTCTTGAGGAGATTTTATTGTCTTTTATTTTCTCATTTATTTCAGCTTTATTTTAAATTTCTCTCCCTCTTTTTCAGCTGTGTTTATTTTTTTCTCTACCCTTTCTCCCGTTTTCCTATCTAACACTATCTCTCTAGCTCTCCCTTTTCTCCCTCAGTATTTTCCAGTCTGTTTCTCTCAATCAATCTATTTCTGTCTTTCTCTTTCTCTTTTTACACTTGCTTTTCTTTTTCTCTCTTATTAGCCATCTCCTGCTTAACTTGACTATTTCTTTCTCATTAATTTTATACTCTCTCTCTCTCTGTTTTGTTTATCTTCTGTCTATTCTTTTTATTCTCCATCATGACAATTTTCCTATAGGTGACTCACTTTCTCTCTCTTAAATGGAAAGATCTCTTCATACCAACAGATCATTCTCAGATGACTTATGACTCTGATAACATGTGTATGTCTGACTGCCTCTCATTATTTGTGATTTACCTGACAGAATTCGACCAGGTAAAAAGAGATAACAGAATAAGTTTAATTCTTTTCCTCATTAGCCTTTGTGGAGTAATATTTCCAAATCCCAGACATTTGTCACCTACATTAGTGAAAGCTAAGTGCTATTCTGTCCACTCTTTGAGTCAGGTTGAGTACTTCTCATGGGTTGAATTGTAATGATCATTAAACAGAAACTATTATAACTTGAAAGCCTTTCACTAATTAAATATTTCTTGTTTTCACAAGATATTTTTTGTAACCTGGCCACTTATATAAATCTGTGATATCACAAGGTGATCTTGTGAGTGTACTGATTTTGTGATGCAGACATAAGGAAAGGCTTCAAAACAGGGTCCCTGCTGAGGATAGAAAATGAACTCACTTCAGGACTATAACTTGTGGAACACATGCTCTATCATAGATCACAGTCATTTCTCGATATCATTTACATACAGACTATTGTCTACATCTTTGTTGTTATTTTGATATTTGTTCCCTTCAGCCTTCATTAAGTGATTGTCCCTTGAGGTAACCTTCAGGGAATTTAAAACTGAACACTTTCTTTAATTCAATCAGTTTGGAAACAAAGGCTGAAACACTGTGGTAATAACAACAAATATGATGTAAATAATGATTAATCCCAGAAATTCAGACACAAATCATGAATATTCATTAGTTGATATTATTATAAGGATTACACCCATGTATGTGCACTTTTCTTATTGCAAATGATTGCCTATAAGCAGAGCATCATGCTCATTTAGCTTAAGGTAATTTCTTACAGAAACAAATATTTTAATATTTGATTATATACATAGTGACATGGTAAATACTTGAAATTTATAGAAAAATACAATGGAAATTACTAAACTTTAAAAAATGCCTTGGAAATTATTGTACTTTTTTTATATACTAAAGTTCACCCATTACAATGTTCAAGAGATACTCAGGTTACTGTTAAAATGTTAATGAAGAAGGAGGTGTGTGATATGAATCAAAGAGGAGGCAGTAGGAAGTGAAGATTGTAAAGATAAAGAAGATAGATAGAAATTGGTATTTGACTTGAAAAGGTTAAGATTGTAATGTTCAGGGAAGCATTTAGGCGGGAGTTTGTTCTACAGAATAGTTGTGAAAAAGCTGTCTGAGTGAAGACTTTTTCCTTACAATTGGATCATGGGGGAAATTAAGGTGATTTAACTCTTATGGCATATCTTAACTCCAAAGGTTGGAACTGATGGAGCAAAAGAAGAGAACATATCTGGACATCTACTATGGAAATAGATACAGAGTAGCAATAGGCTCACGATGTTGTAGAGAAAAAGGCAGCAGAGTTGAGAATAAGTCTTCCTCCAAAAAGGTTTTATAAGAAAATCTTGAACTCAGTCAAGAATGTAAAGGGAAAATGGAGCAGCTCCAGCCCAGATATGGCAGCAATACTCTATTAATGATGAAAGAAGTCAGTTACTATCTGTTTAGATTGCCCGTGATATGGCTGGTAGGATTCATTACATAAATTCATCAGCACTTATGTTTTCTCTAATCATTATATAGGCACCATTACATTAAATATATAAATATAAAAGTGTACACTATGGCCAACACTGAGTGATGACATTCTGTTTCATGCCTGAATGCAAACTTCAGGCCATCAAGGAATATAATTGATAAAGTAAGGCCTGAAGGTTGCATTTAAGCATGAAAACAGACTTGCCACTTGGTGTTAAACTCAGTGTCCACTTTTATATTTACATACACTCCATCCCTGATATTGAGCACTTTTACTCATAAATATAGCATACCCTAGAATGGTCTTCACCCTGTACAAGTCCCTGGGGCCACTAGTGGTAGAGGGTTACATAATAAGAGGTACAGCTTATGAAGATATGAGCAGAAGATATCAGTTAACCTCTAGATTTGAATAAGTTAAGATTGTAGTGATCAGGGAAGCATCCTCTTGGAAGTTGGTTCCACAAGGCAGTGATTTGTGGAAAGAATCTGCTTGAGTAGAACTTACATCTCACTAGGAGGATATGAAAAGAATGAGGATGGTTTGCTACAATGTGCGCAGTATAGCAGGTCTTAGACATGAAGGTTAGGGACTGGTGGAACTAAAGAGATGTAGTTCATCTGAACAATGCACCAAGGAATAGCAATAGAGCAATGAGAGGCTTGTGATGTACATGGTAATTTGCTGGTTGAGATAGAACATAAGAAACACACAGAAAATATAAGATGGAGACCTTTAAAATTAAAACCTTTTCTCATGTAAGACTAAATACTTCTAAGGGAGTTATTAGAAGTAAAGAGTTGTCTCTGGCCACACCTCAAAAAATTACATCTGCCTTAAGAAACCAAGGGGTCAGTGATTACCACAGAATCTCAATTTTAAAAAAAGGGGAAACAATTATAACTGACACATATATCCTTATTTTTGGCACATCTTAAATTTCCCCAAAATAAAAATAGGGTATAATATTGAGCCAGTGGAACTATATACCCCTGCAGCACTAAGATTCTTTAGGTGTCAAAAATTTAGACATCATAGAGATAGCTGCAGGAGTCACCCAACATGTGGAAAAATGTGGCTAATGGGATCCTTACCATTCTGAAGAGATTAACCATGATGAAATAAAATGTTCTAATTGCCAGGAAAGACATCCAGTATATTCAAGAACATGTAATTTCTGAAAAAAAGAAAGAGAAATTATCAAAGTAAAATATAAAAGAAACATCTCATTTTCAGAAGCAAGGCAAATAGTAATAGGTTACATGAAAGGCCCTTCCGACGCAAAAATAATGGAAAATAGACCACAAATAATGCCGGTCAGCCTGATAAATACAGAGCCCTCATCGAGAAGCTTGTATACTTGGAATCAAATGATTAGCCCAAATCTCAAACTTATCTAAAAAGTTTATATTCCAAGGAAATGGTGCAGGCAGAACTACAAAAGAAGGACAATGAAGAAACTGAAATAATAAAGAAAAAACAGAAAAACAACAGCACAAAGACAAACCATTCCTACCAAAAATACCAAATCTATTAAACAAAGGTCACAGCAACCTTCTCTGCATCCACCAAAACCCAGGAAAGACAGACCAAAAAGCTTATCTCCCAAAAGAACAGAATCAGTCAAACAAAAACCAGAAATCCATAACAACTGAATTTCTATTCAAAACTGTTTTGATAAATTAGAAAAGATAGAGGTGAAAAGCCAGAATCCTCAAATGGCTAAAACCTCCAAAATGAAGACCTTAGCAAAAAGAAATCAAAACCATATATGCTAAAGACCAAAAACATTTAAACAGCCATGCATGAGATAATTCAATGGAACTGCTGTGGAATAAAGACAAAAATAAATGAAGTGCTTCTGTTAATAACAAACCTGTCACCAGCAGTTGTTTATCTTCAGAAAACATTCCTTAAGAAAGGAGACAAAATGAACATAAAAGAATACTAGCAATGCAACCGAACACATGAGACTGGGCTTCGTGCATCCTGGTGGTACATCTGTCTTAGTTAGGAATTATGTACCTCAAAGTAAAATAAATTTGACAACTACTTTACAAGTGACTGCTGTAAAAGTGACCCTACATGGGCCAATAAACATTTGCTCATTATATATCTTCACCTAATGAACAAGTAAATGAAGCCAAAATTCAGAAAATTATAAGGCAACTCCCTGCACCTTTTATGATACTAGGGCACTTTAATTTTCACAGTACCATATGAGGCTGTAAAGACACAAACCAAAAAGAGCCTTACAAACAATTATAAACAATGATTTATATATTTATACTGATAAAACTCTAACAATATTAAATCCATTTACTGGTAGCTACTCTGCAATAGATTTATCCATATATGATCACTCAATCTATATGGATTACTCTTGGAAGGTTCTGGCAGACACATGCTGTAGTGATCACTTGTTAATTGTTCTGCAAAATTCAGAACGTAATGATAAAAATCCTCTCCGCTGGAAATTAGGCGGAGCAAAATGGGACAAATTTAAAAACCAATGTTCTGGTAAACTAATAGAAGTTAAATACATCAAAAGCACTTAGAACAGTTTATGGAAATCCTTATGTCTATAGCAAAGAAATGAATTCTAAAAAGTTCAGTACAAAAAAAAACATAACAGACCTTGGTTTAATGATGAGGGTAAGGAAGCTATCAGGCTCAGAAGAACTTTCAGAGATTTCAACAAACTGCTTTCAATTTCTAATTTGCTACAATTTCAGCAAATTCAAGCAAAAGTGGTGAAAATAATTAAAGAAAGCAAAAAAGAATGTTGGAAAAATTATGTCAGCAGATTTAATTCTGTCCCCCCCAAAAACAAAATCTGTATGGGATATAAGAAAAATAGCTGGTAAACATCATAATAATGCTGTAAAACATCTCTCAATAAATAACTGTAAAATAACCAGCAAAAACGATATCACTGATCAATTAGCCAAAACAATCCTCAAAAACTCATCTGCCAAGAATGGTAGCCAAACAAAAAGCAGAAAAACAAAAATTAAACTTTAAATCAAATAACACTGAGAGCTATAACCTACCATTCACTGTAGAGGAACTAAATGAATCTTTAAAGAAAGCCCACAATGCAGCTGTGTGACCAGATGATATCCATTATCAATTCATAAAACAGCTGCCCAACAAATCATTACAACTGTTACTAAATCTGTATAACAACATATGAACAAGTGGAAATTTTATAGATATGTGGAGACAGTCATTTATCATCCCTATTCCAAAACCTGGAAAGGATGACACAGACCCTGAAAGCTACAGGCCAATAGCACTAACAAGCTGCCTATGTAGATCTATGGAGAGAATGGTCAACAACAGGTTGACTTGGTACCTGGAAACTAACAGCCTAATCAATGACTTCCAATGTGCTTTTAGAAAAAAAAAAGTACCATGGATCAGTTAGTATGCCTCAAAACTTTTGTAAGGGAAGCCTTCATTAAGAAAGACCATCTCACAGCAGTATATTTTGACTTAGAAAAAGTGTACAAGATAGAAATTTTATATCTTGAAAGATCTGCATGAACTCTGTCTAAAATGAAGGCTGATTCAATTCATAAGGAATTTTCTGAAAGACTGGAGGTCTTGAGTTCATATAAGAAGTACATTATCAGAACTGCATGATCAAGATGAAGGGGTTCCACAAGGAAGTATTCTTTCAGTGACACTTTTTTTTTGCATAAAAATTAACTCCATAGTTAAAACCCTAAGCCTAAGAATAAGAAGCTCTGTATATGTTGACAATTTTCTAATTATGTACAGATCTCGACACTTGAATACCATTGAAAGACAACTCCAATAATGTCTCAATAAAATACAAAAATGGGTCACTTAAAATAGGTTTACATTATCCAAAACAAAAACCAAATGCATACATTTCTGTAAATTAAGAAAACTGCATACTGACCTATGTTTACAATTAGATGGAATAGAAATCCTAGAAGTTCCTAGGCATTATCTTTGCTAAAAAATTAACATTCATTCCCCATCTAAAATATTTGAAAACAGAATGTAGCAAAGGCCTACAACTCCTGTGTGTAATGGCCCATACTGAATGGGGAGCAGATTGGCTAACATTAATCAAATTCACTCCAAGCTGGATTACGCTAGTTTCATATATGGGGTGGCCAGAAAGTTGTACCTAAAAATTCTCAATGCAACCTACCATCAAGGCCTCAGATTAGTACCCAGGGCTTTTAAAACATCCCAAGTGGAAAACTTATACACAAAAGATAATGAGATATTTACAGCACACTAAACTGGTACTACCGTACTATGTAAAAATAAAATCAGGCCCTACTAACCCAGCTTAAACTAAATTACTGTGACCTAGTCCAATAAAAAAAATAATGCTATACAACCCTATGGACTCAGGATGAAAACCATTGCTGAAGAGTTAGGCACAATACTCTCAAATATACAAGAAAAACCTGCAGCCAGTATTCTACCATGGACTATCAAACAATCTGAAGTTCATAATCTCCCCAAACAAAAAATGTGCCCACTTACAATCCAGGATATGTTTCAGGACATATTAGCAAATTTCCCTAACCATACACCCATCTATACAGATGGGTCAAAATGTGAGGACAAGATGGGATGTGCAGCAGTGAACCAAAATATTAATAAAAAAAAGATGCCTCTCAAAGAGAAGCTCTATTTTCACCGCAGAGGCTTATGCAATCTCAGAAAGCAAACAAAAAAATTTTCTAATTTTTTCAGACTCACTATCCGTCCTATTGATTTTCAAGGAAACCAAATCCAACAACCCACTTATTATGAAAATATTATGCAAAATAATCATTATTATTAACAAGCATAAAGACATCAAACGATGCTGGATTCCTAGCCACATCAGAGTTAAAGGTAATAATGAAGCAGGCCTAGCAGGCAAGTTGGCTTTAAATGTGGATACAAAAGCCAAAATCTCATACACAGATTTTAAGTAAGTTATTAATAAATACATTCAAAAGGAATGACAATGGTACTGGGATGATAAACCACAAAATAAGCTCTTTGCAATTCAACTTAGACTAGAAGAATGGTAGTCAGCTCCAAGAAAATCTTGTAAGGAAGAAGTGGTACTGGCCCGTGTAGGCATTGGCCATACCACGACAACCCACTTGTACTTATTAAATGAAGATCAACCAGCATGTAAAATAGCATATACTATTAAACATATATTAAATGAGTGCTAAGATGTTACTATCACAAGACAAAAATATAATATAAACAATATGTATGAGCTGTTTGAGAAAGTAAAAGTGGATGAATTAATATAATTTCTTAAAACAGTAGGACTCTATCAAAAATTATAAAGCAAATGAGAATGTCAAAATCAATTTCTCTACAAGCTGTGTATATAAAAAGAATACTTCAATGAAACCAGTCTCTCAACATCAACCCTCTTTACAAAAGTATGTCAACAGAACCGGATCTACAAACTGTTTCCTTAAAAAGAATATATATTCTATCCATACGAATCTATTGCAAAAATCTTGTCGCCATTAATAGCCCATTGAGGTTGATATGCTATAGAACAAAAACGAAACCAAACTTACTTTTATCTGAAGACTGTTTTAATTTGTTCTGAAATTAATTCTTTGTAAACCTTGTATATTGCATATAATCTTTTACTGATTACTATGAGACTGTCTGTAAATATATTGAACATTTGAAATTAGAATTTTGCTTTCAAGTAAAAAGACTTTTGTAAATTCTGTCTGAAATGGAGAATTATTATTTTCAGTCACACTAGTATCCTTATCTTGTTTATTAGTCACAATATTCTGGGTGTTTTATTTTCCAGTTTTTATCTATTTATGATGGGGTTTTCAGTTCCTTCTAAGATCTTTTCGTTCTCTTTCACTCCCAGTAGCATCTTAGTGGCATTGTTGCCTTGCTTGGAGTGAATTGCTTAAAAAACAAATTTTCTAATTCAGTGGAAAAAAAGCAAAAGTGATCATCACAAAGATGAATAAATTAAAAATTAACTAAAATAATTTCTGTTTGAATTTCTGTGATGATGGGTTATCATTATTTACATTCAGTCTAATGAATGAAAAATATCTACCCCTATAGATTGAATAAAGGGTTCAGTTCAATATTCCCTGAACATTATTTAGATTGATAGTTACCTGAGAAAGGCTGGATGGCACAATGGCCTAAATGTTGTGATAATACCAACAAAGACTAAGACACTAGTTCAAATGTAAATAATTACTAATATCAGTTATGTCCCTTTGTATTGGCAGCAGAATAAGAACAAGCTACCCCTGTGAACTGAATAAAGAGTTTTGTTTGAAATTATCATTAAGCACACTTGAGAAAGATTGGAGGGTACAAAGGCTAAAATGATGTGAGTATAACATCAAGATGAAGATACCAGTCTGAATAGATACTTCCATAATAAGAATATCATAATTTCTTGTAATCTATCTTTTATGGCAAAACTGCAAGAAGCAGAAACTTCTTAAAATGTACAATATATACATTTAATGTAGATATAGAAACATTATTATAGATAGCTGTAGATATCTTGATAGTGGAAAGGACATCTAACCCATTGTATTTTAAACTAGCTCGACTAATGTTAAATGCTTAGTTAACTAAGTGTAGCTTAGATTGGACACAAGGCTTCAATTAATGGACACCTAGTGAGAATCACACTCACTAGTAATTTTCTGCAAAATTAGCTTGCTAACCACTATACTGTAACAAAAGAATAAATGTCATTTTATTCCTGTCTAAAACCTTTACCATTATTGACCCAATAATCAAGCATCTGAGCTAAACCTGAAAATCTATATATATTGGTAGATTCAATTTAAAAAAAATACTAGACTGATCAATCTAAGTTAAAGGTACTCTTTTTTTTTTGTTTTTTGACTACCCTGGTGTTTGTGCAACCCTCTAGTATTTTAGGCTTTCAGTTCTGTGTACTAACCATTAAGCTATGCCTGCAAATGCACAAAATGTTTTTCTTCTGGGTATTAATTTACAACTACAGCTTGTGACAAATTTACTTGTTTGCTTTTATTATTTGGGTGGGGCAGAGTAGGTCATTATGTTCTTTTTTGTTCTTTTCTCTTGCATATGGTCACTGACATTTTTTTTTCTTCTTTGCTTCACTTTATAGATAACACACTGCCAATTACACAGCAAGACTTTACATGCCTGTGTGAATGTGTTATTCACATGTCTAGGCTTGACATCTAAATGATGTGGTTTGGACTGCATGCATTCTATAGTCAAGTTCTTACACACAATTACACATATAAATTATTCATTAAAATTTCATTATGCATTTACTTACACATTGTTATATGTATGTGTAAATATTAAATACACAGCTATATATAAATCCTACTCTGTCATATATATATATATATATATATATATATATATAATTATTTATTTAAAAATTATAACATAAATACATATATATATATATATATATATATATATGTTATAATTTTTAAATTATAACATTATATATATTTACGTTATAATTTTTAAATAAATAATTATATCTGCTCTACTCTGTATTGAGCACTCTTTTAAGAATAGTAATTGTTGGTTATTGGAATTTATTCCATATACACCAATCCTATATATATATATATATATATATATATGCAATTTTATCCCACCTCCATTGAAATATCCAAATATCCCCACGAAAGTATTACCTGCATGCACAACCAATGTCCCCCTCTAAAATCATAATAGCAACATCTACACCCAAACTAATAGTGTTAGTATGGGAAATCTGCTCAGTCCATGCTCCTCTAATTATTACATGTTCCATGTAGAAAACATGATATTTAAAGTTTAGATAAGATTAAAAAAATATGTATCAATATTGTGATTTTCTTTCATCTTTTAATGATAATGTTATTAAGCTTATCAGACAATATGAAAGAATTTACATAGAATAAGACAAAACTTGTCTATATTATTTAATGAAACATGTATTAATGCTGCCTAAATACACATACAATATATATATATATATTGTGTGTGTGTGTTTCTGTGTTTATATATATGTGTGTGCATATATATATATATATATAAATCAAGTTCACACAAGCAAGGCATTAAAGCCACTGAGCCACAAGGGGTTACTGGGTGTGGAAGAATTTAAAAATGGAAACACCATAGTGAGTACATAAGATCAAGATAGTAGATAGTGATTGACATTGCATTAAAATTTCTGAAGATGAAAGTTGGCTGCAAAGCAAGGAGCCAGAAGTGAGTTCCACAAGTGAGAAGTGTGAGAAAATAAACAGTATAGAACTTAGAATTACATCTAGCCAGCTCAACTGTAAATTAATGAGACCTAGTCAACACTATAGTACTTCACTTATATTCATAAAGTCTAGTTGCCATAGCAAAGAGCTCATCCAAACAATTACCATGGAAGTATTTATAGAAAAGTCACAGGGAACCAACTTTATGGAAGTAGGAAATTGACTGAAGCTGAGACGCAAGATCAGGACCAGTGATATTACTGATTCTTCTTTGGATTTTATCAAGGATATCTAGATCAATAGCAGGAGTACTGTATCATATGTGGTAGTAATATTCTAAGCATGGGTGAATGGCAAACTTATAGATAATGCAAGATTCTGGAAAGAAAAAATGTCTAGCAAGACACAGTGAACCAGCTTCTTAGTAGAAGAAATGGTTCAATATAGTCTTTCATGTCAGCCGAGAATATTTGCCTGGTACAATAAATCACTCTTCAGGAGGTTAGCATCAGCCATGCTGATGGAAGACAGAAATAGGTCTCTCAGAGGATTAATAGAGTAGCTTAGTTTTGGAGGCATTAAAATTAACAAACCATCCTTTGCTCCAGTTAACAATAGGTAGAAGGTCGTTTTTGACATCAGTCACCAATTTAACCTTATTGAGCTGATCAAACTTACTATCAAGACAGTAATAAATGATTGTGTCATCAGTATAGAAATCAAGTTGAGAGATGATGCCATCGGGAAGGTCAATAATGAAAATTAAAAACAAAGTAGGACCAAAGCTAGAGACTTGGGGTCACCTGTTTTAGTACAAAAGGATCTGGAAGAATGGCCATTCTGGGCAACTTTCATTCCATGATGTGATAAGACTAAATGAGTTTGAAAATTTCTTTGGAGACTGCAACAGTCTGTTTCACACAATAATCAGGCCATTAACATTATGGTTAAACATGAAACAGTGTCAATGCAGAGTGTTGACCTTAATGTACACTTTTACATTTATATATGCTCTATCCCTGATATTACACACTGTAGGCCCAAAATACAGCATGCCTTTAAACTATATTTTTATCATAAATTTGCATATATATATATATATATATATATATATATATATTAATACGCTCTACATATTCTATATTCAGAATAGTGTATTGAGCACTCTACTTATATTTCCATGTTTGGCCTGGGATTAACCCGGCCAACAGTAAATTTTGTATTCATATATATATATATATATATATATATATATATATATATATATAAAATGACAGGATACCCAAGATGTACAGCCAGTTAGATCAGGGCTACAGTAATGTAGGATGCCCATAGCTTAGATACAAAGACAAGCTGAAGAACAACTTGTCAGCTATCAATATACCTCATAACACTTTTGAGCAATTAACCTTGGAGCAGTTAGAATGGAGATCAATGTGTTTTAGTGGGCTCAGCGGTTTTCAATCTGCTAGTCTGAATCATTTTCAAGAAGCGAGAGCAAGATCTAAAAGGTCAGCTAATCTAACAGGGACCTAATCCCACAATCCTCACTCTTGCACCATATGCAGCCTCCTTTGTAAATCACTTGCAGGTCTTAAGCGCCACTCAAGATTATTGCACAAAATTCATAACTGAATCAATTGGTTAAGCTGTCAGATCCTTATACAGTGAAACTGATGGGAGAGTCCATTATATAATCAAACGTATAAATATAAATAAATGTATATATAAGTGTTCACATACAAATACATACATATATTTGGTGTCAGAAAAAGAGTGCTCAATGCTAAATAACAGAGCTATCAAGTATATATTAATAAATATCTATAATATCCTATGCCAACATTACAACTTGGAGTTTCATGCCTAATACAATAATGATCAGTACCTGAAGATTGCATTAGGCATGAAACTTTAAGTCATACTGTCAGTGTAGGGCATCATGTATTTTTATTAATATATATATATATATATATATATATATATATATATATATATATATATATATATATATTTGCATGTGTGTGTACATATTTCTTTTCTTATATATAACAGGGAGCAATTTATGTAATCAGTAATATAATGTCATATTTATACTCTTATACTAGACATTCCTAGGCATATCTGTGTGTGTGAGTGTAGTCTATGCATGGACACACACACACACACACACATATATATATATATATATATATATATATATATATATATATATATATATATATATAATGGGTGTGTGTTCACCAGCTTCAACATTCAATGAGTATTGTTTATGTTTACTTATACTTTGCATAAGGTCAGACATTTCTTGTAATATCAGCTGATTGGGCCAGAGGAATTTTTTTCCCTTCCTCTGAATTTGTTCTGATGTGGGTTTCCTTCTAAATGGGAAATGACAAACAAATACTCACACACTTTTTGAAAGTGATGAAAAGTCCAGGTTCAGAGGAAAAGTTTTAAAAATTTGCTTACTTCATTTCTTAAGCCTTAACTAGTGACCTTTAGAATCTGCAACAGTCTAGGCTGATTGGCCTGAAGCATTGCTGTCAAAAAGGTCAGCTTTTGGATTCTGGTGCTGCTTCGTTCATATGTTTCTGAACTATACCAGTGGTTAATTACCTGCCACATGTTTATACTTAGCATATATTACTGGCATATGGAAAAAATTCTGGAGTCTAAAATTAATGCTGTATGTTTGTTATTTGTTTGAAACGTTTATTTCTTGGGAGGATTTTAAAAATGTGCTTAATTACTTTATTTTATTTTATTTTATTAATTGTTTACAAGGGTGAAAAAAAAAAGAAGAAAAACAGGACTAGCCAGAGTTTAATTGAGATGACTGGGCATGGAAAGTGTGAAAGAAAGACATAAGTTTTGTAAAGTAAATCTTATACATTTCTGGTTGTAAAATTGAATTAAAATTTTCAAAAAAAAGAATATTTCTTGCAGTGGCCAGATAACTTTACCAAACTTAATGGAATCAGTTTGAAAAAGCAAGTGGTATTAAAACTCCATCCTAGACTTTGACCTTTTATTAAAAAAACAGCAAAAAACAAACATTGATTAAATATCAAGATTTCACTATGGCACTATTGAACTTAAACCCTAATGGTAATGATTATATATTTAGAATATTTAGTTATAAAATATTTTACAAAGTATACAACTGACCTAACAGCACTAAGAATTGAGTCAGAGAAATGAGTTCAAACCACAGCTGAAATAGTTTGCATTCACTTTACAATAAGGTCCTTTGGAAAAGTATGAACCCACTTCACCCTTCAGCTATGACAGAATATTTTGGCTGACTGTCATTGTATCTTTAACATTTCAATATAAACTGTAATCAGCATTATCTTTTTCACATCTGCTGTTTCCTTTCACTTTTATTTATAAAACTGTTTCCATCAGTAAATATGTTATTAGTCTGAATAGATGATGTGCAGGTGGTGCAATGGATTGTGGTTTAGAAAGAGAAATTGGAGAACTGAGTTTGAATTCCAGACAAGGTATGAATCCACTTCTTCTCTCCTTCAGCTATGGGTTAAATAGCAGGACTTGTATTAGGTTGGTGCAAAAATAATGACGTAATAATGTCGTTTTTTGACGTATTTTTTAACGTCAAAAAACGACATTATTACGTCAATATTTTTGTACCAACCTAACATTTGAAAAAAAGTCATTGTTATATTTCAAAAATTGTTAAAGACCTATTCACTTGTAGAAATAAAAAAAAATAGAGCCAAAAATATATGTATAACTCACAAAGGGTTGATAAGCTGTAAAAAAACAAACAAAAATCCAAATTAATCTTAAGCAGTTCCTTCTTAGAATGAAATGTGTCACTAAGAAGTTTTTTTCATTTGAACTTTCACTTACCCAGTATGTTGTCTGCCAGTTTGTAAAATAGATAATGAAAGTTAAATAGAACAAGTTTATAGAAGTGAATAAAAGGAGGGACAGGAAGAACTTTTATGGATGTGTGACATTGAATAAAATTGAAATGGTCATTTCTCTTTATTCAAAGAAATTCATTTTTATTTCAATAGATATGAGATTCAAACAAACTAATTTCTTAAAGAAAAAATGTAAGTTGTCAGCACTTTATACTGATTAAAACGTTAATACTTAACCATTCAGAACCACAACTGGCACAGATTTTGCACGTTCTTAGCTTTATTTTTATTTATTTTTGATATTTAAAAAATCTTTAGCAGTGGGAGTGTGCACTGTCACACACACATATATATATATATATATATATATATATATATATGCTCACACACAAATACCATATGTGTGCCTGAGAGGAAAAAAAAAATTAAAATTACACCCATTTTTAAAATTGAGTAACTTTCACACAAATAGACATTTTTGAATCTGTTTGTTTCTTTTAACACAGAAAATTATTTTTATTGTGCCACTTAAACATATTTTGAGTAAAGGCCACTGAAAAGAAACTTGTGTACAGACTAAGGTTAATAAAATCATAATGTGTCGCACTTTGTAACTTTATTTAACAGACCAACATGCTACATTTGCAAAAAAACATATTTATATTCAAATTAATTTTTAATGATCAATCGGTCAAAATGTCTCCATTCACTTTCATGCTGATATTGTTTTATCACCCACATTAGTTCACACATGTTGCTCATGTTTTCTTTCATTTTCTCCAAAATGGAAGTAACCAAAATATCAACTGTCCTTACTCAAAAAAAGAAAGAAATTATTCAATTTTAAAAATGGATGCAATTTTTTGTGGATCATATGGTGAATATGTATCGAGTGATTAGAACATTCACTTTCTGACCATGAGTCTCAAGTTCGAATTTTACCAGGGTTGATTTATCAGGTTATCAGTCTGGTGAAATAATCCCAGCATGCAGCATTTTTGGAAAGTGCCTGAAAACCATAACACATGTTGACCCAAGTTTTAGTAAAGAAACTGGGTAAATGAAACACTTTGGAAGGTATCAATAGTTGTGCTTAGCATAAAGGTTTGAGCATACTGGCATTGTTCAAACTGCTGACCATGTCAAATTATATGCTCTCTTCCAGGAACTCTAAGGTCTACTCAGCATAGTTACAGTAAAACAGCAGGTAGTCTTTGTGGGTACTGAGCAAACACAACTGTCTCTGGGCAGCTGCCTACCACAGGGATTAGCTAGCTGCCCTAGCAGACAAGTGTGCTAAGAGTAGCCAGCCATTATATATCTATCTATCTAATATATATATATATATATATATATATATATATATATATATATATATATATATATATATATGGAGAGAGAGGGAGAGAGATGCATGCTGATGTGCCAAAAGTCATTGATAGGTGCTTAGTATTATTGTATAGAACCCTCTCTAACCCTGTGAAATTCTGCAACTTGACATGATATATTCAAAAAGTAGAAGACCTCTGGTGATATGCTATACTAACTTGTGAACTGTGCACAGCTCTTTGAGATCTCTGTCGGTACAAGATCTTCAGCAAAATTAGACCTCTCCACTATATCCCATAAATTCTTGGTTAGGCTCATGTTAAATGAAGTCTACAGACTGCTCCTCAAACCAATTGTGAGAACCTGCTGGAGTAACCTGTTTTTTGTTTGGGTGCATAGTCGATGAATAGGTATAAGTGGTCATGAATCAGTGCAATGTAACAGTCACTGGTCAATAATGTGTTTAAGTGAACCAGTGGACTTAACTCATGACATGTGAACATACCCCACACTATTATGGAACTACCACCAACAACAACCTGAACAGTATCTTGTTGAAATCCATGGCATCATGGGGTGTGCACCACTCTTGAACATTGTTATCAACCCGAAACAACTTGGATTGTTACTCATTGGACAATACCATATATTGCCAGTTATTCAGGATCCAATTAGTGATGTCATAAGCTCAGATCTTTTGTTTGATGTCAAAAAGGGTATCCTAGATGGTCTTATGTCACACATCCAAGTAAAGCTAAACAACTGATCAGCTGGCACTGCTTGCATTAAATGTGGATGTAATTTAAGCCTGTGTCACTTGTCTGTTATTGCAGACAATTCTACCCAGATGCCTCTGGTCATAATCATTAAGGATCCATGGTCAGCCATTCATCATGATGGATGTTTATGCCTTCTCCCAGTTATTTCTGGTACACACATGATTCAACACAATGATGATTTTTAAATGTGACAATTTCAGAAGTACATTGTTCCATCTGTCTGGCACCAATTGTCATACCATGACAATTTAGTTAGTTTTACTATGAACTGCTTAGCTGGTATTTATACTGACTCACCAGATGTCAGAAAATAACTCTGGGCATTTCCATGATGTCAAGGTACAGTGGCGTTGCCTACCATTACTTTTGCATACTTCTATCATAGGACCTTTGGCATGTCAGTATTATATATATATATATATATATATATATATATATATATATATATATATAATAAAGATACATATTACCTCATGCTGACAGTACAAATAGAAGTTTAATGCACTATGCAATCATCAGGTATAGATGAACTGGTTGATATATGGTTAAAATTTCTGGTTTTTGCAGTGTTAGTTGGATAAATTATTCTTATTGTTAAATATTGTGCTATGATCTAAATTTAAATTTAGGTTCAAATTTACCCATAAAATTAAAAATTAAAATTCCAATTTTATTTTAAAAACCATCTGAAAGGAGATATCAATAATAAAAACAATAGATACACAGTGATAAAATAATATAATAATAATAGGTAATAGAAATAATAATAATAGGTAACAGTAATATTAATATGATAACATTAATAATATAATAATAATATTAACAATATCAATATTAATACTAACATTGTAATAATAATAGTAACATTAACAATACTATATATTGCTTCAATTAACAAATCTAATTAGATTATTATCAAGTCAGACAAAATGGGCAACCACTATCATATTGATGTCAACACACAAACACAAAAAAATTCCCACACAAATAATATTACGGCCATAACTAAATATGTATACCAAGGCTCTATCATTGGTCCTATACTATTTCTTATCTTCATCAACAATCTTCCTGATGTCATCAGTTCTCAAGTAGGCATCTACGCAGACAACACTACCATTTACTTCTGTCTCAATAGTATTAGGTTGGTGCAAAAATAATGTCGTTTTCTCACATATGTTACTATGCGAGAAAACGACATTATTTTTGCACCAACCTAATAAATCCAGCAGTGCTGACAAAGTTAGCCTGGCTGTTGGTCTAAAAAGGACCTCCAATCTCTGGTTGACTTGGGTGGGAAATGGCTTGTAAACTTTAAGGATTCCAAAACAAAATTTCTTTCATTTACCCACCATAGAGAAACTTCCCTGCCTTGTATCAGCATGGCTGATGCTCAACTCCATGAAAGTATCTCTCTGTGCCTTCTTGGTCTCACGTTTTTCCACTGACCTGAGGTGGAGTAACTACATTGAATCAATAGCTTCATCTACCGCAAGGAAAGTTGGATCTCTGTGTCATACCAGAATGTTTATCTCACCTGAGTTCATCCTTCAAATCTATAAATCTACCATTTGTCCTTGCATTGAACACTGATGCCATATATGGCCTGGTGTCCCTGTTGTTCATCTTGAGGTTCTCGACAAAATCCAAAGACAGATATGCAATCTGATAGGTCCTGATCTGGCATCTCAACTACGGTCACTTTCTCACAGACATGATGTGGCTTCCCTCTGTCTTTTCTATAGCTGTGTTAAAAACATTGACTAATGTATATCACAGCACAATAATATTATACTAAACAAGCACTTAACTAACCTACAAGATAAATATAACCCCACAATCAAAGACTGCAACTGCCTGCTAAATGGCAAGTGCATAACTAAAGATATAATTCATAGAGCTAGCATCAAACATGACAAGGTTAAATTGTGTTTTGGTTCAACTAAAAACCATGAGAAATCATGTTTCTACCATCACCAATATTAAATATAGTAACAGCACTGCCCTCTCTAAATTTTTCTGGAAAATAAAAAGCAGCGATAGAAACCCAACAATTACCTGTAGTAGCAAAAGCCAAACCTTTCAGCAGGAAGGGTAATAAATGTAATCTATGTTGTTCATAAAAATTAGTCATCTAAAACATATAGATAACCCTAATTTGTTAAACAAAAGAAGTGAGTTAATGATAACATGCATACATAGAAATAAATACTGCCTCAAGCACATTGACTCAGATTAATATTGTTTTTTTCTCATTCAGACCCCACATATACTATTGTTAATGTTGCTATTATTATTACATTGTTAGTATTAATATTGATATTGTTAATATTATATTATTAAAGTTGTCATATTATTAATATTACTATTACCTATTATTATTGCTGTTAACTATTATTATTAATATTGCTATTACCCATTATTATATTATTACTATTATTATTATTATTAGTTTATCACTGCTTATCTATTGTTGTTTTTATTATTATTATTTTATCACTGCTTGATTTTAGTGTCCCTGACCTGTAAATAGCCTTTTGAACTCAAATTTTTTTGCTGATGACCATACATTCTGTCTTCTTGTAGTTTATGCTTAGTCCTTTCTTCTGGCTTTCCTTCATTATCTTCTGTAGGAAGTTTTGTAGTTTTCTTTCCATATCTGTTATTGGCAACATGTCATCTGCATATTATGTTATTAAGATTAAGGCTGCCAATAATGAATCCTGGTAGGATTTCCAGTTTTCTCGATAAGACACATTTTTGCCTTATACACCTTTCTATTTTTGTTTGTTTTCTGAACTCGTTTTTTGTCCATATGCAGATGGTTTGCTGCCAGTAGAGATTTTTTATTATTCTGATGTCTTTCCCGAATATGTCAAGGTTGCCGAGCAGCTCTAACAGATTTTTGTGGCATAATTTGTCAAATGCGTTTGTGTGGTCTATAAAACACAGGTGTATGTTCTCCTGCATTTGTATTGCTCTTTCTGATAACATTCTGAACATAAATAGCGTTTCTTGTTTCGGTGTCTTTATTGAACCCACATTGTTCTTGTCCTATCTCTAGCCTGATTCTGCTGTGTACTCTATACATCAGAATTCTGATGATGAGTTTTGTTATATGGCTTATTAAGTTGAGTGTCCGATTCATTTGCGCCTGGTTTTTTTAGGCATTGCTATGAAAATAGATTTGCTTAGGTATTTCCGTATATCCCGATTGTTCTAGATTTAATTATTTCTGTGATCTTGTCCATGCTGAAATGATCTAAGGCTACAAGCCTCTCTGTTACAATTCCATCTGGCCCTGCCATCCTGTTTCTGTTCAGTTTAGCAAGTGCAGCTTCCACTTTGGTTTTTCATATTTTCAGCCCATCAGTATTTCTGTGTATTACTGGTTATTCTCTTTCGTCATGGAAGAGATCTCCAATATATTCGTTCCAGGACTGAAGAATTTTTTTCTTTCTCTAAAATGAGCGTTCCATCTTTGGATTTTATGCAGCCTGTTGATGAGAATGTCCTCTGTCCTGTTAGTTCCCTTATTTTTTTTATGCATATCCTTTATTTTTCTTCTTTAGCTTGTCTGCATTTGTTGCTTATTTCATTGTGTAGTTTTCTGTATTCTGTTCCATGTCTTGGCATTGTTTTCTGTTTCCTTTGCATCATATCAAGAATCTCATCTGTGATCCATTCATTTGTAAATGTTCATTTTTTGTTGTTTGTTTTCTTTTTTTTATTATTTTCATTTGTTTTTCTTCTGTTGGTTTGTCTCCGATGTCTTCCCTTATCATTTCTTGTTTGTCACTCACCACTGCTATTTAATTATCAAAATTTTTCTATTTAACTCCCCACCCCCACCACCAATCTGAATTGTTTACCCTAACCAGCTAGTATCAGTCGTGTGTCCATGTGTGTGTGTGTGTGTATATATATATATATATATATCACCACAGTTGATTTGTCAGGAAGGAGACTTCCTCATGTTATCAGTCAGGAGGGGGGACATTCCTAGCATACAGCACTTTTGGAAAGTGCCTGAAAACCATACCACGGGTTGACCTTGTGAGTGAAATTGGGTAGACAGAACACTTGGGTACTATTGATAGCTGTGCTAGCACAAAGTCACAAGTCATCGTGACCGAGGGTTTGAGTGTGCTGGCTTTGTTCAAATTGTTGAACACCATAGATAACATGCTCGTTCCCAGAAACTGTGACTAAGTTCTGATCAGCATAGTTGCAGTATAAACCAGAGGTGAGCTCTATGGGTCTTAAACGCAAATGTGCCTGAGAGAGTGTCTGCAATAGGGATTGGCTAGCCACCCTAATAGATGGGTATCCTTGAATTCAAGTGGCCAGCTATTATATATATATATATATATATATATATATATATATATATATATATTGCGTAGTCTGGCATACTTTTGTTTTGGTAACTTAGTGTTTTGACTCTAATCTCTATAAAACATGAGCTGTTTTGAAACAATGTCTAGCAGTTAACTGTGTAAGGCAAGAAGCACTCAGATGTGCCTGCAATTTACGTACTTTTACAGTCCATAGGCTTTTGAATGCTCCAGCAATTGTGTAGCATCATATTTCAATATTCAGCATAACACAGGTCATAGGATTAACTGGAGATGCTGGAAAACTTAAACTTTTACAAAGTTGCAGATTTCCAAAACCATATCTCATAACAAGTAGCACCAAGGGGAGTTAATAAGAATGGAAAAATCTTATTTTATTACGAGCTTTAAACTCTTGGGTTGATAGACTCCTTGTTATTAATTGATAGTTTCCTTCATGTCATTATTATTGCTTTTGATCATAACACTGTGAGTCAATTTACAATTTTCAACTGATATAGAGCAAACAGCATGAAATAATTAATTAAGAAGTAGTAAAAGTTTAATTAAACATTATACAACTTGAAAGCCTGTCTTTCATGGATGTCGTCTTAACCACTTTAGCCACTGAAGCTTCGATAAAACGTGAAGCATAAACCTGTAAGGATTATGCTGTCTTTCTTGTTACTATTTTTCATTTATTTATTGATACTTGTGCAGCTGAAATCAATCATGAAATATGGGTTTGGAAGTTGGCATATCAATTCAAGTTTTCTCAAAAGTTTTTTTTTTTTATTTCCAAGTTCTTGCATTTTTCTCAGTTGTTTCAAAAGTGTATCAACTACTCATGTTGCGATAAAAAAGCACAAAAAAGATAAGATGAAGTAATCAAAGATGGAATAATAAAATAATAGTAACTATGAAGATTGAAGAGTGCATCAACCGATCATGTTAGATTAAAAGCCACAATGATATAATTAAGAGTCTATCATTACACATATCAGATGGGTGATGCTAACCTCCAGAAGAGTGACTCATTGTGACTTCTCAGTCTAATGCTTTCTGCTGACATGAAGTGTAAAGGTTATATTGAATAAATTTCTAGGACTGCTGCTAGAAAAGTTGGTTCACTATGTTGTGCTAGACAATTTTTCTCTCCAGAATCTGTCTTATTTATTTTTATATATATATATATATATATATATATATATATGGTTGGATAGATGTTAGCTCTATCTCTGATATTGAGCGCTTTCTAATAAGTACCGCGCATATAATATATAAATAATTATACACACACACACACATATATATATATATATATATATATATATATATATATATATATATATATATATATATATATATATAGAAAAGATTGTTTTAAAGATAAGAAATAATGAATACTAATATAATTTTTTTTTATTTTCCAGAATATGGAAATTTTTTGGAAAGAAATAGATTATGGTAATTTAAAAATTAAAATAAAAGGATTTTTCTTATTTATATTTAGTGTCACTAAACTGAAAACTAGCTGAAATTTTTGAAAGAAAATAGTTAATTTGCAGATTAGGACCCACACTCAGTTTGCAATAAAAATTTTGCGAATACTTACATTTTGGTGTAAATGTAGATGCTTCATTTGAAAATGACTTGATAAATTTGATAAAATCTACTGTTTTGAAATTATAGACAGTAAAATTTCAGATTCATTTGCGTCAAGGTGTCATTACTGGTGGTTTTTGCATACATTTGCTGCAGAATAGCTATGAGTGGAATATTCATTTGTTTTTATTGTGCACGCGATATAGTTCTCTTGCACAGTAATTGAGACAAGTTGAGTAAAATCAGTAAAAAAAAAAGGCTGTTAACTACATTCTTCTGTGCTTAGTTTTCAGCGGTCAATGTATGCAAACAATGCCAGAAATGACTACTGCGACACAAATGAATTCAAACTTTTACTGTCGATAACTCCAAACCTGTAGATTTTATCAAGTCATTTTCGAATGAAGCATCTACATTTACACTTAAATGTAAATATTTGGGAAATTTTTAGTGCAAATTGAGTGCAGGTCCTAATCTGCAAATTAACTGTAAACCTTGACATTAGTTTTTGAAATGCATCATTTCAATATGAAATAAAAGCATGGGATTATATTGTTAGATATATATTTTTTTAAATTATTGCTTGTTTGATTCTCCTAAGGCAACTCAAGAATCAGTGCTAAAAGCTTTGAAATTATCTTAAAATTTTATTTATAAAATGCTTATAGAATTCTCATTAAGACTTAATATTAAAAATTCAACCTTTTTTTTCAAGCAGTAAATCTATGTTCATGAAGTTGCATTAAAAAATGACATCCATTCAGAGAAACATCTAGCAGGTAATTTTCGTTTTTAGTTTTCCAATTTTTACACATAATGAATTGGTTGACTCACCAAATTATCCTGTTAACTTTAATTATTATTAAAACAAAGTATGCCGGTAATATCTATGATTGCATAATTAGTGAAATAAGTAATTTCTTCATCTGGAAAACAAAGGAAGACACCTGTAGATGTGACAAAAATCACAGAATAAAATTTACAAAAATTATTACTAGTCTGAGATTTATTACATTATTGTTTTTTTACTTTCAGATTTAGTTGATATATCATTTTGTAAAATGTCAAACTTCCTTTTTAAATTTATTATATATGATGGAGTAATGGATAGTGGCTTGGATTGAGGAATTGGAGAGCCAAGTTCAAATTCCTGTTGAATCTCTTATATTTATTTATATGCTAATACTCTTGGAAAAGATATGGATCTTCTTCTCCCCTCCAGCTATGGATAAATAGCAGGACAGATCGGGTTTTATAGCCTTGGATGGCAACTGGTCTACCTCAGAAAGAAATGGCAACTTACTGCAGAAAAAAATCTGCATCATCAGTCATATATCAAAAGATACATGATCACCTAAGTGTGTATCATGCATGGCATATAACTGACTGATACATTTATATTTTCTGTTTTTAATCAACTAATATAAGCAAACTGACTCATTATTTTTGTAATAATATTGAAAATATTCCTAATGTGTAGCAAATAATGTGATTTATTTTTGTGTTTTTAGTTGGTTGAGGAGGTTAGTTTTGTTCTTTCTTTATACATTTGCATTTATGGAAACAAGCCAATGATTTTTAATATTTTTAAGATATTTCCTAATGATATGTATAGTTGCTAATTAACTAACTGATATTACTAACATGCTCAAAAAAATGATCTATGTAATTGTGATTTAGTAGTAATATAGTTCTCTATGTCCGCCACTAGTCACATGGCTGCTAGGCTTGGCATAGGATTTGCCTTGTTCTAGGTTCATTAAATCCTTTCCGACTGTTAAATGCCATGCATGAAACAACATCTGACAATTCATAAGCACATTTTGACATCTTCCAAAGATATATTGAGGTACATTAGTCTTTGAAAGAAGACATATGTAGACATGTTTATCAAATGTCTCTTTTTGTAGGAAAGCAGTTTTGCTATCAATTGATTTACAAATCTATTTATTTGAAGATATTCCCATGACAGAAATAAAACGTGTAAAAGAATCGCTGTTAGTGTTGACTGCTTATCTTGTCTTAACTTTTTTTTTTCCATTGTACAAATCCATTTTGTAGTTATTGTTCTTGAACTGGTATCTCAGCTTCAGCCATTTTTCCATCATTGTGTAATGTAGCTTTCCTTCATCTTTTCTATAAAGACTTTCATGATAAATTGTTCTGATGAACTTTCCTCTATGGTACCTAGACTTTATGAATTTAAGTGCAGTACTAGTTTAACAACGAGATTTGGCTAGATGCAACAGTAGATATTATGCTTGCAGTTTCTTTTCTCACACTTGTGTATCTCTTTCTGGCTTCTTGCTTCCCAGCTAATTTTGCTCTTCAAAAATTTAAATGCAATGGCAATCATTATCTAGGTATTCCTAAGAATACCAAAGTAATTTCAAAATTATCTTTTACTACTTATTTTCACTGCTACATTGTATCTTGCAACGCACACTACAGGATGCAGAACTTTTATGCCAAAAAACTTGATATCCATAGCTACATTTCATTAAAGTATGTATCCAGGAAAACATTGCCATTAAGTCGATATTCATTCCTTTTATATCTTATACATATGTCACAGGAAGTAGGAATGTCCTCTGATAATTCCATACATTCTTTTTCTTTTACGCCTGCATCTTTATCCAGATCACATGTTTTCTTTTCACTTGGTTGGTTAAACTGTCAATATAAATTTAGTAGCATTCTTTCATTTCTCTTGTTTACTTCTCCTAGTAATTTTTTTTTTAAAAAGTGTAATCATGCAACACTCTCCCCAGTGGTCCAAGACTTCCAACACCAGGGTTGGTTGCTTTCAGTCTAACCTTATCCCATGTTGTGATTTAAGGTTGATCATAAGGCAGCTAAGATCAAATTGTCGCAGGTATCTTTGTGTTGGGCTGGTCCAAGCAGGGCAATGACATACAGTAAAAAATAAAACTGAAATAAATTAAACAAAATAAATACTGTTTTTATATCAGTCTCTGGAGACCATTCTGACCCATCTAACTACTGTTCTATAAGTCTCCTACCACTCTTCGGTAAAGTCTTCAAAGCTTTAATCAACGCCAAAATGGTTAAGCACCGTACATCCCATGATCTGCTCTCTGACAAGCAATATGGTTTGCACTTTGCCCAATTTACCACTGAATTTACCATGGCCATAACTGAATTTGTTTACCAAGCAATTCACAAAAATGGAGAAGCTTGAGCTGTGACTCTAGATATCTCTAAAGCATTTGGCATTTCAACCATCTTTGTAAGCTTCAGGGAAATTGAGTTTCATAACAATTATTTCACTTAATATAATCATTCCTGTCAAACTGTGTAATGAATGAAACAGATTCTCCTCCAGTTCCTTTCTCATAAATGCTGGGGTTCCCCAAGGCTCTATCCTGGGTCCTACATTGTTTCTGATCTTCATTAATGATCTTCCCGATGTCATCAGTTCCCAAGTAGGTATCTATGCAGACGACACTATTTACTCCTACCTCAAAAGCAAATCTGGTATCGCAGACAAAAATAACCTGGCTGTTGGTCTCAAAAAGAACCTCCAATCTGTGGTTGACCGAAGCAAGAAATGGCTGGTAAACTTTAATGCCTCAAAAACAAAACGTCTCTCTTTTATACACCACAGAGAACCCACCCTGCTTCTCATTAGAATGTCTGATACTCAACTCCACAAGAGCACCTCTCTGCGCCTGCTTGGTCTCACACTGTCTGCTGACCTGAAATGGAACAAATACATTGAATCAATAGTTTCATCTACCACAAGGAAAGTTGGTTCTATGTGTTGCAACAGAAAGTTTTTATTGTCTGAGTTCATCCTTCAAATTTATAAATCAACCATTCACCTTTGCATGGAATACAAAAAAACAAAAAAAGCTTTTACTGGGGTTTACCAACATTTTTCTCAAATGAATAAAGTTTTATATCAGTTAACATACTTTACATCTATAATTTCACAATGACAACAAAAAAATACTTTTAATCAAAAATCCCTTTGGAAAAAAACTCTACATTTTTAGCTCTACACACTTTACCTACAGACATTCATGACATTTATAAAGAGGGCTGTAGAGACTTTAGCTTTCCCAATTTTTGTTGTAACTAAAAAGAAAGTTAAATTTATCCTATTGGCCTCAATCTCGTATGACAGCACAATTGAGATGAGTTGTATCATGTGTCTAAAATCATTTGTTGGTTCCAATCCTAATGGGAATGACTGCAAAATACTTTCCCCTCTCTAATTTATAGACAAAACATACAAATGGGATTTCTTCCTACCCAATAAGATAGACCACTTCTCGGTCTCATATGACTTAGTCCCAGTCCGTTTTGTCCTCAAGCCAGAACGTTACATTCATTTATCAGAATTCTTACTTGTGAACTTTTTGCCTTATTACAGTTGCTTTGTCTTGTATATATTGTTTGTTTGCTTAGTATTATTTTTTGTCCTGTTTTTTTCTTTTTATTGTTTCTTGCAAACTTTGTCAGTTCTGCCATTTGCATTTAACAAAGCCACTTACACTACATCATTACCGTCATTGATTTTCAAAGTAAAACAAAATTTAATTATTAAATTTTTTTCTGAAAAACATTGGATTCTAAAAGTTTTATATAAGTCTTATATTCAGAAAAAGTCAGTAAGTCTCATTTCCAGGAAATTATTACAAATGAAAATAAAAACATATTTTGAATTTAAAACCAAAACAAAAGAAAAAAACTGTTTACAATAGGACAATAAATCTAGAAAAAAAAAACATTTTTTAAGAGGAACAGGTAAAAGACATAGAATCAGAAATCTTTAAATAATCTGATTTAACACCCTACCATTTAATATCTTCTTTATCCCTCCCCCTTATATCGTAGCACCCTACTTGGCAAAGTGAAAAATTGCCAAAACACAAGAACATTCCCATAAATCTGTAGCCTGATAAATAGTTACATTTTGCTCTGAAATTTTCCTAGTATAATGTTCTGTGTGCAACGTCAGTTAAGAATTGCTCAATTTATGTTGGTTTTGCATGATACATTAAGAGAGCATCATTGTTATCGATATGAATATTGAAGTTGACAATCACAAGTACCATGGTGTTTTTTGGTACTGACACTGGATGACATTGTAGAGAAAAAAATGGTTTTTTGATGGGTGCTTCTTTGCAAAAGCAGGGAGTGGGGCTCTGCTCTTGCTCCCTCTTTGGTTGGATTGACGCACTCTGCACTTTCCTCATCAAGCAGCAAACTTTCTGCTCCGCTCTCAGATGTGTCATCGAAATCTTCCTTGGATGTGCTGAAACCATGGTGCGGGCATAGATCCTTAACATGGCAGGGTATTCCATCCACCAGAAATGACTGCGGGCTGATCATTTTCATCATCTGACCCCTGTTGAACCTGGTGGTGCACCGACTCATTGGCGCCTTGACCCACACACAATCTCCAACCTGGTAAGAGCCATGCCTAGGATCTGATCGCCAGGGCGTCAACCCCTTTCACCCTCAGTTCATATCGGTGGATCCTGTTGCCGGGCGCAGTCTGGGGTGATGTATTGTCTTTTGGTGTGACATTGTACCAGTAGACGGCTTCCTGGATGGAACAGCACATTCTGGGCATGATTCGTTTTACTGTGTGGTGGCATGGCTCTGCTATCCCATTCCTAGCTGGGGCATATATGCAATGGAACCAAGTTGACTCCCCACTCGTGTGCAAAGGCTCTGAATTCACTGTTGCAGAAAGCTGGGTCATTGTCCATGAGGAGCTCATGGGGTGGGCTCCATTTGAAGAACACTGGTTTCAGCTGGCGAATCATGGCCGCTGAGTACTGTCTCGCCAATTGCTTCCAGATTGAAAAACGCAATGGGCTGCAGTGCGTCAACATTAAGAAATGATGGGCACCATAGTGGGTGATATCCATTCCCAGTCTCTGCCAGTTCCCACTTACCTCAAGCTTTCCTTTTTTCCAGTGAGTTGGTGCAGGGTCTATGGACTGGCATTCTTCACATGTCTGTATAGCTGATCTAATGGCTGCTTTTGTCATTGACGAGCAGACTCTCCTGGTGAAGTAGGTAGTGTGCCACACTCCTGGGTGACTACTGTTCCTGTGGATGGACATGATTTGGTCTACGTCCAGTTTGTTCACATGGATGGTGCCAATCAGTGGCCTGGGTCTATTGCTTTTCTTCATTGCATTTCCCAAACAGTCTTGAGCCCAGTGTCCAACCTTCACACTATGATAGCAATGTGTTCTGTGCTTCCATCATTCTTTTGCTATGAGGTCTTTGCTGCTGCACCTGAAGCAAGTCACAGTGTTGATTGGGCCACGCTTGGTGGGAGATGCATCGTCACTATGGGGTGGGTGCACAGCTGCAACTACGTCCTGGCTTTCATCCCTGGTTGTTGTCAGCACACTTGCTCTTGCTAATAACTCCCCGACAGTTAAGCTTCAATATTTGGTGCCTGTTGGAGTTCAATGAAGATCGTATCAGGGAACCCCTTGATGAAGGCTAATTTGGTGAGCCTTTCCATCACAGCTCCCTCAAACTCGGCCAATCCAACAAGCTGCCTGATTTTGTTCGCGTAGATGTCCACACATTCTCCAGTCCACCTGACCATGGTCAGTTTTCTGTACATTGAAAATGTGTTGTCCATAAATGCTTCCTTCAGCCTGACTTTGATCTGATCAACATCTCTCTGATCTTTCTCCTCCATTTCCATGTAGAGGGCTAGTGCATCCCCCTTCAGGTATGATGGCAGCAAGCTAGCCACATCATCCACCTGCTGAAGTCTTGTCACCAGCCTGACCTTTTTTAGCCATGCCACCACATCGCCCATGCTGGAAAATGGTTTTATAATGTCGCTGCTTATGCGAACCTTCACCATAACTGCCGAAATAGCTTGTAGAGAAAAAATGGTAATGAGGGGGGGTGGGTCAAAAAGTGCAGTGCAGTACTCGCATGTTTTCTTCTTCTTCAGTTGCCTCAAGGAAATGGATTGCATGGCTCCCTTTCTCAGCCATTACACTGAGCAGTTGTGAAACAGACACCAGCTCAGCCGTGCCTACTTCAACTTCCTCTTTGTCTGTTTGTCAATCCGTATGTCCAGATCTATTGCATGCAGTCTGCTGAATGACTTTGGTTCTCTTGTGCTGCTGGCACCCCGCTTTTTATGCTATTCCAATACAGCCAAAATTTGCATGTGTGCAAATATCGTCTCGTTTTGGACAAGATATGTGTGCATAAATTGTGTCTTCAATAGTGGCCATATTTCATTTGTCATCACTTTGCAGGCAAGACACATTTGCACTTATTTCGAATTCTGAGGATATGGCATGTCTTTCATCACAGACATCTTAAGGAAAATGGAAATGAAAAGGACACTTATTCTCAGAATCAGAAAGAGACATACATGTGAAATTTCTTGAACACATAATGTGGAAGAAGAGCTTTGAGAATTTGGCACTCAAAGGAAATATTGAAGAGAAAAAAGGACAGGTGTGGCAGCAGGCCCACATATCTGATAAGCTTGTGTGAGTAGATGACAGAACTGGGGGAGGGAGACTTAGCAAAGAAAGAAGCACTGCTAAGAGGTTATGGAGAGCCATGATTGCCTGAAAGAACATGGTATACAGAAGAAAAGTCATCTACTCTTTCTACTTGTGATGTAACTAACAAAATGGGAAGAGATTTGTCTGTAAAAGTCAGCAATCGTATCATTTAAAAATAATATAAAATGAAAGAAGTGGTTAAAAAAAGAAAGAAAATTGTTCAAGCCTTGAATTTACTTTTGAACAGTAAGAATGGATATCAAGTTATCAAGGATGTGTTATACAACAAAGTCTCTGTGTAGTTGCAATAAAATTGTTAGAAGGCTCTAAACAAATCTTATTTGAGACATTGTCCATCCATCTATAAATCTGAAAGAGCTGCATATTTCATTGGCTGAGGTTAAAGTTTGCACAAGTCCAATTTCTACATCATTATACAAAACTAGTTGGAAAAGAGAAGTAACTTGAAAAGCAAGCATAAAAGTCTCAAACATTGCACAAAATTAAACAACCCTTTGTATATCAATGGCTGAGAAGTTATTTTGTCAAAAATATTATGTTGAGATAAAAGCAAATTAGAAAATTGACACATCATTTAGAAAAAAACATCATTTCACACTGTTAAACACAGGCAGGAGTGGATCTGTAATGCTTTAGTGGTGAAACTGGATCAAAAGAGCTTTATAAAGGTAACAAGGAACAGTACCATGTACTTCTAAACACTTGGGGGAGAAACTTTTGAAATTAACAAAGAAACTGCACTTGGGATGCAATTTTATCAGCCAACTGAATATTAACTCAAAATGTACAAGCAAATATATTCAGAAATCATTCAGATAACAAACTTAAACTTCTGGACTGGTCACAAATCAAATTCCAGTTTTGAATCCCATTGAAAATATATGAGGAGAGATCAAACTAATGGTGCCTTGCAGATTACATGAACATTTATTGAAACTGGTAGACTTTTACCATTAAGTATAACCTATATAATGTAAAAAAATTCATATATCTGGTTTTTCACCTGAATTGTTGAGATAAGGTGTTTTCATTATTTACATTTGAACTAATGTTCTCATCCTTGTTGTTCTCATCTTCCAGTTGATATGCCCTCCAGCCTTCTTCATGTGTCTGTCAATCTGTGTAACCATCAGAAAATTTTTTAAAATTTCCTTTTATTCAATTTATAATTCACTAGGCTATTTTTCATGAGACACCACATGAATTCTGGTAGGCACAATGGCTGAAACAACAAAGATAAGGACATTAGTCCTAAAGTAAATAGTTATTTCTGGCAAAGTACAATACTTTTCTATTAGCAGATACTATTTTCTGGCAAAATACAATACTTTCCTATTAGCAGATATTGGAACCCCATAAAATATTTACTCAAGATGTCTGAATGATTTTACAGAATGCAAGAGTAGAATTTTATGAAACAATTTTTCTGTAAAAATGGCTTTAAAAAAAATTGAGTCTTGCACTATTTTTTTTTAAAGTTTGAGATGCAAAGTATGTTATTTGATGCAAAATTTTACCAATTTAAAAAAAATATTTCTGTGTTGCTGGCAGTCTTGCAAGTTTCCCCTCAGGAGGAAGGTGCAGAATTTTTTCAGCCTCTTATAAGTTCAAAGAAGTCAGGGAATGTCTGTAATTTTATGCTTGATAGAAAATTTGCTAATTGTCATAGGTAGCTGAAAAAGTTGTACCTGTAGCAAGCCTCAAGGAATTAATCAGTGTCACACCTGATGCCAGCCTCATATTGATGGTGTCATTATCTAGAATTTAGCAAAAGCAGACACTACAGAATAGCAAAAACAATGCTTCTGCTGGAGAACAAAATAAATCATCAGAAATTTTTATTTAGAAATAATGTTCTTGGTTTTCTGTCATTCGTGATTTTCCCCAGATTCATTAAATTCTTGCAAAGACATTCAGAGTATCTTGAGAGATTTCCAACCTTTGGTCCTGGTTTTGACTTGATTCAATTTGAACAAAAAAAAGTTTTATGAAACCATGAATACAAATTTAAGAAAAATTAAAAAATAGACCCATATTAGAAGACTTTATTTATTTATTTTTTACTTGCTTTTCATATAAATTGATTCAGTCAGATTAGTTTCCCCATCTTTTTAAATTCATGCTTGTTCAGTTATCTACCATATTCAGTAATCATTGTGGAGTAGCATACATAACATTTTATTTCATCCACTGCAGTAAGATGTTTTCTCACATCTCTCCCTCATGTCTACACTTATTCAACTTCAAGTTAGCCAAACTAAAAATTAAACTTCAGTATAGTAAACTACAAAGAAAATCAGCTTAAATCAATAAATTTAAAATTTATTAATAATTTTAAAATATGTACATAACTGTTAAAGAAAACATGTCACAGTGATGTTCCATATTTAACTTGTCTGCTTCACATACAATAAAATATTTTATGTCATGAAAGTAAATTTTATACTGTATGCTATAATGCTCTGGTTCATTCTCAAAATGAGATTGCAATTAGAGTATCAATGTCTTCCCAATTTGCTTGTAACAAACATTTTGGAGCCAAAAAATATTACATTTTGCTCTATATTCATCGAAGTTTGATTCTATTTGGTTAGTTTCCAGTGTTGTGAAATCCAAAGCTATGTCTTTTGTTGTTACCTTAACAAGAAATCCTGACTGGGTCACAGATATCATTTGGAAATCAGTACCAGCTATTGACTTATTATTTTTATAAGAAGCAGCTGGAATTGCAGTAACCACATATACAACATTTGAATTAACAGAAAATCCTGAATGGGTCAAATACCAATGAGACGTTTATCAGCCATTGACTCAGGATTTTAGAGAAAATTGGAACTGAAATAACCATACACTGCACAACACTTAAATTCACACTTTATATTAATTATGATATTAAATGTTATGATACTAAATGAAACTCAAGCCTGGTCTTGTTTGAGTGGGTTTTTTTCTTTATTGTTCACTAAATAATCGTTTCTTTTTCTCTTTATTTCTTCAGTGTTTTGGGCATTAGACATTACACTATGTGGTCTGATGTATTGATGACTTTGAAATCTAATTTGTTAAATTTGAAGTTGAAAAGGTGTAAACTCATTTTAACATTGCATGGCAAAATGGCCCTTTCACACCTTATAGTTATTTTTTAAGATCATGTCAGTTGTTTTTCTACGATAAATTATTAAACAAAAGTACAACAGATGACAATATTTACCTTATGTTTTGATGTGAATATCAACAATTCCTGAGTATTTTCTGAAGAAAAAGAAAGAACATTCATTAATTTTTGATAAAATATCAGAAATTTACTCCAAATAAATTTGAAAATTCTTTCTTTGCATTACCATCTTGATCATTTTAATTCAGTCTAACTTGAATTTGATGTCAGTATTTAATTTATTTAGAATTTGAACATGGAAAACAAAAATAATTCACAAGTGAAATGTAATTGTGAAAAAAAATTGAAAACTAAATTTCTAAAGAAATGATTTAATTTTCAATAAATTTTGATTGACAAAGAAACAGTTTTTGCATTCAATTATAAAGGACACAATTCTTGTTATTTTAGAGTGTATGAATAGAGTCTGAATTCTTATCTTTTCCAAATGTTAAAAGTCAATAATCTTGAGAATTTGATTTTACAGACAAATACTGATTCTAGATAAGAATTTCTTGACTTCTTTTCTATTCTTAAATCCAAACTATAAGAACAAACCATCGTCAGCTTGCATCAGTGTAATGCAATCAAGTTGACCAAAGCTGGCAAAATTATAAGCTTCTTTCTCCAGGAACACGCACCAGAAGGGGAAAAAATGAGGTTTCCAAAGAAACTAGTACAGCAAGTTGTCATTTGGAGACAGCATTGTGATTTCCCAAGAGAAATTGTTGTCCAAGTTGTGTGTGGCATTGTGAAAGGCTTTGGAAGAGTTGGCACTAGAAATCAAACATGGCCAATGATTGGGTTGGCTAGGGAAGAAACATCAAAACATGTGCATGAATTGATTAAGTGGGCAGAAGAGGGAACAGCATTTATGAGCATCTGTGTGTTTATTTGCACATGTGTCTACTTGAATGAGTCAATTTTGATAAGAGGAACAAAATGAGTATATTCGTGTATATGTTGTATGCAAATGAGTTGAGTAGGTATGTAAAAGGTTTATATAGTGTGTGCATATATAGATGTGTGTTATAAATATACACATACAATGCTTACTCATTATTAGAGACAATGTTTTGTTTTTTTTAATATTTTCATGTGTTTTTATAGATATGAATTAGTGTATGAGAGTGGATCAATATGTCCATAGCCTGATACATTTACTATCTGAATTTTAACCTGGGATGCAATTTCATCATCCAACTGCCAAACATTTGATCCATATGATTTATGGAAATTATTGGGTTAGGTACCTTGAAAGTGGAGGAGCTTATGTTGAAAAAAATAAATCTTGTACAAAATAAATTGTTTTTATTATTAGGCTGCAGATTTATTTATATACCTACATACAAATGTTTTTATATGTATGTTTTGAACAATAAAAAATTAAAATTTTCAGATACACTGGGTTGAATATTAATATTTTTTGTTTTATTATTTCAATTAGGTTCCTCAACTAGTTTTGGCCAGTATAACCATCATCAGGAGAAAAAATCCCTGCTTGTTATATGTATATGGTAAAAGTATAGTTTTAAGGTATGCTATATTTATGGGTTAAAATGCTCAATATCAGGGATACAATGTATATAAATATAAAATAGGTATATATCAACCACATAGAACCGAACAAGAAATAACTTTACATACACATATCTTCCAACCACCTGCCATCAATAATCAAGCAAATCTTGCAATCAATTAACTGCAGGTTATCTGACTATTCTTCCAATAAAACTATCTTTAATGAAGCAAAGAAAGATTATGAAACTGCCATAAAAGATAGTGGATTATTGGCAACACTCACATACATTTCACATAGCAAAAAAAGCCAACCAATAAACATCATATGGTTCAATCCACCATACAACAAGAAAAAAAGTTAAACTCATGCACAAACACTTCCCTGCATCAAGCATTCTCCACAAGATATTCAACAAAAACACAGTAAAAGTCAGCTACAATTGCATCGAGAACATGACACAAATAAAAGTACAAAAGAAAAACAACCAACAAACCACCTATACAAACCCATGTATAACTACTGAGCAAAGAATGAATGTCCTTTAAACACTAATTGCTTGCAGAACAATGTAATATACCAAGCCAGTTTAAAATCAGCAGATAACAAAGAAAAAATATATTGTTAGGAGTAAATGAAGGACTCTGGAAACAGAGAAACTATGCACACAAAGTATCCTTTAAAAATAGTAAATATGGAAACAGCACAATGCTTTCTAGACATATCTAGTAGATTGAAAACAAAAACCAAATTATACCAATAATATCAGAAAATACAGAAAACAGCCTCAACCTACAAGAATAAATCCAAAAACTGAAACCACTTTACATAAACTACTAAATCAGAACTCAGAACTCATCTCAAAATGAAAACAAACATGAAAACTAATTTTTACCATGTTACTTAAAAATCGAAAACTAAAAATGAATTATTTCATTTACATTTATCATTTATTAATAATTTTATTATTTATTATTATTTCATTTTTATTTACTTTTGTTTATTCTTATAAGTAAAATAAATTAATACAAACCAATAAATAAGTAAATAAATTATGTAAATAAACAAATTAACAAACCATGAATACATGCATAAACACAAGTAAGCCTAATAACAACAACCAATAATAAAATAATCAACAATAAATAAAAAAATTAACAAACAACAACTAGTCTTTCCAATCCTGCATTCAATTTCTTTGCCCATTTTAGCATTGTTGCATACAATGGAGCCAAGTTAAGTGAAAGAAGAAATGATTGTCAAGACTTTTCCCTCAACATAATCCATGGAATCATTGGCTGGAGGAGGTTACAGACAGGTTAATGGGCAAGTTTCATTTTTTTATGCTGATTGTCAGGCTGAAACCTTTTGATGCATGAGAGAATCTGTTCAAGAAATTAGAGACAATGAATGGGTCTGACACCTCTCTACTAGATTTAACTGAAGCCCTTATCCTTTGGTGGAAAAACATTTTAACATTAAGAAACCTTTCAGGAACATCCAGCTTCCTAAGGATGGCCCTAAGAAAATCCCTTGAAACAGTATCAGCTTAGTGAGATCAATGAAATTAATAAATAAACCCATGTCATTCTCTTATGCTTTTTACTGTAGTTGCCTCAAACTGAAGATCATGTCCACACTGAGATTCAGACAAGACTGAATCAGCCAGAGAAGAGCTGGGTCTGTTCAAGATGATCCAGCCAAGAATTTTTCCAGTAACACACAGAAGAGAGATATCTCTATGGTTGTCACATTTGCATTTATTGCCTTGGTGCTTATAGAGATGGACAAGAGAAGCGTCTTTAAACTCCTTAGGAACTGATCCTGAATCTCAGATTAAAGAAAAGAGATCACAAAGTTTATGAATCAGGTGATTGCTGCCACATTAGTCCTCAGGTAATGATGCCATACCAGTAAACTGGTATGGCATCATTACCAGAGGACTTCCCATTTGTCAGTTGTTTTATGACCCTTTTTATCTCAGCAGTAGATGGAGTATGTGATAAAACTTCAGGAATAGACCTCTGTGGTAAGTTGTTAAGATTCTCGCCAATATTCAGATCTATGTTTAGAACATTTGAGAAGTGTTCTTCTCAGAATTTAGTGATCTCTATTTTTGTCTGTTTAAAGGTTGCTCTTGGAAGAAAAGATGGGAATTGAGCCATTTGACACAGGTCCAAAGACACCGCTTACATTCTGATAAAATGATCTAAAGTCACATCTGTCACTATCTTCCTGCAATTCCTGTGCCTTCTCTCACCATCATGGTTATTTCATTTTCTCTAGTTGAAATTGGCATAGGTTTCTGGCTTTCTTGAATACATTGCACATTTTAACATTGTTCTTATCTAATGTCCATTGATGATGGAACTTGTGCATATTATCCAAAACAGGAAGAATACTTGGATCACTTGAGTCAAACAAGTCTTGATGTTTCCTCTTGACATATTCAAGTATTTCCTGGGATGACTTGTATATAACACTTTTGAAAAACACCATGTTGTTTCAATGGCTGCATTGTCTAGGATATCTGCAAGCTTGCTGCCAAAAAGGGTCTGAAAAGATTTTAAGGTGTCAGTGTTGTTTTTTTTTCTTCTTTTATTTTACACGCCTGACTTAACCAAACACATAAAATAAAAAAATAATATTAGAGAATTACAAAATGGCAGCAGTGCAATAATCAGGAAATTAGTATTTATGTTTAAAATTCAATTATATTTAACCTTATATAACCAATAGTTTAAGAATATACTTTTTATTCTATATGCTTTTATTAAGCTTAGTAGAATGAATAATTTTATTTATGATATTACATTAGAAGAATAAAAAAGAAATTAATTAAAAAATAGTGAAATGATACTTTTGTATGTAATTTATTGCCTTATTTTTTAAAATATTTAAAATATTTTCTTATTTTGATGTCATAAAATATTTGCACCCAATGAGATCTTTTTTTAATTATTCAGAACTTAAGACCAAGGCTTTGTGTGCCACCCTCTGAGTCACTTCCTTGTAGATATAATTGACCCACTGATCGGAAAGTCTCCTTCATATATCAGGAAATCCACCCACTTCGTGGAAATAATCAAAGATGCTCCCATCCTATCCAACCAGATGATGAGCTTGGATGTGGTGAGTTTGTTCACCAAGGTACTCACGGAGGAGGCACTCTCAGTAGTCAGAGAAAGATTGGCCTCTGACTCATTCCTAGAAGAACGGACCAGTATTCCAATAGATAATCTGATGGAGATGTTGACTTTCTGTACACAAACAACACACTTTGGAATGGGATCACACATATATCGACAGGATGAGGGCTTAGCAATGTGCTTGCCATTATCACCAGCAATGGCGAATATATACATGGAATACTTTGAAGAAATAGCATTAGAATCTATATCTCTAAAGCCAACTCTGTGGTTAACATATGTAGATGACACCTTCATACTCTGGCCACACCAGGAAGATATTCAGATTCTACTGGACCATGTGAACTCAATAAGAACTTCAATACAGTTCATGATGGAGAAAGTAAGTAACAATACACTCCATCTAATTCCAGGATGTTCTAATATCTCGAACAAAGCATGGGTTCAAGACATCCATAAACCGTAAACCGACATTCAGTGGACAGTACCTCAATTTCAACTCCCACCATCCATACAGTGTAAAGAAAGGGATCATCTGCTGCTTACAAAACCAAGCAAAAGTCATAAGTGGCAACCCAGAGACATTAGATAAAGAATTGGTTAGTATAAGTAGTACCCTACAATGTAACAACTACCCAGGGTACATGGCAACAGCCTAAAAAACTGGGATAGGCAGGTACAAGAGGAGTACGAGGACAACAACACTCAGAAAACAGTCTGCCTGCCTTATGTGAAGGGGTTATCAGAGAAAATACAAAGGATCTGTGGTCCATATAACATCAGGACAACCTTCAAAAGCTGGACGACACTTTGTAGATATCTCTCCCAAGTAAGACCCCTAAAAGAGGAGAACATGACTAAACACTGTGTGTATACTATCCCGTGCAGCTGCAGAAAGAAATATAAAGGGGAGACAGGCTGCCCCCTTAAGGTAAGGCTTCAAGAACACCAGAAAACTTTAACACAAGGGGAAGTGGAAAAATCAGGCATGGCTGACCACATATGGAGAGAAAAGGGAGATCACCGCCCTCTGTAGGATCAGGTTGAGATCATAGACAAAGAACACCATTGGAAAATTCATAAACTTAAGGAATCAGCACATATGTTAGGCCACAAAATCTCCTGAGCCGACCAAGCATAGAAATCAATACAATATGGGAACCAGTAATAAGGAGTGCCAGAGAAAAGTGATAACAACAACAAAAATTGCAATATAAGCTCTGGTAAAAACATGCAATGTTAACAGCAAAAAATTGCAGTATGAGCACTGGTAAAAAAATGGTTGCTGAGACATTAGGTTTATAATACCCAGGAATTCATACACAAATGTCCTCAAAGGTACATGGAACAGTGAATAAAGGTGTTGGTTAGGTGCAGTGACAGGACAAAAAAGGGTGTGAGTTCAATACCCGGTTAATCCAGTGGAGAACTTGCAGAGGGGAATTAACAGGAGATAACTGATAACTGACATCCATTAAAAAAAAAAAAAATCATAGCACGTGGAACTAGAACAGTGTACCCTAGTGAGTGAAATAAAAGGTTCAGTTTGATATTCCAACCACTTGAAGAAGGCCGGAGTGTACAACAGCCGAAACATTGTAATAAATATGGCGACAAAGATGATGACAATAGTCCAAATAATGTAAATAGTGTACGTAATACCTCATCTCAGAAATATAGACAGATTCAGAACTTCAGAGTTATTGAATTATCAAATATTAAATTATTCTGCTAATAGGGGGAGAATAGTCAAAGGCATTAATTCAGAATTAGTTTCTTTTTGAACATCCATACAAAAAATAATCTAGTAGTTGCTAAAATGAAAAAACAGAATTATAATTTGTCTATATTTCTGAGATGAGGTATTATAAATATTTACACTATTTACATTGTTTGGACTGTTGTCCTCATCTTTATTGTCATATTCACAATGCTTCAGCTATTTTACGCTCTGGCCTTCTTCAGGTGATATTTGTTGGAATTTTGAACAAAACTGTTTATTTAGTCCATGGGCGGTAAATTGTTCTCATTCTATGTACCATGCCTTTGGATATCTGAGTTTTAGTTAATTTGCCTTGATAACTCTCATGAGAGGAAATAGAAAAATCAGGCATGGCTGACTACATATGGAGAGAAAAGGGAGATCACCAACCTCTGTGGGATGAAGCTGAAATAACAAACAGAGAACATCACTGGAAAATATGAAATCTCAGGGCATATGCAAGGTTACAAAAATTTCCTAAGCCAGCCAAGTGTAAAAATGAATACAATATGGGAACCAGTAATACAGAGAGCTAAAGAATAACAACAAATGAGGTGAAAAATTATAGAGGAAAAAAATTGTAATATGAGCTCTGACAAAAAATAGATACTGAGATATTTGATTTTGAAAGTCCTAAAAATTCCCTCACAAGGACCAATGGATAAAAGTGTTTGTTGATTGAAAAGTGACTTGTGAGTTCAATCCCTAGTTTCAGCAGAGAGAACAAAATCTTAGAGAGTTATCAAGGGGAATTAACTAAAACTGGTATGTAGTATTAGAACAATACTGTGGACTAAATAAAGGGTTTGGTTCAAAATATCAGCAAATATCTCCTGAAAAAGGCCAGAATGTACAATGGCCAAAATATTGAAGGGTGCAAGGCTGACCAGCAAAATAAAATAATCCATTCAGTATACGATTCATTCATTAATGAATAATTTCTTTTTTAACTTTTTTTTTTAAACTGGATAATTCCTTGAATTTTGATAAATGTTTCAAAATAAGGTGGAGAGGAGTTAGTAATTTTTGTTTATTTCATTTTGGAAAAAACACAGCCATTTTGGTGGTGCCTAGTGTATGTATATATGTACATCTATGTGTGTGTGTATATATATATATATATATATATTTATATAGTATCTACCACATATGAAACATAAATAAAAGAAGACAGATTGTGGTATGATGGAAAGATTATATTTGCAAATTAAAGAATGAGTAAATTTTTTTTCTATTTCTCAACGGGTGAGCAATACTTGTCAGTGGAAATTTACAACCTTTCATAGCATATTAACGCATTTCAGGTGTTATCAAACATGCCTCATCTTCAATGAAATTCTTCAAATTCTGAAGTGTTTCCAGTTTTCTTTGGCATACTTACTATGGTTCCAAACAAAAACAAAACAAACTGAAGGTGTGATTATCAGGGATCTTGTAGCACACATCATTGGCCCTGCTCTTCCAAGTCATCAATTGAGTACTTTTCTATCCTTTCACTGACAACATGTGAGTAATATGCAGGTGCATCGACTTACTGACAGATTGTTGCTTGAAAAGATTTTCTGAAGAGTTCTAGAAAAAAAACAGTGATCCAACATATTTGAATAGTTTTCACTTGTAATCTTTCCATTAATATGGTAGCTACTTATATACATATATATATATATATATATATATATATATATATATACATATATATATACATACATATATATATACACATATATATATATATATGGGAGGAAGTGTGAGTTTGTAAACAGTGACTATGCTAATAATGCAAGGTTCTACGGTAAAGCGAATCGAGTTCTTTCAGTCACTGTGTGTTTATCTAAAAATAAAGACACTTAAATTCACCTTCATCTCTGCCATGCGCCAACACCTTAGGGGTAGAACCTCAGATTGATACCAACTCAGCTGGGTTTCAATCCTAGCTAGAGTAACCGGACTTCTAGCTACACTGATGAGCTGTGATACAGTGAAACAGTCTGTCTGTGGATTACAATATATATATATAGAAAGAGAGAGATCGAGGGAGAGACAGACAGACAGACAGACTGTGTGGCCATAGCAAACTGTATTACATGGTGATGGCTAGTCTTTCATATGTGATGGTTAGTCTCAATATAATCTTCAGACCAAGCATGTCTATACTCTCTATATCAATGCACACAATTTACTGATAAATTCTGAAACAAATATTGTTTAAAATTTGCTATATTGACTTATATTTGCTACATATGCTCTTCCTCTATAAATAAACCAAATTTTAAGGAATATTTATTTCTATATAATGCTATTGTATGCAGTCTAATGAGAAGCCAAGAATAAATCTCTTATTCATAACATTATTGTTTATTCAACTCCAAATTTTGTCAATTGCTATCAGTGTGTGTCTTTGGGATTTTCTCAAAACATAGATTCTACATTCTTGCAAGGATGTAAGAGACTCTCTTCTTTTTCTTTTTGGGTGGGTGTTTATATATCTACCCGTCACCCACTTTGTGCCACAAGGACACATCCCAAATATAGCTGGGATAACCACCTATTTGCATTTTGGATGTAGCTACTGACATTTGGTGAGGTGAGGATTTCAGGTCATCTCACTGATACACATGGCTTCTAGGAAGCTCAGCTGTAATAGTGAATGTAAAGTTCATTTTGGCAATGTCTGTGGTGAGTTTATATATATTGTATCACACATTAAGTGTTGGTGTCGATAAAATGTGTTTGAATGATGGACTTAAAATATGTAAGATAGATATGTTTTATAAATACTTAGATGTTAATATTTAGATTTAGATTATAATTCTACCTTTGTAACTTATGTCAATAATATGTGTGGGTGTGTATGTTTTTTCACTTTTTTCTTTTTATTTTACATGCAAAATTCATAATTTTTTCTTATAGTTATGTATATTTTAAATACAAAATTTAAAGATTTTTCTTTTTCTTTAACAAAAATCCCATATAAAATATGGATTGACCCACCATTGCCATAACATGTAGCAAAATTTAAATTATCTAATTATCAATCTCAATTCAGTACCTGAAGATTATGTAGTACATGAAACTCTCTTTGAGTCGTGCTACCAGTGATTATATATATATATATATATATATATATATATATATATTCCATATATTTTGACAGAAAATTTTCATTTAAGCATGTCTTATTAAACAATTGAGACATGTGTTTGTTTATTTTTAATAAGATCCTTTCGTAATCCCATATAAGCTTTGTTGTTTCATGACTAAAGAGTGTAAGGAAGGAATCATGAATAAATAAAACCATGGTATCTTCCTTGCACTCTTTAATCAGGAAACAACAAAGCTTATACATGATTATGAAAGGATCTTATTAAAAATAAACAAACACACGTCTCAATTGTTTAATCAGCCATGCTTATATATATATATATATATATATATATATATATATACACACACAAGACAGACATGCTTGCAGAGGTGTTGAGGTCTCACACTTACTTACACACATCACACAGACTGCAAAAAAATTATAAGATAACATACACTTAACACACACATCCCATTCTCAGCAATCAATAAAACTCTCAAGATGACCAAATGAAAACTACAGATAAAGTTCACTTTCTTCAGAGACAGTCATTCACTCCTGTAGTTCGCTGCTACTAATTAGCAGAGATTTTTTTTTCCATCCTGATCGTGGCCATGCTGGCCAAAACTAGTTGAGGAATCTAATTGAATTAATAAAGCAAAAAAGTATTAATGTGTCTAAAAAATTTTAATTTTTATATATTTTTTATTGTTCAAAACACATATTCAAGTATATTTAGTTGAATAATCTAGACATATTATGTCTATTTATTTGTATTTTAATCCTCTCAAATTCATGGATCAATTATGTTATTTAACGGATTAAGAAAGACACCATAGTTTTGGTTATTTCTTTTATTTTCCCAAGTATTTTCACTCTCATCCAAGGATCATCTTCAGGGGTGAATTGCTAAGACAAAAATTTAATATAATTGATAATTGTGAATTTTTTGGTAAATGCACATGAAACTACGCTCCATTATAGTCAGTATAAAAATTAATGTTAAAAATATGTAAGGGAGGTAACTTAACTTATATTTTTTATTATCAATGTTTTAAAATACTCAACTTGCAATTTAAAAAAAAAAAGATTTTACAATTTATAGGTATTTTAAAACATTGTTGCTATACTTATAATTAATCTTATTTAGTGTTGGTTGCATTTTTTTATATAAAGCACTTCAAGAATTTGAAGTTTTTTCTTTTTTTATTATCATGGTGGAAGAGTATACTAGTATTGTCAATTAATATTTCTCTAAAATGTGAATGTGGACAGAAATGTTCTTTTAAATGTTGTGCAATAGAACTTGAATCCGACATATGTAATGTAAGCCTTCTTGATAATGTTGTCATCGTGAAACCAACTAATATATATATATTTACTTTTTTGTCATGCTTGAATGAAGATATACTGCATATATATATATATATATATATATATGTGTGTGTGTGTGTTGTTCAAAATTTGCTATTTTTATGTTATATGAGGGAAGAATGTTCAATATCTGAGATTTATAGACACTGTGAACATAGGAGTCAACACTACATGATGATTGTTAGTTTCACACAGCCAAAAAATCAACATCCTTTTGTTAAGTTTTCCAAGAAGTTGGACTTAAACCTTTCTAAAAAATAGAAACTATGATCTGAAATCATAAAACTGTGATGGCACCTACCTTGCATCCACCATAAAAATTAAGACTGTGAAATCATGATAGTAAACACCTGAAACCTCTGTGTATGGACCAGCTATAACAAATTTATAAATGAATAAGGAAATTGAACATAGAATAGGCTGTTCTAGGTGTCGTTTCACCAAGCCATAACATTTACCTAAAAACTCGATACATGTTCTTAAATAGTCTCACCAGATAAAAATGTCTTTGAGTGAATGAAGCATGTCAATCTTAGTGAAAACCATCCATTTTTTGAATCTCATGGACTGCACTATAGAATCACAAAAAAACTTTACCAACTTTACTATAACAGAAATGACATCATTTGAAAGTTTTCATCAACAGTTGTAACTGAAATGGAGAGCATATATAACTTGAAGAGAGATTAATGACATAATCAAGATGTTGACATTTCATACTGCTTTAAACAAAAGATTAGGAAGGAAGTCCCCATCACTGCTGGAAAGAGTGATAATTGTTAGTGCACTTGAGAAGCCTATTTTCACGAAAAATTATTTAGAAAGATTTGAAATATTTCAACCGAAAGTAGCACTTGACAAACTAGAATCCTTCTGGAACAATGTTCTGTCTACTGATGAAACAAAAACAAAACTTTTTTTGGCAATGCAAGCCAACAATGTTTATAGATGGTAAAATGAAGCATCTAAAGAAAAGAACAGCCTACCAACAGTTAAGCATGGTAGAGGATCCATAATGTTGTGGGGACTGCCTTGCTGCATTCGGTACTGGGGGCCTTGACTGTATCATAGAACTCATAAAATCTGAGGATTATCAAGAGATTTTAGAGTAAAATGTGCTACCCAGAGGAAGAAAACAGTTGAAGATCATAGGTCCTCTAGCAAAGTATATATCAAAAACAGCACAGACGAATGGTTGAAAAGGAAAAAATGGATTGTTTTATACTGGTCAGCAATGTGTCCTGATCTCAATGCCACTGAAAATACATGGGGTCAGCATAAATCTGCCATCATGGAAAGGAATCCTGCAAAAATTCAAGAGTTTGAATAAACTGCAAATGAAGACTGAGAGAAAATACCAGCTGAGAAGTGCAAGAAGCTTACAGATGGCTACCAGAGATGTTTGAAGGTAATCATTGTTGCCAAAGGGAATACAACTAAATATTAAGGAATGGCGCCATTAATATTGTCCATGTTATTTTTTCATTTTCCTCTTTGAAATTACATGCAAGTTGAAAAAATCTTTGGTTAAATTACATTTGGACTATCCATTAAAATTCTGATGGTACAAATTTAGTTATTTTACACTTATTTTTGAAAATGTCACAAAAAAAATGAAGGTGCCAATAACAAAAACTAATATATATATATATATATATATATATATATATATATACACATTAAAAATTAAGAGATTAGTTGAATGCACTACCTTGGGATCCTCAGGTGATTTTTATCAAATGACCTCTTAACATGTTTTTTTTTGTTTTTTGTTTTTTTTTCTTAAATGTGGATTCAGTTGATCTGCTGATTTTTAAAGTTAAAAGCTCTACATGTTATTTTTACTTTTATTTTATTTTTTTTACATGTATATTGAGCCCTTTTTATACCCCACTGTTTCCTGGTTTGATTCATCTCTGACCATTAACCCTTTATGTATTATATATATATTACTTTAAACATATTTAGTAGATACATATGATTGACCTGTTATCTGTTTTTTAAACAATGTAAATCTATATCTACTAGCTTGTATATTTGACTGACTTAATTTTCATACAATACAAAATTTATCAGACCTGGGCTTTGAGAGATCTGAAAAAGATATGTGCATTTCTTAAATAGTGTAATTGAATTTTGGTTGACTGTGTAAGTCTTGTGTCTGAGCAGTCTAAAAGTACATCAAGCTATATATTGTTTTCCCCTATAAGAGGGATGCATGTTCAAACCCTGCCAGAAGGTACATTTTCTTTATTATGACTCTCAAATGCACAGGCCAGCAGACATAGATCTACATTGTTTAAAAAGAAGCTTTGTCTACTCAAACATCTGTATGCACTAAATACAACATTTGGAGTGATAAGAAATAATCGTGGATTATAAATAAAATCCATTATTTCCTTACAAATATATAAAATAAGAAGATGAGATATATAAGAGAGAGAGAGAGAGAGAATTAATGCAAATATAAAGTTTGTCACTTAGCTGATGTGTGTTACCTTCTGCATCCTGATGATAGAGTTTTGTAGATGAACCCTGCCATAGTCTTGGATAACGGTACACAATTCACTGCTTACGAATTTAAAGAATTTTGTAAAATTATCTCGATTGAACACATTACTACCCCACCATATCATCCAAGGTCAAAGAGACAAGCTGAATGGTTTGTGGATACTTTTAAGAGAGCTTTGAAAAAAAGCAAGTAATGAAAAAATGACTAAAGAAGCACTACAAAAATTCTTGAGAGTATACTGGATAACACAAACAAAATACACCGAAAGGCATGTCACCGGCAGAATTGATGTTTGCAAGAAAAATTAAATCAGGTCAAAAAGAACAGATAATAAAAATGAGATACAATTTTTCAAAACTGGTGCGAAAGTGTTTTTCTGAGTATATAAAAATGGAAAAGAAATGTGGGGGAACTGCATAAGGGCCACAAATTGGAAAAATTGTTAAAAGGGGGGAAAAAATGGGAACATGATGGGCATTGGATTCAGTTAAAGAAAAAGGTTTATTGAAGAAAGGCTCACAAAAAAGGAACCTATGCAAATACTGTATGATATTTTTGATGTACCAACACCCCAAGAATTTGTTGAATGTACAAGTAGAATTACCAGAAAAAGGAAACGTATGGAAAAACTAGAGGTTGAACAAAATGAAAGAAATACAAGTTCAGAACTTGCCAAAAAGAGGAAGGGCTGAATACTAAGAAATAAAATAAAATATTTACTAGTGAAAAAACAAATTTCAAAAGCAGGGATTTTGTGGAGTAAATAAGATACCCCCAGTAATACAAATGAACTAGACAAGACACCTTAAATAAAGAACTCAAAGTGAGTCAGTAGTACTCTGTCAGAGTCAGTCAACGAGAAAGAATTGATGACATCACAGCAAGTAGCCTAAACGAAACATAATATTATAACTGCTAGGAGTGAGTTCTAACAGACACTTCAGCAATCACTCTATCCACTCATCAGGGGTTATCAGCAATTGACTGTTTATATTTCTCATTTGTCTCTTATATAGGTACTTTTCATTGGTGCAAGGTTGATTTTATGTTTCCCCCTTTCATAGTTGTGTGTGTGTTCGTGGAATATACATATCTGGTGAATATTTGCTTGTAAATTTTAGTGTTTGTATAAAGGAAGATATAGAATAAGGAAGAAATAGAAAATATTTATAAATTTAACATGTTTCACTTTTATTTAAGCTTCCTCAGAAATTTTTCTGAAAATGAGTCATGGTAGAGAAAGTTCTGTTAACTTGAGTTCTGTGGTGTTTGTTTTTCATTGGCCAGGTAGACCTCATGTGTTTTTGTTTTGTGATGTTCACATGTATGCATCTGGATACTAATGGGTATTTTTATGTCAGACTGGTTATGTACAAGTGTTTAATTCCTGAAGATGGTAGTGGGATGATGACTTGTCTGTACGTTTGTGTATTATATATCTAATTGGTTTTGTGAGTACACATGTTGGTTGTGGGATATTTGAGGTGTGTTGGAATAAAAGACTTAATTTATATTAGCCACAGGTATCAGGATATTATAGTCTTTATGTATGGGTTTTATGAAAGATGGTGATATAAAAAAGTGTGTCTGATGTGTTTTTATCGATGGAAAGATATTTATTAATATTTCTTCTAAATATTTTCTTCATAGTAAAGCATGTTCTTTTTTTGACTAGGGTGGCATTTTTTAAAATCAAAGTTATGGACTATTTTATTTCTGTGCTTTGCAGGAGGAAGATATATGCACAGAGTGAAGTTTATATGTAAGTAGGAATGCAAAGGTTAGGTACTTGTCATCAAGTAATGTTTGGCAGGTCATTGAGTTCAGCTACATCCCTTTGGTGTCCCACTATTGTAGCCTTGTGCCAGACTAAGCTAAACTTGCCATAAATCAGTGGTTATCATGCATGTCTCTTCAACTGTTATTGAGGTTGATCTTTACTTGGTGTTCTATTATTTTGGCCTTGTACCAAACTGAATTAACCTTAGTAATTAATAAGTAGATAATGGTGTGTACATGGAGGTTCCCACCAAATTTGAAATCTGTAGTATACATATGTTAATATTTATAAAATTATGGGTAATATGCAGAGGTTATTCGAGGCTTATTATAACTGAAAAAGCAAAGGAACGTAGAATTAATAACTTGAAAACTTTCTCCTCGGTAGTTGCTGATTTCGGTAGCTTGTGCTCAAGACAATATAAAAGCCAGTATCTCAAATGCTGTATTTTCGAGGCTTGTACACCCTCTTCACTTACAAACTTGGCAAAGCACAATTGTGGTCCTATGCTAGTCATGGCACTTGGTGTGGTTTTAGTTCTGTAACTACCACATACATTTCCAACTAGGTGTTCTGTCAACTGCTTCTGTGTCCACACTGTGTTTGGAAGATCCACAGAAAGGAGATGACACAGTTTGGCTGGAACTTCTTCTGATGGTCATATCCTGACCATCAGAAGAAGTTCGGTACAAGTTGCTAGAAGGGTCAGCAACTTAAAGAATCAAGCAACTCTCTGTTAACAAATAATAAAACTATTTATTATAACATGATTGTGGAACAATATATAAAGAATAGAAAATGTTAATTTTTACCAGTTGGTTATTGAAAGAAGACAGTTCTTTTCAATAGGCATTAATGTCAGCAAGTGGAAGAGAAGAAAAGAATAAGACAATAATAAGTTTTGTTTGCATTACAGACTTATGATAATCATCATGTGATTATTGCTATTTGAGTAGTTGGTTTAGAATCTGGGATTTTCTTCAATGAGCCGAGTCTTCATAACGTCTTCTACTGGCTGGAGAGGATCTGGTGTCAGAGTGGAAGATATGCTTCTTGACTTTTCATCTCTACTCTACTTGTTGTAGAACTCAGTGTGTCAGCCTTTATAGACAAAATTCCCAGACCAAAAAGCTTCTGATTGGTGATCCAATTACAGACCATTTTGTGTCATATTCTCATTGGTCAACCAGCCATAGTTTGGGTTATAATTTATGGAAGTGGGAGAAAACCACTTTTAAATGCCTGATTCAACACTGTTTTTATTTATCATAAACTTATTATTATTATCAGCAGGTGTTTTGAATTTTGGCAGACTCAAACTTATTAAACCCAGATACCTTTAAAATAACCAAATCATAGGAAAATGTTTTGTTTTCAATAAAATCTTATTCTTGATAGAATTTTGTTAGAAAAAAAAAAGATTTTCTTAATAATTTTTAAGTGCCAATTAAAAATCTCATCATGTCACACAATCTTCCTCACTTGATTTCTCTTCATTTGGCCTTGTGCCAGCCTAAACTGGGAATTGTGAACATTGATAGAGAAATTATTTAATGAGACCTTTCTTGTATTACAACCTGCTCATTTGTTCGGTTTCATCTCTGGTGGGAACTCATTTTTTTTCTCTCTTTCTCACCACAAATCCATTTATGTCCTACTCTCTCCCTATACAACTCTCTTCACTCTATTGTTTCCATTTCTCTCTCTGCAACACCTTTCACTCTGTTGCTACAGCTCCTTTCACTCTCTCTCAGTAATTCCTTTCACTCTCTTTCTAACTCTCTCTCTCTGCAACTCCTTTCTCTCACTCTCTCTGAAACAAGTCCTTTCTCTCTCTATCTATAACTCCCTTCACTCTCGCTCCCTCTGCAACTTCTTTCACTCTCTTTGCTTATGGTTCCGTCATGTTAAATCACTAGTTCCTGTACAATCACTAAAGTTAAGCAACCTGAGCAGTACCTAGATGGGTGACCACTTGGTAATACCAGTTGCTGTAAGCTTGGATGTGTAGGTGGTGTAGTTGATAATGGCTCGGAATTATTAATTGTGGAGTTGGGTTCATTGTATTCACTTACACACAGACACTCTTGAAAAATGTATGAATTCACCTCTTCTACCTCCTATGGGTTAATTAGTTTGGTTTGGTTGTTTTGTTTAATGGCATTCCAACCTTAGTGGTCACTTTATGCCGAAGTTAATTAGTAAAACATATCACTGAATCATTATCTCCAAAATAATTCTAATAATCTAAAAATATTTTCTGACTTTGAATAACCTGCAAATGGTAAGTAAGCCATAGAAAACCAATCAATCAATCTCTCTCTCACTCTGTAACTTCTATCACTCTCTCTCTCTTTTTCTCTGCAACCATATTCTTTCTCTTGCTTTTCTTTCTACAACTCTTTTCCTTTTTTGTTCTCTGCAATTCTTTTTTTATTTTCCACAACATTTTTTTCTTTCTCACATTCTCTGCAACCTCCCTCTCTCTCTCTCTCTCTCTTTAAGATACCCATTTTTTTCTCTAAATAGTGATTTATTTGTCTCTTCTCAACTTTTTATAACAATACCTGCCAATTCATTCAAGATCTTTATCAATATCTAACCTGGATGACAACACTAAACAACCTACTAAATAGCTTAACTGACTTGAAATTTTGAGACATTTACTTTTTCTTTAAGCAAAATAAGAAAAAAAAAGACATCACAAAACAAAAAAAAGAAGAACACTATTTACATTATTCGGACTATTGTCCTCATCTTTGTCACCATATTAATTACAATGTTTCGGCTGTTGTATGCTCTGGCCTTCTTCAGGTGGTTGGAATGTCAAACTGAACCCTTTATTTTACTCACTGGAGTAGACTGTTCTAGTTCCACGTGCCATGTTTAATGGATGTCAGTTATCAGTTATCTCCTGTTAATTCCCCTCTCCAAGTTCTCCGCTGCCTTAACCGGGTATTGAACTCACACTCCTTTGGTCTTGTCACTGGATCTAACTTTCGCCTTTATCCACTGTGCCATGTGTCCTTGAGGAAATATAGACAGATACAGAAAAGGAAGAAATTTTAAATAATTATCTTTACTTTCCAATTCAAATGTTCAGGTGTAGTCAGTAACTAGTTCCTAAACCTTTTTTTTTCATTTTTTATTTATTTTTGAAGAATATTTTACTTCCACAAATTTTTAATTGTATAGAAAAATGAAATAAAAATGCAAGTGTATATTTTTTATCAGATCTCATATTTCAAATAGACATTTTTGAAAATTTATATGCATAGTTTTTTTGAGGGACAAACAAAATCACTACATGGATAGTAAATACTAAAAAAAATTGATTAATAAAATTTGTTTTTCTTTCTGAAAGAAGTTCTGTTCCTGTTATACATTGATTCTTTTTACTATTATCCTTACATTTTGTTGAATTATTATTACAATAGCTATTGTGCATTCCAACTGCTGACCATATTTAAATAAAAACTACAAAGATGGAAGACAGTGGACAAAAAATCAATAAATGAAAATCAAGAATATTTTCAGCCATTTCCCTTTTAAACATTTTTGAACAATTTTTATTTTAATATAGTTATTTTATAAGGATTATTTTTTTCATGATTATCCAAATTAAATTCTGCCCCATAAATGAGCAAAAACTTAAACAAAATAAAAAAAAAAACAAGTATGAAACCAGAGCAGTCAAGTGATTTGTATAAACAAAAGCAGCAAAATTCTTTAAAGCAGTTAGAATGTCTGTGAGAAGAAAATCAACATGTTTACATAGTATTACTTACTTGAATGTATTGCTGCTATATCTGGGCTGGTGCTGCCCAGTCATCACTGTCCAGCCTCAACAGAGTTCAAAAACGATTATGTGTCCTTGTGGATGATGAATTATTTTCCACTCTGCAACCACTATCTTACAGAAAAAAAGGAGCTAACCACTCACTACTCTATCTCTATTACTAACATGGCAAATGTTAAAAAACTGTTACCTTCCTTAATCTCATCAGCTTAGGCCTTCACAGCTAGAACCCACCTTGCCATGTTCACAGTTCCCTTCATGTTTTTTTTGGCAAAGAGTAAGTTCCACTCAAACAATGTCTTCTCCAGAATTACTACTTCTTTGTGAAATAGGTTCCCGAGAGGATGCTTCCCCAACCACTAGAATCTTAACCTCTTCAAATACAGGGTCAGCCAATATATATCCTCACAAAGTGCTCTTCATACATCATTGTTTTCTGTCCCTTAAAACAATCTCTCTCAGTAGATCTCTACTAGGGACTCTTCAGCCTTGTATTGGATGAACTAAAGTAAAAAAAAAATGTCATGTTATAATAGAAATGACTAAATAATTGTGTATTTTCATCAATTAATTTTAGAAAATAACTTATAATCAATTTAGATTTTTTCACTAATCACAGGTTTCTATGAACCAATATGTTTCTTTTTCCTCAAGTTTTCTTCTCTTCTTGAACATTGATTTTGTATTTAACCACAAATTTACAATGTTTTCAAAACAAACAAAAAAAGAAAAGATATAAATAAAACAAAATCGTATTATTTTACATCCAAAGAAGGCAATATAGAATATGTAGAATTTGGTTATAGTGACAGACAGTACCTGACTGTAATAGAAGTTAAGTTCAAGTTCAAGTTCATCTGCTGGGCAAATTGGTAGGTGGTTTATATAACAGCCTGGTAGAATCCATTCTGTTACCCGGGCTAGGCTTGTCTGAGTAACAGAATGGAATTTCCCAGGCTGTTATATAAACCACTGTAAATAATAAACTTCTATAAAACCCCTGTAAAATATAAACTTCTGTAAGTTTTGACTGGATGATGATTCCAGTGTGGATATTCTGTTCAATAAATATCCAGCATACTGTGACTATTCAAGAGATGGAAATGTATTGAGCTACAACCCTGTTTATTTTTATCAGCCAAAATTAAGGATCTCAAAGTAAAACATGATGCAAAATACAGACCCTAAAATGTATTAAGAACTTTTCAGAGACGTACCCCTCTAATTCTGTGACTGACAGCAATCTGTAGGAATGAGGAAAATTTCATGAAAATATTTTTGTACAATGTTTTTCATCCCTATATAGACCTTGCTACCCATAATGCACCATTGAATTAAATAATCATGCGAAAAGACAACATACATGGCCTGAATATTGTGTTCAAGCATGAAACAGACTGTTGCCACTTGGTATTGACCTCAGTGTCCACTTTCTATATTTACATATGCTCTATTCCCGATATTAACCACTTTTATCCATAAATATAGTGTACTTTAAATTTATATTATTTTTATCATTATTATATACATATATATATAGTATAAATTATTTTTTAATTTAGTATGAAAATGAGAAAATCAAAGAATTATAAAAAGAGTTGACTACTGTAGAATTTGGTAATATCAACAGACAATACTTGACTGTAATAGAAGTTGAGTCTGACTGACCAAGTTCAATATTTATTTGTATGATATATACAAAATGTGGCACGAGGCCTAAAAGGGGAGTGGGGAAGGACGGTCTTCATCTGTCTTAAATCTAAACTCAGCTAGTCGCAGACACTGACCCAATCAAGCCAACAATATTCCAATCACCAAAACAACACATTCACTCCTTACCTTTCTTACTACGTCCACCATAATACCTCAAATTCTCGATGATGTCCTAACTAGACCCCTTATGCACAATTATTGTTCGTGGGGGGGAGGGTCAAAATTAACAACTTTTAAAAAATGATCCCCAAATGAATATGTACAATGTGCTTTAAATATTTACACTAAACTAAACAAAACTGTGTTAGTAATAAAACCCCCCACAAACCATGAATGTGGCAGAAAACATCAGTTCACCGGACGAAATCAATGCGGGACTATGAAGAAATGAAAAAAGCATTCATACCTCCAAGCATTCACGCAGGCATACACACATTCATACACAACAATGACTGACCAAGTTCATCTGCTGGGCAAATTGGTAGGTGGTTTATATAACAGCCTGGGAGATTTCCATTCTGTTACTCAGGCAAGTCTATTCTGCAAGTTCTGATTGGCTGATGATTCTGGTGTGGATATTGTGCTCAATAAATATCCAACAGTACTGTGACTATTCAAGAGATGGAAATGTTTTAGAGAGATCCAACCAGAGATCGACTGTCGAACTCTATGCTTTAGCAGAGAGGAAGCCGGACGAGGCTTTGCCGAAGGGCAAGGTTTCGTCCGGGGAGATAGACAGGCCTTGAACCCATCTAGGCAGGTTCAAAAAGGCTATATTTTTGGCCGAGCCTACGGGCTCGGAGATACCCACATTAAACCGGCCTTGTGCCACATTTTATCCTCGTGGGTGGATAGATAAATACAGAGATGGAAATGTATTGAGCTACAACCTTGTTTATTTTTATCAGCCAACTGGATGCTAGTTAGAAACCTTGTAAAGGTGAATCTCACACTCTTAATTGTTCAAGACAATCCCATTAAAATTTGATTCAAAGTAACTAAACATTCTTTTGACTAATTGTAAATACCCTTTTAATGGATTAACTTTGGCTGGCATCAATTGTGATAAATAAAACAAAAAATTTATAAATCTAAATAAGTAGTAAACCCAGGTCACATTTACTCTGCATAGGCATTTTATACTTTTTGAAATCAGGATGATCCCAGGATTGAAAATCTGCCCTTCATCTGGTGCTTGAACATACAGTGGGGAATCAGTTAAAAATTCAAATTTTTAAAATAACAAAAAAAAATTAGTGATTTTAAGTTTTTAATTTATATTGAGTTTAAAGTAACACAAAAATTTTGTGAATTTAAAAATTTTTGCTTTAAATTCAGTTTAAACTGTCTCCAAAACTTTGTGAATTGAAGAAATCAATTTTATTTCTTCAAAATGCCAAAGAATCAGAGTTAAAGTGAAAAGTTTTGTGACAGAAGGTTTTGAAGTTCCATAGAGTTTGTGATATGAAGAAATAAATTAGAATATTGTTCCAAATCAGACTTTCAATTCAAATTGGCCTTTTGGTCTCAACTGAAATTATAGCTTAAATCAAAGTTAAAGTGAGGTTTTGAAATTCCATGTAGTGAATTGAGGAAGACAAAGTTATTTCTTCAAAATTATCCTTGCTATTTTCTAGTTTTAGGCCAGAGGCCCAATTAGCTTTCTGCAGGAGCTTAAAGAGTGCAGATTTTAAGCTAGTTCTAAATAAAATCATTATTTCAAAAATTTTAACAATCTGGATAGACAACAAAATGGCAGAAACTATATTGTTGTTTCCAAAGCAGAAACTCTTCAGTAATTTTAACATTGCTAAGTAATATGCAAATATTCATCAGAAATGCATTAGAGATTTAAGAAATAAAATAAATTATCAAAAGATTTTCAAGTCTCTTAAGAGGATTAAACTAAACAGACCTTTTTAATATTTTATTCTTTTCAGATTATCACAAATCAACATTTTTATAAAATGTCTTTTGGTTTTGAACTGAACCAGAAATATTTGGGTATCCAGTTACATTTTACAGCAAGAATGAATATATTCTGAACTTCTTACATATGGTAGCATCATTTTTCAACTTCAGTGGCTATACTCAGAGTTACAATTTTAGCTATTTCTGAGCTAAACAAGTAGTTCTTATGGTTTCTATGGCTGTCATGGATATTAGTCATATAAAAAATGATGTGCAGTTGACGTACCAGTTATCAGCATAGACAATGGAATTAGCATGCCAAGTTCAAATTCCAGCCAAGTTTATTATGTTCATTTTTATACTAATGTCCCTGGGAAAGGTACAAATCCATTTCTTCTGCCCTTAGTTTTGGGTTAAATAACAAGACAGATTGGGCTCTTTCAATTTAGGAGGGTAGCAACCAGTCTAAGAGATAGATAACTCTAAATTCAAATCCCTGCCAACATATCATGGACTGATATGACAGAGTAAGGAGCATTCCCCAGAGTTAGGGAAGGCCTGAGCCCTGTAGTGAACTGAAAAAGTGATTGGTATATATATTGAATATACACATTTTTTGGGGGTTTATTTTTATAGAATAGCATTAGAAATTAAATCTAGCAAATTATGATTGCTTTCTGTGTGGATTAAAATATTTTTATAGGCTGTAAAGGTTTAGAGGATAAAAAAATGAAAAAAAAAATAAAAGAGAATGAGTATTTCCATAAAAAAAAAAAATGCTCAAAATTAAGTGTTGAACAGGAAGAATTGATCTATTGAGGATTTAAAAAAAAATTCATTCCTTCAATTTTTTCTTTCCTTGTGTTTTAATAATTCCTTTAAATTTTCTCTAAATTAAATAAAATTTCTATACATATGTAAATTCAGATAACTCTACCTGATAATGATAATTTTCATGAAAAATTAATCCATGGGTTCAATCAAAAAGCACCTTCCTATCTGACATCTGGTTTTTGACCATCAAATATTTTGGTCCAAAATGTGTCAAATGATAATATATAAGTTATAAAAATTAATGATTCATTAATAAAATTAATTTGTGGAATTACCTTGGAAGAACACTTGACAACACAAATAAAGGAACACTAACAGCAAAGATTCAATGAAGGGTTTTTTCTCAAAATAATACAAAATTTAAGGGAGACTGTACAAAAGACAAGAAAAATAAGGAAACTGGTTTGAAAGCTTCAGTGTAAAACATCTTGCCAGAGAAATTCAGATAAAACAAAATCAGTCATGATATTTTGGTATTTCACCTTTCATTAAAATTATAGGGATTTACTTTTATACCTTGCCATGGAGTAATGGTTAGCAAGCTAGTCTCACGGGTCTCACAGACTATTTGATTTTTATTGAATACTCCATACTTGTGGACATGGGTCTTCCTAAGCTTACTAAATATTTGTATATATTTACTTGGCTTGACAAAGTCTGGAACAGAGATATTAAAGCACTTGGTGAGAATCAAACTATCTTCCTGACTAGTTTGCTAAATATTGTTTTGATGATATGGAAGCCTCTTATTAAAATTATGATATGCAGGATGTAAATAACATAACTAATACATTTGAAACCCAAAATAGAAAAATAAGTATTGCTGCCATATTTCAGTTGGAGCTTCCCAGTCCTCACTTGTCTGTCTTGATTCAAAAACATCTACACAGCCATGTGGGTGATGAACACCACACAACTGCTTTCTCAATGACTAAACATTACAAGCCTCTTGCTAATTTATCGCTATTTCCATGACAAGTGTTCTGATGAGCTATATTTCTTAGTCCCACCACCCGTCAACTTCGTGTCTGGGACCTGCCATGTCACATACACAAGGATGAATCATCCACATTCCCTTTTTATTCCATTAGTAAGAAGAAAGTTCCATTTGGACAGCTTTTACACAATGACTGCTGCTATGTGGAGTAGATGCAGGATATTTTTTCAATTGCTACAATCCTGACCTCTTCAAGTCTAGTACTAATCGTTAGCTTTCCTAGATAACCTCATAAAGTGCTCTTCACAGTGACCCTCTACCTTGAATGGTTCTTGGGCCTTGTATTGGGTAAAAATTACTAAAAACAAAAAAATAAGGGAAAATTCATTATCACCAAATCAAACAATAAATAATTTTTTTCTATTTCTCAACAGGTGAGCCATACTTGTCAATGCAAATTTGCAATCTTTCATGAAAACTTTGAATAGCATTTTAACGCATTTCAGGTGTCATCAAACCTGCCTCTTCTTCAATGAGATTCTTCAAATCCTAAAGTGTTTGTAGTTTTCTTTGGCAATTCACATTCTTAATATGGCCCCAAACAAAAAGCAATCTGGAGGTGTGATATCAGGGGACCTTGTTGTACAAATCATGGCCCTGCTCTTCAAAGTCATTGATTTGATAATTTTCTATCCAAAAGTGCTCTGACAACATGTGAGTAATATGCAGGTGCACTGTTTGTTTGAAATATTGTTGCTTACAAAGCTCTTCTTTCTGGAGAGTTGTATAAAAAGCAAAAAAAGCAATGGTCTAACATGTTGAAGTACTTTTAACCTGTAATTTTTTTATTAATGAAGTAAGGTCTATAACTTCTTGCTAATGACAATCGCATTCAGACTTGGGCTAGAGGGATATTTACTAATGGTTTCTATATGAGGTTCACAATTCACCCCACCCCCACAAACATTTTCTTTATAATTTGATTTGTTGATAAAAAATATTCTTTTTTATTTTTAATCTCATTTTGTTTTCCTTTTCTTTTTGATTTAAAATATACCATTTACATCCTGTATATACGTGCATGTGTATACATACATACATATATATATATATATATATATATATATATATATATATATATATATATATATATATATATATTATCATCCACATAGTTATATATATATATATATATATATATATATATATTGTTGTATTGTGTTGTTCTATGACACGTTATCAGTAGTCAACTTCCTCCTGTCTCTTACTTTATATCTCATATTTCTTCTACTTAACATATGCAAATAGGTACAATCCTATTTACCAATCCACTACACCTCTAATGCCTTTGGTTGTTCTTGAACTTCTTCTACAAACTCTTTCCTCCTCTCCCCCTTGAGGTTTATGTTCTGTTCTTTTTAATGGAGATCTTGGTCATTTCATCTCCTACATCTGAGTCACTCCTGCTATCATACATAAGCTCGTATTCTTTTGCATTATCTTGATCTGAAGAACTTATCCTTTCTTCTCTGTAAAGATCTCCTTTCATCACATCTTCCTCTTCCATTATGTATCTTAATTGATCATAATGGGCCATTTGATATAATGGCATGTTATATCCCCTTTGCATAATGAAATTAGCTCTCTCAGAATTTGCTTTCTTATACTACATGTAGTAATTGTAAGAGACAAGCTTGCTAGCCATTACACCATGTTGAGATGCCCATACTCTTCCTGTAGTAATTGTAAGAGTAAACAGATCTCAGGTCAATAGTAAAAGCACTAAGCTTTATTCAACTAAATAAAACTCAGCTACAAAAAGAAGAATAGGGTTAACAAGTTAAATAGCCAACTGGGATGAGTCCATTGCTTGTACATAGTGAACATAGGATACTACTACTACCACATTTTTTATTTCTAGAATAATGTAGCATTACCATCCATAACGATCTGGGGGTCTTGTCGTCCATTCGGATCTCCCAACCTGTTGGACTCCAGCATCATCTCCGTTATGTGGTGTGTTCTTCTCTGGTATGGGGACACTCAGGGTGTTCCTATTTTGTTCCACAGTAGGGGGACTCAGGGGTTAACTCCGTTTCCAGGCAGGGTGCTAAATCACAAACAGATACAGCAGACACCTTTCCATCTGGATACTCTATACTGGCATAAGTCGGATTAATTTCTAAGAGTTTGACTTAGTCCACATAAAGATCGATTTTACTATTTCTTATGAACCTTCTTAATAATATGGGACCCGGTGACATTAGCCAGGATGGGAGAGAACTCCCGTGTGGTGAACAATGAGAGAATGCAAAGAAACGTTCATGTGGGGCTGTATTTGTAGAAGTACATAGCAACGATCTTACAGAGTGTAGCACTGGGAAGCACCAATTCCTAGTACTTCTCAGCTATGTTTCGTGATTTAACAGCTAACTGAATCGCCTTCCATATAATGCCATTAAATTGTTCAATCTGTGCCTTCCCAGTTGGATGATATGGAGTGGTTTTACTTGTTGTGACCTCTTTTGGGGAGAGGTAGTCTCTCAGTTCCTTAGACATGAAAGACGCACATCTATCAGAGTGTATGTAGATAGGCATTGCAGCTAAGCTGAACAAAAGATTTAAGGATTTGATTACTGGAGGTTGTGTGCATGTTTGGACACGGGAAGATGAATGGAAACCATGAGTATTCGCCCATTACTAGCAGTAAATGTGAGTTGCACATGATAGAAGGCACGGGTCAATTAAAGTCAATAATATTTAGTTGTTCCATGGGTTTGGTTGCATTGATAAGAGTGTTTTCTGGCAAATTATAGAAACAAGGTTTAATTTATGCACAGATTCTGCAAGAATCATACACCTTTTTTTACCTCCTCTGTAGAAAAAGGAAAAATTTTCCCTGTAACAAAATGTAAGAGTCTAGTAACTCCCGAGTGGCATAACCTGTTGTGAATGTTAGTAAGGGCAGAACAGGTTGAACAAGCGTCAGCTCGACTAAGTGCATCAGGAACTATGTTCTCCTTGCCAGGGTGGTATTTTATCATGTAGTTGAAGGCTAAAAGTTCTAACTGTCATTCTTGAAACTTGGTATTCTTAATTTTATTACTCTTTTCATTAGCAAACATGAAGGTCACTGATCTCTGATCATTAATTAGGGTAAAATGTTGCCCTGACAGATAATGACTCTACTTCCAAACCCCCTCAATAATTACCATGACTTCCTTCTTTATTCACTTCCCTGTAGTGTTTTTGACATGAACGTTACTGGGTGTCCACCTTGGCTAAGAGCTGTGAAAATAGCCATATCTGACACGTCACATTCGATCTCGAAAGGTAAACTTTCGTCTATTGGTTTTAGTGTGGCCTCCATCAGTTCTTTTTTTAATTGATCAAAAGCTTTGAGTGCCTTTTCCTCAAGAGGGAAATTTTTATTTTTTTTTTTACTAAAGGTTGAACTTTATAAGAAAAATTATGTATCCATTTCTTATAATATATGAACATGCCCAGTGTCCTTTTTCAATATTTGAATAATTTATTTTTGTTTCCATCAGTCTTTTTGAAAGTTACATTATTGGATGAAATCCTTGCAATAAAATTGCTGCCACAGCTCACTCACTTACATCCATAGTTAACATAACCTCCTGACTGGGATTAAAGATTTTTAACAATGAGTTTTTCTGCAAGTATCTTTTTTAAATCCTTGAACTCTAAGTTTTGCTTTTAAGACCATCTGAATTCACTATTCTTTTTACACAGTTCAGCAAATGGTTTTATTAATCATTTTATTTTAGTGGGTATCTATTATAAAAATTAACCAATCCTAAAATTTCTTCACTCCCCATATCCACTGCCATTGGAAACTTGATGCCATTTTCAAAAGAATTCTTTTCCTTAGATCTTTGTATTGAAACAAACGTCATCAATTCTCTCTTTTTTCCACTCTTCTATAGTCTATCTTCTTTTTAACTTTGCATACAGATGGCAAATTTTTCCAAAAGCAGGGCACTTTTTTCTGTCAATTTCATGTTCATAGTTAAAATATTTGCATTTCTTGCATTCCCTTTTCATACTGTATGTTTCAAAATTATCCACAGTAGAATTATATTTGTTTATCAATTCCAGCTGCTGTATTACTTCCACACATGCAGTTAGAGACAAATTATCCAATTTTAATTCTTCCAATATTTTATATCTATGAAATGTATCTATGAAATGTATCAGCCATACCTTCAAACAACTGTAATTAAATCAATTCATCCTCAATAGTCAAATCTTGAGTTCCAAGTTTCTCAAATTCACAAAATCTGCTTGCTTCACTTAATCTGTGAAGATATTGCATAACTGATTCGTCTTGTTTCTGTTTAATGAGCAGAAATTTGATTCTTTCTGCAATGAGAAGTTTTCTTTTTAGGACATAAACTTCTTTTTATAATTTCTGAAATTTTGATGAAAGTCAAATTCTCCAATTGTTTGCGGTATGGCATAATAGAAATTTTCATTATAGCTTCACAACCTGCCAAAGCTAGAAAGAGGTCAGTTATTTCATTTCTCCCCCTCTTTCCTGGTTGTATTTAAATTTTTAGCCCTAGCCTGGTCTGTAAAACACCAGATCCAAGGTCTTGACACATTTTGGTTCATCCAAGCAACTTAATCATCCTATCAGTGACACATTGTTGTGTTGTTCTATGACACATTATCTGTATTCAACTTTTGCCTGTTTCATACTTTACTATACTTTTTATATCCTATTTACCAATCCACTATCTAATATATATATATATATATATATATATATATATATGTATGAATTAAATTTCTGGTGCACAGTGTCTGACCACTACTGTCAGTTTCATGCTTTTACACAATCATCTGGTGGTCAGCAGCTGTAATGCAAAAATGGGAACATTTATTCCCCCAGGCAAGCTTGAGATGCAAAAAAGAAATATGGCTGGTATGGGCATATCAACCAAACTCACTTGGAGGGTAGAAAAGCACCCATCCAGCCAAGATCAAATAAAACCATAAATACACAATTGTACCCCTCCCCACCAAAAGAAAGAATTATTTTGCTGGTGTGACCAAAAAGGGCTCCATGCCACATGGAACAATGGGGTCATGGTCTAGGAGCGTAATACTTTCAAGCAAAGAAAAAGTGCCCAACAGAACCGGATCCCTAAAGTCACCTTAGGTAGAGCTTTTTAATATTAACAGAAATAAGCAGGTCTTAAAATGTGTCTGCCATGAATGTATAGAAGAAAGAAAAAGTGCTCCATGCCATATAAAATGGCAGAGTTTTTCTAAATTACAAATTAAATTTTTGGTATACAGTGTCCGACCACTACTGTTAGTTTCATTGAGTGACTGTTCCTTTATTATTTGCAATGTGTTTCTATAGTAAAATTATTTAGACTGCATTTACTTTATAATAGCAATATTTAATCCGTAACACTTTCTTTAATTCTTAGTCACTGGTAATTCTTATCCTTCCTGATGTTCGCAGCATCTCGATAATAAAAGCAAATATAGGTAGATCGATATGAACAGACATAGATCAATAGGTAGATATAGATACAGAGATATGAATAAAATAAGATGGATATAAATAAACCAAGATATGCATTATTAAGTTTGTTCACCTAAAATGTCCTTTTAGTGAATCAAAAGTCCTGTTTGTTATGCAGAGTATTGAATTTCTGCATTTCATTAGAATGCAATCCTAAAAGAGATGACACCTTGACATGCCTTCATTTCAGAACGTATTCTGTTGTATATTTTAGAACATTTACTAAAAATAAGACATCATTTCTCTCCTGCTCAATATTTGACTCCACCTCCATCTGTGTGACTGTATGTGTCTGTTGTTTCTGCATCGGAATATGTACACATGTCAAATGCAGTTGACAAGATAAATGGGAAGCAGTGGGGGTTGGTAACTATGACTGGATGGTGGAGGAGGTGTAGCACTCTCTTTCTCTTTGTCATAAACAAACAGATTTTTAGCTTAGCTAGCAGAAGGAGATGAGAAAGGTCCCAGATGACCAATTGAGGTGGATGAAGTGAGTGCTTAATGGTCTGTTCATACTTATTTATTCTTTGTGCAGTTTTTTTTTTATTTCTCTCTCTTTTGTTCTTTCTCCTCTTCTTTCTTTTCTGTTATCTCTTTCCATTTCTCTCTTTCTCTTTACTTCCTTTTCTCTTTGGGTTTTTTTTTTCTCTCTTTTTCCCCCTTTTTTGTTTCCATCTCTTATCAATCTTTTTGTTTCCATTTTTTTCTTCATTTTATTGCATCCTTTTTTTCAATTAATTCTTCATCTGTTTTTTTTATCATTTACTCTGAATTCTTTTTCTATTCATTTTTCATTGATTTGTTTTTTTCTTCCAGTTCACCATTTATCCTTTCCTGGTGCCTGCTCTCTCTCTCTCTATTTCTCTCTCTCTCTCTCTTTATTTCTCTCTCTCTCTCTCTCTCTCTCTCTCTCTCTCTCTCTCTCTCTCTCTCTCTCTCATTTTCACATGATGCTTTTCATTGCATTTTTCACTTTTCTTCAAGCTGTTTCCCCCCCTTTTTCTTCTGTTACTTTTCTTTTAGAAACTCATTCATCTCCCTATCCAACTTCTGTCTCATGCCCCCGCCCTCAGGGTTTCCGTATCCCCCACAACACCCAACCCTCCGGGACAAGCTATCCATATTGCTCACTGGGCCACACTGAAACCAGCTTCCACCCAGTGCATTCACGTAGAACATGCCTGACAGCTGGGTTACACTGCAAGTTCTTCCACATTTTGAAGCCCTCTCTGCAGGGTTTAGGAGGAGAGGAAGGAAGAGAACTAACATCTGTCTCTCTCTCTCTCTCTCTCTCTCTCTCTGCATTGTAGCAAGCCAAACCATAGTGAGTGAATGAGAGAGAGAAAGAGAGATTGGCTAAGCCTTTCTTTCTTTTTTAGCAGCACACTTCTCAGTCCTCCATCCTCACTTTCATTCACTTTTCTTTCTCATTTTCTGTCACTTTCTCCCCAGCTTTCTTTTTCCTCAAGGCTTTCTCTCTTGCATTCACTTCTCTCACAGTTTATCGACACTCTTCTCACGCTCTATTTTTCTTTCAATATCTCACATCTTCTTTCCTCTCTCTCTCTCTCTCTCTCTATATATATATATATATATATATATATATATTTCTTTGCTCCTTTACTTTTTCTATTCTTTTTTGTTCCATTCTTCTACACATTTTTGTCTTCATTATTCTTATATCTGTTTTGTATACCAACTCTTAAAATACTAGCACTGTTTCAGTCTTAACTGTTCTAATTGTCTTTTACTGCATGTTAACCAATTCCAACTTCCTTTGTCTTAGACACATTTCTCTTCTTGGACAGAGATCTCTCTCTATCTCACCCTGTCATCAGAGAATGATTAGCACGCTAAATCATTTTTGGTGAATGAGTAGTGAATGTGATCCTTACTGGGTACCCCCCATACTTATATCCAAACCAAACTCTCTCTCTCATTTTATATATATATATATATATATATATATCAAACCTTATTACAGTGGACAGTGGACAAATATAAATATTTTGAAGTAATAAAAATGATGGATTAAAAATAAATCATTTTATTCTTTAGAAACATATGTATGCGTGTGTGTATATATATATATATATATATATATATATATAGTTTGTAAATTTTATTTTTTTCAAAAATCCTCCATGATTATACCCACCCACTTTCCCTGGTTTTCCCCTCCACCCCCCCATAATCCAATGGGGTCATAGGGGTGCTGAACATATTACATTTTTCTCCACCCACTTCTTCAAAATAACAAATGTTTTAAACTTGCTCAGAATTTGTTCCTTACATCTGCCATGTTTTGATAACCAAATCACACCTTCTTCCTTGTGGGTAGGGGAATGTTGGGACCATTTGGCTCTCTTCTCCATCAAATCTAATGAGACAGACAGCTGCTTTCTAATACTTAAACCTTTCTGAATCAATTTATTTCTTGCTTTATATATGATTTAAAAGGTAATTGTTTAATAATTTGTTTTTGTTTGTTTGTTTTTTTAAATACTTTAATAGAACATTTCTTGATAAAATCTCTCTTTCTTTTTCACTCTCTTTTCTATCGTTTCTCTCTCTTTTCTTACCTTCTCTTTGTTCTTTCTTTTTTATCTTTCTTTGTCTTTCTCCTTCCACTTTCTCTTTTTCTCTTTAGTCTCTTTCAAACTGTACTAATCAGTTGCTCTCATTCCTGATTTAGGTTCAAGTCCTCCTTTATGTCAAGGGCTCACTGTTGAACATTTGATAATAAATCCTTTTATACAGTATTAGTCAATAATTTGCAACACAATGAGAAACTGAAAACAAGTAATTTCCTTTCCTTAAGTTTCTTTCTCTTATTTGTTGGGCGTGTTTGATAATTAGGTACACTTGCTGAATAATTATTGTTCTAGATTCATTTAACCCTTTATCATTTAACCCAACCCCCTAAATATATTTGCTCTCAATATTCAATACACCATAACCTGTTCATCTTGGGTATGACAATAAACTACCTCTGGCAGCAAGGCCTCTGATCAGGAGGTTCTGAGGAGCATGGAACCACCTCTTAATTGCTGGTGTTCCCAGGTTCACCCTGACCCAATGTGGTAGCACCTGTTAGAGTCCCAGCTTTGTGCAAATAGTTAACCCCCAAAATGGGGTCAAAACACTATAAAAGTGTAAAAATAGGAATACCAACAATAATTTTTTTTAAATTACTACCAGAAATACATTAAAAAAAAATTATTACCAGCAAAACATTTCTGAAAAAAAACAGTTACTACCAGCAAAACATTTCTGAAAAAAATATATATATTACCATTGCTGCATTTTTGAAAAAATAAATAAATATCCGGCAATACATTTAAAAAAAAAAAATTTACCAGCAATACATTTTTCTGAAAAAAATATTACCAGTACTGCATTTTTGAAAAAATAAATAAATATCCAGCAATACATTTAAAAAAAAAAAAAAAAAAATTGCCGGCAATACATTTTTCTGAAAAAAATATTATTACCAGTACTGCATTTTTAAAAAATAAATAAATATCCAGCAATACATTTAAAAAAAAAAAAATTTACCAGCAATACATTTTTCTGAAAAAATATTACCAGCAATACATTTGACCCTTGAAAAAAACCCTCTTTACAAAAACACATCAATGAAACCTGATCTACTAACTGATGTCTCACAAAGAATATATATTCTATTCATATGAACCTATCCTAAAAATCTGTTTGGCATTAAATAACCAATTGAGATTAATATGACATAAAACAAAATAGACCAAACCATAACCTACTCCACATATACTCTGCTATAATATATGTCAGCATCATTGCTAATAATGCAAGAAGGCATGCAAACAGTGAGACTTTAAGAACTGATATTTACGGGGTGGGTTTTATTGTTTTGAATGGTAAGGGATTAAGGTGCATAATATTTTCTTATTCTTTGGCACATTTACTTTCATAAGATCTTTTGAATTTCTTTGATGAACAATTGTCAGTTAATTATTTTTGACTGATGATTTCAAACTTTCAGTGATGATCAAGAGAAATAAGATGAAAAAAAAAAAGACAAGTGAAAAATTAATAATGTCCCTGCCATTTGTAGTTTGGGTAACTAGCTTAAAAGTTTTTATTCCACTCCTTCAAAACATTTTATATTTTTCCTTTCTAGCACATTTTCCTTTCTAGTATTTCTCAAAGATAAATTAACCTGTTTATTTGAATAATTGCTTAATGTGCTTACTTTCTTTAAATTCATTTCATGGCTAGTTAGTGCTTAACCATATGACAAAACATTTACAATATTTGAGAGGGTTTATGCAAGAAACAAGTTTCCTGCAGTCTGCTAATTATGAAGAAATGTACAAATCAACAACTTTTAATTGGGCGTTTGAAATATGAATGTAATCTTTTACAGATTGAGGAGTCATTATTAAAATTTTCAATTCCAATATCATCCTTGTAAATTTAAATTAAAGGAACTCAGACAAGCGATGAAAATAGAATGATTTATTCAAAACTGCTTAGTTTTCCCTTCCTAGCTAAGAGAGTATCCTAAGGGGAACATGAAGATTGACAATCAGAATTTGGCTTTAATTATTGAAGACTAGTACAGGGCAGATCCTTTTAATTTTCTTCACTGTGCTATACAGTTTTTTGTTTGATAAATTTGCTCATGCTGTAAAATGGTATTAATAAAATTGTTGTAATTAAAACAGTTTGATAGTTGTTTATATATACACTAAATTATAATATAGTTTGGAATATTTATTAGATTTTTGAATAACAAAAATGTCAACATTACTTACTTCCCTTTACTTCCAAGCTGTGATTGAAATGTTAAAGTAGTTATTGCTTTCAGAGCAGAAAATGGCTTTATTTTAATAACTAAGCAGTTCTAAAAAATCCTAAACACAATCACTTTTTTCATAAGAATCACAAAAGATCAAATTATAAATGAATGACAAAATCAGGTATTTAAAATTGAATATGCAATTTTATGTGGGTTTAGTATTATTATACTCAGCTACAAGAGAGCAGTTCCTTCTCCTAATGTGACTAAAAAATCAGGATTAACTCCCAATACCTGAGGTATCCCAGAAAAGAAGTACAAAGGAACTGCACAATTTTTGTCCCTATATACATATTTGACTCCTACTTTAAACTTAGCCTTGTGTCATATTCCACTCAAGTGAACATGCTAATAAATGCCATGTTAAAACTGTATTTTACATCATATTTGTAGACAAATGTACAAGCAAATTTACATATTAATTTTCAAGAATTTAAGTAGACATGCACAAGCTTTAAGTTTTATGCCTGTGAGTATTAAAGATTTACTTTTCAACATTGTGCATGAAAACAAAATCGAAATGTTGCTAATCTTTCACTACTCTATCACTATTGCTATAGCAAATGTTCTAACCAGTTACATTCTTTAGTCTCACCAACTCAGACCTTCACTAGTCTTGTTCATGGTAACAAATCAACCACACTTCCTTTGTGTTGCTTTGGTAGAACAGACTATTAAGACAACTACAATTTTAATCTCTTCAAGTCCAAGGTTAACCGATATCTATCCTACATATCTACATAATATACACTTCCTCCTTCTTTATAACAATCTCACTCAGTAACTCTCTACTTTGTATGGCTCTTGAGCCTAGTATTAAGTGAACTGAAGTCAAAAAAAAAATTACAACTAATTTCTTAACTTTTGGTCAGAGTTCTTTTTTGTTGTGTTCACAAACTGCTGTCATTTTAATAAGTTCATTATTTATACTACTACTACTAATAATAATATACACCCGTTTCAATAAATATTAAATATTTCTAGAAATAATACTCTTTATTTTTGAAATAATACTTTTTTTCTTTTCTTTTTTACAAGATTTTTTTCCCCTTTAGCTTACGGCCATATCACATTGAAACACTATTTCTCATACAATCACCAAAGTTAAGCAATGTCAAACCTGATCAGTTCCTAGATGGGTGATCGCTTGTGAATATCTGGTGCTGTAAGCTTGGATGTGCAGGTGGTGTAATGGATAATGGCTCAGAATTGAAAATCAAAGAACCAAGTTCTAGTTCTAGTCAAGTTCATTATGTTCACAAATGTAAAAATAGCCTTGGGAAAAGTACAAATCTCCTCCTGCTATGGGTTAATTAATAGGACTTTTATCTGTAAATCATTATCTCCTCAAAATACTTAAATCTAAAAACAATTTTTGGTTTTAAGTAGAAGGTCGATAACCTGAAAAAATAAATCAATCAATTTCCCCTTTGAATATACAGATTAATATAATCAAATGTTATAATTGATAGTTGCATTCTCAGTGGTTCATTGTTTTTTCATAGTAATTTATTTTTAAAGAAAAAAATGTTACTTTCATGGTCTCGCGTTTTGTGGAAGTAAATAAAATGTTGTAATATCTAAGGTGCCAGCCATCCAAAAGCTAAGAGAATTTGAACAGGATGTACTTTGGACTTTTTGTTGCAACTCTTTGTGAATCCTTAGGCAAAAAGTAAAAGAAACTATTTAGAAGCAGGCAGAGAAAACAAGATGTTAGGATAAATTAATATTTTTTTTTTTTTATGATCAAATTCCCAAAACTTTTGGATAACACTTCATCTATGATCCAAAAAGAAGAAACCAAATTTAAACAAATCACTGTTTTTTATTTTACTATTTCTTTTATCTGGTCAGCCATTATTAATTCATTGGCTATTATTTTTACATGTCAATTTTAAATTTCATTTTTATTGCAACATACTTAAAACATTAGTCAATAACAATGACAGTGAGTAAATGGTGCAGACCAGAATTAAATAAAGAAAAAGCTCTAGACAAGACATCTTTTACTTTGGGAAATTTGCCGATATACAGCAGCTGTTCTAACAACAGAGCTTTGCTTTTAAATTCATTCATTATTCTTCTCCAATCACTTGGTGACATATGTGCTCAGGTATTTTCACATAAGTTACTTGTAGTAATATTATCTTGACTTTCATTTTCATGATATGACACATTATCTTCCATTTGTGAACTGATATTTCTTTTGTTTTAATCTTTAGTTGCTGCTTTTTCTTGCAATTAACTCAGGCTGTCAGTTTATGGTTGTAAGTTGTGATGAAAAGCAACTAAAAATTAGGGTAAAAGGTAAAGTAGTCAAATGAATATTTATAAAGAATATTATAAGCATGAAAGAACGGCATTTTGGAAATATACGTTAAGTTGAAACACTAACCTCTTGAGGACTATAATCTCTCTCTGTTTACATTTACCACTGTATAGAGGATTCCTTTGTTTATCAGTACAAACTATCAGTTTAAAAATGAAAATGATGAATGCCACTCTTTTCAGACTGGATAAAATAGAATGTCCTCTTGATTTTGCAGTTAAAATTCCCAGAATATTATCAATTATGATAGACACCTGAAGAATGCTAGAGGATAAAATGGCTGAAGTATTGTGATGATAACAAATAAGATGAACAATCAGTGTATGATAAGGTAAAGTGAAAAAAAATCCTTTAGATCCTAAAGATTTGATTGCAAGCAATTTGATATTTTTAATCTTAGTTCAGGCATTAGCAAACTACATCCCCTGAATCAAATTTGACATTTCATCCAACCTGCAGACCCCATGAAATACACTTTATTTTTTTGAAACAATAATTTTTATTTTACTTTCGTTTAATATTATTATGTATAAAATTTTAAGAAATTTTTTTTTTTTATCTATACCTGAAGACCACTCACCAGTGAGATGTATATCAGCTCTACAATTGGAAGTGCTCAACATGGAGTTATAGATCTGATCAAAATAAAAAACCAGCCATTTAATGACATTAAAGAAAGACAAATATATAGAGAAACAATAATATAAAGAGAAACAAACATTTTACAAATGCCTCCAGATGGCATTTTATGCCTTAAAATCTTTTTTCCTGACAATTTGGCACAGCATTTATACAAGATGTTTTCAAAGATGAAGCATGCTAATACAGCATATAGGTTAAGCTTAACTGATCAACATTTACAGTACTTTTTAATGAAAGTAAGTTTTTTTTGGGGGGGGGAGTACAGTTTGAGTCTCATCATTAACATGACACTAAATGCATTATTATAGTCCATATTTATTCATAAATGGATAATATTTGATATGGTTTAAAAATAAATGATTAAAACTAATATATATATATATAAATATAGGTAACTATACTCGTTTTGAAAAACCTTTGAATTCTTGATTTGCCAATAACCAAATCAATCTTGAGGTTTTAAAAAAAGAAAGGGCTAGAAACATGAAAGTCTGTGGAAAAAAATTGCACAGTTACAGGTTTAAAGCTCAAAGAAAACACCCCCACACGAGTAAACAACTAAATAAAAGAGCTCAATACAACCGTAGAGCAGACCTAGATAAACCTAGTGAGCCAGACAAACCTACCCAGGTTTCACCTAAGCGAATCATCACGGCTCCCTGACAAATACCTTAGGTGAAACCTGGGTAGGTTTGTCTGGCTCACTAGGTTTATATATATATATATATATATATATATATATATATATATATATATATATATAAGCTATACTATGTTTATGGATAAAAGTGCTCAATATCAGAGATAGAGCATATGTAAGTATAAATATAAAAGTGAGCACTGATGTCAACACCATGTGAAAGCAGTCTGTTACATGCTTGAACTCTCTCTCTCTCTCTCTCTATATATATATATATATATATATATATATATATATATAAACACAACCATCATTAGTCCCTTGACCATGTGTGGTTGTAAGGTCATTGTGCAGCTGAACACCTGACCATCTCCTTCATGTGTCACAGTTACATGCCAATGTTTAAGTGAGTCTCTGTGAATCATCTTCCAATCACTCAATGACACTGTCAGCCCATTTTCTTTCCTTTGTCTGTCTCTTCTTCTTTTGCCTAAGACAGAACCTTGTAGGATGGCAATGGAAAGATTATTGGCTCTTGTGTCATGGCCATACTATTTCAAATTTCTCTTCTTGAAAATGGCTATGAAGTCTTCCAGTAGGCCTGTTTCTTGTCTGAAGGTAAACTTACACAGCATCATTTTTGATGTGGTCTATGTAGGAGATGTCTAGGATGGTTCTGTAGCATTTCATTTATGATGCTTGGATTCTTTACTATAATTCTGTTGTTAATGTCCAAGATACACAGATAGAAAGATCAAGAAGGCCAATGCATGCAACAGTTTGATCTTTGATTTAAAGCAGATGGTTCTTAGTTTTGCAACAGCTGCCATTGTTTGTGCTGCTCTAGGAATTATTTCTATTCTGGAGCCTGATTTTCTGATAAGTTATTTGAATTGGTTTCATACTTTATATTCGTGACTGTTGATTTTTATCTTGCTTAAAACCCCCTTCTTTGCCAGCTAAACCATTTATGTCATCTACAAAGTGAACGTTTGTGATGTTGCAATCTTTGATGCTGACTGTACCCTGATGTTCCTCATTAAAAGTAGGAGTTCCTAAATAACCCCAAATACTGACTGCTCAATTCATACAAAAATAACATTGGTATTATCAGTAAAACCCTTACGGAAAGAGCATGTAGGTATGATAAAAAGGCTTTAGATATCAACCAGTGGTGAA
>OZ010574.1:91403420-91475920 GCA_963932145.1 Acanthosepion lycidas
TACGTTAAAATGTCTTTAAATTAAGTGACAACAGAAGAATTATTGTTAAACTTTTAAAAGGGAAGCTTAAACATTAATTCAATACTTAAATGCAGCAATCAATTTTGAGTTCTTCTGTAGTTTATTGATGCCTATCACATCTACTCCTTCCTACATACTGTGATAAAAGCTCAATAAGGATCTCTCTATAAGAGCTTGCTTAAATGCTTCCCAATAGGGTGGTTTTAAGTTAATATATATATATATATATATATATATATATATAGGTTAGCTGATTTATGTTACTCTCAGACTATATATATGAAGAAATATAGTTTTAAGGTGTGCTATATTAATAGGATAAAGTGCTCAATATCAGAGATAGAGCATATGTAAATATGAATATAAAAGTGAACATTGAAGTCAACACTCAGAGGCGATGGGCTGTTTCATGCTAGATGCAATTGTCAGGGCACAAATGTTTGATTTGTCCTCGACTGTTTATATATATGGGTCAGTGGTGACTTCAATGTATATATTAAATCATCAGAAAGGACTTGTGGCTGGAATTTTATCAAAATTATATTGAAGATATTGGATTGTGTCTCTAGGCACAAAAACATCTCTGTATTTCTTTTGAATATCATGTCTCCATAGTTAAAATTTATATTTTTTCTCTTATCTCCTTCATTCTTTTTCTTTCTTTCTTTAAAAAAATCACTTGTCCTTTATTTTTTGTAATATCTTTTGTTTTTCTTTAATTTGATTTGTTTTCAAATACACATTTCATTTCCTTTTTTTCTCTCTCTCAAAACATTTAGATTCTTTGTCAGGTTTTTCTTTTTCTTTCCTTTTCAACTTTTTTCTCACAATTCCACATACGACAAAATATTGAACATTTCTTTTCATCACCTTCAACAACTAACCAACCAACCATTATTACTGTTTCTAAAGTTTATGCTACTTCCAATGGTGATCCATGGATTAGGCATTATTGGGGTGGAGCATTGCTAGCACTAATCCAGACTGCCGAATCAGTATGCCACTATATCATCAAACATTGTTCATTTCATGTAAGAACCAACTGAATATATTTTCTGTCTACTTTTGGAGTTTTGTAGCCTGTTTCTTTTCCCTTTCTTCCTTTTTTCTTTCTTGTTTTCAAAGTATGAATTAACAGCAAAATGTATTTAAAAAGAAAAAAAAATCAACACATCATATATATAAAAAATATTTATTTTATGAGAAGATCAGATAAATATATAAAATCAGGAATCATTAAAATTTGACATATGACTTCCCCCTTCCCACACTATACACCAATCATTTTTAACATCCGGTTTTCCCCCCACCCCTGAGATTTTATTTTGTGACATCATGCCTCTTCTACCAGTGTCAAAAAGTCAATACTTTAATTTCTCCATTTTTTTTTTTATTACTTCTAAAATGTAAGACCTAAAAAATATTGAGAACAATGACAATATTAAAATTTTATGAAAATATTAAATGTTATCAGAATTATAAGGCAATCAAATAAATTGGAGGCCACTGTAAAAGGGGTTCATATTCAGGCTGAAAGATCTATAACCTGCATAGATGACTCTAAACTTTTCATGGATTTTTTTCTGATTGACTCTTCAGCACTACATTATCTTTTAATTCTATTGTAGCCGACTCCCTTCAAATTGATCTTTTCCTCCCAAATGATAATAAAAAATGATCACTGATAGCCAAGTGATCAATTCTTTCCATTTTTTGCTCTTCTCTGTATCATGCTATTGACCTCATCTCCTTACCTTCTTTGTTTAATTATGCATTTGTATAATTTGTCAAATGTCTGACATTTTATTTTTTTTAGATAATTGTTGAAACTGTCAGTCATTTTAATCATTCTGTCATCCTCATGTCATTTTTCATTAAAAACAAGTTGGCTGTTTTTTGGGGGGGTTTTTTTGTTTGTTTTGGTCAACTGATAATCATGATATCATTTTTATTGATCCAGTTAATCTGAAGAAATTTGATATAAAAGGAAAAAAAGATTGATAGATTTTTAAAAATTTGTCAAGATTCTATATGATTTTTTTCTACAAGTACATTCACTTCTGTGAATATGTCTTCATCAGTATCAATATACATACTTATGAAATTGTCTTTATAAGTTCAAATGGTGGTTAGAAAGACAACTGTCCAAGGTGTGTGTGTGTGTGTGTGTGTGTAGTATATACGTAAATGTTACTATTCAGTTCATCATTTCACATTATATAGAAATGTATGGCTACATGAATGTTTTTGTGCCTGAATGCTTTGGTTGCACGTTAGTTTTCTATGTATAAGTTATATGTTAAGGTAGAATCCTTTCTTGAGTGTAACAACAAGATTAAGTGTATTGATAAAAACCCTTGATTATTTATACAGAAAAGATAACAAATACAATTCCAAAATTATTAAAATATTGTTTTCATTTTTTTATATCAGTAAACCAGTATTCTTATCTCTTGAATAAATAGTTCTGTCCAGATATTTAGATTTTAATTTCTTTTTCTTTCAAACCTACCTACTGTTATTCCAGACCCCTCCCAATTTATTTTATTTTCCACTTTTTTTCCAAACTGTCTTTTTATTCCAACCTCACCTCCTTATATTTTTTTTGTTTGGTAAAAAAATTCATTTTGAATGAATTTTCCAATCTAGCCTTTTATTTCTACCTACTCTTTTATTACAGATCTTTGAGTAAGCATTTCATGTAGCTGACCATTTCTAGCGAATTGCTTTCACCATAGTCAGTTATTTGCCATGCGTGATATATGCATAGGTGATCAGGTATTTTTTGATACATGATTGACAAGGCAGATTTTTTTCCTGCAGTAGGTTACCATTTTCTTCTGCGGTAGACCAGTTGCTATCCAAGGCTATAGAACCCGGTCTGTCCTGCTATTTATCCATAGCTGGGGGGAGAAGAGGAGGATTCATACCTTTCCCAATGATATTAGCATGTAAGTGAATGTAATGGATTTGACTGGAATTGAAACTTGGCTCTCCGATTCCTCAATTCGAGCTACCATCCATTACTCCACTGAGCCTTAAGTGTTCCTTAAATGTAGTCTTGTTCAACAGTTGACCTTGTCTTTTTCTTTTAATCCTCATGATGATGGTGATAGATAATTCTTACTGTGATTTATACAGAACTGCCCAAATAATCTAGAAGATTAAGCATTTCACATTTGATGAAACCTATAAACATATGTTTGTACTTAACTCCTGTTCATTTATGTTCAATAGTTTATAACACATTATTATTATTAAGCTCTCCAAAAAAATATTGCCTATATTGTCACAAGTCATATTACTACCATATAAATGGTGAACTTGGTCTATACTATCTCTGATTTTATTATAAGAATTAATCTCTTTACAATAGAAAACCAGATAATGTGAAGTTGTTTTTCTGCTGTTGAAACACAAACGAGGTGGGACAGAATGGACAGTAGCAATGGAGACCAACAAAACAAAGCAAATAAAACAGAGACATGTCCATGGCAGTGGCGATAAAGAATTTCACACAAAAACAGTGCAAATGAAGGTCAAACATAACTGGGACACAGAAAGTGACGATGAACCAAAAGGAAATCAGAATCACAAATTCCGTACAATAGTAATACTGTCGATTCACTTTTTCTGAAGAAACAGAAAATCTGTTTGTTTATATTGAGCCCAGAAACATCAGTAATCTCACTATGCATGACACAGATCAATTGTATAAATTCTAGGCACTGCCATGACCTTATTTTTTGCAAGCAGATATTCTTGGGGTTTTGCCGGCCATCCTTTCCTGCATACGCAGCACACCAAGTGTTGTCTTTTTTGATCGATGGGGATGAGCAGTCTTATCAAAGATAGCCAGCAGTTCATCCTGCCTTTCACTTCCACTACACTCCCCACTGATCTCATGATCACATGTGTGGCAACCTGGGGCCGGTCTCTTGTGCCTCATGCTCTTTTCTGGTAATACGACTGTGACTTCCTCTCTGGATGACTTGTTTGCAGAAGTGTCATCTGATGCATCTGCATCAGGCCCAGGGATGCTTGTTTCAAGGTGATCATCACATGCATCACTGATGGTGATCATGCTTGCACTCTGGATGGAAGATTCACTGTCACTCCCACTCTTTGAAGCACTTGAACCTATAATGGGACACAAGTCCCTTATGTGATGAGGCATCCTGTCAACAAGGAGATTCCATGGGATAATCATGCTTGTAATACATCCATGTACATAAGAGAACATGCACTGTCCATATGGGGTCTTTATCCAGACACAATCTCCCATTTTGTAACCACTGTGCTGCTGTTTGAGCTCATCTTGAGGCAGTGTATTGATCCCTTTCAGTTGGACTTGGTAACGATGAATCATATTGGTAGGGGCAGTTAGTATCAATTCATCGTCCTTTGGGGTGATGTAGCAATGGACTGCTTCCATTATGGCATACACTTTTCTTGCTGCAATTTGTTTTACACTCTGATAACACTGTTCCATGATGCCATTACCAGAAGGGATGTGTTCACAGTGGAAGCACAATAAAACTTCCCATTTGTTCAGTGAAATGCTGTGTCATTGTCAGTGAGCATTTCACTCAGTGGACCCACACTCATACAATAGAACTTCCAAGCAGTCAATAACACTTGCTGCATCAGGTGATGCTAGACAGAAAACCATGTAGGCCTACAGTCAATGAATGACAAGTAGTGTCTGTCCTGGTAGTGGGTTATGTCCATTCTCACTCAATACCAAGTGTCACTGGCATCCAATTTGTTTTTCAGCCAACATGTGTGTGTGTGTGGGGGGGGGGTCAGGTCAATTGACTGGCACTCCTTGCACTCCTTACGACAGCCCTCACTAATACCTTTGAAACCATGGGATTGATATGCCTGACAAAGTACAATGTCTGCCTTATACCAGGATGATCACTTCGATGGTAGCTGGACCTTATCCAGTCAAAGTTGAGCATCCTTGTTGATATAGCACACACATTGATTGGGGGTTCAGTTTTTTTCCTGATCAAATCAAGCCAACACTGCAGTAGACCATCCGATCAGTTATGTTCTGACCTCACCAAAGTTATGTCTAGTAACAACCCATACTCTTCAACCAAACTCATTGAGTGCACTGAGCCATCACTTGATTAGCATTTCGCTTGTGCTTTGGTGCTCACTTTGGCCTCTTTGGCCATAAGGGTGTACATAATCCATTTGTACACACAAGCAGAGTTGGTGAAGAGGTGCATTATTATTGCTTCCCACATCAATGCCATTAACACCTTTCAGTGCAGTGTCCAGTTCTGCCAAGTTTATGTACTGTGCATCTCTCTCTTTTTAAAGCCAGCTCACATCTTTTACAGCAGTTCCATCATACTCCAGTGAGATTCTGGTAGCTAGGGAGCTTGCATCAATCCAAATGTTGAGCTCAGGAGCATTAAAACACCTCTTGCCTCCCATGGAGTCTTCTTGGTGCATTCTTGTGATAACCACTTTTATGATCATGGTTAAAGGAACATCATCCACCTTATCATCCCAACCCTTTGTAACTGCTGCTACTCTCCTCTTAATAAATGCTGCCACCACTATAAGCCATTCTTTACAAACAGTGAAAACACACCACATCTGGTAAGAATGTGTGACATACTCAGGACCTTGTTCCCTCATTTCCATTTCAGCATGTTGCATTCCTCCCAAAATTTCAAGTACTCACGCACTTCCTTGCAGTTGTTCCAGTTCCTTGCTCACCAGCCCAAAAGTTGACCAGATGTTGCCTCACACCGGCTGTGGACACTATATTTTAATTGATGAAAACATCATCAATGTGTATGCTGAAGTTGCCTGTTAGATAGTGTCATCTTTTCACAATGCAACATCCACAATGGATCACAGCACAGGGACATGAGTCCATTCGAGACAAGATGGCTTCACCAGACCGAGTGATGCTGACTCCACCCAGCATTTTGATAGTATCTATCCCAATTAAAATATTGAAGCCAAACAACAGACTGTCTCTGACTAAGGACACCAGCTTTTGCATTATCCATCACCAGCATGATGGTCCCAATGCCCTGAACATGGAGAATGATCCAGTCACAAAGGATTGAGAACAACCGGAATCCACCAGTGACATGCCTTTCTTCCCATTAATCAAAACTTCAATTATGGGGAGTACCTCTTTTAAATTGATTGGGGAGAGTCTGGCACCAACATCTTGTCACTTTTCTTTGTTTCCTGGACACTCAGATATGATATAGGTGATCTTTGATGATGCCCAGAGGTGCTGCCTCACCTAACTCAGCAGTCCAGCCACAAAGGTGCATGTCATCCCTTTCTCTGGTAGCGCATACCCAAAAAGCTGGGCAAGCCTCTGAAGTTCAGACAAGAACACATCCATGGTTTCACTAGGCAACAGTTGTTGTGTTGTGAAGCTATCAAATGCCACAAAAGAATCAGTCACAAAAGCAGTTACCAGAGCTTGCCTGATATGGTCTATGTCAGCCCTTTGTTCCTTGTTAAGCTGCCTGTATACTACAAGTGCTCTACCTCTTAATGACAGAAGGAGGACACACTCCACTTCCCAAAGGTCACACAGCTCACAAATGAGTTCCACATGAGTTCCACATTCTTGAACCATTTCACTATCAGTAAATCAGTGGCTGCTTCATCGACTCAGGAATTAGCTGAATGTCAAACTGCTTGCTTGTCATCCCTGAGGCTGAAATAGTTTGAAGTTGTTTTTCTGCTGCTGGAACATAAACGAGGAGGAACAGAATGAACAGCAGCACTGGAATTCCACACAGGAACAGCAAAAACGAAGGTTGGATGGAACTGGGGCACAGAAAACTACAACAAACAAAAAGGAAATCAGAATCACAATGTTCCAACAAAATACAACAACTTACTGGAATGGCAAGATTCACTGTGAACAGTCTTGAGACAGTCATTCATGACAGGACTCCCCAACAACATCACAATGGAATTGCAACATGCACCAGCCATTGAAACATTGACTATGGAATATTTGCTGACATGGGTGAGAGTGCTGACAAGAGATATGTCCAAAGATACGGTTGCAGCCATCGCGAAGTGATCTCGGAGTTCTACTTGAGGTAAATCCCTGTCACAGGTGCAGAGACCATGCAACAAGACAACCCAATGGGATGAGTACCCAGTTAGAGCAATAAAACGAGTTATGTCAACATCTTCATCAACAAACATCTTGCATCCACTGTTCAGTTTAAGGAACACCTGGCAAAATTTGGACTAGCCTGCAAGACACTCCTGAGCAGCTTCAAGATGGGGCACGAGTGCTCAGGCTGAATGTTCAAAATGATGGCAGCAGGCTAGATTGTGCATGAGAAGGAGACACTCCAGAGCCTCCACCTTTTATGACACAGTACAGAAGACTTGTTGGTCATTTTCCTATTTGCAGTTGGCTCTGCATGGCAACAGCATATATGAACTGTTGCACCAACAAGGAATGGTGAAACGAACGATGACCCCCTCCCCTCATAAGCATGTTAGTAGAGATGCTGGGCAGGGTGCAGTGGGATGATCCTATGAGAGGCAATTAGTGTGTTACAGGTGCAGATGGCAGGGGCTACATGGCCAAAGACTGTGCAACATGACGGACCAATGGGACAAGTACCCAGTTAGAGCAATACAACGAGCCACATTGTCATACATCAACAACATCTACATCAACAAACATCTATCAAATTCATGGTTTGGCTGGATGCAAACTCTCTTGCCACCAGGATTGGGCTAGAAGCCAACAGATGCATGCTGGTTGTTCCCAGTGAATAATGCGCAACACATTAACCTGGAGGAGCTCAGTACGGTGCTGAAGGGAGTTAACCTGGCACTCCAGTAGTGGTACATCTCATGACAGATTCAGCCTGCATCCACCGATAGATCTCAAATGCCCTAACAGGGAAGGCATGAGTAACCACCAGGGCAGCCAGCGAAATGCTGCTACGAAGACAGCTCGACATGCTCATAGACCTAATTAATGAATATGGGCTATCAGTGGATATAGCACTAGTCAAGTCAGACAACAGCATAGCCAACCAACTAACAAGAGAACCTCAGTGGTGACTGAACAGAGTAAAAACAGAAGTTGAGCCCACCCAGTGTGCTACAGGTGTTTCTTCTGCAAATTTGCTGGGCACTCAGCAAATACATATCCATCAACAAAGCAGACACCTTGGAATAAAATGCATGTTATATTTTGCCAAACAGTGAGACCCAACTGTTTCAAAGGCTGACATACGAATAGCTGTAAAGATGTGTGAGGCGTGCCTGTCAATTAATCCTGTACCTGTACATTGGCAAAAAGGGAGACTTGACATGAAGAACAATTGGAGCAGGATAGGAGTGGACATCACTCATCATGGCAGTGGGTATTATCTTACACTTATTGATTGTGGTCTCTCGCAATTTACCATCTGACACCTGAGTCAGCAAGACTTGGCAAGTGTCATATGCCAGCTGGAGTCCATATTTTATTATTGTGGCCCACCAGTTGAGATCCTGACTGACAACAGCACTGTATTTACCAGCCAAAACTTTTGACAATTCTTGCAATGACTGGGGTGCACATCTTCAATTCTATGAACCCGTGGAGAACAGTATAGTTGAGAGAAGTCACAGAAGTGTAAAAACAATTGTGGCTAGGAAACGATGTTCTATACCAGAGGTGTTCTATTGGTATAACATCACGTCAAAGGACAGCGTCTCAACCTCCACAGTGCCAGCCAATGTCATACACACCTACAATGTCTGGATGCAGGATATTGATCCAGTAGCCACCCCCAAACCAAAGGCTGTCCAAGGACAGTTCTGGGTGTGAGATATTGTATGGATCAGAATCTCACACAACAGGTGTATGAGTATGTTCAGGATGGGCTGGGTGACACCAGTAGCTCAGAAACCCCTGACAAAGGTCTTGGACACAATTTGTCCCAAGAAGAAGCTAGAGCTCCTCCATTCTGAAGGATAAAGAAGCACAGACCCACCTGCACTTTTGTGATGAGGACATATTGGGGGAAAGTAACAAAAGAGTTGCTGAGAGAAGGCATCATTTGTCTGCCACAAAAAGAATTCACATAGCAATATGCATTGTTTGTAACTGTAAGCAAAATTGATTTTGATGCAATTTGAACCTGAGCCTTGGATTAATCAGCTGCGGTTGATTTATCCAAGTAGAACGAACACATGCTAGACAAGCCAGGATGTTGGGAGAGTGATGCAATTTGCATATCAATATGCGAATTTAATACAAACACCTGGACTGAGTACTTGGCAAGACAATAAAAGAACAAATGAGATCAACGCCGGGCCAGAGAGAAAAAAGGCATACTTAAGGACAACCAGTGCTGGGAGGAAATTTAGATGAGTGACCATATTTCTTTTCTTTTTTCTTTGCAGTGCTTTCTTTTTACTTCAGAACCACTCCCTGCTGTTGTCATCTAATCAATAGAATGCTGAATTATTTCTGTGAAGAACTCAATCTCTAGCTCAGCCATCAGGTCCATACAATGTAGCTCTACACTTACCACTAAAAATTACTATTGAGAAATCAGTTTTTATGTATGTCTTTGCCCAACTGACAACACATTTCTTTTTGTGATGTTTACTTATAGGTGGTAATTTAGTAGTTTCATGCCTTTAGCCAATGTTCTTAATATTCTGCATTTTTCTCTCAGTTTACATTACAGCACTAAGAGTAGTAGCACCAAATTTAAAAATCACTTGATCCATGAAAGTGATAATCAGCATGCAATACTGATATTCACACACTATATATATATATATATATAGGATCATAACATTCATTGAGTGATTGGTAGGTTAATGCATCTTTAAAATTTTGTTAGCGAAGGGATTTCGCCATTTTATATCATTAACTTTACTAATTTAATTTTTGTATGAATTATTCATTGTAATATAAATTGAACTGCACCTCATATTTGATTTAAAAGAACTGATCCGACGTGCAAATTTTCGGGATAACAACTGAGACATTAATCTATATATTGAACAATTTAGTTCATGCCACATTGACTGAAACTCTTACAACACAAAATTCTCGTGCAAATTTTCGGGATAACAACTGAGACATTAATCTATATATTGAACAATTTAGTTCATGCCACATTGACTGAAACTCTTACAACACAAAATTCTCAAATTGCCATATTAGTAAAAAATGCACTCACTTAAATTTTCAAAAAAAATCAACCTTAGCGTTGTGACTGCATGCTCCAAAAGTTTGTATCCATTATCAGTAACATATTTAAAAAAAAAACATATTTCGATTCACATTATATTTTTTTGTTTCAGATGCTACCTGAATTTTACTAAAAACAAAATAGTTTCCATGCCTGAAGATGACTTAATGTACAGTCGAAAGTACTTGTGTATTTAAGAAAGACCTTATACAGCTTATAATTTCAAAAAACAAGGATCATAATATTCATTGAGTGATTGGTAGGTTAATGCATCTTTAAAATTTTGTAAGTGAAGGAATTTTTGCCATTTCATATCATTAACTTTACTCTGTTTTGAACTGAAAATTTATCATCTCTACCAAAAAGCAAATTCTGATATTTCTTCATTTGGTCAGATTTTGTGAAGTGAATCAGGCTGATAAGTTCTTAGAACCCCCTCCCCATATATATATATATATATATATATATATATATATATATACACACACACACACACCAGGTGTAAAGCAAAACTATTCAAATTGTGTAACAGCAAAATTGTCCAATTGTTAGATTAAGCTTTGAACTGTTTCATCTTAGAAATGATTAAAGATATCTTACTGGAATTTTCCAAGGTTTTTATAAGTCTGTTGGACTCTTTGAACAATAAGAATGTATTCATTTGAACTGATTATCCCTCTTCCTGTTGCGACTGCCTGATCCAATTTTCCACTCCACTGTTCCCTCTTTTTTAAACTTATTCTCTTGATGGTTCTTTAGTGGATTTTGAAGATGGAAGCCAGAGTATGAATGTTGGTACCATTACTGAAGGACTGAATGATCTTTTTCTTCTGCCATTGCTCAGTTGGGAAGACATAGTGGGGCTGACACAAAGTGATTTTAACCTGTTCTGTTTCTAGCTGAATAACTCAAGGGTTTTTCAGTCATTCTCGGGACAATTGGTGTCAAGATGGCTAAACATATTATCTGAAAACCTGGAAAAAAGAAACTCAATTAGTTTAGTGTTTTTTTTTTAGATATTATGCATTTTTTGGGATGGACAATTATTCCATGATGTTACACCCAGTATATATATAGAAAGAGAGATAAAAGCTCAAAGGACTAGCATTTTTTATATATGTTTAAATTAAGTATAAACATTAATTCAATAGACTGATCTGAACCTGATGACAACTTATGGCCATATCACATTGAAACAGCAGTTCTTGTATGATCACTGAAGTTAAGTAATGTTGAGCTAGGCCAAAACATAAACAGGTGACCTCTTGGGAAAACCAAGTACTGTAAGCTTGGGTGTGTTGGTAGCGAATAACAGCTCGGTATGAGAAATTGGAGAACTGAGTTTGAATTCCAGTCAGTTTTGTTATATTCACTTATGTACAGATATTCTTGGGAAAGGCATGAACTCACTTCTCCCCCAATTATTGGTTAAATAGTTGGACTTGTATTGGAAAATAATTATTATCACTAAACATTTATTACAATCTAAAAATATTTTCTGGATTTTAGTAATCTGGAAAAGGTTGATAAGCCATAAAAAATAAATCAAAATCAATACCTTGAATAGAAGAATATCTGCATAAGTTAAAATTAGAAAATAAGTCTTTTGAACTTTTATTTATTTATTATCTACTGTTGGTCTATTTTTTAATATTTGGGCACTTTGTTTTCAAAAACCTGCTCACCTTTAAATGTCTTAAACTCCAGTAATTAACTGGTCAACATATTTTGTTAGGTATTAATGATAGTATATTATTCATGTCAGGAAATACTTGATGGTCAGAATTTAATTTAATGTCAATGAGGAACTATAAGAGAAGTTGATCTGTGGTAACCCTAGTATGTAATGGGCTCACTCTAAGTTATATCAAAGTAGACTTTATACTTAATATCACACCAGTGCATCAAAGAGTTGACTTGGAAGGTGGCTTTATAACCACCAGGTGCAGATTTGTACCGCTAAGGATGTTAGTGGCTGTAACGTAGGTGGTTAACTCTACTGTTCTTAGGATGTACACATGTGGAACAACCAAATGATAGGAGTTATATAAGCACTCCAACCAAGAGGGAGAAAAACAGAAAGTGGTGCCTCCCACATACTTATGAGAAAATCCATGTTCAAAGAAAGTTCCCCAACCCATACACTCTCTCACTAATATTAATTGATGAAATCCAAAAGTGAATAAAACATACTTTTAAGAAAGAAAGATTTTGTCTCATCTTCTTGTTAGTCTGTCCAATGATAACATTAAATAATAATTCATTATCATGACAGAATAAAAGGAAAAAAAAAATAAAAGCCTGATTTTAATCAATTCCAAGTTTCCATGGTTTAGAATTAAAGAAAAAAAAAACTGAAATATTAAGATTATATTCAACTAATTTTAAGAAATTAACTCTTTAAACTGTTCCTAACTTTAATGACATCTAGATTTGACCCTAACTCTGTTTCTGTTACTAGAGTAGGGAGATGTTGTCTGAGAATAAGATCCCCAGGAATCAGACATATCAACATATTTTTATTGCTTTCCAGTCACAGATGATGAGAAAATCCAGATTTTTATGTTAAGCAAGGCACAGATTAAAATTGTTAAAATCTTCAAATCCCTGTTCTAAAATAATTATGTCTGAGTCCACAGTGTACAGCCGTCTAAATTACTTTTGTTTACAATTTTATCTTATGATGGAGAATTTTATCTTTGTAAATTTAATGCAAAAAGAAACCGTTAATTAAAAGTAATTTATTATTTACCACCAGCAACTTGTGAGATATATATATATATATATATATATATATATATATATATAAAATATCCAACTTTTGACAAACAACAATATTTGTCAAAAAATTTTAAAAATAATTAAAAACAATCAATACAATTTTCATAAATGAAAATGTAGAGCAATTTAAGACAAAATATTTGAAAAACTGACTTTCCTGCTACCATGGTTACCAGCAATTAGGTAACATCAGGCAGTAAAATTCTACTGCTTTTACTGCACTCTTTCCTCATGTATATACAAAATTTTAATCATACATATGTGTGTGTGTGTAATGTTGTATTAGTCCATATATTGTCACAAGGCTATTATATTTTCCAAGTTTCCAATTGGAACCAGTTTTCCTGGTTATTTTAGAGAAACAATCCTGAAATTCTTGGTAAATATCCAAAGACAAGTTAAAATATTAAAACTGATTGTATGAAATGATTGGCCAAGTGAAATATTTGAAATAACTTCCACCAAATCTTTTTTCTTTCTTAATTTGAAAACTAAAATGGCTCATAGCATAAAAGATACTCCAAAACGAAACTGCTCTCTTTTAATTGTCTATTATAATCCACCTGAGACAACCCTTTTTACCTTCCATCAGCATGGCTGATGCTAACCTCCAGCAGAGTGACTCATTGTACTTTCTTGAGCTAACATGTTCTGCTTATATTGATTATATTGAATCATTTGCTAGGTTTGTAACTAGGATAGTTGGTTTATAGTGTTGTGCTAGGCAATTTTTCTCACCAGAATCTATCTTGCATATTTATAGGTCTACCATTCGTCCATGCATTGAATATTGCTGCCACATCTGCTCTGGTGTTTCTGCTATGTATTTAGAGATTCTTGATAAAATACAAAGAAAAACCTGCAATGTTATTGGTCTTGACCTGGCATTTTGGCTTCAGCCAATTTTCCACTGCTGTAATGTAGTTTCCCTGTGCCTTTTCTATAATACTTTTATGGTAATTGTTCTGATGAATTTTCCTCTAGGTACCTAGACTCTATGAATTTAAGTGTAGTACTAGATAGGTAGAAAGGTCTCATCATTTTACAGTTGGAATGGCTAAATGCAACTGTAAGTTCTACTCTAATAGTTTCTTCTCTCACACTTCTTGTTTTTAGAACTCTCTTCTAGCTTCTTGCTTCTCAGTCAACTTTGATCTCAAAAAATTTAAATGCAATGTCAATTGTTATCTACTTGCCACCTCAAAGCAAAAGAGCCCAGTCATCTTAATTCTCTTTTCTGTATCATTAATTATTTCTCTATTCAATACAGTAAAATAACCACAACGGCAATGGTAGTAGTAATTCTCAATTACTTTATTCTTGTACCAATGAGATACAAATACAAAAAAATATATCTGGACCCCAGCCACTCAGCTGTTTATTTAACACTGGATGAAGCAACATGTCTGCTTGTCAAAGTCCCTCATTATCTAATGAGACCTTCCATTTCTACTCTACAAAAACATACGCATTAATATGAAAATGTATATTTACTAAATTTAGCCAATAGCACAAACCCAAGGGCTTTGAATATTTGAGGACAATATGCTCCCTTGCAGTGAAAATTTGCATTTGAAACATTGGTGCAGCTGATAGCAATAAGTCACCAACCAAGTCAATTTTTTTTCCTAATCAATAGTTAGAAAATATTATTTACCAAGCTTGAGTAAACTATAAGGTTAGACTAGAAAGAAATGAAAGTAGGAAGATTGTATGGCACCAATCTTTCAAATGAGGAGGGTCTGATTGCCTTTATTGAAAACCTGGTTTTTAACTTTTTTTAAATTGATTTCCTGTAGTAGTAGGAAATGTACAACCATATAGCAAGCCTTCCTATTCTTGGCATTAACCACAAGGACAAGAAAAGGAGAATACAGAATAAAATGATTGTACCACATCAATTTTCCAAATGGGAAGAAGTTAACTAGCTTAGAAAATCAGAAATTGAAATCCTGACTCTATAAGGCTTGAACCCTGAATTCTGGATCACCAGTAAGAAATATGTGACTAAATTTCAAGGCAAGTAACACATTTATTCTTTTTGCTTATTCTAATTCTGTACTTATTTATTTTATTATTGTTTGTTTTATTTTATACAAACACATCAATATTTTTTTCGTCAATATTTCATTAAAATGTTATTTTTTATTCTGTATTTGTTTTCATATTATCTACTTTACACATGAATCCATTTCATTTTACTTTGCATTTTTTTATATTCTTTTTCTAATTAAAAAAACAAAAAAAAAAACAAACTTGCATTATTTCTGCTGGCAATTGATAACTCCGTCAGTCACGTGACAACGAAAGCTGTTTTAAGTTCCAGCCTTGACACTTTGGCTGTCTTAGATTACAGTTCTGTTTTACACACTTGATTTTTTTTTTAATGAGTGTAAAATGTAGATTTCTTTTCCCTTTATCTCCCCACTCTCTCTCTCTTTATATTTTAATTGAAAAATAGGTTCTACGAAAGAAAGAAAAAAATGTAAATTCAATATTTTGAAGTTCCCAGCTTTTTATTTTCTTTCTATTTTCCCTTTGACCAAGTTTTACACATTTGAAATGGTTTAAAAATTTAGTCAGCCCAACCCATTAAAGGTTTTAAAAAGTGAATAAACAGATTTAAAAGAAAATTTTCACTCTCCTAACGATTTCAACGTTTTTATCGTTCCCTACATCTGCTCCATATGTACTGCTTAAAAGGGCTTACAGTTCCCTACACATTGAACGCACACACGTACACAAAATGTATTACTACAATACATGATGTCTGTACTGAAGGCAAGAATGAAGAATATATCGATGTGAGTGAGTGAGGATGAAAGATTGTTTTTCTCCAGAATTTCTATCGGTATCACTATTTATTTACCATTAGTAAAAAAAAAAAAAAAAACTATAGATAAAATAAACAAATGAACTGGTTTTCATAATGCTTGAATCACAGCTTTTTAGAGACATAGGTTGGCAGAAGGCCACAAGTGTTGAGCACCTAATGAAAATTAAACTCACTATCCATTGCTCTATGCTGAGAAATCCACTTCTTAATTTACCTTTTTCCAATAAGTATGTAATTGTAATCATTACAATTACATTAATTTTTATTTTTATTGTAGTGGTTGAGGGGGTAACTGTCATCTTAATGATTAAGAACATTATGAACATTAACAAATAATGATTAAATCATTATTATTTAATGTTCATGCTTTTATAATAAAAAATTCTTTAAGTATTTAAAAAAAAATCTTTTTTATGAGTCCGTTTAGTTATTAAAAAGCCCTTTATAATTGTTTAGTTATTAGAAAAAACAACAACCTTTAATGTAGTAAATTAATACTGTTTTGCTGGGGCCCCATAATCATCAGTATCAAATTCTCCCCCAGATTGTTATATCACAACCAACACCAATAGTATCCGTGGTATTATAATTACCATAAATCCCCACCATCCATATCAATGATAGCACTGTCATCCACATTTCTACTCGCATCCCTTTAACAAGGGTTTTCTACAAAATTATGTCATAAACCCGTAGAGGTTGATCTCAAAAATAAAATTTTTCCAATGGAAAATAGTCATTAGTATTTAAACCTCATCAACATTTTTCACAAAATGTAATTATTTTTATCTGGACTGCTCTTACGTCTACAATCCCCTCCCATTATCATCAACATCAATTACAATTTTACTGCTATCATAATCAGCGCCTCCATCATCGTCACCACCACGTTACCATCATCTACAACATTGCTACACCTGCAGTGTCGCCACCACCATCACCACTACACCTCAATCATCACATTATCATTGGCACACTAAATAATTTTGATATCACTATCTTCATCATCTGAATGACAGTCAGTCTCCTGCAAAATTTTTGATTGTTGCATTTTTCATGTCATCTCTTGTTCACTGACTGTTTCGTCTTCAGCTCTGAATCAACATTGTGCTATATCATCTTTTCGGTTTTTGTCATCTTCATCGATGTTGTTGTATCCTCATGAAGAAGGAACACTTGCAGTGGGGGCATGATCATTATGGAAATGAGACCAGTTCCTGGAAAACATGACAGCTGTGGAAGCTCTCAGAGATAAGCAGATGGCAACTGGCTTCGTAAATTCACACTGATTGGGAACTTCCCCATCTGCTCCATGTTTTACCTCTTCCTCTTCCTACTCTATTATTAAAAGGACAATTTCTCTCTTTCTCTCTCATTATCTGCTGCTTCGTTTTTTTTTGTTTTTTTTTTTGTCTTTTTCTTTCTCTCTCTCCTTCATCCTTCCTTCTTCTTTTCCTCTGCTTTGTTCTCGTTCATTCTTTTTTTGTTCTATTTCATTCCTTCAAAATTCGTGCCATCATACTTTCTTTACTTTTTTCTTCTTTTTTTTCATTATATGTTTCTCCCTCACTAATTTAAAAAAAAAAATCATTTTTTTCTATTCCTTATTCCCCCCCCCTTTCCCTTTCTCAAACGTTGATTCTTTTCCTACCACCCTCCGATACACAATCATTCACATACCCTTTTTACTTCTAACCCACCTCATCTTTGGACATTTCACCACATTTTTCTTAAACACTTTCCGTCCCCATCTTTGTCCCACCTCTCACTATCTCTTGTGTTTCTATCCATCTTTCTTTGTGTCTATATGAGTGGCTTTCACTTTCTCTTTTTGCATGTCTCCCATTTTGGTATCTTGCTTTCTTCCTCTCTTTTTGTACATGTGTATTCCTATCTGCATGTCATTTGTTTTTTTTACTCTTCTCTTTCTTTCATCTCTCTTGTATTTCTCCTCTCTTTACGCTGACAAGCTGTTGGCTTTTCTGAGCACTCACTCAAACTACAAAGTACTACTACCCCGGAAGTACAGAAGAGCAAAACTACCACGATTACTACTGCAGCCAACAACAATTCAAAATAATACCAAAACTAAGCAGCAGTAGCACTACTATTTACAATAGTAGTGGTAGTAATAGTAGTAGTAGTGATGGTGATGGGGGAGGTGGCTATTCGAATCAGCAGCAGCAGCTGCCGTCGCTGTAGCAAAGAAGAGTTTGAGAAAGCTTCATATGCGCCACTGCTGGACTGAGCAGCGGTAGTCACCAATTCTTTTTTTTTTTTTCCCCTCTTATCTCCAAAGACCATTACTTAACCGAGTAATATTACATACACACCCACAATCACGAAATCCCTTGGAAATAGCAGAAAAAGAAAGAAAAAAAGCATCAACATTTTCTTTGAATGAAAGGATAGTGAATAGCTCTTACATCTTGCTATTCTCTCTTACATCTTGCTTGGGTCTTTTCTTTATTTGTTGGGTAGATTTACATCTACCCCAGGGTATATACACATTTCTTGTGTTTGTATCTATTTTTTTTAATTACCAAAAGAAAGATATATATATATATATATATTTGTGGAAGAAAAAAAAAAGACATTTTTCATAGTTTCTTTTCATTAAAAGCCAAATGACAGGAAATATGTTGAAATTTGCCCGTTCTGTTGGTAAGTCTTTTATTAAAATTAAAAATGTTTAGCTTTTCATATCTTGTTTATTTTTTATTTTTTGTCTTGCAATTGGTAAACTTTTATTCGTTATTTTGTTATTCTTTCTTTATTCATAATTTTATTTTATAAGTGACTAGTGAAAAATAAACAAATTTTCTGGAAAATATAAATTTCGGTTAAGTTGGCATTTTCATTTTTGTTGATGTCCCCCCCCCTATTTTTTTCTTTTTGGATCGATCCCCCCCCTCCCACACACTTCTTTTAGTAAATAATTTGACATTCCATCAGATGTCAGGATCCCTAATATCTTTATTATTATTATTTACAATTATTACAATACTCACTCAACACAACACACGCATTGGCATTATTTTCCTTCATACGATGTTGTTGATGATGATAAATAAATCACCATCAATCGTACAATTTTTTTTATTATTATTAAATAAATTTTGATTATTCAAAATTGGTTTCTAGACAATAACAAAAACAACAAATAATAAATAATCGTTTTCACTTTTCAGTTTCATTTTTAAAATCCAAATTTTAATTAACTGCTACGTTTCTTCCTGATAAAAATACAAATTTTAATATTTTCAAATTGAGTTTTATTTTTTTTTTTAATCCACTTATATATTCAATAAATCTTTTAGTCTATCTATTTTGTTTTTACTTTTTTTTTTTTTTTTTGGAGTTCGAAAATAAATGGTCGGTTTTTGAAATTGTGTCCTGGCAATAAAAAAAAGAAAACATTTGAAAATTTAAAATATCTTTTGAGCTTTGACTTAAAAATCAGTCTATAAAGAATATGGCAAGTGTAGAATAGATTAAAGGATGATGTTAGTTAAAAAAATAGTAAAAAAAAAAAAATGTCCAAATTTAAGATTACTAGTATACTCGATTTCGAACCACCAGAAAAATAATGAATATCTTTTTTTACCACTACCAGACAAGTGATTTCCCCATTAAAAAATCTGTCTTGAAGCATTTTTAATTTAAAACCATTTCTGTAAAATGAAAATGTAAATCGAAAATATTTAATTTTTTAGCGATGTTAAAAACTCTAGATCATATGTTACTTGATTAAAAAACAAAGATGATGACAAAAATGAAATTAATAATTTAATAATGCTTTTGCAAACAGAAATTCTTTTTAAAGTTGGCCCCTTTTTTCATCCCTTGCATCTTTTCGGATAACTACACACATTTTTTTTTAATGTTTATTAAATTATTATTTTCCTACAATTCAGCTCAAAATAATCCCTTAGTTAATATTTTATTTATGTAAATAATTCCAGTTAGTGAAACTCTAAAACTAATCACCTCAAACATTGCAAGACAAACCATAAAACAACTTAAAGAAGCATGTTGACGATTTCTTCATTCTGTTCTGTTTTATAAAATTAGTTGGTTTTTGTAACTGATGGGCATTTTGAGAATGTTTTAGAAGCTTCTCTAAAAATAAAATAATGCCGACAAGCATTGTAAAGTAGAAATCAAGGCAAACACTGTTTCTAGTTTCTGTTTCCACATGTAGTCAAGGATTTTTTTTTTTTTTTACCACATATGAAGACACAAATGATAAATCCGAAGTCTTCACTTCCTTCCTTCGAGCCTAACACATTTATTTTTACCACACCTGGATCGAAAATTTAGCACAACTTCCAAAAAAAATGCTATAAATCAGCTTCAAGAAAGATTTGCTTTTTATCAAATTTTATGTGGCAACTAGTGAGCAAGAATTATTTGAATTGTAATTGTTGTATTTCAAATTATTTCTCAAAAAAAATCAAGTCAAGCTTTCTAGAATTTGAATTTTTTTTTTTTAACTTATCTTTTGTATTTTTGGTTCGAAATTTCTTTTTATTGAAAGATTTCAATGGGAACTTATTGTTTATTAATCACAATTAAAATATAAAAACAATCCAATCTCGATACATTGCTATTTTTTTAACTCAAAGCTTTTTTTTTTTTTTTTTTTTTTTTGAGTAATCAGTGTGAATCTACTTGTGACTGACTTAGTTTTTTGTCAACAATATTTTTATTGGGGTGGGGGACAATAAAATAATGAACACTTTTTTTATTTTTTAACCCTTCTCATATTGATATTTTTTACATTATTTTTTTTTAATATCAGCTGATTGACAATTAATTTGCAGTCAATTTTATCATTTTCTTGTGAAATTCAAAAAAATACCTACAGTGTTCTGACAATTTAAAAAAGGTATATACTACCGTACACATGATTGTAATAATGAATGATTGAATTTGAAAAAAACTTATTCGCTACATACATATCTTACAATAAATGTCGATGACAAATTGAAATATTCATATTGAAAAAAAATGAACTGCTTCTTGTATAATTAAAATTTTGATTGATTAATGATTTGTTTTGATGTCCTCAAATGTCGGATTTTATTTTTATGTCTGGGAATGTGATTATTATTTAAAAAGAAAAAAACCTTTTCTTATATATGGCATTTTAAAATAACTGTCTCCTCCTCCTACGATCGATTGATTTAAGTTGCTCTAGTTTTAAATCAAAATAACCAAAGGAAAAGAGAAGGAGGAATTAAAAAAAAATATAGATTTTTTTAAAATCTTTTTTGTGCGCTTTCTTTGATATCGATCCTGTCGTAATTTTGTCATTTTTAATTGTCTCATTGGTTCAACGATTAATTATACACTTATGTTTTCCTTACATCTGTAAGTTTCATGTACAAAAACAATTTGTTTTTACTAGTTGTTAAAATTAAAACACTTTGTTTTTCCAATGCTTTAGAATTTTCTGCACAACACGATCCGTCTTATTTTGCTATCACTGTAACAGTGCCAAGGGCCCCTTTCAGAAGAACCGTTTCTCTTCTAATACAGTGTGTGTGTGTCTCGCTGCTCTTAGCCCTATGTGCGTCTATAGTTTGGCAAATGATGGTGTCTGATGTACCTAGTTTCGTCTGGTCCCTGGTGGTCAAACCCCTACTCCTGCCTATGCAAGGTGGGGACCCACCCCATTCTGTCACCTCGGACATGGCTGCTGGTAGCGGGCTCTGGCCTCATTGCCTGCATGCCACACACCATCTGTTTCTCGTTTTTTTCCCTTCACTCTTACTATCACTTGTTTTCCTTTTCCTGTGAAAAAGAACAGATAGTGACTGGGAAACGGGATGGGGGAGACAAATCACTCTCACCCGCAACCCATTTCACTTTCACTCTCTTTGAATTGTTGGGCCATCTGTTTATCTGTTTTTCCCTACTGTAAAAAGCCTATTTAGCTGGATGACCAGCAGATAGCGATATAGAACTGAGAGAAGTCCACACACACACACACAGTCTCTCGCTTTAAGTGGTGGACCATCTGTTGTTGTTGTTCTTCGTCTTCCTTTAAAAAAAAGTGATAAAACTTAAATTTCTGCGGCATCTGTTCAAGATTTATTGTTAGTTAAACTACACCTACAATTTTGCAATTTTTTCGTTTGTGTAATTTATAAAATGAATGTTTCTTTATATCTCTGTTTAATTTCTGTCTTTGTCTTTGACAATTTTGGTTTTGATTGGACAATCCCAAGACGTTCATTTTTTTTTTTCTTCTCTTCTTCAAATGTTCCTACGAAGGGTTTTTTTGTTGAACGAAAATTAACTATTTCCATGACAAGTCTTTCTTTCTCTTTTTAATTTTTTTTTTACTTTACCCGACCGTATAAAATAAAAAAATGAAATTGGAACCCGATTAATTACGTTAATTTTAGTTTAATTACCCATGCAAATATTAATTATTATTATTTTATTAATAATACTACACACGTGACAATCGAGGTGTAGCGCATAAGTACTGAGTACCGTACGTATGTTAGGAAATTCTTACCAATATGCACACACGCAAGCGAGAAAGTATGCAATGTATTTTAATTTTACTAGCTAGCAAGGACACCTTGTGTTGTTTCCCACTAGCTACTGATCTCCTCTTTTTGAGAAAATTCTGTTTTTTTTATGCCAATTTTCTTTTACTAAAAACAAAAACGATGAATATTTGGAAAATGGAAATATAAACCTTCTATTTCAGCAGAAAAAATAGTGATTTTTAAAATAAATACACAATAATTCTTTTTAACTTCACATTTTTGTCGGATGCTGGTACGGCGATAAATTTCAATTTTGACATGACAAATCATTGTTCAAAACTCGTTCATTGATCAGTATCAATCAATCAATCAATAATAATGTTTTTGCCTTGCTTTAGTTTATTGTTGCATTGATACCTAGTCATTCAAAGAGGGTTAACAAACGAAAGAAATGATGCTGATGATGATGTATGTGCGAAAAAATGAGCTAGAGAAAAAAGGCAGTGGTAAAAACATAATCAGCTTTGTCAGTTGTGATTGGAGGGGGAAAGCATTTCTGTTTGTGCCGCCTCCTCCTGCCGTACTAAAATCAGCATCATCATAATCGCCGTCAGCCGCCCTATCATCTATGTTTGTGTTGGCACTGCGCCGTGCTACCGAAAGTGACATTTTACTTATTGCTGGCGCCAGGCCGTCTGACACCTTATCCCAGCCCGAACCTTCCCTTCACCCTGATGCCTAAGCCACCTTTGCGCCATTCACAACTCTCACCCTCTCTTTTCCTTCTTCCTCAGTTCCACTGTCTACAGATGGTTTTTTGGACTTCTAATCGTTTTTCAGGCTCTCTCACACACACTTCTGGGAAAAAAAAAAAAAAAAAAAAACAACTGTACAGGGTTCTTGCTTTCCTCCTTCGATTTCTCGAATAAACGCATAGTCACTTAATGCGGGTGTGCAGAGAAACTTCATATTTGGAGCGGGAAGAAACGCGCGCGTATATGCGTGTTTATTTACACTTTCACACATGTAGATGAGTTATGTTTCTTTTTTTATTTTTCTATTTTTTTTTTATTTTCTTATTTTTATGTTACGTTTTTTGTAACTTTATTTTAGGTTCAAATGTAGGAAATGGTGTCTAGGTTCTTCCGATCAATTAAATGGTTGGGGAGTTTATCATAGATCCAAGTTCGATCCTCGCTTGATACCCAAACCGAAACGTTTGTATTGTAATTGAACCAGGCTAAGCTTACTTTGGTGAAATCTTAGTTTTTATGTTTATTTATAGCACTTGCAATGTAAAACACGTGTGTTGAATAATTAAGTTTGTTTTTCTTTTACGCGGTTCAATTCTAATTGATTTCTATGTGTTTTATTTTATTTCGTTCATTGGACTTACGTAATTCATTTCTCTAGTATTTCGAAAATAGTTTTATTTCGTTCGAACCTCAGTGGAATAATTCTCTAAAAACGGTTATGGTGGATTTTTTTTTCTTAGAAATTCGACTAATTAAACAATTTCTTGTAATTTCTTGGCGTTATAAAAAAAAAATTGTGACTTTTTTTTTTGTTTTGTTCATTTTATTGTAATTTTGGGGATACAAGCTCAGAATAGAAAAGAAAAAAAAACTGCAGAGAATTTTTTTTTTTTTCCTGGGGAATAATTCGTTTCCGAGCACCATTGTCTTAAGTTCAGAGGTCCATGGTCTTCCTTAGAGCATGACAAAAAAAAAAAAAATGAACAATTTTTTTTTAAATGTCACCATGATTAATTCATACTCAATAGTACTTTTATGATGTAAAAAATCCCTAAGAAATGTTAAAAAATCGTGATTATTATTTTTTTTAATGCAGGATGTTGAGAGGAGGGAAAAAATATTAAAAATTGAACACTGACCAGTATTTGAATTTTGGCTCGGTGATCATCCTCCACTAAAAAGTTCATATTTGGAATATTACAAAAAAAAAACTAGAAGTCTTTCATTTCTATATGAACTATTGGAAATGACCTTACATAACAATGATAATAATAATAAAAAAACATTATTTGTACGTTTCAATTTCTCACGTTACTAAACTTAAATGTTTTAGAAAGAAATAAAAAAATAAAAAAAATCCGTCGATTTCTCTTTGAGGTTTTAGGCGTTGGAGAAGTTAGAAAGTTTTTAAAAAAAATATTTCTAAATGTTTATTGTTGACAGATCTTTTGTTTTAAAATTTAAAACCAAAAAGGGGTTGTTCTCATTTTAAAAAAGGTATAACCATGATACAGCTTAAAAGTTTGTTCTTGTTTAAGTTTACAATAGCTTTCATTATTTTCTTTGAAATTTAAATAAAAATAAGGACATCCACTAATTCGAAAAAAAAATGAATTTTAAAAATGAAGAAAATAAAAAGCTTTTATTTTATTTTTAGCTTTAATTGAAAGCTAAAGTATTAAAATAAATGTAACTTACTATTATTTCCAGTAAGCAAAATACTTTGGTGTATTCCAAACAGAAATTTTATTGGTTGGAATCGATTTTTTTTCTAAAATAGCTGATTAGCACCACTTTTGAGTCGTCTTTCATCTGCATTAAAAAAAAATCTTCCAAAAATATACTTTTCTGAAACTATTAGCTGATTTAAAAAAACTATCTGATTTGAAACAAATAACATTACTTTAAAATAACACAGTAATGCATTTTTAAAACAAACAGTAGCTGTGTTTTTAACCAACAGTAACCATGTTTACGAGTGACGAAAAAGTGAAGGTGACAGCTTTATTGTTGTTCTACGGTGACTTCGTGTAAAACATAATTTAAGAAAATGACGTGAGCGCCATATAATTTTTAAGCACTCAGTAATCTTAAAAGTTAAAAATGTTGAAAAATATTCTCCGTAATCTAATTTTAGGAATGTTGACTTTAAATTTACTATAACCATCACTCTTATTTTCTGGTAATGTTGTGTATGGCTGGCCATACGTTTATAACAAATTATTTTAAAAAATCTTAGTGCGTGATGATTAAGCTTTTTAATTTTTGATTAATAAATATAGTTTCACTTAAAATTTATAAATAAATTATAATGAAAAAAATTTCTTGTAAAAAAAGTTATTATTCATCAATTTTTTTTTTTTAAACGTTAAAGACAATGAGTGTCCTTAATTTTAAACAAGCTTTTTACTTAAATTAAGATTTATTAAGGCTTAATAAATCTTAATTTAAGTAATTAAAAGCTTGTCTAAAATTAAATAATGCCACATTTATTTCATTTTTTATCCCATGATTCGGGGAAATGAGTAGCAGTTTTTTGGGGTTTATTTTTTTTAAATAAAACAAACTTTGCAACTGAAATGAAATTATGAAATTCAAAAGAAAAAAGATGGGAGAGGGAGGGTACCGCATGTAAAAAAAAAAAAAAAAAAAAAATTATATATATATATAAAGAAAATTTCAAAAATAATTTATTTACGAATAAGTCCTGAAAGTCACGTTAAAATTCGATAATTATTTGAATTTTTGCAAGAATTTACAAATCATTTTTTCTACTGGAAAAAGGCGCTAAAATACGTAGGCCGACCACTGAAGCAAAAAAAAAAAAGAAAAAAAAACAAATAACCAAAATTTCGAACGTCCTAGCTAGAAAGGATTAAAAATTTAACAAAATTTGGTTTTTCCTCTTAACACGAACATTTTGATCTTTGAGGTTAAAACTTTTTAAGTTTTAAGGCCTTCTCCATTTGCTCTTTTTTTTTTAAGCAAACTAGAGGATGTACCTAAATAAAATAAATGTCTTAAACGGTAGATTCATCAGTCTTAGAAGTTGCGAAGTTGTAACTTTTCAGAAAATACACTTTTACGCTGTCCTGTATCAAAAAGTGTATGATTTCAAAATAAACAGTAATTAAAAAAACCATGGCTGTAACTAATACTAAGTGTTAAAAAAAAACCCTTCAAAGTGTGTATTAGGCTAGGACCCAATTGCGAGAAGACTGTCAAAATATCATGCTCTCACGATAACGAATGGTAAAAAATAAAAGACTCTCCTATTTACCAGTAGGATCGAAATGGTTAAAAATAAAATGAAAGACTTAGTCACTAGGACAACTTTAATAACTCCTCTCTTTACCACTCTTCCTTCATCAAAGCCAAAAATCACTAGTGATTTTAAGAACAATATTTTAGATTTTCTTCGCTTTCGATTCGTTTAACAACCAGTAATTTGATAAGTTTTAATTTTCTCAAAAACTTAGTCTTGAACTAATAATGCAATAGAGACACACACATGAAAAGACTACAAAATAATATTTAAAACAATGATCAGCGAATTAACATTTATTACTGGTAATTTAACATCAACTGTATAAATTCCTTATGCATAAAATAACATTTGATTTCTCCACCTTCTGAAATATAAACACATGTTCTACTTCTGTTACTCATTATTAGTAAATAAATAAATAGACGTACTCGTACAAAAACATATTTATTCTTAAATTGAACATAAATGTTGGTAAATTCTAAAAAATGTCTTCTTTAATTTTCGTTTCATTTCAAAAGACTGTGTTTCTTTGTTCATGCACTGGAATAAAAATTGAATTTGAAATATATTTTCAATAATTCGTAATATAGTAAAACTTGCAATTCATGAAACTTGGACCTCCAGTTAAAACCAGTTGATTTTTTTCATATCTGCTAAATTTGCGAACGTGTAATAAACCGTGTCAGTTGATTGAATTGAATCTCTCTAGTGTGTGTGTGTTACTGTTTTAAATGTGTTTGATCTCTCCATTTAAATTATTCTTATCTACAAAGTATCTTAATTGACATTTTCCAAACGCTTGATGCTTTCCTAATATGTCCAGATCCGAATGTAAATCGAACTTTCAGCTTTTTTTCTTTTTAAATTTAAATCATTAAAGAAAAAACATTACTAAATTTATTTTTAAGGTTTTCTCACCTTCTCTTTCTTCTTCAGTTCATTTAAAAGTTTGGTTTTTTATTTTGTCGGCGATGTTTTACAAATTAAATTCCTCAAAAATCAATGTCAGCTCTGTTGGGTTTGTGTGTGTGTGTGTGTTAAAGAATTGGCTCAGATTTTGGCTATATGTGCTTATACTCCATGTTCAACTTGTCTTTTTCTTTCTTTTTTATTCCCTTGTTTACTTTTTAGTTTTTCCTTATAGGGGTGGGGCTACTTTGTACATTTTTCAACTCGTTTTAAAATCGCCTGGTCGCTTCAAAGGTTTGTCTTTTTTTTGTAACATACATTTTTCAAAATGAGGTTTTTGAAAACTCCTCAACAATCTTGGCAATGATGATGTTCAAGAACCTTTCGTTTTGTTTAAATCTCAGTAATTTTTATTGTCATTTTTATAATTTCAGTAATAATGGTTGCTTAGTTGAGAAAAAGAGAATATCGCTTTTATTAATTTTTAATTTCCATTTCTTTTATTTTTATCTTAAAATGTTTAGGGCAGCATTTCAAATACTTGCTTAAAAAAATCTCCAATCAGTACTGTAAAAGATTATTACCGCAAATTATTAAGCAAGAAGCATAATTGCTGTTATCAGCGAGTTATGTAAATTAAATACAGTGTATTAGTGATAAAGGAAAACAACATAAATAGGCGGAGTGCTGAAAAGTTCTCAGCCCTACCTATTCCCCAAATGAAGATAAAAATGTTCTGATATTTGGTCATTATTGTTTGTTTTGGTTTTTGAAGGGGGTGGGTGGTCTAAGAACTTTTTCAGTAACTCCTTATTTTTGTGGCTCTATGATAGAATGTTTATTTTACAGAGTAGAACAAACATAAAAAAGCATCAGTTTTATTTTTTTTATTACCATTTTAACGGGCAATTAATAAATTTTTAAAAATCTTGTTGCAAATAATAAAAAAAAATATTTTATCTCTATTTATTGAAAGTGGAGAAAATAGTAAAAATTAAAAAATATTATTTTTATTTAACATTTTTCTCTTGACTTAGGGTTGTGAATCTCAACAAACGGTTTTTTTACAATATTTTTATGTTTTACTTTTAAACTTTGTTCCATATTTATAAATTATGAGATTTTTATTTTAAATTAAATGTTATTCTTTTATGCGAATTAAGATTAACGTTTGTCAAAATAAAACCCAAGGAAAGTTAATTTGCAAGAAGTTCTAAGAAAAACTGAAACTATGGTGTAATTTTAATGTTGGATGTGATTGTATGGCTTCCACTTCAAATGGAGATTGATGTTTCAATTCATTTTGCTTCTTAGCTAACTTTGATCACATACGCAGGAACAAGTGAAGTGTTACCTGCAACCTTTTTTTTATTTACACAATTATATTTTCATATACACAAAAGACCAGTTGAGTTGTATGTTTAAAAAAAATATATATTCTGAACTGAATCCTAAACTGCTTGCCGCAGCTTCTAAAAGAATTCTTTAAAGCTATATCTCTATGGCCTGAAGATTGCGTTCAAGCATGAAACGGACTGTCACCGCTCGGTGTTGATCTCAGTGTATGAAACTTTTCTATTTACATACCTGATATAGCATACCTTCATAGCATACCTTCATATCATATATGCATCTATGCGTATTTTTACCGAAAACGATCAACAGATCAAATCAAATTTATAAAGAAAATGTTCAAAACTTCATAAATTTGATGTAAATGTCGTTTTTTTTTTTTTTTTTAAACCGTTTAGGAAAATTTAATAAAACAAATTAAAACAATATACGTTTTGCAGTTTGCTGGTCAATTTCAATAAAAGATGTTTGAAGGAATTCTTCTTACCTAAGTGTGTGTGTGTACGCATACACGCACGTACAAGTATCATTGTGCACCACAAAGGAATAAAAAGTAAAAAAAAAAAAAAAAAAAAAAAAAAAAAGGCTATTTTAGCATTTTCTATGAAATTGATTTTGAAAATTCTACTGGTGAAAAAAAAAATGTAGTCTGTGGAAATGGCGCTAGGTACTTTCATTTTACGAACAGGGAGTCTCCTCATTAAGAAGGAATTATTTAATTTTTGTCATTTTGCCTGAATTACAGGTTGAATATTCAAAATAAACATTGTAAACGAAGTCATGACAATTTATTTTTATTTATTTATTTTCATTTCACTTTTATTTACAGTACTCATATTGACTTAGGTAGGTGCGGTGTAGAAACTTAAAAAATATTTAAAAAGTTGAATTGGTTGCATTTTTCTTTCTTTTACTTCTGTATCCTCAGTTAATATCTGTCACTTCCAGTAATTAAGTGATAGAGAAAAATTCCTTGATGGATTGTCAGCTACATATGGGAGGGTTGTGAACAAAATGAGAATTCCATAGGATGAGGTGTTCCAAATATTGTCCCTCAGTCGGACGATCCAGCATAGAAATGAATACAAGTTTTACTTTTTGTTTTAAGTCTCTTAAAAAGAAAAAAAATGCAAAGACAATATAAACTATAATTATTATATATACCAGTGTATATAAGTGCTCTTATACTAGGTACACACATGTCTTTACCTGTGAATAATCTCCCACCTGTTTACACACTTTAATCAATACCATGTCACCGGCTGTTTTCAATTACTTAGCTTCTGCACCCCACTCTGGACACAATAATTGCTATATAGTGTGTGTGTGTGTGTAAATATATATTTATATATACACACACACACACACACACACACATACATTTATGGCCTTCTACTTCATCTTTTTTATTGTTGACTGACCTAATATTGGAGTTGACAGGCAGCATAAGGTTCATCCTCACCATCCGCCATCCTTCCCACCTTGTGTGTTTCACTTTCACCTGACCAGGTGTTCAGCCCAGGTGTGCTTCCTTCAAAAGCCTTGTGTACAGACACCTGGGCCAGGCAGCAGTCTCGTTTAACATACCTACCTACCTACTTATACAGTCAGTCAGTAAGACAGTTCCGCCACTTATACTTATGTGTTGTGTGTGTCCAGCACTTAGTAGACGACTTGCAAGGGAAAGGACACAGGGTGCAATCTGCTGTGCCTTTTTTCTTTCTTCCGCCAATGTACACACCTGACCTGCTGGTATGTACTGCTGTGTGTATGTGTGTTATTCCTTTTCTCCCACTCTCCCTATCTCTCCACCTAACTCCCGGTGTGGTATCCCTTGTTGAAAAGTGTTTTTTATCTCACAGTTGGTCACCCACCTGCAGAGTGGGACAAGAAGCACTGATCTAAAAGGGTTATACAGTATTGTCAATAGGTGTGTTTATTATGACTTGACCTCTCTCAGCCATTCATACTCCCCTCAGCCTTTGTCCATGGGTAATTCTTTCCTGGGTTTCTTTTGCTTCCACTTTTCCTGACACTAGTCAATAAGTGACATAGATTAAATCTTTTCCTTCTAGCCTTTGAAGCATTTTGTTTTGTCAAGGCTTATGGAAATCGTTTTAGCATCTTCTTTCATTACTTAATCCACCATCTTAATTCAAAGATAAGATCTTTAAATTACTTTTCCAATTTATTAAGTAGTGAAGCTGAAAATGTAAACTTTTTCTTAATCTAATTAATTCAAGTTTCTCTACTCTTAAAGCACCAAATTTTTATATATGTTAAAAAAAAGTGCCAATGGCCTTTGCAAAGACTAACCTCAGGAGTTCAAATTATTTTGGGTTCAAAGTTTACATTCTTTCCTTATCCTTTCCCTCTTCAAATAGATGTCATGTCAACATATGTGGCTTTCCTTTTTTTCTTTTAGGTTTGTTTGCTATCAAAAAGGCTCTTTCAAATTGTTCTCCATTTATATGTGTGGTCTTTCATTTTCCCCCTCACTCCTTAATTAATGCATCTTAATTTCAAAGATTCTTCTTAGGATAAACCTGAATTGGGTATGAGGTCAAGGTATTAGCATTTCTCAATAAATTTCCAAGTCTAAAAATCTCAGGAAATTTTTAAATCACCTTTATAGAATTCTCATTGATAAATGACATGGTTTCAACAGAGTGACCTCATAGTTCAAGTTGAGATACAAACCACTTAGGCTTTCAGAACAGTCACTGATTTGTTTCTGTTGATTTTTCTTTATGTTCATCAAATAAGGATGAAGCAATAAAGATGTTAATTTTAAAAGGATTTCTAAAGTTTTTTTTTTTCTCTCTACTTTGGGGAATCTGCTGATCTGTCATAAGATTAAAACTATCTTTTGAGAAGTTGGCTAATTGAAATAGAAATGCAAATTTAAAAAAAAATGTATTGTCCATTTTCAAGTATTAGGAAGTTTATTCTCATAATTGTTCATATCTTTTTAAAATTTGAAAAAAAAATTGTTTCCTTCAACTGCGAACTTGTTTTCTCAAACATTAAACAATTAAATAATGCGTAGAGGTTTTCACATCTACTGTATTCTTTTCTATCTCATTGCAACCTCAGATTTTTTCCCTTTTTTTTTTTTTTTTTTTTTTTTTTTTCCCCCCCCTTTTGAATGATAATTTTCAAAACACACTCAGGTGTTAAAAGTATTTTTTGTTGCTGTTTCTTGAAATTGTCTACAAAATTCTTTGGGTTCTTCCAAAATCTAAATGCTTTGTAATTTACATTGCAAAATAAATAAAATAATGTTCCTATAAAATCTAAATTTACCTATTTGGGGATTTAAATCTTACCTTTTTAATATTCCATCTATATTTTTGTTAGGTCTTATATGCTGTGTCCCTGCAGGCCATTAACGATCACTGCTCTCTACAATTTCCTATCATTTGTAGCTGTAAGCTTTTTGTCTCCTCACTGTACCTCTCAGTTCTTGTTTCAATGCACTGTGGCATTCAGATTCTCCAAGCCGCCTTTTCTCATTATGTGTCCTAGAAATTTCAACTTTCTTTTTGATTCTAACTAATTATAAATGTACATTTTGTTGTTGCTAATATGTTCCGTCCATGGTATTCTCAGCATCCTTCTGTAGAAACTTTTCTTTTGCTTCAAGTTTCTTTTTCACCAGTGAGGAGAGTGTTTAATATTCACTGTCATATAGGAGACAAGATCTTACTTAACAGTTCAGCACTCTTGTTTTTTTTTTAATTAGATTTTCTTTTTCACTTTGCAGAGGAACATTTTTCTTCATTAATCTCTTCTTTGTTTTGCATAATAAAACCGAAAAAAAATTCTTTAAATATGCTTCAAAATTATATGTATAGGTACTTTGAACAACTCATCAAATATGTTTCTAAGAACAAAATTTTGACTGCAAAGAAAATATGATTGATTGAAACCGAAACGTTTTTGTAAACATTTGTGTGTGTGTGTGTGTGTGTGTCAATTGACCATTTGTTAAATCAAAAAAATGTGCATAATTAGAACTTTTTTTTCCCCTAATTGTTCCATGATGGAACGGCCAATATGTAGATTTATTAAATTTCTTCAGTTGTCAGCTTCTCACAGAATTGTCATGAGGAAAACCAGTCTTTATTTTAATTATGAATGGGTGCTGAAAAGTTCTCAGCTTTCCCAAGAATCTCTTCCAGAATGTAAGGAAAAAATATTTGGTCAGATTTTGAGAAATGGGTTGGCCAAGAAACTTTCAGCATCCCTTGTAATTCATTCTGGTTTTACTGATTAAAAGAAATTTGAAGGGATTTCACATGACAAACAAAAAAAATACAAAACCATTCTCTCTAGGTTAAAAATGCAGCCTTTTGTTAAAAGTTAATCCATCAACAAGTTTTCTATAAAATTTCCAAAAACGTTTACAATACAAATCAGAAATAGTGGCCCTGATATTGAAAAACTACTTATGTATAGTTTTCTTAAAAATACTTGAAACTAGAATTCCAAGTGCTTGATAAATACGAGAAAAACAATTATTCTCTAAACAAAAAAATGTTGTTTAATTTAATTTATAATTGCTCAGATATTCTTTTCCTATTAAAAATCGGTTATTTTTTTCAATAATTATTTTATTGCCTATTCTATCTTAAATGTAAACTTAAAAAGTTGAACGATATTTTTTTCATGGTACCGTTGACGTTGAATTTTGTTTTAAAATAAATTTTGAAGCTATTTTTATTTTGCATACACTTTACTTACAGTATGCTTATGACTTTCTTCCAGGTGTTTTGTTTTAATAATTTTCGCAAGCATGCAGCATATCAATTGAAGAATAATTACAATATTCAAATGTAATCATAAATTCTAAAAGCAAGTAAAACGAATATATCTGCTATATGTATTTGGAACAGTTAAAGCGGTTAGCGGGTGCTTTGGTCCAAGGGAGGTAACTATACGACGTTTGTTTAGCAGGGCACTGATACACATCTTTTTTTCAAATGGATTATTATTGTATTTTGCAGACTTTCTCTTGATAATACGTATTTTTTATTTTATGCTTGGAAACCGATAAAAATGCTTATTTTATTACGATCTTTTTTTTTTTTTTTTTAGTTTACGGAATTTATATTGGTAACGAAATAAGAACATTTGTTATTAGTTTTTTTTTGTTTTGTTTTTTGTTTTTTTTACAAACACAAAAGAATAACGAACGGACAACAAATTTTAATTAATATTTTGATAACCAAACTGTTTATAAAATAAGCTTGCTTGAAGTTTTCTCAAGGGAAATTTCAAAGATAAATTGTTATTAATGGCTATAATTTAACTTCCATAATAAATTATGTCTACATAAATTGGCTTGTATGCATTTTTACTCCCCTCCCTCAGTTTATACAGTATCACTTTCTGTATTAAAATATTTTGTCAGGAGTAAGCACACTTTTTTCTTCCTTTCTCCACATGTAGAATTAAGATAATGTTTTACTTGCAGAATGTATTTATATACAAATTCTATCTTATATTTGATCTATACTATCATTGTGTTTGTCTCTCTTTCTCCACTCCTCCTCTTTTTTGCTATCATCTCACAGCTGGTCACTGTATATTTGCTAGACTGGAAATGTGTCTACCTGCCATCTGTAGCCATTCCATCAACCAGCTGTTGTACAAGGAGCCAGAGAAGCAGTTAGTTACCAATCACACTTTCCTCTTTTTCTCACTTTTTCTTTCTATTGCCATCTTCTGTCATTCTCCAATTACTAAATACTGTTACCACCACTAGCACTGCAGCTGCTGCTGCTATTTCTACTTCTGCTACTGTCATATCTGCTGCTGGTCCTGATCTTCGTATTTGGTCGGTTCCACTCAAAGAGAATTGAAAGGTAAAAAGAAGAAAAAAAAAATTGAAAGAGTCACAGGGATAAAAAGAAACAGCTCTTACATCCTCCCACATACATATAAATAATGATTATTTTTCTAAACACCTTATACACATACACACACACACTGTGCTGATAACTTATCTTTCTTTATTATTTAATTTTTAGATTGGTTATTATTTGTCTAATTCTCTTCATCTTTCACTCTGGCTTGTCTCTTATTTGAAGGAAAAATGATTGTTGTATTCTTTTTCTTTTCTCTATAGCATCTTTTTATTCTTTCTTTCATTCATTCATTCATTCAAAATGATTTTTGGGTAGCGTTATTTATTTTTGTAAAGGTTTGTGAAAATTGCCAAATAATAAGCCTTATATTTCAGATAAATACAATTCTCACTTTCTCTTCCCTATAAACACACACACATACATTATTTTCTTTTAAAAAAATTACCATTTCACTTTTATTGTTTATTTCATTTTTGTGCCCTTTGCACAATTTCCATGCCTGTTTTTCCCAACTGTATATCTCAAGGTTTTATGTAACAATAATACAGTATTTTTTAGAAGATTATTAAATATAAACTGTCTGTTCCACCCCTTCTCTTCTGAAAATATTTGTCTTGGGGATTAAAAATATTTCTCTCTCTTTCAAAAAAATTTTTTCTTATACAAAAATATAGTGAGGGAGAGGTTGTGAAATATTAGTATTTTTTTTTTTTATTATATATGAATCTCATGAAATATATAATTGATGTTTTTTAAATGTTTTGTTTGCTTCAAACTCAAAGCTTTTGTTGCTCTTTTACCATATGATTTGGCTGTGTATCAGGTGCTATCATATCTTCAAGTATTGAAAATTCAACTGTAATAAATTTGTTTCAACAGCTGGTTCTATCATCTTTGTTCATTTATCACCTGGCACAAGTATCATTTGTTGTTCATTGCAAAAATATCAATAATAGTTTATTAAACTTCCTTGATCAATTTCTTCTTCCTCAACTATCACCTAAAGAGAATGAAGACATTTGTAAAATTCTCAATTATTTTTCTTTTTTTGTATTAATCATTCCAAAATACTAAAGAGTTCCAAAATAATCTTCATAACTATTCAAATTAACAGCCTCAAGTTGCAGAATATTTTAAACTAACTTCAAGTTCTGTTTCTGATGTACATATTTTTAATGTATTCACCCCAAGTAAGGCAATAATGCCACTAAGATGCAAAGGTCTACTGGGAGTGCAAGAGAATGAGAATACTTTAGAAGAAACCAGAAACCCAATCCTAAACAGGAAACAAGGGATAAACTTTGACTCCTGTTCAAAAGACCGTGAAGGAGTGTTAACCCAATGAGGTTAATCTGTATTTTTACTTAATAACATCCCATTTATGTTTAAACTAAATTTTTCTTGGTTGAGCTTTCGATATAAGGTTTCTGCTTTATTTGCTGTAAGGTATTTAATAATATACATAAATTGCAATACTTATCCTTATGTAAAACAGATTTTCATAGAGCAGAATTATAATAAAAACTGTAGAGCTCTGGTTCAAGTGTTAGTATTTTTATTTATTTATTTAAAATTTCCTTTATATCAGCATATGTCATCATTTAGGTGATAATTAAAAATTTAAGAATTCAAATAATTACTTCTCTTTTAACTTCCTGAGGTCATTTGTCATGTTAATTTACAGTAAATGAACAAACTCCAACACACAAACACAATGAACATAGGGATCAACACTGCACAGTGACTGTCACTTTCACATATCAATGCGATCTTCAGATATGTGTGTGTTTTATTTATTTATATATATATATATATATATATATATATATATATATATATAATGGATCCTATGTACTTAATAAATTTGTGTAAATGAGTTGCACATAGTTTAAAGTTTAACCACTTTGGAGCTGTTTTTTTCTTAAGGAGATTGTGTATGTGTTTTATGTTAATATTCAAAATTACAAGTCACAAAACTTTTGCTTATACAGAAATTTCTTTAATGGAAATTTGTTTTCTTATTTATCAACTCATTTCTGCAGCTTAATATTAATCTTACAACTTGTATATTTTTATTATATAAGTATTTTTCCTCTGTGCTTTCAGGAATGAATGGTACCCACTCTCCCTTAGGCCTTAATGGCCGTACACCCTCCCCTCCCAGTGCTCTGCCTAATTCGGCATCCAATCAACAACTACCCCCTGCTTGTGGGGCCAGACAGCTCAGTAAATTGAAGCGTTTCCTGACCACATTACAACAGTTTGGATCTGATATATCACCAGACATTGGGGAACGTGTACGCACTCTGGTTTTGGGACTTGTGGTAAGTAACTTCTATTTTTTTTTCCAGCAGAACAAATCAAAACCTGCTAGTTTTTCTTTAGAAATCAAATTAATTGCCAGTAAAAAATGATTAATAAAAAGAAAATATTTGCTCAAAAATTGTTTGACATCATTTTACATAAACCCCATACTGATGTGTCTGTCTGATAAAAGATATTTTTCTTCTATAACCAAATATGGGGTCAGAGGTAGGTTATAGGTAAAATCTATTAGTATCGCTGGAACAACTAAATGTTTTTAACTGGAGATTGTTACTAGGATTAATAGATCTTGTTTAGTAGAAGTTTCTGTAAAAGGGAACTTAGTTTTCTGTAAATTATTTTATTTTTTTAACCAAAACTCCTCAGCTCTGCATTGAAATAAGCCTCTGAAGTGACTTGCATATTTGTATATGAGCAATTGTGTATTTTCAAAATGTTTATCTCCTTTCACCTTATCTATCTAGGGTTTGACTGGATATTTACCAAATTTGACACTCCCTCACCCCTCATGTTTTAACTTTGTTTACATAATTTGCAGGTGATCACTTAGACATTCTGGCTTGACTACTTGTACCCTGGAATTTACTTTAGACATGTTTTCACTGAGGCTCTTTCTTTGTTTTTTAATATTCTTCTTCTTAAGGTTCGTGTTTCAAAATATCATATATATATATAAGTTTGATATAAACAAATAATATTGATTCCAGTTCCTATGTTTTATTATTATCAACCCTCCAACAGTCTAAATGGCTTTATTCTAAGAATTTTCTATTGTTGAAAGATGGCATATTTATACTATTTTGGTTAAGATTCTGATTGTTATTATTTTTTCCTATTATTCCTTTCAAATCAATTAGTTTTGCATAAATAAAATTTTAAAACCTTTTCATTCCTGTTACCCTTCACTTATTGTCTTCAAAGTATGTGTAAATTCTTTTGTAAATTTTCATTATGAACTTTCAATAATACAAACGTATTTCTTCTTCCATCTCTAACTTTCTCAGATTTGAACATGTTAACTCCAGCTTTGTTGTGTTACGTAAAGAGGATCAATGTCTTTTACTCAATGGAGATAAGATGAGAGAAAAACAGGAAGAGATTTTGTTAGAAATTTTGGTCTATTTAGGTGACTTAAGTTGTCACGTGCTGTTATTGAGATTCCCAAAATTGTTCTATATTGCACTTGTTCTTTTTGTTATCATTGTGTTTCAATTGACCTATTCTCTGGTCGTTTTTAGGAGCTGTAACTTCTTCTCTGTCTCTGCAAACTATAAATGGAACAAATAAATACATACATCTGACCAATTCTTGAAATGATAATGACTTTTAATAAAATATACAAATAGTGCAATAGATACTTAATTCTTTACAAATGCATTTTTGGTGGGTGTGGCTTATATAACTTTTCTTTTTCTTCCAACATATAAAGGATTTTTTTTTTTGCTCTTGACTTCACAAATATAGGTAGGAAAACAAAGGTTATTGATATAATTTGGCTGAAAGTAAAAATAAATACTTATTCTATTCTTCTATAATATCACACACCCACACAGTTCTGAAAATTTCTCAGCTCCTCAAAAAATAAAAAAATAAAAATGGTTTGTTTGTATTGTGCTGAGAATTTTTCAGCAACTACTTCTTGTGTGTGTATTACATATACTCTCTCTCTCTCTCTCTCATATAATTAAGTCCCCAAAATCAATATTTAATGTCGATGTATATAGGAGGTAACTGAATGTTTGGATTGTGAACAGATTTGGGTTTAGATGTTCAAAATTCAGAGGATGAGTAATTATGAGAATGCTGGGCTGGTGAAGGTTCATTTTATCTACTTTCTGAAAATGAGCAGATGATAGAACTTCTTGTAGATAAGAACCACAAGATTATACTTTTAAAATCCCAATGACACCTAAAGACACAGTAGTCTAGATAAAAACCTTTCCTCACTCACTTAGAAATTATTGTTTATTTACTGAAAACTAGCACATGGTTGTGACATGGAAACTGTTGACTGATCAATTAATATTATCCACACTGGGTGATATACTGGAAATGACACCATCCATCTAAGTGCATCTCTGTCATATAAAATAGATGTTCTTCAGGGTTATTAAAAATTGTTGCCATTTTAAAGGAAGTGCAATATTATTACTGATTGGCTAGTGGGGAGGGGCTTTCTGTTTTAAAATCCTTCCAATTTTGTGTATGTGCCAATACTATTCCTGGCATGTTCTGTGTCCATCTGAAAATAGGGGCACAGAGTCAACTATTTACAAACATGGCCATTACATCGTACATGGGGAGGAAGTAGTAGTAGTAGTAGTAGATGTGTTCCAAAGTTGAACACATTTATTCTGAGAAAATCAGTGTTGGCTTCTTCCCAGCAGATTCTCTCTCTCTCTCCACCTCCCATCTTGCCATCTTCCTTCTGCCAAAAATCTTCAGCTGACCAATGACTTTTCAAGATGGCAACATCATTGCCAGCCAAAAAAAACTTTTGGTTTTTAACTCTGCCAATTTTATGATTAACACATGTTCTTTTGAATATTCAAATTAAAAAAACTAATAAGCAAAACCAAAAATAAAAAAAAGTCACAAAATTATATGCACTTGTTAAAGCACAGTTAATAGAGCAGAGAACAGAGGTTCAGGAAGTGTTTATCAGTCTGTTAAATTCTTCAAAAGAGCCCATTTCTATCAGTCTTGTACTACTTTAATATAAATAATGGTATAATGTTATGTAGTACAGTTTTGCTATTCCTGATCATTTGCTTCTATGGATTTTTTTAAAGCAAATCATCATTTTATTCTGCTTGAATTTCTATTATTTGTCTCCTGTTTCTCAAAAGGGATCAGTTGTTCTTAAATTTTAATGACAATATCAACATTTCTACTAATCATTAAACTCTGCTGCCATAGTAACATTCTTCACCAATTTAGGCAATAAATTCTATGCTTTTTTGCATAAAGTATAACTGGAAAAAAAGAAGCATTTTAGTTTTAAAAAGAATCTGTAAAAAGTCCTATTTAAAAATAAGACTTCATTTTGTGTAATATATTATTTTACTTTGCATTGATCAAAGTTTGCTTTAAAAATATATTTGCTCAAGTCAATAACAATTTACTGATTGTAACATTGGTGCAAGCCAATGGTTAGCAGCAGACACACAGAACACTTATTCTCACTGATGCTCAACATTTGTTGTCTTGTAGCAGATTAAGCTAAAATTAATAAAAGTAGGCACTAACAGGTGATACAACAACTAACTTACAGAATCAGTTGTTGAGTAGAATGGCCTTTTTATCAGATTTTGTTGAAACTTCCTCATTATTGCACCTCATCTGTTAGCCAGTGATGTTACCAATCACCTTATTTGAATGTCCCATTTTCTTTTTTTTTTACCTTTTTTTTCTTAATCTTACAATATTTTTTTTGTGTGTGTGTGTGTGTGTATAAAAAAGACAAAACTTTTTTTTATATTATCAGACATGATGGACAATTGAAAGAAAAAATTAAAAATGGGCCAGCTAACTGTTTTCAAACCTCTAAATTGAGGTTAATATATAGATATAGGCAAATTGATGGAGTCTCCATCAGTTCCTCTTTGAGACACATCTTAGCTAATATCTTTGTAGGCTTCCATGCAGTGTTTATTTTCATTATGTAGATGACACTTTCAGTCTCTTTAATAAGAAGAATGAAGTGGACCTCTTTTATAAGTCCCTTAACAATATTCGTACAGCTTTTAAGTTTATATGAGATAAGGAAACAAATTCTTCTCTTCCTTTTCCTGATGTCCTAATTAGTAGAACTTCAAGTTTTCTTACTTCAGTTTACTGAAAACCAACCTTTATCGGTCTATACACCTGTTGGGACATTTTTTTGTCCCATAAAACAAAAAATCAATTTAAGACTCTTACACACAGGGCCTTAATGATCTGTTCTAAAACTAAGCTGGACAATGGGATCAAGTTTATTACTATTACTCTCTGTAACAATGTCTATCCATTGGGCATTGTTCAATCCATCATTAAGAATAAAATTTTGGAATTTAATAAAATTAAACCTGCTCCTGTACAGAGATGTCCAATGTATCTACATCTTCCTTGGCTAGGGAGCATCACTGACAGATATGCTAAGCAGGTTTCTTCGGCAGTTCAACAATGTAATTTTGCTGCCAACACACATGGTCTTTTTCTGCTAAACCTATCCTTACATTTATGTGAAAAGACATTCTTCCGCTACACCATAATAGTTCCCTGATTTATTCATTTAAATGTAGTTGCAGTTCACACTAAGTAGGAAGAATGACTCAAAGGCTGGATGTGAGGATTAGGCAACACATGCCTACAAAAATCCGAAACTAATTATTTACCCTCAAATGTTCTAACACATATGAGTTTTCTATTGCAGAGCACCTTATAAATAACCACAACTATGCTGCTAATTTTAGTGTGGACTCTTTTTCCATGTTGAGTACGTCCCACTCCAATTACCACTTGAAAATGTTGTAGGCCATATACATTCAATCTATGAAACCTTCTCTTTGGAAGCAGGAAGGATTTTGTACTTGGCTTCCAAGTGGTTTCCATTTAAAAAAAAAAATTTTCTTCATATTTCCTATTCCATTTTATTGTAAAGTTTTGTACCAGCAATAAAATTTATATAATTTTGTGCCATGTGTATGTATATAGAATGTAATGTGTATATTTGTACACACACACACACACACACACACACACACACACACACACACACACACACACACACACACACACACACTTGCAGTAAATTTTTCATTTATGTAGTGAAACCTGATAATGATGGAGTAGAAATAGTCTATTAAAGGAACTCTTAAATTGTAATTGGCTCAGTAGGTAAACTTTTTTAAATATATGTATGAATAATAATTTTCATGGCTAACTCAGCTTCCAATAATCTGACCAAACGTTTTTTTTTTTTTTTTTGGTTAAATCATTTCTTAGTTTGGTTGAGAACTTTTCAGCACTCTTCTCTCTCTTTCTTTCTCTTTCTCTCACACACATATATATATTATACACACACACACTTGTATGTGTGTAACACTTTTCATGTTGCCAGGAGAGTCAGTTACACAAAAGACAGGTGAACTACCCAGACCTATGACTCTTTCGATGAAATAATAGGAATACTACATGTTTATACAAGAAATATTGTATTCAAGAATTTCTTAAATTGTGATTAGTTATATATAAAAACTTGTAAAATAGAATAGGTTTCATTTGTTTTTCTTTATAGAAATAGGACTCTGTAAAAGATGAATTGTTATCTTTACTTAATATTAAGGAAATATTATGTAGACAAAAAAATACAGAGTAACAAAGTTTTTGATATTATGTACAAGGTAGTATTAAAAAGTTCTCAACTGAATCACCTTCCCAAATTCAGTATTACAATAACCAAACAATACTGGTTTTAGCAAAGTGATTTGAGCTGAGAACCTTTTAACACTCCTCTCCAAAGTACAATGCATTTGCAAATTTCTTCAAATATAAATGTCAAATTTTTACAACACTTGTTAAAAAAAGAAATTGTGTATGTATATTTCATCAATTAATTGACAGCACAATTTAATAACATCATAGAATGCTCTAAATTCTTTTCTATCTAGGACAAAGTTATCTGCTAGTTGTGCCCTGCTTCGCTATACTTTTTCTGCTCAAATTTTGGTTGTACCAAAATATATAATGTATATGTAAGATTGGTAGTTTTCATGTTATCGATCATTTAGTGTATAACAATATTAGGATCTCACTTGCTTATAAAGCTGAGTTTTAATATTTAGTTTTCAAAATATACCTGAATAGAGAGCTGTACATAAGTATGATGAAATATTGAAATGATTTGTGTATTCTATATATTAGAACTGATTTTTTCTAGTGAAAGTAGTAACTGAAAGATTAATGGATCTGACAGTGTAGTTTCCATACAGTTGAACTCTTGTTGGCTTTCTTTCTAAGTAATCCTTCATTGAACAAAAATTTAACTTTTACCGACATAGATATTCTGTCTTCTATAAAATGAAATGTTTGTATTGCAATTTTGAGGTAGTGATTATAGAATCATTTGTATAATTTTAAACAGTTTTTGCCGATGATACTAATAACATCTAATGTTTTCTTGATGCTGACTCATTATTTAAAAGTAGAATAAGATAAGGCCTGTCAGTTTTGTATAATATAAACAATATGAATACAATTGAGATTTTTATAGATTTCAATCTTAAACAGAAATGTAGAATTTATCAGTTGGATGCTTTAATATTTGTTTAAAATTCCTTTGAATTCAATTTCAAATCCTTGACATGTTTCTCTTTATATCCTTTGAATTGTGCTCACTTCACACTTCTGTTTATCATGTGATTTTTAGCATTGACAGGAACACAATTTTCACACTCACTTTTATTTTTATTTATTTTTTTTTTTCTCCAGAATTTGTTGTCACAATGCACATTTACTTGGCTAATCTCCTGTTTAGAATGTTTTTGGTGTTTATTAACAGACCCCACCCTATATAACAAGGTTATGTAACAGTGTTATTCATATACAATTAAAAATAGGCAGTCTGTGTTTTAGTGCTAATGCAAAAAATATTGTTCTGTGTCAACTAGCATGGGTATAGCAAGAAATAAATTAAAGAAAAAAAGTTCTTTGATTAGATTTTGGTTATTTATTTATTCTAAATCTCTGCACCCTACTCTTCTCTCTCTGCCCAGAGTGAGCTATCTTTGTAGATGAAATAAAGGAAACTTAAAATGCAAAAGTTTAGGGTCCTTATATCAGAAGAATTTTGGTAAACAATGGTGTAGTGTGATATTTGGACAAACAGCCACTCTTCTCTTTTTCTTCCTCCTCTGTCTATTTAGACAATTTTCTTGGTTCTCCATTCTAATTGCAAAATTCTGCTGTCCTTCCAAGCTTTAAGTAAATAAGCCAAGCAATAGATGACAGCTGATTTTTTTTTCTTATTCTTCTTCCCTACAAATTCATTTTCTTTTTCTCTTGCTCTCTGCAGAACTTCTTATTAATGCCATCCACTCATACATCTGCTCAACATCTGTCTACAGCACAATTGCCTCTGCTAACATTTTTTTTTTCCTTATTTTGTGAATGCTGAAATCTGATTGGCTGGCTGACTGACAGTTAGCAGCAGCAGCAACAACAACATGTGCTGGTATCAGACAGTTGATCAGCCAATCAGATTTCAGTATTTATAAAGTAAAAAGATGAGAAAAAAAATAATGAAGCCTTAACAATTGGTTATTTGTTTATTCATTGATATATTCATCATAACTCATTTCACTTTCTTTTCTAAGCATTTCTTTTTGCTTACCCAGTTAGCCCACTGTCTTCTGAGATTAGGTCTTGTGTCTGTGTTACTATCAATGCACTGATTAATGACATGCTAAGTAACCATCATGAGTTTAAGGCAAATTATAGTTTAGCATATACTTATAGCATTTAGTTTATAATTTAGTTTCATCTTTTTATATTTAACCAGTAATTGTTATTCCAAAGATTGTTTTCTGTGGTAATGAATGAGAAAACCAAGTCTTACTTTGGAAATCAGAATCAAGATCGGGCTGACTTTAATAGGCTTCAAGATAGGGTAACTGTTTGCACTTACCTACTAGTCTCAACCAATCTCACCTTTTCTCCCCCCAACTACTTTGGACAGCAAGTGGATTTCCTGGTTCTTCATGGATGAAGAAGGTAGTTGTGTACTGCAAGTTTTAGATACAGATTTTGATTTATGATCCTGGATTTTTATTTATTTTTGGGTTTGAACCTCCCATTGTTATTTTCTTATAGTTGCACGATACAATCCTTTTTTCATACTTATTTTCAAAGCAAAAACAAGCCTATACTTCCTTTGTAATGCTCTGTTGATGCTAAAGATTTTTGTTTCTTTCTTCCCCACAATAGAGTACAATTTACCGTAAAATGTTTAAAATTTTTAGATCTTACTTTTCAGCTTCAGATTCCCTGGGATCAAAACTTCCTCTTACTATCTATGCAAGAATGTTATTAAATGGTTCTAAAACATGATTTCTATTTGAACTAAATCACACAACAGGTTTAATTGTCAAGACAATATTTAGAATATTAATGACACTTTTTCAGAGTTATATACCATATTTTATATTGCCTACCACAATTGCTAGATCTGAATTGCTGAAAGTATAAATAGATGAAGTACTAGAGTAGTAAATTTGTAAAGAAATTTATCCATGTTTTTTCTTTTCTTAACTACTGAATTATATGCTTTTCTAATTAATACCCATACTCAGATAAACTACGTTCCCTGGTTCTGCCAGTTCAAACATTCACGGCAAGGACATGCCATGACGCTTACATAGTAGCAAACCACTGACATTCCCTCCATATTCCATCAGTGAGAAGTTAAGTCCCATATCTTCTTCCTGTAAAACACTGCTCTGTGGAACCATCTCCCAAGGTCACTACAATCTTAACCTGTTCAAGTTTAGGTTTAGCCGTTATATTCCCCCCCTCCTATCTGCACAAATTGCCTTTTAATGTATCCGTTTACCTTGAATCGTCTCTGGGCTTTATACAGAATGAACCTTACAGTAATTTATATATATATATGTATGAAATAAATGACATTTTAAAAGTAACCCAATTTGGCAACCTGTATGTTTACTATCAATTTGATGTTTTCCTTAATTAAAGAGGTCCATTTATGAATGCTAAGAAGAAACCTTCTCTCATCTGAGTCCAGTAATTTATTTTTTATTTAATTGTTTTAACATATTGACTCATTCAAAGAATCTTCATGGAATTAAATTTATATATTTTTTTTTTTTATACAGAATTCACATCTTTCTATTGAAGAGTTCCATTCCAAATTACAAGAAGCCACAAATTTTCCTCTTCGACCATTTGTTATACCATTTCTTAAGGTAAGTGATATGTTATTGGAACTTCTGAACAACAATCTCCATATAAAGAAATTTGGATTGATTGTATCTTCTGAAAATATTTGTAAATTATATTAGGTGTGTATGAAAGTGTTTTTTTTTTTTTTATTTATTTAAAAAGAAAACTGTTAGTAGTTTAAAAAAAAAAGGGGGGTGCTGAAAACTTTTGCACACATTTAATATTTTAATTATTACATGTATGTCTGTTTCTCTCACATATAATTTTATGTTTTGGTAGTCTTTTACTAAGAAATTGCCTCCTGTGCTATTTTCTTTAAAAAATAAAAAGAATTATTTTTATTTAAAGCAACTTAGGCATATGTAATGGAATATTTTTTTACAAATCACTTGTTTATAAGTTACCTCCCTTGTGCTAAAATGTCTCTTTTGACAATAATTTTCTTCTTTGTCAGCTGAATGAAGATTATTTTATGATTTTTTATTAACTAGTAAATAACTGGGGGGAAAAAAAGATAAGATTTCTTAATTTAAAGATTTTTTTCTCTTCCTCTTAATTTTCTTTCTTTTTTCTCCACATTCTTCTAGGCCAATCTTCCTTTGCTTCAACGTGAATTGTTGCATTGTGCTCGCATGGCCAAACAGACCCCTCAGCAGTACTTAGCTCAGAATGAACACATCCTCTTTGATACTTCAAATTCGCCCGTTGAATCACACGACTCCCTCTCATCTGACTTGAATGAAAATGGCAAGAGACGGTCACCTGACCGGTAAGTCTTCATCTCACTTTAGTCTTATCTGGTAAGCTGATATCAAAGATCACAGACTTAATTTGATCAGAGCAAATTACAGGTGAAATTTCTTCATGCTTTCAAGTAGCAAAAATAGCCTTAAGAAAAAAATGTGTAAATAAACTCTCTGCATTTTATATTCTTAACAGTAAGAATGTTGAAAATAACGAAGTAGAACAGCTTTATCAGTAAAATTCCATTTGTTACTTCTCTCAAGTTGTCACTCTAAAATCAAATAAAGATTGTGACAAAATATTGTCTGCAATAATGTTACCAAAACAGTACTTATTTAATTTTATGTGTCTTATTCTTTGTTAATGAACTATAAAATACAATATTCTTTTTTCTTTACCAAACATGAATTGATATGCCCATGAGAGACCAATCTTATGTGTTTGATCTTTTATAGGCCAGCCAAGGAAAATGGCATTGACCCCCACATAGATAACCTACATCCAACTAAAAGACATCACACTATGAGTCCTTTAGGAGGCAGTCGCGTGAGCCCAAATGGGGTTTTGAATTTAAACTCTGGGGGACCAATACGTCTTGGAGACATAAGTTTGTCACGGGAACTGCGAGAACGTGAACGATTGGAACAGGAAAGAGCTGAAAGAGAACGTTTGGAACGTGAAAGGGATCGGGATCGACATTATCCAAATTACAGTAAGTTATCAACCTGTGAACAGACATTTTGAAACTGCTGGTTAGTGTACCTACAATAAAAATGGATGCTGATTGGAGACAAGAATTTGTCTCGGACAAACATTGACAAAATAAAGTTTACATTATGAATTCTGCAATCAAATGTTTCTTTACTTTATCTTTTTAGTGAAAATAAATTTGATTGTAGACTCTCTTTTGGAAGTGTCTCAAAACTTATCATTTTGTTTTCAATTTTACATCTCTGTAAAAAGTAATTGAATTTTTTTCTTCTCTCTCATTCTTGCAACATCTAGAATACCTTTGTAACTTTAATTCTAGAAAAGATTAGGTGTGAGAGAAAATAAATGCATTGCATTAACTCTTACATTTATTTTACAGGTTTTTCCAGAAATGACCCATTTGAACCTCCATTTGATCGCTTAGATGACAATTGGAAACATGTTGAAACAGTAAGTTTCATGAATGTTTGCATTAAAGTAACACTTGTTTGCAGTACAGTGACTCTACAATTGACTTTTACCAAATATACTCTCAACCCACCTCCAGCCATCTTATGAGTTTTGATCATTGAATTTTGATCCCATTGAAAACTAACTTCAAAAATGTTGGTAGTTTTAAAATATAAAAATATTTCATTGAATCTGATTCATAAGGTTTTAGAATTTAAAAGGGAGGCTGGAAATGCCTGACTTTTGGCAGATGTACTATTATTGGATTGGAGAAAAGAGTTTCAATTCAAATGCTGATTTTCTAAGCATGCAGATATATAGACTCTGGAAATATGTATGAGATGATTGGGCACAAGTTTTATAGCTTAATTTAAGTATTAGTTTAGAACAAATGTTCGTAGCATTTTTAAATGAATTTCAAAGACTAAATATTTGTACATCACTTAATTCAACCATAATGTGCCATTTTGTTCCACTACCTTTTGCTGTCTTTGTAGTAACTGCATAGATCCATTCTCTCAGAACTTTGGATTTTTCTGGGTGATGAACTGGTCTAAATAGTTTTACAAAATTAGAGAATTAATGTTCTTTCTCTCAAGAGAATTGTGTTTGTCAGGATCAAAGTTGTATTCTGAAGGTACAAAGTCAGCTGAGTGTAGTCAGACATCCGAGCCAAGTTGCACAAATTTCTGCAAAGAGACCTGAAGTCTGGCATTGTCCTGAGGGGAAAACAACACCTTTCCAATTGCCCAGTTCTGGATACTTTTCATCAGTTGCTGTATTTAGACCAGTTGGGTACATTACTTGTTTGATTTTCAAATATATGTTTTTGTAATACACAGCATCACCTCCTTTGAATACAGGCAGGCTCTTGAAGGAGTTAACTAATGATAGTTCATTTTGTTTTCTCAAAGATGTTTTTATGCCACATTTTTGTAAAAGGCATATATCACAGGCAATAAGAAAATGGACTGTTTTTGTTGCATTTAAGCAGAGAATTACAGATGGACATGTGGTTAATTAGATTTTATTTTTGTTAAATTGTGTGGTGTGTGTATCAACGTTTTCAAATGCCTTACAACCCTCATATAAGCAATTTACGTTTAACCTAGACTATTTTAAATCAGCATTTTGATTTGGTCATCAACAACAACAACAACTGCAGGAACATTCTTTGTTTTACTTCTGAAACTAGTGAATTACTTATGGACAGTACTCTCAGTTATGGCACATAACACTGCAAAAACAGCAAAAGGTATTTCCTTTCTAGAAAAAAAGAGCACCTCAATTTCTTTCATTTTCACTTAACATATAAACATTAAAAAAAAAAAAAAAAAAAAAAAAAAATATCTATGTTCAGTGTGTGTGTGTGTGTGTGTGCATATATATATACTGAACATAGATGTGTTTTTTTTTGTTGTTTTTTTAATTTTAATATATATATATTGTTACAAACCCCCACCTAAATTTATTATAAAACCTATACCATTGTTTATATTTTAGAAGCACTCTAAAATAAAGAGCCCAGTTTTTGCAGAAACATAAAGATAGTAAGCCCAAAGATAGGTAGATTTAGTGGCGACAAAGACTAACCAGAATGTACCCTTTCTTTCTCTTTTGGCCAACATGTTGACAGCATGATTTACACGGATAGATTCCAGATAGAAAAAGTTGAAACACTTTAACCTAAACTTTCTCTGAACCTGCAGATGAGAGAGGAGGTCAATGACCTCATTTCACTGACAATGGGAAAAAGTTTGTATTTGAAAATTGACCCCGTGACAAGAAAAAAAAGGAAACGAATGTTGAAATGAAAGTCAGTCTTGTCCAGGCCTAAGGGCCGAACAGACGTGTTTGTGAAAATACGAGATAAGAGAATTCATCTTCAAATAGAATAGATGGACCCGTTTGCTATGCAGAAAAAGAAAAGTCTCTCTTTGAACCTCAAACAGACGACTAAACACAAGCATGTAGAATGCAAAGAAACGTTGAATTTTGGGAAATAAACTACGACATATGCGGAATGCCACCACATTGGGACAAAGGAGAGATAGAAGACATTTTTGATTTATCTGTCACCCAAGTCCCGAGACCAGTCGTTAATAGAAAAAGAGAAGAAAGCAAGAAAAGATCTCAAAGGAGAATGATGCTACATCGAGATGAAGGAGAGAGAAAGACAGCAGTTTCACCCAAGCCCCTGAATAAGGGACGAAAGGAAAAAAAATAAAGAAAAGACCACCTCAAACAAGAATGCTGCTACACCGTCGGCCAAGACAGGATGAAAAGAGAAAGAGAGGAAATAAGAAAAGACCTTAAAAGGAGACGCTTATAAAAAGAAATAGAAAAAGAGAAAAGAAGTAGTTATAATAGACATTAGTGGAAAAGAACTTTTATTACGAGATAAGTTTGTTGTTTTTCTTGTGCTTCATTTTTGTTTAAATGTACTTCTTTTTCATGTTTGTACTTTCATGCAAGTTTAGCATGAGATTTCTTTTTATTACATGTTTCTTTCTACTTGTCTTAAAATTTTGATCTGTAAATTCGTGGAAGTATGGCACAAGGCCATACATTGATTTGTGTTTTACCTTCCTAAAAGAATGTTCCCCTCCCACTATTTTGTCCACAATGTTTAAATGTTGACAGATTGTCATCTTTGTTTGGGCCGCTTTTGGGTTTTTTGGGTTTTTCTTTTTATCTTTTCCATGTTTTTACATTTGTTAATAAATTTATATTCCCTGTCTCCAGAGTTGTTTGTTGCCTATTATGTTTGTTCTTTAATCGATTCCACTCGGCTATGTCTGATCAATCGGAAAGAGACCCTTGGGAAAGAAATATATTTTATGAAAATTGAGTAAATGTAAATGTTATAAAAAAAATAACAAAAATAACACAGATTATAATTCTCCTCTACCTCCGTTATCGATAGGGTTGGGGTACAGGGGAGGGTCATAAGTATGTGTGTGTGTGTATATATATATATATATATATATATATATATATCTCAAATTTCAATCATATTAAAATAACCACTTATGAAAAAGGGTTCACTTTTGTTACAACTGAATATAATTTAAAAAGTAGAAAATAAATTTTTAATGGCAAAACAAAGAGTTATAAGCAATTAATCTAAAACCTTTAAAATATATAGCTTGCATTGTGGCTGAATAGTTGCATATTTTGGATTTGTACTAATGGTCTGTGTTCAACACCTGATGAAAGCCAGGGTTTTTTATTTTAACAGCAGATAAACCTTCCTTACCCTTAGGTTTCACATCACACAAACTTTCTAGCTTTCTTTCCTTCTATTTGATCTTGCTAAATAATTAACATGACCACCAAATAATGTTTATAACAACTGCAAATTTAATATATAACTCAACAGTTGAAAAGAAAGTTTCATATTTTAGAGATTTTATATCAAAATATTCACTATAATCTTTACTCCATATTCAATCCTAGTACAAAGTTTTTTCTTCACACTTTAATTTTTGCTCTGTGTAAAATATTAATTAGTACCGAATTAGTTATCCTGAATTTAATTAATCAAGTTTTCTCTCTCTCTCTCTTCAGATGTTACATTGTATTATTGGAATGGTGAACAAAACAAAGCGAGCACTGTCTGTGTTACAAGAACGAAGCATTCGTGACCGTGAAGAATTGTCTCTATGGATGCGACGACATGCTGAAGGTAATTCTTAATGTTCTGTCCTCTCTGCCATTAATTAATTTTTTTCTCTTGTACTTCTTTTTTTCCTGTATGACTACCTAGTTCTAAACTTTTGTTTTTATTGCTGTTTTCAGAGGAAGCTGTGACTGAAGTGAAACGACAGGCCATGCTGGAATTACAAAAAGCAGTGTCTGCTGTAGAACAAAAGGCCAACGAACTAGTGGCCAACGAGAGACAGAAGATGGACCGTGCCCTGGCAGAAGCCCGAAAGCAGGCTCATGATGAAGTTTTGTCATCAATCAACCATCAAGAGGATTCAAGTGAGGTACAAGACGTGAAGGTTCTTCCTACGTCTTCTGACTCTGGCCACCTAACAAAATAGGACTACAGTTGCTGGAGAAAAACAATCCCAACACAATTAAGCTAGTGTCATTCTCCTCCTCCTCCTCCTTTTCATTGTTAATCAATTATTGGGATTAGTTTTCCAAATTAACAATGTCCTTTTTCTCTATATCTCCCCAAATCTGTGCAATCTCCTGAATTCACTGTCACAAATATGCAAAAAGTTTAAGGTACTCAACATTTGTTGAAGTTCAAAATTCCAGAAAACATTTGCAGATGAAAAGAAAAAAATAGCATACAAATTGTTTTTCACCTGAAACATTTTATTTGAATGCAGATTTTAATTAAAACTAAAATGGCAGCACTTAATATACTCATGACAATGTAATTGTCATTACCAGCCACTTCCTGAAAATGACTATATTACAATTGCTATGACTGAAGAGGTTCAGAGTTTTAATTTGAATTGAAAGGCTATCAGCTTTTTAAATTGGGATTCTTAAAAAGTGTCTACAAATGATTCATCAAATTTATTTTCCTTTTAGAGTAACAGCTTTTTATATCTTATTTATGAATATCTTGTAAAATCAGCACTTGAAAGAATATTAATCACTCATCTGAATTTTACCTGTTAAATGTTGAGTGATAAGAGTGTTTTCTAGTTGCTTCAAAAGCAAAGCTTTAGATAGTTTGTTCTGCATTTATTAACTTCAATACATATGCATGAACACAAAAACCTGTTTTAAAAAATTCAGTTCCCACTTTTAAACATTATTAGAATTATTCATAATAATAATTTTAACTTTAAAAAGCAACTACCAAAAAACTCTGCAGATTTTATTATCTGACCTCAGTCTACTTAAAAAAATTGCTTCTTCTCCATTTATACCACTAGCAACAAATTGCACTCTTCTGCATGCAGTATCTTGCACATTATTCTGCCTGTGTGTACACACACACACATATACATACATACATACATAAGAGACATTTCATCAACCAGTTTACTTTTTAAGGTCAGTTCTGCTTCAAATCTGTCTTGATTTACAATAAAAAAAAACCTGCCAAATAACTGATAACTTTGTCATTTTAAATACTATTTTTTTTTGATTGAAATTACTTTATAAATATTATTAGTTTTGAATTGTTGAAATTAACAAATAAGTTAACATTTTTTTTTTCTTTTTCATAATTCTGAATTTAAGTGGCAATTGTTACCTTCAGGGGTCAGATTTCAAATTTAATGAAATTTGTTTTGTATACTTTCCAATGTCTGGGTTTAAGTTTCTTAATTTTTTTACTTGTATTCAAACAATTGTGTGTGTTATATACATACTATGTAAGATTTAATTACATAAGTCAATGTTTTCACAACAAAATGAATATTTACCAACCAATGTTGATGAATTTTCAGAATATTATGAGCAATATATCATGTGAGAATCAGCTTATAATATCTAACCTCATTATAAATATTGGTAAAATCTTGTATTGCAGGTTTCAGAAATTGTTATTTTCAAATAAATACCCTAAATATAGGCCATCAAAATGCATAATATCCCATATGTTGGAATAAATTATTTTACATGTTAATATGGACACATTGGCATTCTATAATCTTCAGTTTTTTTTATTCATTGATTTTTATTAACTTTTCTATGGTTTTGACTTTGAAATTATGTGCAGTTTATATTATTTCTCAGAGATCTTTTTTGGCTTGAATATTCTCATATTCATCTCTATAAATGATGGATCACAATTTTTTTTTTTTTTTTTTTTCTGTTGGAATAATATCTGGAGAGGATGCAGGCAATTCAATGAGTTTGATGTCATTGAAACATTTTTTTTCTTGGCAAGGTGGGCAATAGTCATTTGTGCCAAATGTGTTTATATACTCTCTAGCTTAAAACTTATTGGTTATAACCTGTACCAGTCATAATCTTCGAAAGGGCCTAATTTTATTACCTATATTACTTTCCCAAAACATTACTTGACCTTTCCTCAGTTTTCTAAATGGTAGCCTTTTTCATCCCATCCAATGTATCTCGAACTTCATCACTACAAATTACTGTTATTTAAACATTTCTCTTTGTGATATTTATTTAAAGGTTGTAATTTGGTTGCTTTGATGTTTTTAGCCAATGTTCTTAATATTCTGCATCTTTCCTATTTACATTCACAACATCAGCTTCAAATATTTTCTTGCTGGTGAAACCCCGTTTTTCTCAAATCTCTCTCCTTTTTTTTGAAATTGTAAAAGTTGTGTTCCCATCACCCAACAAGTTTACAATATCTTGCTTCTCCTTGAGGTTATATCTTTCTAACATCATAGAGCAATCTTTATCGAGCTGAAATTCAACTATTCTATATATTCTATTCTGTGAATATTTATTTACAATATGATGACCAACCATCAAGTTGCATAATAAAATAAGTTGAAATTCCCATTGTATATTATAAAGATTTTAATAATTGCTAATAATGAAAACATTGACTTGCACAATTTGATACAGTGTATTTGTGTTTAAATTGTCTATTTCTATTTTGAAGATTACTGTTAAATTTGATAAATAAAACATCATAATTGATGTCTTAAATTATTTTTTAACTCCCAGATAAACAAAATTGGACAGTAATTTTCTAATTGTATTACTTAAATATTTTAGTCCCCCCTCTCAACACAAATAATATAATTTCATACATATGTGGTTGTAGAAACAGTACCCATTCTACCAACAAAGCCTTCATCAAATGATGGCTCTGGTGTCAGCCAGGGTTCTAGAGTACCTCCAACAGTACCTTACAATACTGTGATAAAATGATTTGCCTCCTCTGCAAGAAAAGGCTTCTCTCCACCGCCCTCTTGTACAACCAACCAATATTGTCTCCATGAAATCATTTAAAAATATTTCTACTCTTCTTATAAAGCTTATATTTTCATATAAGAACTAATAATTTTTTTTCACATTTTGACTACTAGTGTCTTTTCTTTTGCTTACAGAGTTGTTGGAACTGCGGACGTAAAGCCAGTGAAACATGCAGTGGCTGCAACACTGCACGATATTGCGGGTCTTTCTGTCAGCACAAGGATTGGGAACATCACCATCATGTATGTGGGAAGAACCCTGTTGCATCTACAGCCTCTGCTGGTAATGATGCTCGTGAGAGCAAACCTCAAATCGCTACCCCTCAGCTGTCATCTGTAAGACCCTCTTCTCCATCATCTAGTTCATCTACATCTGCCTCGCAACCACAACTTTCACAAAGGTCTAGTGGTCCACCTCCCCCACCAACAGCCACAGCTCCTCGGATGCCACCTCAAGATACACCCATACTGACTCCACAACCGTCCCCCAGTCCTAATCATTCAGTCGCCTCTGCACACTCTCCACATTCAGGTTCACGGTCAAGCACACCTGCTGAAAACAGCCGCCCAGCTTCCTAGGTAAAACAGTGGACAATGTGAGACATTGTCATCGAATTTTGAACTAACAACCAACTTCCATATCTTCATACATTGTGTTGTTGATGATGAAACCAAAGTACTACAAAAAAAAAATAAAAACAAAAAAAAACAAGTGACTTGAATGGGACTAGTGTATATCATTTTGGTTCTGTTGGTAGATGAGTGGTCACTCCCTCCTCGAATTTTGTGCACTTGTCCACTTTAATCAGAGTGGTGAGAGGTTGTACAAGTCTAGTGTTTGGGCTTGCCGTGAGGGTTAGGGTCTGAACATTTTTTTACCTGGCTAAAACTCAAGATCTTGCATGACCAAAGAGGAAAAGAAAGAATGAAAGAAACAGTGATATCTTTACTCTCTGTTTTTAACCCTCTGCTTAGGTTGCAAAACTTAAAAGCCAGCAAACAAATCTGAATACTTGTTTTCAGTACCATTTATGACAAAACAAAAGAGAAACATTAATTTGCTGGGGTATTATGTAGATGATGTTAAATTGAATTACTGAGTCAGAGAAGTGAAAGAAAATGGTAGGGGAACAAACCCATTTTTATTTTTTACCTACACTATCACTCAAACATGAAATCATGCATACAATCTACAAAAAAAACAAAAAACGTAGGTATAAAAAAGAAATTCTCTTACCTTCCAAGGCAATAAAGAGACCAGCTTGTTCACTAAATACAATATCATTATCCTATCTCTGGAGTTGAAAGAAAATGATTAGTCAACTCCTAGAGAAAACCATTTAGATATTGGGCACGTCTTTTTAAAAGCCTTATACCTGTTGTGGTTAGAATTATTTGTGTATTTGTAAAATCTACAATACCAGAAGGTTTATGCCATTCTATATTCCTCAGTCACTTCTGTTCTCTTGTACATCTAACATTTGTCAAATTATCAATTGACACAAAGTTTGTGACAGGATTCACTCCCACCCAAATAAAAGTGGAAAAAAAAAAATTAATTTTCTTCTCCCTCAAATTGTTAACGGCCACTTATACTGCTGCTATCAAACCATTTTTCTACTCCTACTACAAGGTGCATAACATCCAAATGATGCATGTGTGAGTGTGGTGGTGTTTTTGCAAATCCTGCTTCTGGGTTTCAAATGCTAACAAAAGAAATGTTTCTATTTTTCCCATGATGTTGTGATAAAACTGCTGATTCCAAATATTCATTTGTTTCTTTGTGACAGTGATGTTAGTTCTTGCACAGCCCTGGAACGGGAGATATCACATCTAACAACAGTTTTTCAGTAATCTATTCCTTTTCTTCCCCACTTTACAGCCACTGGTCTATTCAGTCTTTCTGGGTTTACCAGCCATTGACAGAAGCCTCCTTTCATTTATTTTTATCCTTGAAATTAATTTTGAAGGAATTATCATTGAAACATGTGAACCTTTGCTTTAGCCAAAAAGTTTGTAACAAATTAGGACAGTTATATTGAAAGTTATATGCAAGATAGTTACTTAAATTTCTGTTAAACATTAGGATGTAATAAAACATCAACATTATTTTCTAAAAAAAAAATCTACTAATTATAATAATATTCTTTCTTTTTTTTTTTTTTTTTTTTTTTTAAACTAATTTTACTTCTGATTATTGGGGAAACTATGACAAAGCAGAAAAAGAAGTCCATTGATGTAAAGGGAACCATTTGTTGTTTGAATTCAAGAAAAGGTTACTTGGCAAGAAATTTGTAGAAATAATCATTTACATGTAGCATTATGAATATTAAATTAAAACAACCAATTTCCTAATCTAAAACTCAGATGAGTAGAACTCAACTTAATTTTTCATTAGTTTTAAAGTAAATTCCTGGTTATTGCAGGACATGGATTTCATTCCTCTGTAAATGTTCCTAATTTTAATATTGGTGATGCCTTGTATTTTCTTCAGTGTTAGATAATGGGTAAGTGGCTAATCATGGAAATTTTTACAGATAGGCCTCTGAGAACTAAGCTGCTCCAATTACTTGGTAGTCTCTCTGGCAGGAATATGAGCAATGCTTTCCCTTTTCTCCAGTTGTACCAATACTAAGGAAAGTATTAAACTTTTGTCACCTCCTTTGCTTCTCTCCAAGGAAAGGTAATTGATTGTTAGGCTTACCACTTTAAAGAGTGGTAAATTCTGTGTACTTTTCATTTATGTTTAGGAAATTTCTCACCAAAGTACCTCAAAGGTCCAACTATTTGTAGTTTGTACACTTACCTCAGGCTAGAAATATTATATTTTTTTATCCCCCCACTTGTGAGGAGGGGGTTATGGAATCTCTAAAGGCCAAGTATAAGGTTGTTTTGTGTGGCCAGAAGTGCTGCCATGAAAATCTGTTGTATTTTTTCTTGCTCTAGTGCCACTACCGTGCTCCTGTAATTTGGCTGACATTGTTCCCATAGCCTGGACAGCTTCACAGTTTGTTCTTAGCTAAAAATCAAAATACTATGCCTTATTTCTTTTGCTAGTGTCTTCTGCTCTTCAATATTGTAAACTACAGTTAATACATTTCCTATTGGGTATTATTCTACTCCCAAGTAATTTCTGATACTGTCCCCATGTAGTTCTCTGGATTGTAATTATTTTCCAGCAATGTTTAACTACCTGAACCCCCTGCAAAAAGTATGTCAAAAGAGCAATTTTTCTCTTGACACTGCTATTACTGTATAGTCCCTCAGCAATGTTTGTTTTAATATGCTATTTTTAGAATTTTAATAGCAGCAGTAATGTTTAAACACTATTTAGTTATTAGATTGTTGCTTTGGTTAAGGTGCCCAGTTTTAAGATATCTTCATTAGTCAATACTTGACTGACAATAAGCTATCTAAAAATTTTCTAGGCATGTTTCACACAATTTTTTTTCAAAAATAGCAACAACTTAAAAATTTTTTTCAAAATTGTTTTTCAAAAATACCAGAGTTACAGGCCTTGGATTTTTCTATTATTTAGGCATTCTTGGAACATTGTTGAAGGATTATATAATACTAGTGGTATCAAGAGAAATCCCATTCTTTTGATACACTATTTTTTTTTTTTTTTTTTTTTTTTTTTTTTTTTGTTTGTTTGTAAGTACAAAGGTTAAACTTTTCTTTTCCTTTGGTGCAAGCAACGTAAGACATTTCAGACAATGGATAAATATCAATGCATCTTTAGGGTAGCTCTATTTGGCATTTCCCTGGTCAGTTTGTCTTGAAATGACCCATGTTCCTTAATGCATTTCCAACCAATTTTCCTCTTGCTCACTTGACTGCTAATCTTAACTCAGGTTATTCTGCCACCCCATCTCCTGTTCATATGTCTCTTCGAGGGAAGTAGGTGTCGCTATGTAACAGCATTTGTATAATATTTAGTCAATTATGCTTACAACCTTTGCACTGTAGCATCTTGGCCCATCTCAGAACCCAGCTTGCCAATTCAGAGTCTTTCTCCGTCATAATTAAATCCTTTGTGATGTTGTAATACTGGGCTGTTAATTGCTCTAGTAGATCTAACAAAGTGTCATTTGATAGTCATTTAGAGACCAAGTAAATCATACATTAAAGTAACTGGTTTTCTTCAGTGGCTCTGTCTAGACCTGAGGCTCCAAGTTTTACCCCCAAAATATAGCCAACTTATTTTACTTACTGCAAATAAAATGGCAATGATTACAAGCAAATAGCAACTATATGGTATAATCAGTTATTGCAATGTTACGCTATATTTTTGTTTTTAAGAGAACAGACAAATCACAAAAGGAGAGATGGTGGTGAAGAGAAATCCTTTTCAGCATGGTAATCTGCTTTTCATAACCAATAATTGATTTATAATCAAGGTGGTTGCATTATCCATATGCCACACTAAATAAGTATTTATATATTATTGCATATAAATTAAGTGACTAAAATAAACTTTACCTTGATCCCCCTTCATTTGGTAATTATTTTCAGTTATAAAATTCTATGACTGTGCAGGTCATTTCTCTTTAATTTTCCCCTCTTCAGTGACTGTTGTTTCCGTTGCTCCTGTACCAAAAGCAAGACAATGTTTGTACAATTTATTCTGACAATAACAGATCTGTATATTAAGAATTTATTACATCCCACTGCACCCTCATGTCTCCGTAATTTTGTAAATAATAAATGTTGCTGCATTAAAAATATGTCTGTGTGTGGCATCTTTGCTACTGTTACTAGAAATGCTGTGTGTGTGTGTGTGTTTGTTTCTATGTGATAATGAATGGCTGACTTACACACATACAAAACAATCTTTACATAGAACTAAGAGCAGGTGGAATGACTCAAAATTTACCAGATGAGCCAAAGACTGATCAACTGGACCTGAAACAAGTTTTTAGTGACCTTTACCTTGTTGGGATCAGCTCATTTGTGTACTTCTAAAATCTGCAATATTACACTTGGTAAAATGTCAAAACTGGAGCTTGGTATTAAAAGATGATGTTGATGACAAGAATTTAAAAAAAAAAAAGACTTTTTTTCTTTCCATCCATTCATTTATCCATCCAAATTAATTCATTCTGCCATCCATCCGGTACGTACTTTCTTCCCTTTCCCACTCTGCCCCTCCCTCCCTCCTAAAAATACACTTAGCTTGGAAAACATAAAATCCATTTGGCTTTGGTTAATGCATTACTTGCTTTATGAAATGTGACATTTACAGTCACCCACCCCCGACCCAAATAATTTAATTAGATTTTTAAAATAAACTTATTAATTTTACTGCTGATTGCCTACTCCTCAAATCTTTCCCTTCCCCTTCTGGTTAATGTCAGCATTGGCTGTGGTGCACCATTTATTGCATTTTTTTTTTTTTTTTTTTTTTTTTTTTTAAGATAAGTAAAACACGACCTAAACTTTAGTAATTTTGAGATTAGTCATTATCATTCCAAGAGTTGTTTGGACTATTGTTCTTGCTCAAACATGCAAAAGGCAAATAGAAAAAAAAACTCATACTGCCTTCATTAGGACAAAATCCATCTTGAAATAATGCTGCTTATATTAATTTATTGAATACATCTGTACATCAGAATAGGTGTGAATTTCTTTGCTTGGTAAAGAGTGGGATTAGAGAGCAACTGCAGCAATTACTTTAGGTTGGATCTTTTTTTTGTCAATAGATTTCCTAAATTATGCAGGAAAAAATTCCCAATGGTAAATATGAAGGCTGTGGAATAAACCAGTCAAAATGAATATATATATAATTTTCTTTACAATAAAAGAACAATCAGTACAAATCTTGGAATGAAAATATGACTACTACTCAAAGAAATTTATTTTGAGATATATATATACATACATACATACATACATACACAACCCAGTAATGTGCTGGACATCTCTCAAGTGTTGCTGCTGCTTCTTTTGTACTCTCTCTTTCTACCCCCTCCACACTTCCCATTTGCAATTTCTGTGGGAAGCTACAGTTCAACCCAACTGAAGAGCTTATTGAAGTTCTGAGCCTAAAAATAAAAAAAATCTAGTCATAGTAATACAGATCTTCAGCGAGTGAAAACAACTGCAGAATATTATTACTACTATTCATTTTCATTATTATTAAATTTTCAGGGTCTCCCTCTTATTCTCCCTTCTCAACTCTACAATTTACCCCATTTTGTTTTTAACTTATTAAAATGATTTTTTATATCAAATTATTGTCCTTGTTTTTATTTTATTGTGAAATCTTGGTTCTGAAGAAGACCAACTAATAAAACCAGATGACTTAATAGAAAGAATATTATTGGTTCAAATGATTCATTTCACAAATATTACACTCTGATTCTAGACAAAACTACAGATGTGAATCATCTTGTCAGTTATATGGGTATTGTAAATAATTTATTTTAAAAGTAACAAAGTTGTACGTACTAAGAATTAATTTATTAATGTCTATTTCTTGACATTTTCCTAGAAATTATATTCCTAGTATGTGAACAACAATTAACTGCATTTTATAGTTTCTTAATCAGTTATTGGTTACGAATAGGATCAAAGTGTAGTATCTGTGCAATGGATAGTGTTACATGTGTAGATTAGAAAGTATAAATAATAAAGCAAAGTGATATTGTGTTTACTTTCAATAAATGTCCAAATACTACCAACTATGAAGCTGGAGCTACAATTCATGGAACAACTAGGTAGTCAATTATAAGAATCACTGACCTTGTGTCAAACAAATATTTCAGCTCCTCTTAAAATACCATAGACAGTTGCTATATTTGCATAAAATCTCAGAAAAATAGGCTGAAGTGATTGTTTACAGCACGAATGAAGCAATCTGTTAGCTACACAATAAATTTTCTGTTGAAGCAAAAAACTTTTTTTTTAAATCACTTGGAACAGATATAAATTATCTTTCAATTTACTGTCAAAATAAAAAAATTACAATAAAAAAATTCCATCAGCTTCTCCCCGTGTGATTATAGTTAAATGCCAAGTATTTACTCTCCTCAAGAGACTGAGTTAAGATCTCGAATAATCTGCATATACTTCAGTATTTTAGACAATAAAACATTGGTAATGCAGAAGTACATTGAGATCTCTGCATGATAATATTTACCAGTTTATAACCCATAACATCACAGACTGAATATATAAAATAAAAAAGTCAAAACTCATTCAATAGTGATATTGCAAATACAAAAATCTTATATAAACTGCTTCTTATCACTCATACAGCAACCTCCTTGAATGGCCTGGTATAGAAGTGAACTTTAAAAAAGACAAATATTAAGCAGTAGATATTGGCAGCTTACAGAGAAAAATTTGTAATAGCCCACTCCTGGTTAATATTTGTCTTGGTAAAAGATTCATTGCAGGATCAGTCAGTTATGTGCCATGTGTGATACATGCTTAGGCGATCATGTATCTTTTGATACATGACTGACACGGCAGATTGTTTTTCCTGCAGTAGGTTGCCATTTCTTTCTGCGGCAGGCCAGTTGCCATCCAAGGCTATAGAACCCAGTCTGTCCTGCTATTTACCCATAGCTGGGGGGGGAGAAGAAGAGGATTCATACCTTTCCCAAAGGTATTAGGATGTAAATGAATGTAATGGATTTGACTGGAATTGAAACTTGGTTCTCCAATTCCTCAATCTGAGCCACTATCCATTACTCCACCATATAACACAGAATTTTGCTTCTTCCACTTATTTAATGTAAAATTACTTTTAGCAAGTTTCACCCCTTAATGTTTTTATATTTAATGGTTACATGCTATAAATAGATGTAGGGTCAGAGGTCACAACTTGATGTAGCAATGACAGAAGGAAAAGTTATTTTCAAATGAACATCAGATTCTGTCATAGTGAAGTTTTAAAAACAAATTTCAGGTTGTTTAAACAATGTGCCACAATCTACTTACTTCATTTGGCTTTGTGTCTTACTTATGGTAAAATTAAAGAAATATTGAAAACATCAAGTGAAGTCCTTGACACTCATGCACAAAGGAATAATGATTCATAGTTAAACATTTTTTAAAGAAATGTTTAATGTATCTTGGTATTTGTTGAACTTATATCATTTTTGGCATAAGGTCATATTCATGGGGCACTGTGTAGAATAAAGTTACTGTAAATAAATTTCAAGTTCAATATACTAACAATTTTTATGCATAAAATTATTAATTTCATGTTTTGTAATCTCTTGTACATTAATGATCCTAGTCTGTGAAATATGCTTGCTTTAATTCTTGGCTACTAATAGCCTCTTCATGACATTTTAATTCATTTTTATTGTAAAATCCTTTAACTTATACAATAGTCCTATTCTGTCTGTAACATTCATCTCACTGATAATCCCTGTTTTTCCTAATTTTCAATATATTTCTATAGTAAACACTTTATTAATGCATTTATGTATTGCTTTTGTCAGACCTATTATATGTTAGTAATGCTTGAATTAATCTCTAACCACTGAATATCACTCCCTCCCACAACCTCAATTTTCAATACCGAAATAAATAGACCAAAACTTAAAACAAATTTTAGGTTAAAAATTGTAAAGGTTAGTGTATAATCAATTTTATTTTCTATCAGAAATATTTGTGATGACTAAAGTGAAGTGAAGTGGGGAAGTAACAGTAAAGCCAGTGGGCAGCAATAAGACATGCCCAAACGTTGCTAATTGATTCTGGATTCAAATGCAATCAACAAAAATATCTATTTCATTTTTTCCCCTATTAATATAATTTGCTATTGTCACTAATATATATATATATAAATAAATACAACCTGTGATATCACAGGTTACATAAAAAGTATGGCATATATATATATATATATATGACTTGAAAAGGTACATACATATTTTCTTCAGAAGGAATCAATTGTTATAAATGAGACAAGACAAAAGACGATATTCACAAAAAGCAAAATAGTAAATGAGAGAAAATTTCAGAACACAACTAAAAACAATTTATTACCCTACATGCATGCCACTAGTGTTTACTGCTGGTGTTGCCATTGACAGCCCATCAGTGGGCCACTAGTGGGTTACATGTACGGCCGTAAAATAATTCACAAATAAGAAGAAAAAAATATTACTTACACCCTCAAACAAAACATAATGAGCAAATAAAATGCTCTTTTTGCTTACACAAGCCTGGTTTGTGCATCTTAATGCAAACCACTTTGAGAATCTTTAAATGGTGAACAGACCAGGTTCTGTGTAGAATAGTGAAAAAATCGTCCTTATACTTATCAGCACAGTCAGGGTTGTCTAACAGGTGTTGACCTATTGCTGAGTCATGTATTGATTGGGTTATCCTGGAAGGGTGACTGAGATTGCCCAATCTTATAGTAACAGGAACATGTTGACTGATTTGGGTCTCTAGTTTCTAATTTGTCCATTTTACATATTCAGTATCACACTGACATCTAAACTTATACACTACAGAATTATTTTGTCAATAGGACAGACCATCTTTGACAAAAGAAAGGAAGACTGAACGGGTCTCAAAAACAACACAACCTGACAGTCAAGAAACTTGATGTAATACATGATGACACCCTGTCAGTGAGTATTTGATTATTTCTACCCAACCACAGTGATTTTAAATAAATGGGACATAGAGAGGGACCAAAGACTACCAGTTCCTTGAAACATTTAATTTTACATACAATAATACTTTTGATAGCATTAATTGAAAAACCATTGTCAATAAAAATATAAATTTTCTCAAGTTCCTGGTTAATGGTATACAAGAACAAATCATCAATGGACTAACATAGGATATCAGGTTAATTTTACAGGACTTAGGAAGAAAGGAATTCCAATTAGTATACAAACTGGTGAACGTAGTTTTGCAATAAATGCTGGTGATAATCAAACCATCTTTACGTTCAACAAGAATTTCCAAGAAAAGCAAAGTACAATTGCTCTTCACTCCCATAGTAAATTGCAAGGATGGATGAAGAGAATTGAGTTGGGTGTGAAAAGTTGTGACATCGTTGATAGAATCAAAGATGGAAAATGTGCCGTCAACATAATGAAAATATACATAAAGCTTACGGCATTTTTTAGAGAAAAAGCTCTCATAACAAAAATGTTGGCTAGAACCGAACTCGGGACTGTCCATTGAAATCTCATCAATTTGGGCATACATATTATTATCAAAACTAAACTCAACCCCCTCTGTTGCTAAATGCATAAATTCCAAAAACAGAGCTTCTGGAATTAAGCCAGGACCCAGCTAACCCCTAGGGCTCAAAACCAGTTTTCATATGATGATCACTGAAACTGATTTGTCAAAAGTGATTTTAACGTTTGTAGTTTCTGCTTTCCATGAAACATTTCTCTATTTTCTCCTTTGAAACTGTAACTGCAGTCAGTCAGCCTTTAGCTAGCGGAGTGCTGTCACTATGTGTCTTAGCACTGAAAGGTCAAGTTGTAGCAAGGAGTTTGCCAACCCTTATGAATCACAGTCATGAAATACAAGCAATCACAAACAAGTCTACAGATATCATTCATACTCCATATCCAATTAGTATTATACCATACATATTGTTTTTTCAGCATTGATGAAGATGTAATCAGTTTCAATGAAACCGATCACAACATCAATAACCACCTTCCCCAATACCTTAGATCAGTGCTTTGTCCTTTCCTTCCCTAACCCCTGCCAACTCCTAGAATTTGAAGGTTACAGATTTTATTCATAGCAGGTCAGGGAAACACCGTTAGTGTTAAGTCAGGTAATCTTTCCTGTTGAGTATACGTAATAACCAGTTTTAGATTTATTCAAGGAAGCAACACTTAACTAAATGTTCTCTCTATTTTACAATAGTTTTTATAGTGCAATAAGTTTTATAGTTTTCCTTTTCATTCTCATTAGCTCCAACATGATAAAAAGAAAATCAATTGTGTGCAATTTTTTCATTTGGAAAAACAAAGATGAAGCTCAATGCACAAAGTGTGAGAAGACCATGAAGTCTTCTGGAGGGTCTACCACATCTCTGATTTTGCATTTGAAGAAAATTCATCAAATCAACATAAATCAAGACAAACCAGCCTCCTGTGAAAATGGCAAGAACAATGGAAAACTTTTTAACAAAGAAATCGATGGAAGAAGAGATTTCAAAGTTAGCTGCTATAGATGGATTTTCTTTCAATTCAATTACCAAAAGCAATTTTATACAGACAAATGTTCATGATCAGAGGGACAAATATGATAAATTACTGCCAACATCTGCAAATGGAGCCAGGAATATGGTAATAAATTATTACGTAACCAAGAAAAAACTTATTCATTATTTCAAAAAAGTAGTGCTGAGGATTCACTTGGATGAATAGACATCATTTCAAAATAAGTAATTTATGAACATAAATGTTCATGTGAAATGAAAGACAACCATTGGTCATTAGGTCTTATTAAGATCTGTGGTTCCCTTAATGGCAGGAGAACTGAGAAATTTGTGAGAGGACATCTTGGATTTGGATAAACACATTGTTGGCTGTACGACCAATGGTGCAACTATGATGGTGAAGTTTGGAAAGCAAATAAGATTTGATCATCAACAATGTATCACATATTGCATACATCTGTCAGTGATAGACATTCTTTATAAAAAAAAAAATATTGAAAATACTGCCTCAAATGATGAGACTGTTATAATAATCTCCTCACTTTTTTTATCAAACAATAGTGATGATGAAGTTGAAATAAGCCAACAAGACATAATTTTTCAAACAGATTTGGCTCATGAAAATGCTTGTTTCCCCCAGCCAAAACTTGAATTTAACAGTCTTAAATAAAGTAAGAAAAATTTCTAAAGTTTTTCAAAAATCACCTACAATAAAATGAAATTTTGCAAGATTTTGTATGAGGAAACTCCGATAACAGAGTATAAACTTATACTTGATTGGATAAGCAGGTGGAATAGTATGTTCCATGTCATAAAGAGATTTTTAAAATTAAAAAGGTGTATTCCAAATGCAGTATTTAATATCATTTGCAACCCTTTGGCTCTAAATCTATGTGAAAGACTTATGCATTTGTATAATAAGAGAAGAAATGTTGAAACCTTGACTCTCTTAAGTCATTTATATATGTGTGCATACATATATATGTATGTGTGTATATATATATATATATATATATATATATATATGTGCATATATGTATGTATATATATATATATGTGTGTGCATATATGTATGCATATATTTATATATATATATATGTGCATATATGTATGCATATATATATATATGTGTGTGCATATATGTATGCATATATATATATATATGTGCATATATGTATGCATATATATATATGTGTGTGCATATATATATGTATATATATATGTATGTATAGATGTATGTATATATATATATATATAGAGAGAGAGTAGATTTATTTTTAATCTGACATTTTCATTACTTTTCAAGTATAAAGTTATTATAGTGGACACTAATATTTGAAAGTATATTATCTGGGTGGGATCAAACCAGCTTCCCCCTTTGAAGTAATAAAAATATTGTATTAAGAATAAATCCATTAATTCTTTAAAAATTGCTTTCTTTACATTTCATATCTGAAACTCAGCAGATATATCCTCTCAGAAAATAATCTGAGTGAAGAATGCCCTTTCCTTAAGGCTGCATTCAACAGTGCAAATGGTGTGTTGCTGTTGCATTGTCACTATTACTGTATACCAGATAGTAGGTACTGAGAATTGACAGTATATTTGGAATTAATGGTGGACCTATCAAGCTGACTTGTTTGTTTCAATAGTATTCAAAATGCAGTAATAAGGCTGGTATTCTTGTGTACATATGATCTGTAACTGTCAGCCTGTATTACATGGCTGGTTTGGGGGTTTGTAAAGATACCATACGGTATGCCTAGATAAACAAAAGACTTACAGTATCAGTAGGAAGCTGCCTACTGGTTATCATCAATGCTGAAAAAACAATATATATATATGGTATAATACTGATATGTCCCGGAAAGGGATATATTTGTTCGAAGTAGCAAAGTGGCTGTTGACTACCGTAACTGAGTAGGACAATCTAGCAGGTAACCATAATGGACTAGTCCTCGTCGTAGTGGTAGGCAATAGGTGAAGACAATAGGCGTTGTCCCTGTACCTCCACATCAGTCTGTATTTATGGCTGACACCAGCCAATCATGTTACTGTGCAGGGGAACCCAGGTGTATGCATATTCATTACATCAAATACTAATAGGATATGTAGTATGAATGATATCTGCAGACTTATTACTGGGGTTTGTGATTGCTTCTATTTCATAAGTCCTTGCTACAACTTGACTTTTCAGTGCTAAGACACAGGGTGATTTTTGAGTGCATTTTTCAAGGAAAAAAATATGTCTTAGCATAGAGAAAATATGGAAATCACCAATACTAATAATTACAGTCACCCAATTTTCTTTCATGCCTATAAGTAAAATCATAAAGTTTTTGATGGAAAGAAATCAAAAATGAGAATTGATGTCTCTCTTATTTCTGAATATCCTGGCACTAAAAGAAAATGGTCTAGTGATTGAAACAAAAAAAATTCTGAAGGTGCTGTATGCTAGGTTTAGTAAGGTTGACTTTCAAGCCTAATGAACTTTCACTCTCAGTAACCCATTGAATGTTAGTGGCATTATCACCTTTGCTTGGGATGAAATAATTTTAAAAAATCATGGTGGACAGTACTTTGCATTTCACCATATACATAGAAAAATCTTTTGAGCATGAAGACTTGCTTTCAGTGTTTGATAACAACTACTTGTTATAATTTTTCTAAATCTCTAAAGATATTTCAAGGGGTGATTTTAAAAAGCCTATTATCTAAAATGATTGGTCTTCCTGAGCAAGATCAGCTACCCTTTTTAAATTTGCTAAATTATCACTGGCATTTATAGTCACTGCACCAGCATACAAATTTTTCTATTTGTCTGTTTTGCATAATTACCTTTATGAAATTAATTCAGCATACAACAATAAAAATATAATACACAATAGATTCTTTATCTCCCTTGTTGATGAAGCATGGCCTGCTAGAACAGACATAAAACTAAATTTAGCTCTACTATGTTTGCTATAAAATGTTCATCTTGTAAGAGTTGGCCAGTTACAAATTTACATAATTAAAATGATGGTGTACAGTGACATAACAGTGATCAACATGGAAAATGGAAGCAACAAACAAGTTTATGTTCATGTTTATTTAATGCTAATACCTATAGGAGAGGCATAAACCCACTTTTACCTGCACTTTGTTCAGTTACCAGATATCTTGAAAATTATCTTGGCATACCAGAATGGTTGACAGAGAATGTGGTGAATGAGCATTTGTGCAAAACTAGTCTTACCTAATTAACACCTAGTAATAACTGCCCCCAAAATTGTCACATTCAATGTCAACTTTGACAAAGGTTAGCATACAGCCCAATAATATATACATAGTCACAAGGCCAGTACAATTTGAGTATCTGTCAAAAGCCTAGCATAGTGCTTAGGGAAAGTGGGACTGAGGCAATCATATTACAAATATCATCACACTGATTCACCTGCTTGTAATCATTGTAATGTCTGGGTGTTGGGTGCAAAATTATTTTTTATATTTGTGTGCGTGTGTGTGTGTGTTGATCGTAACTTTCTTGCTTGACAGAGTGTCCACTTCCAGACTATTAAATCTTTAAAATCTGGCAGTGATATTTATATCACTAAGCCAGATAAAGGCTCTGAAGTGGTTATCTTGAATAGTCACGAGTATATCAGTAAAATGGAAATCATTTTACATGATTCTGCAAAATTTAGGAAAATTGGTCCTGCAAGTACTTGTGAAAAAACTGATAAAATAGAGGAAAAAAATACAGACATGGTTACTCTCTGTTTTTAAAAATAACCTAATTTCCAAGGTTTACAACCATATCAGACCTGTTAAGTCTTAACGTCTATGATGTATGATCTACCTAAGGTACACAGGAACAATGTGCCGCTTTGACCAATTCTATCTATGATAGGCTCTATACAACATGAAATAGCTAAATGGTTGGCTGAAATACTCCAACCTGTTTCTTATTCGTTCTTTACTTACTGTATCTCTAACACCTTCAAGTTTTATAATTTCATTAGAAATTCCGAAATTTGTTCTGATAACAAGCTTTTAGTGTTGTTCAACATTATAAGTTTCTATATGAACATGCCCTTTCAAGACACCTTGAAAATTTGTGCTGATGCTCTCTATAGGGGTTACTAGGGCTAACAAAAAAAACGATAATTTTTAAAACCGAGTTGAAGTGTTAGTCATTCTCAAAACTGGTTAAAAACCGGTTTTAGCAGACATAGAGCCATGCCCCCTAACTTTTTTCTTTTTTTAATGAATTGATATGTATGGATGAAGTGTCTCGAAAAACAGACACTAAAGAAATAAAAGATAAATTCAGAATTCACTTAATTAAATCATTAGTCTTTAAGGGGTTATCAGAGAAAATACAAAGGATCTGCGGTCCATATAACATCAGGACAACCTTCAAAAGCTTGACGACACTTCACAGATATCTCTCCCGAGTAAGGCCCCACTTCCATAGAGGAGAACATGACTAAAGACTGTGTGTACGCTATCCCATGCAGCTGCGGAAAGGAATATAAAGGAGAGACAGGCTGCCCCCTCAAGGTAAGGCTTTAAGAACACCAGAAAGCTCTAACATGAGGGGATGTAGAAAAATCAAGCGTGGCTGACCACATATGGAGAGAGAAGGGAGATCACCGCCCTCTGTGGGATCATGTGGAAATCATTGACAAAGAACACCATTGGAAAATTCGTAAACTTAAAGAATCAGCACATATGCTAGGACACAAAAATCTCCTGAGCCGACCAAGCATAGAAATGAATACAATATGGGAACCAGTAATAAGGAGTATCAGAGAAAAGCAATGATAACAACATAGTTGTAATATGAGCTCTGGTAAAAACATAAATGATAACAGCAAAATTGCAATATGAGTACTGGTAAAAATGGTTGCTGAAGACATGAGGTTTATAATACCCAGAAATTCATACCTAGATGTCCTCAAGGACACATGGCACAGTAGATAAAGGAGTTGGTTAGATCCAGTGACAGAACCCAAAGAGTGTGAGTTCAATACCTGGTTAAGGCAGTGGAGAACTTTCAGAGGGAAATTAACAGTCAGATAAATGATAACTGACATCCATGGCATGTGGAACTAGAACAGTCTACCCCAGTGAGGTTCAGTTTGACATTCAACATTGTGATAAATATGCCAAAAAAGATGAGGACAATAGTCCGAATAATGTAAATTACCATTAGTCTTTGTATTTCTAAGAATCAATCAAGTTTAATGACTTATTGATGATTCACTTTCTTTTGGAAATGATCTTTCATTTCACCAGACAAACTTGTTTTAATTTTTGTGCTGAAAAGTCCGGTAATTGAAAAAAAACTTTTTTGCAACTGAACACTAGTTGCTTTGATTGTAAGCAATGTTCTATACATTCTCTCAAGATTTTCGCTTCTGTTTGAAGTTGCTTCAAAATATTTGAATTTTTTTGAGATTTCAAGTTCATTTAATACTATCTTGAGCTCTTCATTCATTTTCATCATTGCGCTAGTTTTATAGTCACACATGAGATCATCATAATTAGCTTTGAAATAGATGGGACAACAGTAACACTTGTTTTTAGGTTTACTTCTATTTCATTTTCTTTGGATAATTCGGTTGTGTTCCTGTGATGCCCAGGAAATAATCTCCTATATGCTTGTTCAGCATACTTCCTTAAAAGTTGTTTTGTTAGAAAAAGAAAAGATCCAGAGATAGATTTGTCTTTAAACATCCTTGGATATACATACATATGTATATATATATATATATATATATATATATATGTGACACTATTTAGCGGTCGTGTGAAAATGAAAAGCGAGAAATAATTAAGGCGAGAAAATAATTAAGGCGATAAGAAGCTATCACGAAAAGACATACTGAGCAATGTTATTTTTTTTGACAAAGAAAAGTGGTGAAGATTTTGTTTTCGTTTGCGAAAAGAAAAAGTATATTTTTTTTTCTCTCGCAGAAGATAGGAGGTTCGTAAGATCTCGGATCTGTCGAATTAGTTTATTTTACGAGGCAGTGAATAAAAGATAGCCATCTGCCCATGGCAATAATGAAAATTTCAAATTGGTCAAGTGGCCTACAAAACAGGATGCTAAGAGATAATGGTAGTCAGGTCACGCACTGACCAAGAAAGATATCAGCTGAAGACCACTGCCAAAGAAAAAAAGAAAGGAAGGAAAAAAGAGAAAGGAAAAGAATAAACCATTAACTATCTTTCGGAGATATCATTTGGTTTTGGGAAAAACACCTGTTTTATTGTCCAAACATGAACATGATAAAAGTTTGATACCAGGATAGATAATTGGCAACAGAATGTGAATACATCCAGTTAACAACCCACTTGACGCTGGCAGAAATCTCGATTGATAAAGTCCAGGTGACATTCGGTTAAGATAGAGATTAAGGACCACACTACGAGTCGTATGGGGTTTGTTGTCGGGAAGAGAAATAAAGGAAAAAAAATGAAGATAATTTTTTTTCCTTTGAGCGATAATTGTAAACACCCGCGCTGCCGAACATCATTGGCTGAATGGTGGCATGAGCAGTGGGCGAAGGTAAACATGTAAGAGAGAGGGAGGTTTGTTGTGGCCTCTGAGGGGATTGGTGTGAGATACCACTGTGAGAGAGAAGGGGAACCTGTTGACGCCCTCTGATGGGATTGGTGTGAGATACCAATATGAGAAAGGAAGAATTTGGGAGGGCGATACCCTTAAGAACCGCTCTAAAGCAAAAAAGTAATGGACTTCCAAAAA
>OZ010574.1:91488420-91493420 GCA_963932145.1 Acanthosepion lycidas
TGGTTCCATGTAACTTGGGAAGTATGTGTGTGTATGTGTGTGTGTATGTACTGATTCCTTGTAGTAGGATGGTGTGTGTGTGTGTGTCTGTGTGTATGTGTACAAATGTGTTTACTAATTAATCATAGTGAGACAGTGTGCATGAATGGAGAAGGAATATACACATATATACACACATGCTGACAGAAACACACAAAAATGGAAATAGATCTAAGAACACACAGGGGTCAATAATATATTAAAAGATAAGATACCGATAATTAATTCATCATTTCTCTAGGACCATTCTTAATTGTTTTATGACCCCTTGGCGCAGAACTCTTCACTGCTAGTTCAAGAAAAAAATTCGGATTACTAACACAAAAAAAGAGAATGTCTCACATCAAAAAAAAGAGAAAAAAATTAATTATTTTTAATAATATATGGAAATCTCCACCCTTTACCTGATGATGGTCACAAGACCAGAAACATGTGTAGTAAAATTATGGAAAATAAAGCATAATATTTTTTTTTAAAAATCCACATTACAACCAAAAACGTTTGTGGTATCTCTCTTCTTTTTAATATATATATATATATATATATATATATATATATATGTAAGCAAATATATGGATATAGATCTGACAGTATGAAGAAAAATATATGGAAAAAAACAAACATAAGGATATAAGGATTTTTGTTTGTTTTTTCCGTATATTTTTCTTCATATATATATATATATATATATATATATATATATGTATATAACTGATTCATTTTCATCTTTTCATATCTGAATGCAGCATCTGTTAATTAGGCCTACTTAAATTTACTTTTTAATAGCAGTTATTTAGTAAACTTAGAGATAGAAGAAAGATATAGACAGAGGAACAAAGACAAAGAAAGAGAGAGAGAGGCAGAGAGATAAATATAGAAGCAAAAAAAGACAGAAAGTGACAAGGATTACCAGAAATGTTTTGAACTTTCAACTTTCAACCATTTTCAGTCAACAATTAAAATGTCATCAATTTATTGAAATTATCTGTTTGCAAAACAAGTTAGGTGTTGATGCATAGTTTCAAAATATAAACAATTATTTATTTTCTTTTAACCAATGAATCAACAATTACTTGTAATGTAAAAGTAATTGGCAGAGAGGAAAAACATCAGAATATTGTCATCTACTTATATTCTGCTTCATTCGTGTAATCAGTTTCTGGCCAATTATAAAGTTGAAACAGACATTTGTCTATGCTTCAGTTTTATTCTAGAAAGTGGAAACAATTATTTGCGACTACCTCAGTCCCTTTTCACCAATCCAAAAGAGGCAGTTTTATTTGTAGTGAAAATAATGAAAGACTCTTTGAAAGAAGATGGGTGAATAATGTACAAGTCCAAGTCTTATTGTCCAGCCTTCATAGGTTCTATAGTCAGGTCAGATTATTAGATATCACCAGTCACAGAGTAACAACACTTCTGACCAACCTATGGTATACCTATCATGTCTTATGCTATTTGATGACATAAGATGCACCATCCAAAATAATGATAGAAAAAAAAATCTTCTGATTCTTATATGCAACACTGAGGTATCTAGAAGGCTAATGTTTACTTCGATGCCACAAACTAGAAGAACTTGTACCTAGCTTAACTATAATATCATCAATGTAAATGTTAAAATTATTATATCACTCGAAAGCAAGGCAATAAAGCCACTAAGATACAAGTGGGTTACTGAAGATGAAAAACAATAGAATGAAGGAAGCTGAGAAAACATTACCAAGGAGAAAGAACAATAAAAAGAACAGGATTCAAGAAGATGAAAGATGATGATTGACATTGCATTTAAATTTTTGAAGATTGTAGTTGATAGGATGAGGCTTATAATTAATATCAGGAAGAGGCAGCTGAAGTTTCTGGTACACATAATGAGGAAGGAGGCCCTGGAGAATCTGATACTCATGGGTTGAATAGAGCGAAAGACAGACAAAGGAAAACAACATGTGACATACCTAATGGACTTAAGCAAGTGGATGACAGAACATGCCCTGGGGAAGGAAGCAGACGGAAGGAACTTGTTGAGAGCTGCATGGGATAGAGGGAAGTAGAGAGCTATGATTGCCTAAGTCCTGAAAGGACATGGAACATAAAAAGAAAGTTGACAGGAAAAGAAGAAGCCGGAAGTCTGTTACAAAGGCGAGAAGAGAAGAAACTATTAGAATAGAACTTACAGTTACACCTAGCAATTTAAACAGTAAAATGATGAGACCTAGCTGCCAATCTAGTACTGTACTTATAAAGTTGAGGTACCAAAGAGGAGATCTCAGTAGAACAGTTACCATGAATGGTTTTATTTACCATCAAGTACAACAAGGATCATAGAAACACAAACAAGAAGTTGATAAAATTAAGACAAGATTAAACTACAAGACTTCTATCTTTAAGATACATTCAGAATAACACAAATAGTGTAAATAAAATGTTTTGATTAAATTTGAATCAGAGTAAAAGAGGTAAACTGGCAGAAGATTACTGAATGAAATTTACATGTTCATTTTTATGTTCAAATTTTTATGCCAAAATGGTTTCTTCCTGGCCTCGACATTTCAAATGACAAAGAACCAAATGGGACCAAAATATTCACATTCATCAAATCATCAAATACTAACTTGCATCAATCATAAAAGCATTCCTGTAATTTTGACCTGTTAGAAAAAATGCAAACTTCTTTCTAAACATGTTTAATTCTATCAGAACACTAAAATTCAATAATGTCTTAAGCGTCGGTCTTGTCTGAAATCTAATACAACAATCCATATATATATTTTTATTGAATATGCAGAAAGAGAAAAACATTTGATATGATTGGATAGCTGACACCAACACTCTTTCTTAGAAGGTGAAGGCTTTACCATTTATTATTTGTGATTATTGGATTTAGAGTTAATAGGACAGGTGTTGCCTCAGTTTTTTCCCCTCTTCATGTGAAAAAAGGAGCAGTCTGTGACTAAAAATTGAGAATTAATATGTCAGGGTGGAGTGGGGATTCTGTATAACTCTTCCTGAGTCACTTATCACAGGTGGTGAATCGCAGTTTAGAAATGTCTGACCAAGTTTGTTTATAAGGTAATATCAGATAATAGATAACAGTTAGAACACTTGCTGGGCAATAGTCAAATCTAAAATTTCGAAAATCAGACCAAAGAAACAATTCCTTAAAGACTTTTATGACTTTATGTAGATTTCCAAATATTGCATAACTAAACATCTATAGCAATATCTATACATCTCTTTTATGACAGTTTTGCTTTACAGAAAACATTCAATATTGAAATATATTATTTTGTTCTTTATTAGGGAAGCTGCATCCACACTATTTTTTCCCCACTTTTAAAAGTTACATGTATGTATGAAATCTATCTGTATAATACAAGACAGGTAATTGCATATTTTTTGTCTGTAACTTCTTGTTGTGATGAAGCAAAGATATATAAAATAACAAATCTTATCCTTATTTGAAGAGCAAACTGAGAGATAACCAGGCAAGTGACAAATTCACTAGGCCAACATTCTTCGACTTAAACATTATGGTAAAATTAACTTGTAGATACTAAGAGAACATAGATACTATGCTGATCCTAGGCAGAAATACTAATTCATACAGAAATAATAACATTTTTGGTAGCTACTTTTTGCTAGTGTGTATGTATATATAATATATATATATATATATATATATATATATATATATATATATACTTTTTGCTAGTGTGTATGTATATATATATATATATAATATATATATATATAATATATATATATATATATATATATATATATATATCTCTTTACCATAAGACTCACTCACTTGTATACATTTTCTACAATTCATTTCCGTTTTATTAACCATCTAAAGAGGTCAAGTTTCTGTCACTCCTCCTACTCCAATATAAAACATACTTAAGAGAGATATAAAATTAACCCCTCCCTATACTTTATATTGTCTGTTTAACTACCACTCTCAACCCCCTCTATTAAATTACAAAAATTACACTACCCACCAATTTCTAATCCCATTTTTTTTCTCAATTCGTTGTTGGAAGATTTACCTGATGATCCTGAATCCTTAAAAAAGGATTTAGGTGAAATAAATTATCGTAATGGTACATTAAAGTGGTTTGTTTTTTATTACATATATATATATATATATATATATATATATATATATATATATGTGTGCGTGTGTGTGTGTGTGTATATACACACACACATATATATATATATTTGCATAATGCATACACACATATATATTTCTTCATTACTATAAATGTTACTTTTAGTGGGTAAATGTATTTCAGTTGCTATCTCCCTGTTCTTTTCTATTTCCTAAACTATGAAATTAATAACAACTATCCTAGATTGAGAAGTTCTACTAAAGAAAAATTGTGCCTCCAACAAGAATTGAACCTGTATCCCCTTTTCTATCAGAGAATCCATTTCTATAGCCAAAATGTGCCTTTACCAATTTGGCTACAGTGACTGCATTGATAGAGCATGGTTAACTATTTAAAGAATACGGTTTTTCTCATTGGAACTTCTACAAACGTATATCTGCTAGCTTGGCATAAAGCTAACACATATCTCTGTAAATCAATATATACTGATAATTTTTTAGTTAAATAAGCCTAATATATTCTTCATCTAACAGTTTACCTATACCATAAAAAACGTTGGCATATTTTGCTAAATAATTCAGTTAGACAGTTAAATGCCATACGTAATATACACTGGGCAATCATGCTTATTGCAATTCATGACTGACTAGGCTGAAGATTTTCCGGCAACAGATTTCCATTTCTGGTTTGTAACCAAGGCTATAGGACCTAGTCTGTCCCTCTATTCAACCCAAAGCTAGTGGGAGGAGAGATGGATTCATATTTTTCTGAAGGGTACTTGTGTAAGTGAATGTAATGAACCCAGCAGGAATTTGAACTACCCACACACACATTATATATATA
>OZ010574.1:91515920-91656879 GCA_963932145.1 Acanthosepion lycidas
AGGAAGATGCTGTTTAAGAAAGTCCTTGAGATTTTTAAAGTCATATGGAAGGTTGGTGCTGTCCCACAAGACTACAAAGATGCTTGCATAAAACATCTGTTCAAGAACAAAGGCAAAAAGGTTGTATGTGATAATTCCCATGGCATTGCTCTTCTAAGTATCGCTGGCAAAATTCTCGCTCGTATTATTCCCAACAGAATAATTAAATATCTCACTGACAACAGCTATTCCCAATCTCAATGTGGCTTTTGTTCAGGTTGTGGAACCACGGATATGATTTTTTCACTTCGTCAGGTTGCTGAGAAAGATCACAAGAAGAACCATGAACGCTATACTGTCTTTATCGAATTGACCAAAGCGTTTGACACTGTAAACAAAGGTGCCCTCTGGAAAATACTCAAAAAACTTGGTATACCTGAAAGTATGCTAAATGCCATCATCTCATTTCATGAAGGAATGAAAGCATCTGTTCTATCTAATGGAGAGTTTTCAGAAGCCTTTGATGTTCTAACACTTTTGCCCCAGCCCCTCAACCTCCAACGTCTTACTCTCTGGCTTCAGGTGTCTACTCAGTCCTAACCAAACTTAAGGGAGTGGCTGTAGTTCCCCTGAGCATCTGTAGATTATTCGACCGGTCCACTGGTTTAGTCCTGCTTCCTGTCCACGTTGTGTTTGGTTTGATCCAGAAAGCAGAAGTGATGTTCATCCATTCACGGTCGACTGAAGATGTAGCCACGACTGGAGAGCCTGTGCTAAGAAATTTAGAATGCAGCAAAAAAAAAAAAAAATAAATAATATCTGCAGAAAGCCAAACAACTATTCAATGATTGAATTTTTAATGTCCTTTATATAGCAGAAAAGAATAGTATAGAAAAGAAAACGAGTTACAGAAAAGAAAAGTAATTGACGTAAAAATGCATACACCGGATTCTGGACAGAGAGAGAGAGTTATGATTGACTTGTTGTTAAATCGTCCCAGAATGACATACGACTCTTGCAATGGGGAAATAAGATTTCTGTGCGTGGCTTAAAGTTTATAGTGGCATTCCTCCTTAATAGTAGTAGTAATATTTGTGATAGCAGAAGCAGCGGAACTTATATCAACAGCACATGTTAGTGGCCACTTTGTTGCAATCTCTGATGTCATGTTCTCTCCTTCTTGGGTCTCTCTCTTCCATCTCAACGCTCGCCTGTCTCTCTGCTCGCACAACTGTCTTTTTCAGCATAACTACGCATTTATATATAAAAATCTGGCTGGTTACAACTGAACCTTGGTTGCACGTTATTATCACGGGGTTTTGGCTGTTTCAACCAAAATCATGTGAATTCAAAAGGTCCTCCTTACTTACTCAGCTCTATTTCAATTTTTAATCGATAAAAATTATTTCAACTATTTCCATTGTCTTCTGATGACCCAGATTCAATGGGTACAACTTCTAACCTAGATCAAATTTCCCATCGGTAAACGAAATGCTCTGATTTAATTTCACTATTCAAATCTATTCCAAGTTTTAATCAATAAAAAATATTTCAACCATTTCCATTGTCTGCTAATGGCCCAGTTCCAATGGGTACAGCTCTTTCCCTAGATCAGATTTCCCATCAGTAAATGAAATTGCTCTGATCTAATTTCGCTGTTCAAATCCAGTCAAATTTCATTAAAAAAAATAAAATATATATGTGCGTGTTTGTGTGTTTCAGACTCTCTCTCTGTCACAATGTAAGAAATGGCACAAAACAAGGTTGTGTCATGGCTCCTGTACTTTTCGCTCTCTTCTTTTCAGTCATGCTACATCATGCTTTTAGTGATCTTGACATGGGTGTGAAATTTGAATTCCACACAAGTGGTGACCTCTTTAACCATCGACATTTTAAAGCAAAATCTCTGACTGAAGCAAGCATTATTAGTGATGTGTTGTTTACTGATGTTGCTGCAATCATGGCCACCTCAATTGAAGAAGCTTAAGCACTCACCAATCCTTTTCCCACCGCTTGCAATGCATTCAGATTAACTATAAGCATAAAGAAAACTGAAGTTGTCCATCAACCAAGGCCTACATCTAAGCAGGTCAAAGGTGTAAAACAAAAACCACCTGCCTATACCTTTCCAATTGTTCACATTACTATTGGTAGCAACAACCTAAAGTATGTGAAATCATTCTCATACTTAGGAATCAAAGTTAATTCAAGTGCCTCTTTGGATGATGAGATAGATAACTGAATATCAAAGGCAACCAATGCCTTTGGGAAGCTTAAGCAACGCCTATGGGATTTCACTGAAAATGAAAATCAGTGTATATCGAGCAGTCATTCTCACGACACTTCTTTGTGGGTCAGAATCATGGACACCATACAGGACACACATCAATCAACTTGATGTTTTTTATAAAGGCTGTCTTTGTTCAATATGTGGTTATACATGGCAGGTCAAAATCTCTAACTCTGATCTTTTAATCAATGTGGCATCTGTGGTATTGAATCCTTTCTGATGCAATCACAGTTCAGATGGGGCTGGTCATGTCATCAGAATGAGTGATAATCAGATGCCGAAACTCCTCATGTATAGCCAACTTTTTCATGGTAAGCGTAATATAGGCTGTCCTTGGTTATGCTTCAAGGACAAACTTAAATACTGCAAACATCCCTATAGAGGACTTCGAACTTGCTGTTGAAAACTGAGCAAACTAGAGAAACATCTGCTACTGCTACTGCTTCAACATGTCCCTCGTGGGGACTTGTTTGTAAATCTTGTGCAGGATTGTTGTCTCATACGAAAGATAAACATAAAAACTAAACTGAAAGACACTCGTACGTCAAAAACAATGGGAGAGCCTATCATATATATATATATATATATATATATATATATATTAAGGGTATATGTGTGCTTCTTATAGTATGTAAAATAGATAGGTTAGTTAATAAAACAAGGGCAAATGAAAGAGTACCAATACAGATAGTACAAAAAGCATTTATTAAATATTAATTATTAACCATATTACAGAAATGAAGCACTGAAAGGAAGGTTTTAAGTCTGGAATTTTCAGACACACTCGTATATTTCATCAATGGAGTGAGAAATAAACAGAGAAATGGGAATTACTCATCAACAGATGTTTTTAGTGGATGGCGTATTTTCTGTTGGAGATCATATTAGCAAAAGTCTGATCTCTGTTTGATTCATCCCTGTGTGAAACTTTTTTATGAAAATAAACTTAAATTTAAAATTTTGATCTGTGTAAAAGCATTAGGTTGGTCTATTATTATTGGTAGGGAATAGGGGAGTAAGATTGTAAACATAGATGAAGAGAGTTATAGGTTGTGGAGTCTGTGGCCACTGGCCAGTGTTGCTGAAAATGTCTATTTCAGAAAGACAGGCTGTAGTTAGAATAACATCTGATGAGACAAAAAAGTGAGGAGGAACAAAGGAATATATAGCAATAAAATATTATAAAATGAAAAGAAAAAAGGAAGAAACAAATAAAAGGATAAATCTTTTGGATAAAAATTTTGAAATGTATTGTTAAAAAATGGTGGGGTGCAGAAAAATAATAAAGGAAAAACAGAGGGGAAAAGCGTATACATATATAGATGTGCATATGTACATTAGTGCACATAACAGTGTGTAAATATGCACAAACCACTACGCAAACTTATGAATCTCAATACACGTAAAGATATAAATACATATACAAGATTAATATGTATGTACACTAACCTTCCACACTCCTTACATAAGCTTATATGTAAAGGAACTATAGTTATAAAACCAAAGATGGTATAAAAGACGATGACTAGAAAGTAGCTGTCAGTGTACATGGCAATACTTCCATTACTGAATAGTTTGTAATGAGGGAAATAATAGGTGGCAGAACCTAAAAAATATAGTAGATAAGAGATGGCTGTTGAAAATATAGTAGGTAGGTGATGGCTGTTAAAATTTGGAGTTAAAATGTGGGTGGAGGGCCTTTCATCCAAGGAGTGGTGTTGCTGATAATTGGTTTCCTTATGAAAATTATATACTCTGAGTAAACCCAAATCTCTGTTTAGTCCCTTTATGTGGGAATTTACTTTTAGGATATACTTCAACTCCAATCTGCGTCTATCCTCCTGGCCAACAAACCTTGATGCTAAAAGCATGCACTTGATATCATCAATGCTATGACCAGGTTGGTTGAAGTATGCAGAGTCTGAGAAATTGCTGTTGTTTGTTCCTGACTCTTTTCTTGTGGTTATTGAACTGTAAATGGAACTATACTTTGGTTTCTCCCACATAATTCCTCTTCTCGCATTTGTGACATAAATGTAAATATACGAGATTGGAACTGTCACAGCTCAGGTGGTCTGAATACTACAAGAGTACCGGGAGGTGTGTAAACGTTGTGAGTGATGATGTGTTTGCAGACCAGGCACTGGGGTTTGTTGCAGATGACATTCCCTTGGTGAGGTGATGTGTTGCAGATTTTCGATGATGTTAAACGTCTGAAGAGGTTGGCGGGGGAGGTGGGGAGCAGCTGTCACCTCACATGTAGAGGATTATCACTAAATAAATTACTAGTTTTATCTAATTTTAAATGTTGGAAATCTTTAGTGTGGGAAAGTTTGTGGATGTTATAATTAAAATAAAAGACCATGGGGATTCTGGAATTCTTCTTTCTAGTTATATAGTTGAGGAGAGTTTTTCTGTTAAGTTTCAAAGCTTTGGTGATGGGTTCTTTGATTATTTTGAGTGTGTAATTCCTATTAAGAAAGTGATTGTAAAGTTGTCCTATGTGTAAGTTGTAATCTTCCTTGTGAGAACAGATGGATTTAATGCACAAGTATTGGCTGTAGATTATAGATTTTTTTAGGTTGATGGGGTGGAAGCTATTGAAATTAAGGTAGCAATTACCATCAGTAGGCTTGGTGTATAGTGTAGTGGAGATGTGGTTGTTACATATATAATATACAAATGAAAAAAGAAACAAATGAAAAGGGAAAGGAGATGGATTAGGTGCATTTGTGAGACAAGTTAGCTGACTGCCTGAAATTACTGTGATGTTGACACCACACATGTACTCTCACAGCTGGTGAACAAGCCTTCTTGAAAGTAAAATTTGACTACTGACTTTCTACATTAACAAATTAAATATATTTAGTGGAAAGGGGAAAAATTTTCCAATATTTTATCAAAAATTTAAACAAATTTTGTGTGGTAAAATCAGCAAAGTCAAGAATTAGTGCAAATATTAATGACAGAAAGGAGGTGGTATATGTATATTATAATTGCTTTACTAATATATTTTACAATAGAAAACCAATGCAATTTAGGAAAATAGGATTGCCAATGACCATGAATTATCTGTCTATATTTCTTAGATGCGTCATTGTAATTATTTATACTATTTACATTGTTCGTACTGTTGTACTCATCCTCATTGACATATTCACAACATTTTGACCAGCCTTCTCCAGGTGATTGGAATTTTGAACTGAAGCCTTTATTTCATCCACCGAGGTAGATTGTTCTAGTTTCACATGCCATGCCTCTTCTGGATGTCTCCCTTTAACTCAACTCTCCAAGTTTTTGTTCATCACTGCAGTAGCCAGGTATTGAACTCACAACTTTTTCGGATCAAGTCACTGGATCCGAAAAATGCTTTTATCCACTGGGCCATTGTTAATATACTGTATTAGATCTTCAGTGGAGACCCTAGGCTTAGTTAATACCTACAAACAGATAGAAGATCCCTTTTGCATTTTCTCCCAATGGAAGTATTAAGTGAACTTTTGAAGATTTAAATCCAGGTTGCAATTTTTTTCTTTGTTTTTGAAGGCATTCTTCCAGAATAGGCTTGTTTCATCACAACTGAATAATTGTCTGTCATCATAATCATCTTTGTTTTTTTTTTTCAGAAAAAAAGCGGGATATCTTTTGTCTGCACTTGCTACCTCACCTATTTTATGAACATTTTAAATTCCTTAAAGTTTTCATTTTCTTTAAATGAAAAAAAAAAAAAATCACATCAACTAAATCTTTTATTTTAATAGTGATAACCCCTAGGTAAAATCTTTTTTTCGTCACAAACTTCCATTCACAAAGACAAAAGATTTCAATCAGGATACTGCTTCTATTTCTTGTTGCCTGCTTAGGTTTATTCCACTTTACTTTTTCCTTATTATCATTTATTTTCCTTATAATTGCTTCATTTATTGCCAAATCTTGCCCTATTTTTGATTTGCTCTCATCACATTCATGTTTTCATAACTTCTAATCTATCAAGCACACTTAACATTTTCCTCTTTTTAATAACAAAATCTTTATTGTCACTTTTTCTTTTATCTACTGCCATTGATGGTAAATTGCATTATGTATTTGGATGGAATGGAACAACATGATTACTGCATCCACTTGTGAAATGAACTCCAGATAACTGTTTTGGGAGTTGCAGCATTTATTTTATAATCCAAAAATTTTGATATCTTCTTGACACGATGACAGTAAGCAGGTTGTATCAAACATACTCGCAATTAAAACTAACAATAAAACCATTTTCCCCATGACATTTGAAATCCAAATTCTCCAATTCTCCTAATTGTGTTATTTTGGATCAATTAATAAGCTGTGTAAATTCAAGAATTGTGCAATTCAAAGTGATGTTAATGGTGTATGGAATAAATAGTGGTAGTAGTCATTGGTTGAATTGCAAGGACAGCAGTCCATGTGAAGGTTCAAATGTTCACACACTGCAATTATTTACTAAGCTTAGCTTTATTTTGGCACAAGGTCACAAGTATGTGGTACCCAGTGAGGAGCAACTATACAATAGTAATGGGCAATCAGAATAGCTTGCTAGACAATACTCCAAGCTGAGGTGCCCAAATGCACTACAGTTTGTATCCACTTACGGATAAGAAGATCCTAACTTTTATATCAATTGATGGGATCCCAAGGCCAGTTCAGCATAATAAACAAATGATTAGTTATAAAATTTGTTTTTTCTACTGACTTGTATTTGACAGCACATTTGCATTTACATTTTTGTGTAAGTAACAATTTTTGTCAGAGGAGAGTATTGACAATTAGTCTTTACTCTATGTCATTGAAAGTCCCAGTAAAACCTGCCAAATATAATTTATTCATATTCTTAATTTTTCTCAAGTAATTAGTTCCATATGCCCATGAAAATTTTACTGTATTTTCTTGCACTCTATAATATAACAAACCCAATTTAGCTTTAGTTGTAATCTTTTTCTCTTTCTATCATTTTTATTAAACTCAAAAGACAAGTCACTTCATATTTACAAAATTTATTATTTGCAAATGCTAATTATCACTAAGCTTAATTATTATCATTGGCAGGTCACTATGGCCGATGGAAAAGATTGCAGATAGGTCAAAGATTCTTCCTTGCTTATTTTTATTTTTTATTTAAAAAAACAAAAAACTCTGCAATTAGCAGTTAGTGAACCTGCAGTTATCTCTCTTGCAGATATTCTTTGTCATTTAATAATTATTCAAAAACTAGTGATCCCAATTTTTTTTTAATCATTTCACCCCAAGCAAGGTGGGAATGCCACTAGCACGCAGAGAGTTACAAGTACTGAAAGTGATAGAAAAGATTGAGTACAGGGAGGGTTAAGGAAAGAACAAAAGGCGAATGGAATTCAAGGATATAGAAGATGGCAATTGATGTTGCATTTAAATTTTTGAAGATTGCAGTTATCAGTGAAGCAAGTAAACAGAATGGAGTTCCACAAGTGAGAAGTGAGAGAAAAGAAACTGTTGGAGTAGAAGTGGTTGTGGCATTTACCTATTTCAATAGTAATGGGTGGGACCTAGATCCCAATCTAGTAGCACATTTAAATTCATGTAGTGAGGGCACTATTGGAAAATGCTCATCAGAGCAGTTGCCATGAAAATATTTGTAGAAAAGACAGAGGGAAGCCATGCCACATCGTTGGGAAAGTGACTGAAGTCATGATACCAAGTCAGGATTGATTACATTACAGATCCTTTTTTTGGATTTTGTAAGGAACCTCAAGATGAATATCAGGAGCATCAGGCCAGATATGGCAGCAGTATTTCATACACGAAAGAATGGTAGACTTGTAAATGTGCAAGATGGAGAAAAATTTTCTTGCATGACACAGTGATCCAACTTTCCTTGCAGAAGATGCAGCTATTGATTTGATGTAGTCACTCTACTTCAAGTCAGTTGAAAATGTGAGGCCAAGAAGGCGCAGTGTGTTGTTCTCCAGGAGTCTAGCATCAGCCATGCTGATGGCAGGCAGAAATGTTTCTCTATGGTGGCTAAATGAAAGCAGTTTTGTTTTGGAGGTGTTGAAATTTACAAGCCATTTTTTACTCTAGTTAACCACTGATTGAAGGTCCTTTTCAAGAGCAGCTACCAGGTTTACTTTGTCAGATCTGATGGATTTGCTATTGAGACGGGAGTAAATTGGTAATGTCATCTGCATAAATATCTAGTTGGGAACTGATGACATCAGAAAGATCATTGATGAAGATCAGAAACAATGTCGGACCCAGGATTAAGCTTTGCGGGGCACATATGTCCATGTGAAAGGATCTGGAAGCGAGCACATTCAAAACAACCTTCATATCACAATTTGATAAGAATGATTAGATTAAATCAAATATTCTTCCTCTGATACTGTAGCCCTCAAGTTTGCATAGAAGAGAAGCGTGCCAAACCTTGTCAAACACTTTCAAGATATCTAGAGCCACAGCTTGATCTTTGCCATTTATTATCAAAAGTTTGATACACATAATTGAAATGAAAATTGCATTTTTACTGATTTTTTTTTTTTGCCATCTTCTATCTCCTTGAATTCCATTCACCTTTTGTTCTTTCCTTAACCCTCCCTATACACAATCTTTTCGATCACTTTCAGTACTTGTAACTCTCTGCGTACTAGTGGCATTCCCACCTTGCTTGGGGTGAAATGATTACAAAAAATACTGTGCTAAGATTTTATAATGATGTACTGTTTTTCTGTGTTACAGTAGCAAGTTTATGCAACCCATAATGTTTCCTTATAAAGAAATGGTTAATATTACCATAATATCACAGACAGGATTTATTAAAGAAATATGTCAAAACTCTCATTCAATCTAATGATTCCTACAATAGTATAGAAAATTCTGGCAGTAAAGAAAAAGTAAAACAATAAATTTTTAAAAATCTAATATTTACTTGTGCTGTTCATTTATAAAAAAAAAATGTAAAAAAAATTAAAGAAAATGAAACTGTAAAATAAAATAATAATGAATAGAAAAACATCAACAAAAAATTTCATGATTTCCAAGAAAGATAAAAAGTTAACAATTGTTGGATATAAAAAAAAAAATTATAAAATGAAATTTTGAATGATAGATCATAGTATGTCTTAAAACATTAGAGAGATAAGTACTAGAAGCAGTTTAAACTTTGAACAGATGTGCTAAAGAAACATCAAATATTAACAAACCCAACAATTTAGTTTTTATCAATCGAATATTGATTATCTATCAGTATCTTTTTCAAACATTTACATTGAAATAAAGTCATTATTTGATGAGTGTGTTCATGCTATCAAAAATGATGGCATATATGAAGTGCTTACTATTATCACTTTTATTTATAATAGTGATATTAATATATTAATATTATCATATATTAGTATTAATTATCTTATACGATATTATTATCAATATATTATCTTATATTAATATTATCTTTATAATAGTGATAATATTATTTACTATTAAATATATTTTAAAATATTTCTCCAATTTTTATTGTACTTTGCTTTTTCATAAAGTCAAATTTTTCCTCTTGTCTGCCACTACATGAAAGATACTGCCACCTGGCAGCACCAGTAAAAGGAGATAACTATAGTACAGCAAAACGTTACAGAGAGAAAATATACAAATACACTTGGTATATATATGAAATGGCAAAGACCTGTCAAATGGTCAATGTTTGTTTAGGGCATGAAATGTTAAGTCATTCCCCATAGGGACAGGGACATTTGTGAGGCAAGCAAGTTGGCTGCCTGAACTGCTGGGGTGTGGATAGTGCACTGATATGAATAAAATCTACAATGGTGAGATGAAACACTTTATTTTAACTAATTTTGACAAGGTCTTCATTTTTATTTGTTTTTAAAGTTTACGTATTCAACATTGTTTCAGTTTAAATTTAGTAAAAATAAGAGTTTGTAATTCAGTTATGTACATGCGTATTCAATGGATGGCTTTGTTTATGTGTTTGGTTCAATGACAGACAGTATAGTAACTAGCAGGGAATTCTGGTCATTCTTTTTTTCTTTTGTTCAAAATCATTGGATTACTGTTATATTCCATGCTAAGAGGAATATATACTTGACAAACATGCTGGATAAAATAAGTAAAGGTTTATTGTAAAAACCAGGAGAATAAGAATAAAAGGTAACAGTTATGCGCACGATCGCCGCAAGTCAATCCAGTAGTGAGTGCTACTATTGGAAGGTTGGTAGTTCTTGCGTAAGTCTGAGTCCTACTCAAAAGATCCCAGCTAGACTCTGTCGTCTGTTGAATTACAGATACTTATAGGTAGTTACTACCTATAGTGTAGTCACTCATGGGGGTGACAGGTTACTCCATTACATCAATTATGTAATAAATTTAATATTAATTTTGACCCGACAAATGTTTCCTATATAAGCGTTAGTCTAGGTGCAGCATTTCTGCAGGTTTCTCATGTAAGGGACACTGACGAGGTTCCTCAGGTATATGTCTTTGCTTTGATTTGATGGAAGACTTGGGAGATATATGTCTTGTACATGGAGATTATAACTTTTATTCTACTACCAATACAGAGGTCTTGTCACCATCCGCCTGAAGACGGAGGTCTTGTCAACATCCGCCCGAAGACGGAGGTCTTGTCAACATCCGCCCGAAGACGGAGGTCTTGCCACCCTCTTCCCGAATACAGCGGTCTTGTCACCATCATTTCTGATCTTAGCTAGCCAATTTGCAAAGTCTACAAATATAGAAAAGGTGGGGAAAAGGAACATGATGCTGTTGCTTTTAGGATGAAGAAATTTTTTTGTGCTAGATGACTACCTCCTTAACCTTTATCAAGGAGGGCAAGTCTGGGAAGGGGCCTCCATCTTCTTTGGCAGACTGAAAACTCCATGAGGAAATTGCTGAATTTCCTTAGCTTTGAAGATTTTTTGCTTGACATCTTTGGAAATTTATCAGCTCATTTCAAGAGTGCAATTTATGAGCTTGGTGATATTGTTCTGTGCATTGTTGGGTGATTTCACCAGAAAGTGACCCTAACTCTGACTCCTGTATGTTTTTATGACTCCTTTGGTCCACTACATATTCCATGGAGTGCAGTACAGGGTCAGGTGAAGTGGAGTTAAGTGCTGGATGACTGCAACTCTGATGTTCGATTTTGGGTTCTACGGCTGCTTCCAGGACCTCTGCTTCAGCAAGAACTTCTCTCTCCACAGATAACATCTCCATTGATGCTTCCAGCATCCATCTCATACATGTGTGTACATCAAGACAACCAGGTAAACACCATACTGCAATTAAGACTCTGAAGCCAATGTCCTGTTCATCAGTAGCTTTATTAAAATATACTTGGGGGGTAAAATTTAGGAGGATGAGAAAAATATGAACTACATGCTTGGATTCATACTTTACAATTCTGGTTCCAATGATAACTAAGGTCTAACAGAAGTTGGTAAAAAATGGTGACTAACCCAAAAAGTATCTAAACTGAAAAACAGACAGAGAAAGTAAAACAATACAGGTTTGTACTGTGGTAACGAATGATACAATAAAATATATTTATTTATAATTTGATTAACAACTGACTGTAGAGGCCCATAGGGAAGGCAGAACGAACTAAAACTGCTCACCGGTAGAAGACTGGTGAGGAGTAGAGAATATAAATACTGTATGACTTGAGCGGATGAGGACACTTGATTTCAGATGAATACTACATTACATGGTGCTGTGAACAGGTTTTACCTACCAACAAATTTAGGACTGACACATGTGCTCTTATGTTGAAAACATCTCAGAAAATGGCCTCAAAACAGGATGCCATAATTCTCCAATATTTACAACTTGTTCAGCAACTAGTGGAACTGTATAAGGAGAACAATGAACTTTGCTGAGAAAATGCTCAAAGGAGGTCAGTCTTGAAAAACCCAGAAAGACCCACTATTGAACAGGGTTACACTGACAATGGTTGGGCACTATTTTTTGATTTGTGGAATCAATACAAGGAAAATTGTGGGCTAACAAACGCAGCCGAAATCTGAAATGAGCTAAGAACTGCATGCTCCAATGAAGTGAATAGGTTATTGTTTGACTTGGTAGGGACAGAAACCCTCAACACAACCACAGAACAGCAGCTACTTTGTCAAATATGACTCATTGCCATTAAAAGTCAGCATAAGTAGATACACAGGCAGACATTCCACAACATGAGACGAGAGGGGGAAGGTATCACACATTTCTTAGCAAGGTTATGGTCGTAGGTGAAGTTCTGTGAATTTACAACACAGTGTCTGAATGAAAGTTGTAACCAATGAGTTAATTATTTGGAGGATATGGTGGCTGGTCAACTTGTAGGGGGACTTACCAATACCAAACACCAAGGTGAAGCTAATACTCTCACTACACTCAAACAGAAACTTAACAGGTTGGCCAGCCTTGAAATGGTGGACAAATCCCCATTTACAAAGTCTAGCCCAGCTTATAGCATTTAACACCATGAGATTAGAGCAGAGGAGGTGGACCCAGGTTGACAATAACCCTAAAAGTTCACCAGAGATGGCATGCAAAGGTTGCAGAATATCACATTCCTATGGACTGAGAGGACAGAAGAACTATCTGGCAGTTAAGTTGCAGCACTCTAATTGTGGAATAGCACCACTAAGAAAAAGTATGTCAAAAACCCAAAGAAGATACCCAGCATGGAATTGGCAAGTAGTGTGATGATGCACCAGTCAATGATATTTGGCAATGGGGAAAATAGAAACAGCAAGACATCCTATGGACAGAGATGGAAGTCATGAACAGTACCACACCTGGGATAAAGACCTGTTCCAAGGGCACCTTCTGGAACCACCACCATCCGTAAAAATAGAGGTTTCTCTTAATAGCCAAATCCTATGCCAAATTTGGACATGCCTTAAATGATCCAGCCAACTGTCAAGTGCACTGCATCCATGGCATAGTGGAATATATACCCAACAGAATCCTGTCCTAACTGTGATGAGAACCATTGGAAAATAATCCTAGCTGGATCCCAGTTTACAATAGATGCAGAATCCCGCTAGTACTCATATATGGTTTAGAGGCCTGTAGAATGTTCTTATAGGGATGTCCAGACCTACTGGCCACAGTGGATCACCAACTAGTGGTGAAAATATTTTCAGAACAGGTCCTAGAGTATATAAAAAAGCCTGCCTGTATACTTTCAAAGAAAAGTCACTGATGTACAAGGTCCATATTAATCATGTTCTGGGGAAGCTGAATGCTGCATTTGATTGCACCTCCAGATATCCAGTGTCATGAAAACACACCAGGGCAATGATCATTAACACAACCCAGCATATTGACAGTGCCATGAAAGCATCAATTATATCTGCATATGCACACAACCCTAAACTGAGAGCTATAACCTGGGACAGGGTCATAGTTGCAGCAGCCACTGATGAGGAATACGGTACGTTAGCAGAGTTCATTCAAAACAGATTCTCTAAGTCACAACATGAAATACCACCAAAAATTCAACAATTTTGGCTGATGAGAAACCAATTGTATTGCCTAGTAGGTGTGCCTATAAAGGAGAACAGAATCTTTATACTGAGGCAGCTTCATGCCGAGGTATTTGAGGACCTTCACTCTGTGCACCAGGGTGTCAATGGAATGATGGCAAATGCATAACAATAGCTGTTTTGGCTCAGCTTGGACACCAGTAATCAACAAACAAGAGCCCAGTGTCAGATATGTAACATAATCACCCCATCTCAGCCCCGATGTCACCGCCAAACCCAGCACATTACCCTCTGAGTAATGGACGAGCAGAACTGGCTGCAAAAACAGCCAAAAGAACATTAATGGATTGCACTGACAGATATGGTCACTTGTGCCATGATCATATGGCATGGGCCATGCCTATCAGAACACACCCAACCAGAACATTGTCACCAGTTGAGATGCTATACAGCCGCACAATAAGAGATACCCTCCTCATACTTCACAAGTACCAAATACACAGGCATTGAAGGGAGATCAAGGAATTGAGGGACATGGTGATGGTAAAAAGGCACCAACTAAACCAGAAGCAGTACAACATGCACAATCACCCACTCCAAGAGCTCCAGGTTGGCAACTCAGTGCAAGTGCAAAACCAAGATGAACCATATTCCATGGTAATGGACGAAGACAGGAAGGGTAGTAGAAACAGTGGGCAACAGACAATACCGGGTGCATATAGATGTCAGCAACTGAACCACACTGCGCAAGCAGTGATTCCTTCGAAAATTAGTACTAGTCATGGACACACCAGAATACCCAACACTGCCCCACAAATGCTAATACTTACAGATGTGGAACCTCAATACAACACACCAGAAAGTATGGAAGATGATGAGACAGATGGCAACAAGGGGGTGGAGGACCATACAGAAATGGAAGTGGACAAAAGCCAACCACCAATTGTGCAACTGCTAGCAAGTCATGATCTGTGATGCAGCACAAGGGTGTCATGGCCACCTAGATCATTATACCCACAAATACAGGGATTAGCACACAATTACTCTGAACCATCCTGACAAGTGACAACAATTCATATGCCCTATGGTTATAGGAGTTGGGGAACATGTAGAGTAGGGAGACCCACAGGTAAGGTGGGGTGAACTAAAAGTGGTCACCAGTAGAAGATTAGTGAGGCAGAGAGAATATAAATACTGTGCAACTTGGGCAGACGAGGACACTTGACTTTGGATGAACATAACTTTACACCCACAAGTTGCATAATACTACCCTCAGGAAAATTATGGAATTAGCACACCTTTTATTTAACAGCAAATAAACTAATCATAGATAGGGCACTAAACATGTTTTTTATTTAATAGCATTTTAGCTTCATAAAACATACCTTAAAATAGATTAAATTTTCCAAGCGATGCAGAGGAAAATATTATTATGGAATAACCCAATACCAAGGAAAAAATTAAAAAAGTTCAGTAGCCATGTCATTGATTTTATATACCATTCTTGAAGAAAAATTTTAATTACCTTTGCTTTGTGACAAGAAAGCAGTATCATCTTAAAAAATGAATTCATCATCACCAAAACTATTTTTTATTGATAAAATGATGAAATAATCTAAGGATTCTATATACATGTGTATTGATTCTTGCCATCTCTAGTTTTTTAAATGACCTGGAACTCCATATCATGAATATCTTCTTGAGAAATATATTTATTTTCTTCAGACAGTCATCTTTATGTTTCATTTGAACAGCAGCAGACAAAAGTTCCAGTATCATCTTTTTGGCCAATACGGATTCTTGATTAATCACAGAATATTACTTATATTCAATTGTTCAGATGACATGATTTTTTTTTTCTCTTCAGTTCACTTTAACCTCATTTTATTTTTCGTATGTTTAGTGCTGTTTTCATTTTTTTTTAGCTTTTTTGTATGTAAAATACCATTTCATTCAGTTATATTACAAACATTGACTTTTGTTTTGACTTATTTGTTTTTCATTTGTTTTATTGTAAATTTTCTATTTTCAAGGGTATATCATTTTTGAGCTTTCTATCCTGAAACTTTGATGTTTTTTCTTGGTCCTTCTATTATTTTTTCCTTTTTTAACCATCCCATTTCTTTTACATTTTCTGGGAACAACCAATGTCTTTCATCACAATGGAATTTCTTCTTGAATAAATTTTCCAATATTTTCTGTTATTTCAATTGACATTTCTTTTGTTGGAATCATATCTGCTTTCATTTAGCTATGCCCAACCACTTGTCTGCAAGAATTCTCTTTTAACCATGACCGATTTGCCTATCTAAGCTTATGCTGGTATTTACTTTAGGAATGCAAATTAAAATATCATTCTATAATTATTTTCTCAACATTGGGTTATTCCATAATATTTTACTCTACATGACTTTGAAGAAATTATAAATTTATAATTTAAATAATTTAATCTTGTTTTTTTAAGGTATATTTCATGAGGTCAAATGTTCAGCTATTAAATAAAAATGTTTTGTGTCTTATCTGTTATTAGTTTATTTACTGCTAGATAAACAAAACAAAATAAACATTCTCTAAGTATTTTAATTCCATAATTTTTGTCAGGTGTTGTAAAATCTCATATCACCAAATAGGTTTCTCTTCAAGTTTCTTGCTTTCCATTCAACTTTGATCTTCAAAAGTTTTAATGCAATGTCAATTGTCATCTTGTCTTCTTAATTCTTGTTCATTTATTGTTCTCTGTCCTCTCACATTCAGTAACCATTTGTATCTTCATGGTTCTATTGTCTAGCTTTAAAGTTATTGTAAATTATTTCATATAAAATATAGATATAATTAGTCAAAATTCACATAGTATATTTCTGATAAATATAAGTATATTGTATCCTGTCAGTACTCCAATATTTTTTCATAATAAAAAGAAAAAAGCTTAACCTGCATTGTTGTAAGACTGATTCAGGATATAAAATGGCCTCATAGCAACAAAAAAAAAAAAAAAAAAAAAAAAAACATCTTTCTTGGTGCATGCATGCATTCAATACTGCAAAAACCTTAATTGCCAACTTTACAAAATTGTCATTCATCGACAATGATCCACATACAAAAATATTACTGACTACAGAAACACATCTGATACAGGAGTAGGCAGAGTCATCAAACAAGAACTAAAATCCCAGTGTAAACCAATCACCTTCTTCTTGACTAAACTCTCATTAGCTCAAACCAGATACAGTACCTTCTCCAGAGAACTACTGGCTATCTGCTTAGCCATCAAACATTTCCACCATCTGTTTGAGGGAAGAGATTTCACAATCTACACAGACCATGAAACACTGAGGACATCAATGAATACTAACTTGGACAAATATACATTCTGGGAAATTAGACATTTAGACTACATCTCACAATTCTCTACAGACATACCCCATATAAAACGTAAAGATAACACAGTAGCTGATACACTCTCAAGAGCTGACATTAATACAATTGCTGATGGCATACTGAGACATGATTTAACAGCCAATAAACAAAAGTCAGGCTCAACATTACAAGTACCCCCAAGCACTTTACTGTAACTCCAACAATTCCCAGTCTCCTTCAGCAACAAGTGTCTCTACTGTGATGTTACACTAAATGCCTCCAGACCTTATATTCCTCTCACACTCAAGAAAATGGTCTTTGAACATTTACATAGTTTGTTGCACCCCAGCAAATGAACCATGGTCAAGCTCATCAAGGAGAGATTTGTTTGGCCCAACATGATCATCAACATCCATGACTGGGTTACCACATATCTAGAATGTCAAAGATGTAAATACATCACCACACAAAATCCCCTATTAGCATCTTCACCAACCCTGACGCCTGCTTCATACACATACATATCAATATTGTTGGACTTCTACCAATGTGTTAGGGTTACCAGTACCTGCTGATCATCACTGATCAATTTTCCCGATGACCACCTACTCACCTTACAATTCAAAGACATTACAGCCAACAGAGTCTCCAAAGTAATTCTAAAACTGCACAGCACAATTTCAATCATCTCTATTTCAGGAATTCAACAATTTACTTGGCTCTAAGCATATGAAAATGATAGCTTATCACCCCTGTGCAAACAGTTTGGTCAAAAGATTTTGTAGATCCCTAAGAGCTTCCCTGGCTGTGAGACCTGGCACTGCTAACTGGACTGAGGGTCTCCCAATAATCCTACTCTCTATCAAGAATACAGTTAAGGAAGATTTAGGCTACACACCAGCTGAACTTGTTTTTGATACACCTCTATCCTTACCAGGACAATATTTCTGTGACATATCAGATATGATTTCAACCCCAACGATCGCATTTATACAAAATAGCACAGTTGAAATACGAAACCATAAAAGATGCTTACATACCAAAAACCTTTAAGACTGAGTATATTTTTTTATATGGAGTGATGCAATTAAACACATCCATCTACCAAGGTCTCTCCAAAGTTATCAACCAAGCTGATAAATGCTTACATGATAGCATTATAGACATAGACAGGACCAAACCAGTATTTCTGGAAAAGACATCACCAAACACAAACCTGGCTCAAGAACCAAAACCACAACCAGACACACTTTTCATGAGACAGACCTAATCAGGAAGAAAAGTCACTTTTCCTAAGCATCTTGAAACATACATACATTATTAATTGATACAATCAATTATCTAGTCATATCCTTAAAAACAGCTGAAAGAAAACAGCTTAATCTGCATCATTGTAAGACTGATTTAGAGTATTAAAAGGCCTCAAAGCAATGAAAAAAAAAACATATTCCTTGGCCCAGATGACTAGGGTCAAAGTGTAGTATCTATTCCAGTAGCCAGTCCAAGGCTCCAGCTATTAGCAGCAATTCCAGCTAGCTAGCCAGCCAACCATCATCATTATCATCTCCAGTTCTAAAATACTAAACTGTCTTTTTCAGGACAATGCTCTTCTCAAACTCTGTGCGAGCACGCTGAGATATTTTTGCCTAGTGCACTGTAACCATATTTTATTTTTATGGGTTTTTCTTTAATGAAAATAAAGTTGGCAAATATATTTTTTACTCAAGTCTTTATTTTTTTTTGTCATTGTTGTTTTCTGTTATTCATTATCTGTTTGCAGATATATATATATATATATATATATATATATAACAAGTATATCCATACAATTTTACTAAAATCAGTTTATTGTAAAACTGACTTGCATAATAAAAATTAACAATGGCCTCTTGTTCAGTAACCATTCCTAAATCCTATCTGTTCACAGAGATGGTTTTTATCTTGGATCTTTGTTAGTCTGTAAGTACTTCTGAGAATAATTTGTGTGTGTATGTAAACAAGTATACTAATACAGAAAGAGTTCATAGCTCACTTATCTAAAAAGAAATTGAAAAATACAATAAAAAAATCAGATATTGTTGTTTCTTTTTAACCAAATTTATATATATATATATATATATATATATATATATATATATATACACACACACACACACACACACACATTTTGGGTATATTATAGTAGATATCTTCACCAATTCTCTAAAAAATGAGCATACCATGATAAAAAAAATTAATGATGTTTTATCATCACAATCTTTCTTATTATTACGAGGAAAGACCAAACGATTTCTTTTATTATTAAATTATATATTTTATCCTTTTTAGAATATTCAAGATGTTGGTTAAAAATCTTGTTTTTCTTGTGTCACCATGGGAGTGATGGGGAGATTAGTATAGGAAATTTTAGCCTCTTTTTTGTGGAGAAAAACACATTGATTGAAAATTCTTACAAAAACCAAATAATTCTCAGATTTTAATGAAACTTTCTGGACTCATTCACAAATGAATGAAATTATTTTAGAAATGTATCTTTTTTAGAAAATCTTGGTAAAAACATTTTTTTACATTTGTTACTTCCCCCCACTCCCCCCCCCACTAGCCACTCATTTAATTTTCTGAAATTTTGATAAATTTTGACCAGTTAATATTTATATTAGTTATACATAGAACACCTTGGAGAATTTAAATCATCAATTGTTTTTCATAAAATAGGACTCCCAATTACCAAAAATCTGCTCTTAATCACAAAATAAATATACAATAAAACTAGGACATTATTTAATTAGAAAATCTTTTAATTGCTTTTATAAATGAGATATATTATGCACCAATATATGGTTAAAAAAATTTTTTTTTGATGAATAATGAATTTTTACAAGAATTGTTTCCATTTTTTTAAAATTTTAATTAAAATAATTTATAAAGTTTTAAATCTTTTAAATTTCTCTATTAATTTGTATCAATTAGGTGATATTGTTATTAAGTAAAAACTATATTTAATAGGCACAAACAATTTATACACAAACAAAAAAAATTTAATTCTTTTTAAAATATTTGGGGTCAATGAATTGGAGTAAACTTTTCTATTTTTGTAAATATGGACATTGATAAATGATATCAGAAAATAAGAGTGATAGCTATAGTAAATTTAAAGCCAAAGTACCTAAAATTCAATAAAACATTAGATGACAGATAATATTTTCCTAAATTTTTAAAGATTACTGGGTAGTTAAAAATTATATAAAAAGGTGCTCATATTCCTCAAATAATTTTTACAGATACATTCCGCTCCAAAAGTATTGGAATGGAAGGGCCAATTCCTTTGTTTTTGTTGACATTTGGGTTTAAGATGAAAAGATGAATATGGAACTTGAAAACATGAAACTATGAAATTCTGAATTCTTGCTTCATATCCATCTTTTGATCTTAAACCCAAATGTCTTCAGAGAACAACAAAAAATAAGGAACTAGCCTTGCTGTTCCAATACTTTTGAAGTGGACTGTATATTGCAATAGACGTCTCTTTGTCTCTGCCCTTATGAGTGTAATCGTGTCCTTAATGAAGCAAAGTTACTATTTGCTGCTCGAATGAAAGAACATATTGCATCTCGCAAATTCAACTCCAAGGATTATTGACGCCTCTGCAAGAGCATACTTAACAATAGCAAACACTCTATACCTCCTTTGTTCAACCAGTTTGAGGTTCTGACCTCTTCTGCCGACAAGGCTGAATGCTTTGCTTAGAAATTCTCATTCAATTCAATGCTCGACTCTTCTGGTGTATCCACACCCGATTTCCCCCTTAGAACTGAGGCTCTATTGAGCGAGTTGCACATAACCCCATCATCAGTTCTGGGCATCATCTCTAAATTAGACCCCCACAAGGCTAGTGGTGGAGACGGGATACCAGCCATTATCCTGAAGAAATGTGCACCTGAACTGGCCCCTGCCCTCTCCAAATTATATAACTACTGCCTCAATGAATCTTGTTTTCCAGCCTGTTGGAAGTTCTCATCTGTTGTTCCTATCTTTAAGAACTCTGGAGACCCTTCTGACCCTTCTAATTACCATCCTATCAGTCTCCAACCACTCTTTGGCAAAATCTTTGAAGCTTTAATCAACACTGAAATGGTTATGCAACTTACATCCCATAATCTGCTCCCCAACAAGCAATATGGTATCCACTTTGCCCGTTCTACAGCTGAAAGTGCTTATGGCCAAGACTGAAATTGTTAACCAAGCTACTTCATAATAACAGAGAAGCTCATGCCATGTCTCTAGATATCTCCAAAGTGTTTGATAGGGTTTGGCATGCCTGCCTTCTTCGCAAGCTTCATGGTTATGGAATTTCAGGTCGATTGTTTGACTTAATACAATCATTCCTGTCAAACTGTGCATTGAAGGTTGTTCTCAATGGATTCTCCTCCAGCTCCTATCCCACCAACGCAGGTGTTCCCCAAGGCTCTATCTTAGGCCCTACTTTGTTCCATATCTTCATTAACGATCTTCCTGGTGTCATAGGTTCCAAAGTAGGCATCTATGCGGACAACACTACTATTTAATCCTGCCTCAAAAACAAATCTAGTGTCGCCAACAAAACTAACCTGGCCCTTTGTCTTGAAAAGGACCTCCAATCGGTTGTGGACTGGGACAGGAATTGGCTGATTAACTTTAATGCTTCAAAAACAAAACTGCTCTCTATTACTCACCAAAGAGAACCATCCCTGCCTCTCATTAGAATGTCTGACACTCAACTCCACAAGAGCACCTCTTTGCAACTGCTTGGTCTCACATTAACTGCTGACCTGAGATGGAACAAATACATTGAGTCAATAGCTTCACATTAAAATTGGTTATCTGTGTTGATAAGGACATAAAACTCAAAATCAAGCTTGAAGTGGGATGCAGGTTTTTAATCAACAATGCAAGTTCAGTATACTTGGCTAAATTTCATCAGAAAAGAGAAAATAATAAAAATTAACAATGCCTGGTGAATCTGTAAAGTCTAGTTGGAGCACTTTAGGTGAGTAATGAAGTTTAATGCCTGAAAACATGCCTAACCTTCGGGTCATTATCTGATGAAGATTTAGTGGAGCCACAGCTGTTGCTTTCAAAACATTAAATGTATGAAATTATATTACACACAAGCAGATACAATTATATGAGGGAGTGTTGAAAGGTTCTCAGTACTAACAAGAAGTTCCTTCTAAAATAATTATGATGTCTGGTCAAATTTTTGGAAGTTAGTCAAACTGAGAAACTTCAGCACCATTTCATATATATATAATAAGTTTATTCTTAATTCCTGACTACTGAGAAACATTTTCTTTGTGATTTTAAATGCACAACATACAGATCAAGTACTGCAATTTGCTAAAAATAAATTAGGCAAAGAAAGGCAAAATTTAGAGCTTTATCAGCAAACTTTTTCCTTTACCATCAGGAATATATTTTTAGTATAAAAAAATTGTGAATTCTTGTGACACTATGATTGAGAAACCAACATAGAAGAGGGTGGTGTGTGATTTTATCTTAGTATTAAGTGTTTTGTGACCAGCAATAAAATCTGTGACAGGGTCTTCAAAAGCAGCCACCCTCTTAACCAAAAGAAAACAAAATAATTGATAAATAAACAAGTTTTGGAACAAGTGTTAACAATCTGGACATTGAAGGCTTATAATAAGTCACAGTAAGGATAGAGTTAATACCAGGCTGCCCTTTACTGTCCATCAAAAGAGTGTTGCCAGCCACACATTGTGAGCAGAGAGTTGGTAAGAGAGAGTTCTTGCTAGTTGAAGAGAAAAGCTGATCTGTTAGTCTGAGATTTCAGAAGTAGCAAAAATTGTCCCAAGTGCCACCTACCTTTCCACCCAGACGATGCAAGTGAAGCCCTGAATAAACAACAATATATACTGAAGACAGTGTTTGAATCTTCATTTTGGTGTTTATTTTCACTTTTCATTTTTTTGTGAGCTTGCAACAGGCCTTTCCCTGTTTTTGGTGCACTCTAACACAAACAAGAATAGGGATACAGCAAGGGGCTTCATTGTCTGGTTGGTGAAAAGCTGAAATCTCACCTACATCAACACTAAGATACAAAACTGATTGTTTCACTTTTCTTCCTTAATACTAGAATTTGCATAGTCCCTATATGTAATAATTCAAGGAAATAGAACTTTCAAGGTGTATCATAACTCTTACCTGTGATATTAGGTGTAAAAGTCTCGAATACTACTACTAATAATAAAACATCTATTATATAACAACAATTAAACAGGAGTTCAAATATTGAGTTTGCTTCCAATAATGTCATAAGGAAATCCACTTCTGCATGTATTCTGTCCCATCCACAGATATGACATTTAATCACTGATAGACAAAAGTGGGTCCATAGGAAAACCACTTTCCCATAACTACTATAAATGCCTAAGCATTACCAGCTAAAATCTATTACCTCCAATAATCAACTTAGTCTGTGACCCATGCACACACATAAAAATTCCTACCAACATGAATCATGTGTCTGAGTTTCTGTTGAAAAAAATATGAGTTTAATGAGTCACTGGTGGTGAATTCATTCTTTTGTTGCACTTCCTATAAATAAGGTTCTGTGATAAAGCTATCTTTATCCAGTAAGTCCATATTCAAAATTAGAATCCTTCTTAAATGATGACAACACTTATATAAAAACCAATGAACAAACAGTAAATATATTCACTCAAAAATTCAACAAAACAGTTAGAAACTATTAAAAAATGAAAGCAAATCCTGGACTAGATTAATATAATACCACCCCACCACATTATACAGCTAACTCAAAACACACAAAACTAACATACCCATTGTATCCAGAATCAACAGTGAACCCATCAAAATTAGCTAAAGATACTGCAAAAATTCTCACTCTGTTCTTAGGCACCATCAATCCAACAGACATTAAGCACTCTGGTGACTTAATCCAGAGGATATGAAATGTAAATATGGAAAACAAAGTTATGCTTAGCGTAGATATCAAATCACTATACTCAAATATACCCATCACAAAATACCTTGACATATTGAGAAACCACCTCAAAAAATCCAAAGAAAAAATACCTCTACCTGTTCAGATAATTATAAAATTATGTAAAATAATCACTAACCACGGTTTCTTCTCTTTCAATAAAAATTTTTATAAACAAAAATTTGGCTTACCTATCGGGTCACCTATTAGTGGTGTCCTTGCTTGTCTTTTCCTAGAATTTTTAGAATCCAGTCCATGTAAACACATCATACCTAAAAGCTCTATTTACCTAAAATCTATAGATGACATTCTTTTATTATATCCTTATAATATAAATCTATTAAGACATAATGGTGAAACTTAATAAGGTTGAACTTACCACTGAATTCACATATAAATTTGCAATAAACAAATCTCTACTTTTCCTTGACATTTTATTAATATATAACAATAACAAATTAGACTTTAAAGTTTATCATAAATCCACTAACAAAAACAATCTCATTAATTTCTATTCCCACAGCAATCAAAAAATAAAATCATAGGATTCTACCTCAGAGCCCTTAGGATATGTAGCCCAGAATATCTAAGTTAAGAAGAAATATATATTGAGAAAACATTTGGACTTCTTCACTACCTACACCATTTCATCCTCAACATTAAAATATGAACTTACAAAATCAACAAATCCAAAAAAATCTGGACATCACCAGGAGCGCTTCTAACAAAAATAACACAAAATTCATGATCCTACCCTCTAATACACTTTCTACTGAATTTGAAAATAAATTAGTTATCCCTAATACTAGAATCTTCACTGACATGTCAAAGATAATTGGAGATATAATTAGGAAGAAAAGAATTTAATACCAATTTAAATGCTTGTACTTATCAAATAAATTGTTTACATTGTGAAAAAGTTAATGTAGGGGAGACATCACATAATCTAAAAGCCCGTATCTATGAACACAAAAGAGATTAGACAACCATTCAAACTCTCTCATAATTAGTGATGGGACGATTAATTGGAATTGGAATAGTGAATCAGGGATATCGGAATCAGCATTGGAGAATTTTTAACCTAATTTCCAATTTCAAAAATGATTTTTGAATTTTTTTTTGTTTAAAACTTAATTTTCCATTCCTGGTACTAATGATAAAAAGATATAAATAAATATTTATTGATTTGAAAATATCAGTAAAATTAAAATTTATAGATCATAATAACACCTAAGTATGATGTAAATTTATCTTACTTGCGTTAAAAAAAAAAAAAGGAAATGTGCAAGTTTCCACTTGGTTCTCGAACTTTTCATAAAGTTCACTAGTTTAAAGTCTGTTTCAGTTAGGAATAAAATTTTTATATTTAATTTCTTTTTAAACAGTCTTAATTCATCCACTTAATATTATAAATTATTGATGTAATAATAATTATTATTAAAATTATGTAATACAGTATAACCCAGATATAAGAGAGTTGTCGGGACCGGATAAGTCTCTTATATCCGGGTTTGGTCTATTTTGTTTAGGTAAGTATCAGAACACTTCATATAATGCTTTTAACGTACAGAACACTAGTTTATGTAACAGTTATAGACATAAAAACACAGACAAAAATACATTTTCAATCAGTTTTCAAAATAATTAAATCAAAAATTACTTTTTCTTAAAAAAAGTCAGTCATTTTGGATTGTACAGAAATCTCTTTGTTAACATCATGAACACTTTCATACAGTCCGTAAATCATTTTCAATGCGCCATCAGGATTAATGCTTTTTTGCTTCAAAGTAGGCTGTCATAGTTTCAAGCGCATTCAATGCAGCCAGAGAATTTGACACTGGGTTTGTCACTTTCAGAAACTTCAGAACTTACGCTTTCATCTTCGTCAAAATCTTGATCATCCGATTTTATACCACGTGTGATGTCCGTGTCAGTCAGTTCTCCATAACATTGTGTACGGTTGTCAAAGCTGATAAATTCGTCAAAATCTGTTTGCTGTGGTTTTGCCGACTTACCAACAACTACAGCTTGCTTTTCACTGCCGTCCATGTTTGTGAACTGAAGCATCGTGAGTCTGTCTTTGGGAACTTTTGTCCCATTTGACTGTTCGTCGCCGGCAAATCGCAAAGATTCAGACGACATGGCTTTGTAGAAAATTCCCGTTTCATCACAGTTCCAAAAATCTTTTGGATCATATCCACGAAAAAGTTGCGGCAAAACGTTTGTCACCCATTCGTTGTCAGAACCGTGATCTGCTGACGTTGATTCGCTGTGAAATTTTTTGAACGAAACGTTATTGGCCTGCTTCCAGCGCATGAGCCAGCCATTGCTCGGTTCAAAATCAACTTCAAGATTTACGGCCAGTTGTGAAGCTTTCTGCCTGATGACGTGATCGGTGACAGTAGCTCCATGAGCACATGCTTGCGTAAACCATTGTGTAAGCGCTTCGTTAACGTCCTTGTGCACGGATTGGCGCTTTCGTTTGCGATTAGTGTTTCCGTTCATTTGCATACACGATCTGAGATCGTTTTCTTTCTTGGGAATTTTTGCTGCTGTTGAATAACCGATTCTGTACTTTTTGGCTGCAGCGGCCAGTTTGAGTTTCTTCACTTTGACATCGTCGATGAGCTCCAACTGTTCAGAAATGCTCAGAGTTTTTCGTTGAGACGCCGATGCCGACATCACTAATCGCAATGATCGCAAGCAAACGGTTTTCAGTGGCAAAATTAACAAACAGACAAACTTCTGACTCAACAGAACAGTGGGTAAAGTAAAAGTGCTGTCCAGTAAATGCAACGACAAGCAAAGTCGGCAAAAAAGCGGGCGGCGCTACCCTTAGACACACAATGCAAAATCATAAGGTAGAGAGTGTCTCCTACAGACACAGATTGGACACACCGTGTCTCTAGACTAGTCAAGATTAAGTCATTGAACTTCACTCTCTAACTGACCTCTGTTTGACCGATTTACGACATCACACTGTCACTCAAAACGAACTCTCTTATATCGGGGAGGACGGGACCAGAGAAAATCTCTCTTATATTCGGGTTTCTCTTATATCCGGGTCTAACTTATATACATTAACACAGGCTCTAATTTGGGACCAGAGAAAATCTCTCTTATATCCGGGTTACACTGTATAAACAACACAAAATGAATTTACATTGTTGTTCTGCTGGGTTCTCATTTTTTAAGACAATTTTTATTAATTTTTTTTTAATTTATAAAAAAGAAAAAAAAAAATGAATGTATGGAATTCCTGTCAATGTTACATTTGATTTTTTCACATAAAAAATTGACCTTGTGTCACAAATTGTCCTCATGGTGAGACAGTTAAATTATAACAATTTGTTTTTATTGAAAAGATTTATTTCTGTTTACATAAACAAAAATAAATCTTCTTTTCAATAACCAAGACTTAAAAAAGTAAACTCTCTTTTTATGAAACTTAAATTTGTTTCTACAAAATTCATGCATTTCTTAAAATTTTATAACTTTTGAAACAAATTTTCATCTTTATTTACTTAAAAAAATAAACCAACTTTTATTAGAAATTTCCTGAAAAAAAGCTTTTACACACAAACGTTTGTACTAAAAAACCTAAAATTTAATTTTCCATCAAAAATTGTATTTAATTTTATTTTACTAATATTTTTCTTTGGCATAATTTTCCTGTGTTAAATTTTTATGGCATTTAAAATATTTTGAACTTTTCTCTCATTTATTTCTCCTCGGAACCAACAGAGATGCAAGTTTTATAAGTAGAAGTGTATAAAAACAAGTATTTTTGGGTAATTTGCTTTTTAAGGCGCCTGCTATGTAATAAAAATTTTCCGAATAGTTATATTTAGGTGTAAATGTACATGCTAAATTAAAAAAATAACAAAAAAATTTTAATAAAGTCTATTGTTTTGGAGTTATCGACAATAAAAATTCAAACTCATTTTTGTGTTGTGGCAGCTATTAGTGGCATTGTTTACATATATTTGCTGCTAAATTGAAATTAACTTGTCTTGATTATTGCACATGCAATGAGTCAATAGTTGTGCAGTAATTGAAGCGAGTAAGCTCAGTAAAAAGGCCATTAATAAGGCAATCTTCCGTGCATGTCTATTCAGTAGCGAATGCATGCAAAAAATGCCAGTAATGGCTGTCGGGCCATAACAGCCAATGATGTGAATGAGTCCAAAATTTTATTGTCCATAACTTCAAAACGGTAGATTTTACCAAAATTTCTTGGTTATTTTTTAATTAAGCATGTAAATTTACGCCTAGATATAACTATTCGTGAAATTTTTATTTGATATTTAACATGGGGCTTAAAATACAAATTACAGTATTTTTATTCCATCTTTATCTGGTGTGATTAAGCTATGGATTTTTTCACTTTTAACATGATTTGTTTTATTTTAAAAATAGAACTAGTAAAATTTCATCTTCTAATAACTGAATAAATAACTGAAAAAAAAATCGATCACATGCAAAAAATACACATTTACAGTTGTTCTCATGCTTATGAAGATTTTGATCATTTTTATTCTTATTTTTATTTTAATGCTTTGTAACAGTTGAATCTCATATCTTTATAAAATGATCAAGATGGATATCAGCGATATTTAGCTTTCAACTTCCTAATATTTTTTTAAATTTATTGTAAAGTTTGTTAAAATTGGTTATATCTCTAAAAAAAAAAAAAAAAATCAAGGGATATGTTTTTACTGTGTTGTTGCACTTTTACTCTTTTTTCTTTTAACAAAAATAAAACACTTTTTGATTCTTTTTAGAAATTATTAAATTATTTAGTTGTGAGGAATTTATTTAGATATTAAAACTGATTAGTGATTAATTTTTTTTAAATGAGATTGAAGACCCTTTATTATTTATTTATTAAGTTGCTGTGATAATTCTGATTAAACATCTGTATGCAAATTTAAAATTTGGATTTATTTTAGAATAGTATCTATTCTAAATTTCCAATACAATTTCCAGTTTCAATACCTACAATGATTAAAATTCATTATTTTCAGGCCCTATAGTTTGTTTGCAAAACTTAATGAACAAAGTACATTTATTTATAAAACATTTAATAGAAAAATGAATACAAAAGCTTATGAAATAAAGTTAGATATTCTTTTTATTTAAAAAATTGGGTAAGAATAAAAAGAACACTTTCTTTAGGTATTAGGTTGGTGCAAAAATAATGTTGTTTTCTTGTGAGAAAACAACATTATTTTTGCACCAACCTAATAAATCACTTAACTTTGTTACAGTTGACATATTGCTTTATTTTGGTTATCATCAGAAATATTAAAAAAACTTTAACTCATGCATATATTTTGGTAAAGTACAAGGAGTACCTAATCCCACAGGACAGTGAATAAAAAAATAAAAAATTTATTAATCTAACATGTTTCACTTTTATTACAGCTTCATCAGAGAATGAGATATGGAAAAAATGAAGAAAGTATTTCTGGTATTTTTAATTTTGTACTGTTTGATTTTCATTGGTTAATCATGTATCATCCAAATTTTCAAGAAATTATCAGATTACAAGCCTACCTGAAAACCATAAATATTGCTATATGTATATAAACATATAAAAATTCTAGTTTGTCTATGTTCATTATTTGTTCTTTATCTTATCATTCTGTCAGATTCCAATTCATATTTTATCCCTAACTCACAGGCTAATAAGTGATTCAATTCAATGTTGTCATCAAATCTGTAAAAAAAATATAAGATTCTATTTAAGCAAGAATGCTTTTGAGGGGGTTGAACTATCAGTAATTGAATTTTCCACTTCACTATACTTAACAGTTTTTATCATTAAAAAATGCTGAAATATTTGGTGAATTGATTTGAAAAGAAAACAGTTAAATCATTACATATAGAATTAAGTTTAAGAGAGAATAGAAATAAGAAAGAAAATGGGAAGGAAAGAAAGAAAAATATAAAAGAGAGACTACAAGTGTGTGAGAGAGAAATAGACTCGAGAGTGACTCAAAGAGCTGAGAGAAAGAGTGGGTGAGTGACTCAAAGAACTGAGAGAAAGAGTGAGTGAGTGACTCAAAGAACTGAGAGATAGAGAGTGAGTGACTCAAAGAGCCAAAAGAGAGAGTGAGTGAGTGAGTGACTCAAAGAGCCAAAATAGTGAGTGAGTGAGTGAGTGAGTGACTCAAAGAGCCGAAAGAGAAAGTGAGTGAGTGAGCAAAAAGACAAGAGAGAGAGTAAGTGACACAACAGGCCAAGAGTGAGTGAGTGAGTGACACAAAAAAATCAAGTGAGAGAGAGTGATCGAGATAAAAGTTGAGAGTGAGCGTAACTGAAGGAGCTGAGGGAGAGAGAGTGACTCAAGGCACTGAGAGAGAGAGAGAGAGTCAATCAAGAAACTGAAAGAAGGTTACCCAGAAGCTGAGAAAGAAAGAGAGGATTACTTAAGAAGCCAAGGTAGAGAGAGTTATTCAAGGAAACACAAGAAAGAGAGTTACTCAAAGTACTGAGAGAGAGATAGAGTTACTCAAAGAACCAAGAGAGACAACGTCACTCAAGGAGCCAAGGGAGAGAGAGTGAGCATCAGGAGAGAGACTGACAATGAAAGTAAGAAAAAAAATTAATTTAATTCACTCTTCCAAACAAGTATATTGGTGACAACTAGGTAGAAATCACGATTGAATTGATACAGAGTGAGAGCCTCTAAGATGATTTCTGACCATCAAGAAATCAGATCCAGGACAGAAAACCACAAACATATACACAAAAAGTAACATCTGTGGGCATGTGGTGTGTGTGTGTGTGTGTGTGTTGACATAATCAATGCATATTGATCTGTAAATATTCAATTGGTGGCAAAGAACATTTAACAAAAGAAGTAATGTTCCTCATCTAAGATTCTATTGATTAAGACATGTGTATGCCACATGTGCACAATATTTATTACACACACACAAACTCATATATATATATATATATATATATATATATATATATATATATATATATATATATTCTCCTAACCCAGTATGTTGTTGAGGTACCTTTGACAATCCACCAGCTGTGGTGAAAGTTTATCAATGATGTATGTCTTTGCTATATTATAACCCAGCAGTCCCCTCCATTTTAGAATTTGATTTGAATTTAACACTTCCATTGACCCCAGCAACAGGAAGTGGGAAGTAGCATAACAGTTATCAGAAAGGAAAAACAGAATCAGCATTTTAGGGTTCAAGTCTGGCAGGGGCTGCTCTCAGGAAAGAATGAACCTATTCCTCTGCACTCTGTCCCTATGCTAGCAATCATGACAAAATAAATGTATCACTGCTGACATACCACAGATGAGCAAGAGTAATGCCAAAGATCTATTATATCCATTGTCAACCTCGACAAAGGTTAAGAGAGAAAAAAAGAATTTATGTATCAAACTGAAGTTCTATGCAGACTGCCATATGTGCCTTAAGTCGATTGACTGACAGATTGCTATATCAGACTAGTCCAGTGAAAATAACCATATTTTTGTTTGTTGAATGGCTAAGAGCCACAAGTAATCAGTATTTTTCATTTACACAGCTGTTCTCTCAACTAAACATTAGCTGTGTCTTCATTATTGTTTTTTTTTAATGTTTTTGTCAGTTTGTTATTTCATCTGTCTCATGGCTGGGGTAGTTGCATATTTCTCACACTTACTGTAAGTGATCAATATTTGAATCCAGTTAATTTTTAATCCAGTCCAACTTCTGAATGTTGATCCTTTAGTATAGGTAGTCCCTTGTAAGATTGGTGCAACACTATCTTTCTGGCCAAGTTTTCTTCAATTTGGTAATATACTCTACTTAGTATAGTAAATCTTAACCCTGTGTTTTGTTTTATTTTTGAGGGATTTACCTCCTGACTGATAGAGTAGCAAATTTCTAGCTGGTGTCACACATTCTTTTTACTCTCATTTGGCCTTGTGTCAGACTAAACTAATCAACAGATATCTGTTTATAAGCACTTGCCAAAGAGCAATATCGAGCAAGACAGTCACACAAAATATTGCAAGTATATTAAGTTTGATCCTTGTAGGGATAATCAATTCTGGTAACCTTGTAGCTAAACTTAGTACATTATACAAGGAGGACATAAAGCCCATTGGCAAAATTTAATAATTCAAATTATCATTAAATGTGCGCAAAAGTTTCCAGTGTACAAAATGGTTTTCAACAAAGTATTCAATCTCTGGTTAAAAAAAAGACTGCTTGAAACTTTTACATGCATCTATTTAAAAAAAAATATTTATTTTCAAATTTAATAACTATGACATGACAAACAATTGAAGTGAGGGAAAGAATAAATAAGGTCATATACCTCACATATATGGTCTCCCTTTGATTCCCAAAGATGGTATTCCGCTCAGGCCGATTGTTAGTTGACAAGGCTCTGTATGCCACCCTCTAAGTCACTTCCATGTAGATATAATTGACCCATTGATCGGAAAGTCTCCTTCATATGTCCAAAACTCTGCCCACTTCATGGAAATAATCAAAGATAATCAAAGATGCTCCCATCCTATCCAACCAGATGGTGAGCTTGGACGTGGTGAGTTTGTTCACTCTCAGTAGTCAGAGACAAATTGGCCTCTGACTCATCTCTAGAAGAATGGACCAGTATTCCAATAGATAATCTGATGGAGATGTTGACTTTCTGTACACAAACACACTTCGGAATGGGATCACACATATATCGACAGGATGAGGGCTTAGCAATGGGCTCACTATTATCACCAGCAATGGTGAATATATACATGGAATACTTTAAGGAAATGGCATTAGAATCAATTTCTCTAAAGCCAACTATATGGTTAAGGTACGTAGATGACACCTTCATACTCTGGCCACAATAAGAGCATGGGTTCAAGACATCTGTATACCGTAAACCAACATTCATCAGACAGTACCTCAATTTCAACTCCCACCATCCATACAGTGTAAAGAAAGGGATCATCATCTGCTGCTTACAACACCTAGCAAAAGTCATAAGTGGTGACCCAGAGACATCAGATAAAGAATTGGTCAGTATAAGTAGTACCCTACAACATAGCAACTACCCTGAGTACATGGTAGCAGTCCCAAAAAACTGGGGTAGGTGGGTACAAGAGGAGGACAACAACACTCAGAAAACAGTCTGTCTGCCTTATGTGAAAGGGTTATCAGTGAAAATACAAAGGATCTGCGGTCCATATAACATCAGGACAACCTTCAAAAGCTTGACAACACTTCGCAGATATCTCTCCTGAGTAAGACCCACCCCATAGAGGAGAAGATGACTAAAGACTGTGTGTATGCTGCAGAAAGAAATATAAAGGGGAGACAGGCTGCCCTCTTAAGGTAAGGCTTCAAGAACACCAGAAAGCTGTAACATGAGGGGAAGTAGAAAAATCAGACATGGCTGACCACATATGGACAGAGAAGGGAGATCACCACCCTCTGTGGGATCAGGTTGAGATCATAGACAAAGAACACCATTGGAAAATTCATAAACTTAAGGAATCAGCACATATGCTAGGCCACAAAAATCTCCTGAGCCAACCAAGCATAGAAATGAATACAGTATGGAAACCAGTAATAAGGAGTGCCAGAGAAAAGTGATAATAACAACAAAAATTGCAATATGAGCACTGGTAAAAAAGGTTGCTGAAGACATTAGGTTTATAATACCTAGAAATTCATACCCAGATGTCCTCAAGGACACATGGCACAGTGGATAAAGGCATTAGTTAGATCCAGTGACAGGACCCAAAGGTTGTGAGTTCAATACCCGGTTAACGTTGTAATAAATATGGCGACAAAGATGACAACAGTAGTCCGAATAATGTACATAATACCTCATCTCAGAAATATAAACAGATAAAAATATTAATAAGAACACCAGATTATATATCTTACTGTTCTTTCTCTTTATTATAATAAATATATACACAGTCGGTGCCTCCACTCTTTTGATGAAAAAAGGCCCCAAACTTAATAAAACAAAGTTTTATCATCAAAATGTTTAAGTTATTATCAAGAGGAAAGATCAAAGTATTTTTATTATTTTATTATATTTTTTAATCCTTTCTAGCATGTTCAAAATTTTGGTTAAAAATCTTTTTTGCCTTAGCAGTCAACATAATATTTATGATTAGTGTTTTAGTGCCTTTTTTTTTTCAGGTGAAAAACACATTGATTTGGAAATTCTTGCAAAAGTCAAATAATTGTTGGATTTTAATGAAACTTTCAGGACTTATTCACAAATGATATTATTTCTGAAATTTTTTTTTCTTTTTAGAAAATCTTAGTAAAAATATATATTTTTTTATATGTTAATTACTTAATTTCATGTCATTTTGAGAAATTAAATTTCCATCTGAACATTTTTTTTTATTAGTTAAAAGCAGGACTCCTTGGAGAATGTATATCATCAATGGAATCATACATTTAAAAGTTTCTAAACTGAAGGAACCCCTTTATTTAAAAGTTACTTGTTTATTATGGTAGAGACCTCTAATATCTGCAATGAAAGATGACTAAAAAAGGGTATTAATCAGCTATTTTATAAAAAAATCCCCCCCAAAATCGATTCCAATCAATATAATTTGTTTAGACCAGAGTATTTTTTTTTCTGAAAATAGTAAATTTAATCCTTTAGTTTTTAATTAAAGCTAAAATGAAAGCTTTAAGAAAGCTTTTTTTCATTTATAAAAATTCATTTTAAACCAAGGTATTGAAAATTAGTGGAGGTACCTAAATACAGGGTGCGATGGGTAAATTGTCGCCATTTTATATTTCTAATTTCGCAAGTTCATGTTGTTTGTTCTTGATTTTGTCAACTGCACAATATAGTAGGGTCAGTTGGGCACCAGCTGTGAGAAAAAGAGCACCATGATGCAATTCACTCTGCAAGAAATTTGAAAACGGCATGCTGTACTGCTTGGCATTCATACCAGAAGCTCTGATATGAACATTTCAGAGTGTTTAGGTGTCAATCTGAGGACAGTTCAGAGAATTCAGAAAGAGCTGGATTATATATCCAGTCAACATCATGTTGTTTGGAGTGATCATTAGTGATAGCACATTATGCCTCCATTCATCTTCCCACAGGGCCTTAGACTCAACACGGAGGCCTACATCAAGTGTCTTGAGGAGGTAGTGCTGCCCTGGGTTAAGAGGGTAACTGCTTGAAGACCCTATGTCTGGCAACAGGACTCTGCAGGATGACACACAAGCAGAACCCAATCATGGCTGTCAGACAATTTCTGTAACCACATCACCTCTTGCATCTGGCCATCTTACACTCCAGACTGGAACCCCCTTGATTATTATTATGTGTGGGGTGCAGTTGAATGAGAGACCAACAAAACTCTTTGTAACACTAAAGATCAACTGAAGGCAAGGATTATGGCAGCATTCTACGACTTAAACAAGGAAACCTTCCAGAAGAGTTGCAAGAAATTCCAAAGTCATCTGGAGTCTGTGGTTGAAGCCAATGTAGATTTTATTGAATAAATTTCCTATTTAGTATTTGAAGATATTTTTGTGTAATTTTGGTAAATATATCTGTTAAAATGAAATACCAGTGTTATTTTCATTTTTGTGTAATTTATAAAATCTCAAGGACCTTAGGTCTGTCACCTATACTATCTTAAAGATTAATCTAGCCCTGGTCCTATATGTATAGGCAAACTGAGAAATTCAGGGTTGTAACTAACTAGCTTTGACAACTCTTTATCAATGACATGTCTAACAACACACCTATCAACTTCTCAACTCACACACCGCATTCCCTCAGCTCTATGCTCTGCCTCTTCTTATTTTCCACTCAGTCACAAGTCACTAGCGCCACTAGCTTTGTTGAATAATACCAATCTTACAGGTCCTCCAGCTTTCTTTTACTCAGTTGAGCTGGTGTGTCATCTCAGTAGGGTTGATACAGGTTTCCCAAAATCCTACAAGATTGGGATTGACAGTGAAGTCTAGTGTGAACTCCTTATATACATTGTATATCATAGACAAGATTACATAATTCCTGTCATAGTAAACTTTTGTCTCATGTCTGAATGCAACTTCTGAATAAGAACTCTTTCAATAAAATGCACAGTACTGGTTTATTGAAAGCTTTTCCAATAACAATGATTAACCACTTCCCTTTATCTAGCCAGGCTCCAGTCAATGATAATTCACAGTCCCCAATTTCATTATCTGCATATTCCTGTAAATTGACCAGCTGGCTTTTCTTATCAGTGAAAGATTCTTTACCAGAAAATAATGATAATTATAAAAATTGCAGACAATTGTTGCAGAAAAGGGGCATCTTAATCTTAGGCAGTCTTGCTAATTTGTCACATGATATTTATTTCTTTTGTACATTTAAAATCTTTGTAAATATATTTCTATAAAGACAATTGGATTCTTGGGTGCTCAACATGTTTAACAAAAAACAGATGGTTTGTTTCATTGTCTAAAATAATTTAGATCATTATTTTCTGTGACCACACACATTTGCTACAGATAGCATAGTTATTCTAATTTCTCAAGAACCAAGACATTTGGACAACACATTGTCTTTTTCTTATCAGTAGGAAGTGGATAAGGTTGGGATCTTGGTTTTGCTTAATCTTCCCTAGTTGAATTTGGGTTTGATTCTCCTTGGAACTGTCCTTAATTTCATTTTATTATTTTAAAATATAAATTTTAATGCTTACTTGCATTATTTACATTACTCAGACTGTTATCCTCATCTTCATCGGTCCAAGTAATGTAAATAATGCAAGTAATCATAATACCTCATCTAAGAGATATAGACAGATATAAAAATAATGCATTTGGTTTTTAATTTTCTTCTCAACCATTCAACCTACTCCCCTGAGAATTTTAATAATCATTATCCAATTAGTAATCCCTCCAAATCATTATCCTTTAATTTCATGTGTTTAAAACAGGGCCAGTACCCTGTTACAGGGTCACAAATACAACTTCCTGCACCATAATCTTTATGATACCCTGTAGTAATAAAATGGTACCCTGTAGTAATAAAATAAGCATATCCCATCTGCCCTCTTGCCTGTAACCATCCATCATAAAAAGTAAACATTTTTCAGCACTAAAGCAGAATGACTCAAATAAAGCTTCTGCTTAGAGTTGTTGCTATATTACAATTTATTTGATTCATTCTATTTCGCAATGATGAAACATGTACTCTGCCCAAACAAACTAACTATGGATTTGAATTCTATGAATGCTGAAAAAGAGTACCGTCATTGGAGAAAAACCTTTGAAAACTTCTTGGAGGAATATTGCAAAAGAACACACAATAATTTGTTTGTTTGTTTGGGTTTTATGGCATATCAACCACTGTGGGTTATTTAATGCCAAATCCAGTTTATATGAATTTTAAATGCCTATTTTGTATGGAATAAAAAACGTATAGCTGGCAACATTATTGTGTAAAAAAAACGTATAGCTGGCAACATTATTCCTTTACAAAAATCGTATAGCTGGCAACATTACTCTTTTACAAAAAAACGTATAGCTGGCAACATTACTTTTTACAAAAAAACGCATAGTTGGCAACATTACTTTTTTACAAAAAAACGCATAGTTGGCAACATTACTTTTTTACAAAAAAGCGCATAGTTGGCAACATTACTCCTTTACAAAAAAACGTATAGTTGGCAACATTACTTCTTTACAAAAAAAACGTATAGCTGGCAACATTACTTTTTTACAAAAAAAAAACGTACAGCTGGCAACATTACTTTTTTTTACAAAAAAAAACGTATAGCTGGCAACATTACTTTTTTTACAAAAAAAACGTATAGCTGGCAACATTACTTTTTTACAAAAAAAAAACGTATAGCTGGCAACATTACTCTTTTACAAAAAAAAAGTATAGCTGGCAACATTACTTTTTTACAAAAAAAACGTATAGCTGGCAACATTACTTTTTTACAAAAAAAACGTATAGCTGGCAACATTACGCTTTTACAAAAAAACGTACAGCTGGCAACATTACTTTTTTACAAAAAAACGTATAGCTGGCAACATTACTCTTTTACAAAAAAAGCGTATAGCTGGCAACATTACTCTTTTACAAAAAAACGTATAGCTGGCAACATTACTTTTTTACAAAAAACGTATAGCTGGCAACATTACTCTTTTACAAAAAAACGTATAGCTGGCAACCTTACCTCTTTTAAAAAAAAACGTATAGCTGGCAACATTACTTTTTACAAAAAAAAAAAAAACGTATAGCTGGCAACATTAATTTTTTACAAAAAAACGCATAGTTGGCAACATTACTTTTCTTACAAAAAAGCGCAAAGTTGGCAACATTACTCCTTTACAAAAAAACGTATAGTTGGCAACATTACCTTTTTACAAAAAAAAACGTATAGCTGGCAACATTACTTTTTTACAAAAAAACGTATAGCTGGCAACATTACTCTTTTACAAAAAAACATATAGCTAGCAACATTACTTTGTTACAAAAAAAAAACGTATAGCTGGCAACATTACGCTTTTACAAAAAAACATATAGCTAGCAACATTACTTTTTTACAAAAAAAACGTATAGCTGGCAACATTACTCTTTTACAAAAAAACGTATAGCTGGCAACCTTACTTCTTTACAAAAAAACGTATAGCTGGCAACATTACTTTTTTACAAAAAATCGCATAGTTGGCAACATTACTCGTTTACAAAAAAACGTATAGTTGGCAACATTACTTCTTTACTAAAAAACGTATAGCTGGCAACATTACTTTTTTACAAAAAAACGTATAGCTGGCAACATTATTCCTTTACAAAAATCGTATAGCTGACAACATTACTCTTTTACAAAAAAAAACGTATAGCTGGCAACATTACTTTTTTACAAAAAAAACGTATAGCTGCCAACCTTACTTCTTTAAAAAAAAAACGTATAGCTGTCAACATTACTCTTTTACAAAAAAACGTATAGCTGGCAACATTACTTTTTACAAAAAAACGCATAGTTGGCAACATTACTTTTTTACAAAAAAGCGCATAGTTGGCAACATTACTCCTTTACAAAAAAACGTATTGTTGGCAACATTACTTCTTTACAAAAAAAAACGTATAGCTGGCAACATTACTTTTTTACAAAAAAAACGTATAGCTGGCAACATTACTTTTTTACAAAAAAAAACGTATAGCTGGCAACATTACTCTTTTACAAAAAAAACGTATAGCTGGCAACATTACTCTTTTACAAAAAAACGTATAGCTGGCAACATTACTTTTTTACAAAAAAAACGTATAGCTGGCAACATTACTCTTTTACAAAAAAAGCGTATAGCTGGCAACATTACTTTTTTACAAAAAAAACGTATAGCTGGCAACCTTACCTCTTTTACAAAAAAACGTATAGCTGGCAACATTACTTTTTACAAAAAAACGCATAGTTGGCAACATTACTTTTTTACAAAAAAGCGCATAGTTGGCAACATTACTCCTTTACAAAAAAACGTATAGTTGGCAACATTACTTCTTTACAAAAAAAACGTATAGCTGGCAACATTACTTTTTTACAAAAAAAAAAACGTACAGCTGGCAACATTACTTTTTTTACAAAAAAAACGTATAGCTGGCAACATTACTTTTTTTACAAAAAAAACGTATAGCTGGCAACATTACTTTTTTACAAAAAAAAAAACGTACAGCTGGCAACATTACTTTTTTTACAAAAAAAACGTATAGCTGGCAACATTACTTTTTTTACAAAAAAAACGTATAGCTGGCAACATTACTTTTTTACAAAAAAAAACGTATAGCTGGCAACATTACTCTTTTACAAAAAAAACGTATAGCTGGCAACATTACTTTTTTACAAAAAAAACGTATAGCTGGCAACATTACTTTTTTACAAAAAAAACGTATAGCTGGCAACATTACGCTTTTACAAAAAAACGTACAGCTGGCAACATTACTTTTTTACAAAAAAACGTATAGCTGGCAACATTACTCTTTTACAAAAAAAGCGTATAGCTGGCAACATTACTCTTTTACAAAAAAACGTATAGCTGGCAACATTACTTTTTTACAAAAAAACGTATAGCTGGCAACATTACTCTTTTACAAAAAAAGCGTATAGCTGGCAACATTACTCTTTTACAAAAAAACGTATAGCTGGCAACATTACTTTTTTACAAAAAAACGTATAGCTGGCAACATTACTCTTTTACAAAAAACGTATAGCTGGCAACCTTACCTCTTTTAAAAAAAAACGTATAGCTGGCAACATTACTTTTTACAAAAAAAAAAACGTATAGCTGGCAACATTAATTTTTTACAAAAAAACGCATAGTTGGCAACATTACTTTTCTTACAAAAAAGCGCAAACTTGGCAACATTACTCCTTTACAAAAAAACGTATAGTTGGCAACATTACCTTTTTACAAAAAAAAAACGTATAGCTGGCAACATTACTTTTTTACAAAAAAACGTATAGCTGGCAACATTACTCTTTTACAAAAAAACATATAGCTAGCAACATTACTTTTTTACAAAAAAAAAACGTATAGCTGGCAACATTACGCTTTTACAAAAAAACATATAGCTAGCAACATTACTTTTTTACAAAAAAAAACGTATAGCTGGCAACATTACTCTTTTACAAAAAAACGTATAGCTGGCAACCTTACTTCTTTACAAAAAAACGTATAGCTGGCAACATTACTTTTTTACAAAAAATCGCATAGTTGGCAACATTACTCGTTTACAAAAAAACGTATAGTTGGCAACATTACTTCTTTACTAAAAAACGTATAGTTGGCAACATTACTCCTTTACAAAAAAAACGTATAGCTGGCAACATTATTCCTTTACAAAAATCGTATAGCTGACAACATTACTCTTTTACAAAAAAAAACGTATAGCTGGCAACATTACTTTTTTACAAAAAAAACGTATAGCTGGCAACCTTACTTCTTTAAAAAAAAAACGTATAGCTGTCAACATTACTCTTTTACAAAAAAACGTATAGCTGGCAACATTACTTTTTACAAAAAAACGCATAGTTGGCAACATTACTTTTTTACAAAAAAGCGCATAGTTGGCAACATTACTCCTTTACAAAAAAACGTATTGTTGGCAACATTACTTCTTTACAAAAAAAAACGTATAGCTGGCAACATTACTTTTTTACAAAAAAAACGTATAGCTGGCAACATTACTTTTTTACAAAAAAAAACGTATAGCTGGCAACATTACTCTTTTACAAAAAAAACGTATAGCTGGCAACATTACTCTTTTACAAAAAAACGTATAGCTGGCAACATTACTTTTTTACAAAAAAAAACGTATAGCTGGCAACATTACTTTTTTACAAAACAACGCATAGTTGGCAACATTACTTTTTTTAGAAAAAAAGCGCAAAGTTGGCAACATTACTCCTTTACAAAAAAACGTATAGTTGGCAACATTACTTTTTTTACAAAAAAACGTATAGCTGGCAACATTACTTTTTTTACAAAAAAACGTATAGCTGGCAACATTATTCCTTTACAAAAATCGTATAGCTGACAACATTACTCTTTTACAAAAAAAACGTATAGCTGGCAACATTACTTTTTTACAAAAAAAACGTATAGCTGGCAACCTTACTTCTTTAAAAAAAAAACGTATAGCTGTCAACATTACTCTTTTACAAAAAAACGTATAGCTGGCAACATTACTTTTTACAAAAAAACGCATAGTTAGCAACATTACTTTTTTACAAAAAAGCGCATAGTTGGCAACATTACTCCTTTACAAAAAAACGTATTGTTGGCAACATTACTTCTTTACAAAAAAAAACGTATAGCTGGTAACATTACTTTTTTACAAAAAAAAACGTATAGCTGGCAACATTACTTTTTTACAAAAAAAAACGTATAGCTGGCAACATTACTCTTTTACAAAAAAACGTATAGCTGGCAACATTACTTTTTTACAAAAAAAAACGTATAGCTGGCAACATTACTTTTTTACAAAACAACGCATAGTTGGCAACATTACTTTTTTTAGAAAAAAAGCGCAAAGTTGGCAACATTACTCCTTTACAAAAAAACGTATAGTTGGCAACATTACTTTTTTACAAAAAAACGTATAGCTGGCAACATTACTCTTTTACAAAAAAACGTATAGCTGGCAACATTACTTTTTTACAAAAAACGTATAGCTGGCAACATTACTCTTTTACAAAAAAACGTATAGCTGGCAACCTTACTTCTTTAAAAAAAACGTATAGCTGGCAACATTACTTTTTACAAAAAAAAACGTATAGCTGGCAACATTACTTTTTACAAAAAAAAAACGTATAGCTGGCAACATTACTTTTTTACAAAAAAACGCATAGTTGGTAACATTACTTTTTTACAAAAAAGCGCACAGTTGGCAACATTACTCCTTTACAAAAAAACGTATAGTTGGCAACATTACCTTTTTACCAAGAAAAAAGGTATAGCTGGCAACATTACTTTTTTACAAAAAAACGTATAGCTGGCAACATTACTTTTTTACAAAAAAACGTATAGCTGGCAACATTACTCTTTTATAAAAAAACGTATAGCTGGCAACATTACTCTTATACAAAAAAACGTATAGCTGGCAACATTACTCTTATACAAAAAAACGTATAGCTGGCAACTTTACTCTTTTACAAAAAAAACGTATAGCTGGCAACATTACTCTTTTACAAAAAAAACGTATAGCTGGCAACATTACTTTTTTACAAAAAAACGTATAGCTGGCAACATTACTTTTTTACAAAAAAACGTATAGCTGGCAACATTACCTTTTTACAAAAAAAACGTATAGCTGGCAACATTACTTTTTTACAAAAAAACCTATTGCTGGCAACATTACTTTTTTACAAAAAAACGTATAGTTGGCAACCTTACTTTTTTACAAAAAAGCGCATAGTTGGCAACATTACTCCTTTACAAAAAAACGTATAGTTGGCAACATTACTCCTTTACAAAAAAACGTATAGTTGGCAACATTACCTTTTTACAAAAAAAACGTATAGCTGGCAACATTACTTTTTTACAAAAAAACGTATTGCTGGCAACATTACTTTTTTACAAAAAAACGTATAGCTGGCAACATTACTCTTTTATAAAAAAAACGTATAGCTGGCAACATTACTTTTTTACAAAAAAACGTATAGCTGGCAACATTACTCTTTTACAAAGAAAAACGTATAGCTGGCAACATTACTTTTTTACAAAAAAAACGTATAGCTGGCAACATTACTTTTTTACAAAAAAAAACGTATAGCTGGCAACATTACTTTTTTACAAAAAAACGTATAGCTGGCAACATTTCTCTTTTATAAAAAAACGTATAGCTGGCAACATTACTCTTTTACAAAAAAACGTATAGTTGGCAACCTTACTTCTTTACAAAAAAACGTATAGCTGGCAACATTACTTTTTTACAAAAAAGCGCATAGTTGGCAACATTACTCCTTTACAAAAAAACGTATAGTTGGCAACATTACTCCTTTACAAAAAAACGTATAGTTGGCAACATTACCTTTTTACAAAAAAAACGTATAGCTGGCAACATTACTTTTTTACAAAAAAACGTATACCTGGCAACATTACTTTTTTACAAAAAAACGTATAGCTGGCAACATTACTTTTTTACAAAAAAACTTAGAGCTGGCAACATTATTTTTCTGAAAACATTATCTGAGACCTTGCTGTTGGATGCAGTTTATCACCGTACCCAGGACGTGGATGTAGTTTATCATCATACCCAGGACTCGGATGTAGTTTACCGTCATACCCAGGACGCGGATGTAGTTTACCGTCATACCCAGGACGTAGAACACCCAATAAGTTATGTTACTTAACAAAGTATGTATCAGCTAGCATCTACAAGTACTTCTCATATGGAGCCACATATGAGGGAGCCCAAAGAATTCTGAACAAACTGTATACCAGAAAAGAAAATGAAATGGTCCCTCATCATCTAAATATGAGATTGAGGCAACCCTCAGAAACAATAGACAAATTTCTTCAGGAACTAAACAAACTTAATAAAGATTGCACCTTCACAGCTGTTACAGCTGAACAATAGCATAGATAGCTTGTAAGGTATGCATTCATTAATGAATTATTGTCAGTAAACATTTGGCAGCATCTACTAGAAAATGGAAACCTTACCCTTCAGCAATTCTATGACCAAGCAAGGATATTAAACCTAGCTCAATGTAATGCATAGTCATTCATTCAACAAGACTGTGACTGCAATAACCGAAGGACCTCTTTCCATTTCTACACTGGGATTTTCTTGACTCACTAGAAACTGTGGCTTCAATGGGGCACATTTGTTTTTTCTTGCTTGTCATGCCCAGTAAAAGATAACTGTTTTTTCATATGGAAAAAGCGGTCACCGGTCTAAAGTCTGTAAATACAAAAGAAAGAGAGCATCTCAGTGCCCTGTACATTTTTATTGGTTTCATTTAGTTGATTATCAAATACTATTATAAATATAAAAATAAAATGGACTCCTTCTGGACATGCTGGTTGATACAGGTAGCACAAAAATTTTATTGATGCAATTATTGGGAATTCAAACCAGTGGAAAATTTTTTCTGATTTCTAGCAGAGTAGTAATTGCTAATGCAGCACTATTGTCTCAAGTACCTGGATACGGCTTAGTTGACTTGAAAATAAAAGAGGCCTCATACAATAAATTGAAATTCATAATAATGATGAACCTCTACTGTGATACTGGAACACAATTTCCTTCAATATCACTCATGTCAAGATACCATTTGGTGGACGCAAATCAACATTAAAATTATGTGAACTAACAATGATTAACCCAGCACTCTTTTCAAAATTAATGCCTGACTGCAAACCAATAGGCATAAAATCAAAACGGCCTATCAATTAAGACAAACATTTCATTAATACTGAGATTAAAAGAATGCTTAGAGAAGGGATAATAGAACCAAACCACTATCCATTGTGACATCTTGCAAAAACCACAAAAAGAGAATGTTCATCAACTATTTGCAGACCATTAATAAATCCATCCTGATGGATGCATATCCATTACTGCATATTGATGAAATGATTGGAGAGATTGCTAAATATGGAATATATAGTACACTAGAACTTTGATAGGCTTAACACCAGGTCACAGTAAACAAAGTAACAAATCCTATACTACATTTGAGGTGGGAGGTCGACTGTAGCAATTTTGCAGAATTTCCTTTGGTGTAACAAATGGTGTGGTCAGCTTTCAAAATATAATAGATGAAATAATCTTAAAAGAAAAATTAATAGGTACCTTCACTTATATAGATAATATATGTGGCCATGACCAGCCTGACCATGATAGGAATCTTAAGCAGTTTATGGCAGCAGTAGAAAAATAGACTATGATAAATGCTTTTTAGACCAAATGCTATTAAATTAATCAGATACATTGTTAATAAAGTTAATGTGAAGCCAGATCCAGAACAACAAGAACACTTCTTAATTGGCTGATCCCAAGGAATTTACCCTCTTTGACAAGTGCTGGGGATGTTTGCACATTACACACATGAGATACCTTTGTTCTCTAAAAAAGTACACCCATTAACAGCAATTTTCAAATTCCTCTGAAGATCTAAAAAGGAACATTGCAGAAGCTACTGTCACACTGACTGACCCTTCTGCATCCCTGGTAGTTGAGACTGATGCATCGAACTGTGCCTCATTAAGACAATTTGGACAACCCATAGCATTCTTTTCAAGAACTCTCTCTCAATGTGAGTGGTGACACTTGGTAGTTGAAAAAGAGGCATATGCTATTGTAGAGTCACTTAGAAAGTGGCGACACTATCTAATTGGTCGCTATTTCAAGCTAATCACAGACCAGAAATCAGTTGCATTTATGTTCAACCCTAAAACATCAAGTAAAATAAAAAAAATAGAAAATACCAAGGTGGAGGATGAACTTTCTTGCTTCTCATTTGATGTAAGTTACCAGCCTAGTAAAGAGAATGCTGTGGTCAATGTACTCTCAAGAGAATGCAGCTCAACTACCTGTAGAAATGATCTCTTTAAACTACATAAGGAACTGTGCCACCCGGGCGTGATGAGAATCTGCCACATGGTTAGAATTAGAAATTTGCCCTCTTTGGTTGAGGATATAGAGTGGGGTTGTGATTGACCTGTCAAATATGCATGGAGCTCAAGTCTAGGTTCTACAAGCTTAGAACTGAAATGGTTATAAAAGTCACTCAACCTTTTGAAAAAGTTGCCCTGAATTTTAAGGAACCACTTCTATTAAGAACAAGGAACAAGTATCTACTGACAATTATCAATGAGTATTCTCATTTTCCATTCACTATTCCCTGCCTAGGTATGACAGTGACAACTTTAATTCAAGCTCTCTGCTCTCTTTTTGATGTCTTTGGATTATCTGCTTACATCCACTCTGACTGGGGGACCAACTTTATGTCAGATCACATCAAGCATTTCTTGTGAGAACAAGGAGTGGTCATAAGTAGGACAACACCTTACAACCCTCTGGTTAATGGCCAATGTGAAAGGTACGACAATATAATATGGAAGTCAATACAGTTGGCTGCTGCTAACCATGGGTACTTGATAGACTGCTGGAAGAGTTTCCTCCCTGATGTTCTATATGCTATTAGAACGTTGCTGTGTATGGCAACTAATGTAACTCCAAATGAAAGGAGGTTCTCTTTCCAGCAACAAAGCTCTATGGGTACTTCCCTCCCATCATGGCTTTCATAACCTGGGAATATGCTACTGAGACATCATGCTCACCAGAGCAAGCATGTACCACTTATGGATAAAGTAGAGCTAATAGAGGCAAAACACCAGTATGCTTGAGTACACTATCCAAACAGGAGACAATATACTGTGTCTCTAAGAGATCCGGCACCAGCGGGAAAGGAAGCAGATCCTGTAACTACACAAGTACCTGCAATGCCCACTCCCAATATATCAAGTGACGATTTCACTGACAGCACTCTCTGGTCCCCTCACAAGTATTACCTAGAGCCTTCAAGTCTAGGATCCTCATGGTATGACCTTAGCTCTGATGAACAGTACCTCAGAAATGGGCACTACTACTGACTCTTCTAATTCAGATGGCAAACAGTCCAAGAATCAGAGTAAGCAAAAGTGTGTCAGTTTGAAGCACCCAAACTCAGAACCTGAGGGGGAAAAAAACAAGAAAGACTAGATATGGTTGAGCCATCCTGACAATCCCAGATAACCTGCAAGATGCCCAGTCATCTGAAAGATTTTCTTCCATATGAATAAAATAAATACTGGCCCGAAAATGTGGAAATAAAATAAACACATCCCATCTCTCCTCTCACTTGTAACCATCCATCACAATAAAATAAACATTTTTCAGCACTAAAGCAGAAGGAGACAAAGAAAGTTTCATAAGCTTCTACTTATGAGTTGTTACTGTATTGCAGTGCCATTTCATAGAGTTGCATCACTATCCTATTTTTTAACAAATCTGCAATATTGAACAGCTATTATATTAGTTTGGGTTATTTCTATTTTTGTTTATCAAGTTTATTCTTCAAAATATTACAACTGGTTCACAAAGATGAAAATTACTTATGTCTCAACCTAATTATGTATTAGGTTGGTGCAAAAATAATGACGTAATAATGTTGTTTTTTGACGTCAAAAAACGACATTATTATGTAAATGTTTTTGCACCAACCTAATATAATACAGCTAATCATTTTATTATGAACCATGTCTAATTTATTATGCAAGTCAATATTTTCACAATAAAACTTATTAACTAACTGATGTGAATAAAATCTTTAGGAGAAATTTATACTGCATGAGTTTCAGCTTATGAAAATAATTCAAATTTATTAAAAATATTGATAACTTGTTTTGGGGCTGTCAAGTTTTATTATGAAATGTTATTTATAAATAAACCCAAAAGACACTGACCAGAGAAACATTTGATTAAAAATATCTCATATCTGAAGAAATTATTATTGTTGCGGAAACAAGCTTGGTTAAGCGGAATTGACAAAATTCTTAATAACAATAATAAGAACAGAGCAAAATCATACAAGACAAGATATTGTAAATGCAAGGTATTGCGAAGCAATTATAATACAAAGGAAGAAGTTCACTAGCAAAAGGGATACAGTCAAGTGGTTATAGGCTTCTGACTTCAAGATAAAAAAAAATTGTGTATGTAAGAGCAAGAATTGTCCATTTTTATTGACTAATAAAAAATCCCAGCATATATCTGAAGGATTTGACTATAAATTTGGGGAAGAAAAATTTTTAGCAGTCTTTCCAGAGATTTGAGCTAATAACTGTTTTAATATTTTACATGTTAATTTGGTTTCTTTCATATTCTCTCTCATCAATCTTTCAACCATTTATTAATTTTCCAAAAGGTCCTGGCTGAATAATATTTACCAATAAATAATGTTTCCCAATGATACACAAGTTTTCTATTGAATTAATATTTGGAGAATCTAAGAACTAGTCAATTTGGTGATTTTTAAACAATATTTTAGCAATTTTCGGAATGTGAAGTGGCATTGTCTTACATGAACAGACTCATGAGCTTAAAGCTTCTTGCTTATGACCTATACCCAAGCCAAAAAGTCTTGTTCTTGAACTTCCAATAATTCTCTGCATTTATCTTGATACCATCATCAAATTTGAAAAGACCTATAATTTTGTTGCCTAAAAAAATATTATTTCATCTTTTCCTTGTCTCCTTCTAAGTTGTGGTGGTTGACAGTTTTTGCAAAGGACTCAATGTAGCCTTCCATTTATCACTAAAAATGACTGTAGAAAAATCAGTTGTCATCTATTTTTTTCCCCTAATTTACATGTTCTTTTTTTTTGTGAGCAGGTGGTTTTTTGGTTTCTTTCAGGGCTTAAATCAATGTTCGTAATATTCTGCATCTTTTCTGTTTAAATTTGGGGGGCATCTTGATGGATGACGTAGTTAGTAGTTAGTTACAACACCAGCTTCTTCAAAATATTTCTTGCAAATCAATCTACTTTTCTTGCATATTACCCTTATCTCTCTCTGACTTTCTTTCATTTTTTTTTCTTGAGAATTTTTAAAAACTTTTTTGTATTCCAGTCACTCAATAACTTTCTTCTTTTGGGATTATATTTTTCTTTGACTCATAGTCTGATTTATAAGTCTGAAAAAAAATATCAATAAGTATACTATTACATCTATTTACTTACAATATGATGGAGAAACCTTGAGTTGAATATAAGTTATTATAAATATTTTTTAATAAAAACAGTGATTATAAGTTGAAATTCATGTAGTATATTTATCCTATAAGCATATCCTGAAAATTTTACAAATATCAATTGGTCTAAAAAACAAAAAAATAAACTTGCATAATAAAATCTGAAAATCTAATAGTGTAAGAATACAGTACAAAATCAAAAAGAAAAGAATTGTCAGTGTTCAGAAACTAATGCAAGCATCATCAACATGATAGTATGATTGTATGCAGAATGTAAATACATTATTAATTATTTTAACTGTAAAAAAAATATTAAGCAAAATTACAATCTCAGTAACAACAAAGATCGGGATATTAATCTGAGTAAATTGGAGTATAACAACCACAATCTTGTGTTAAACATTTTAATCTCTTTCAACTTTTAAATATACTTTATTTAGTTCTACCTGTTGTTTATAGAAATCACACATCATTATGCTTATCTCTATAAACTATGCTATGTACTATTTTATCTATACATTTATCTACTGTGTATACTACAAGTCATACATGTATCACATGCTACCAAAAGTTCAGGGAATTTGTAAAAAAAGACTTCTAACACCAATATTCCACCATCTATTTTGAAGTAATCATGTAAAGCATATATATCTATAAATGTTAAAAAGGGTAGCAGCAAATGTCTGTAGAAAAATCAATTTGTAGGTATTAGTAAAATTCCCTGAAATTTTCAGTAGTACATTGTGCATAACAAACTATGCACTATGGTTCCATAGTATCCATATAATTTTAATATTTTTTGTACATACACAGACACAAAAAAAAAATACTATTAACTATATTGGCCTTATTTTCACCACCAGACATACTATGAAAAAATTATTTAGTTTTAATTTATCTTTGCCCCCAATTTTTTTATTAATTATTTCACCCAAGCAAGGCAATAAAGCCACTAGGATGCAAGTTGTTACTGAGTGTTAGAGAATATGAGAAAAAGTACCATTAAGGAGAGAGGACAATAAAAGAACAAGAATTAAGAAGAGAATGATTGACGTTGCATTAACATTTTTGAAGATCAAAGTTCACTGGGAAGCAAGAGGCAGGAAGAGAGTTCTACAAGTGAGATGTGTGATAGAAGAAACTTTTAACATTGAACTTATGGTTACATCTAGTCATTTCAACTGTAAAATGATAAAACCTTGCCGCCAATCTAGTACTGTTCATAAATTATGATATTTAATTTGCTAATATTAAAATATTATAAATAGAATATACCATCAGAAGAGTTCAATATATAAAAATGGGTCACATTCCCATCTTTATGTAAGAGATTCTTCTAGTAACACAGAAAAGCATTACACACAATACAAATTTCATTTTATATATGTAGATAGTGTATAACCTTATTAGAGCATGTGAATAAAATTGTATATACCTACACATATAGTTTCATGTCTTGTTTTATGTATATTTACTGTATGTGTATGTATATCTACATGTGCATAGAACTGTATGTGAGAGAGAGAAAAAGTGCCTTACCATGGTGTAATAGTTAGCAAACTGGTTTCACAAATCATTACTACTGAGTAGTAAGTTCAATTGTTACTATTAGGCTGGTGCAAAAATAATGACGTAATAATGTCGTTTTTTGACGTATTTTTTAACGTCAAAAAACGACATTATTACGTCATTATTTTTGCACCAACCTAATAAGTGCTTGATACTTGTGGCCTTGTGCCAAAACTACACTTGCTGCTATGCCCAGTAAAAGAGCCAACATTTTTAAGCCAAATATCAACATCACCTGCTACAAAGCTTAATATATCACAAATAAATGGTTGATGAAAGAAGGTCTACCTTTTAATGCAAAACCCACTTCCTGTTGAATAAGTATTTATCATTGATCTCTTCCACAATCATAAAGTTTCTTTTTTTCCTCTTCATCATTGCTTTTCCCACCTTTTCTAGCTCTTTTTCTTTTTTAAATCTTCTCACTTTTATTCCTTTTTATTCTCCCTTCTTGATAACTTTCACTTTGTATTTACCACCCTCTCTCTCCCAAATTTGTCAATCCTTCCTTTTTTTTCTTCCTTGTATCTTTGGCTAAGTGTTTTTCTTTTCACTCACTCTCTCTTGTTTTGTCTCTGAATTAAAATCAAGGTTTCCAAATCTAGTCCTCAACACACTCTACACCCTTCTCAGTCATGTTATTCCACCTTCAAGTGAAGGCATGTACAGAAGCTTTTAGGGGTGTTTTCTTTGCCATGTGCCAGTTGTCTCTTTCACCTTATCATTGGAGAACCATTGTCTTCTGAGTGCTATTAGTGTTGTGCAGCTCCAGAAGCTCTTAGGCAGCAACCAGCCTTTACTGCTTCATGGAAGTTTGGAAATCCACCTTACAGAGACTTTTTGAGTAACCAAGAAACTGCACTATACTACATGCGCTACCATAGGATACATGAAAGTTTTCACAAAGTTTTGCAATAGTGATTCTTCCGCCAGCTGTAATGAAAGCAAAGAAGGTCTATTAGGTAGGGAGATACTTGCCTTAAAAATCAGCATTCAAGTTCTTGGCTTTTACCCGAGTCAAATTTATAGGATATAAACAACTATCTCAATAATGACCTTGACACACATCATATTTGTTACATTAAGGACATCTCAAAGTCAAATGAGGACAGGAAGATTGTGTTCAGTCAATCTTTCAAGTTAAGAAGGTCTACCTGCTCTGAACATAATGTTAATGGACACTAGAATATGTACCTTTTTTGAAAAGTTAAGACCTTGTACACAAAAGAAGTAAACTATCAGCTTATAAATTCAAATTCAAATGACCTGTATTTAACTATCTCCAAACCAATATGCATATACGAGGGTCAAGTGAAAAAGTTTGTTGGCTGACCAAGTGTACCTGAATAAAATAGTTGGTCTGTCAACTGTTGTATTCTAGTACACTTGCATGTCTTTTAGTCTAGCAACTGGTGTGTCTACTTACATTTATATTTGGTCAGCCTATGAGGTTTTCAGCCAGCCCTCATAGACACAAACGAATAAAAAAAAAGAAAGGGGGAAAAATGATTTTGATATTAAATAATCCTCAGGTATTGATATGTTGTTAAATCAACTAAATCAACCTGCCTTGAAAATCAGCATTTCATCAGTCTTTGGCCCAAAAATATACAATTGCCTCAATCATGAGGTACCACAGTGACCTTCCAGTTTTTAATGCTTTTTCTATTTTGTTACTTTTTTCTAACTTTCCTCATCTTTTTTGCACACAGAATTTTATTATCCCTTTCTTTGTCTCTTCTCACTCCTTTTTAGTTCTTCTTTTCCCTCATTTTCTCCAAGTTCTCACTTTTTCCCCCCACTGTCTGTACTTCATCTTCAGTCTTGGCTCTTCTTCTCCATCATTCTCTCACACAGTCTGATATCATTTCTCCTGTCCTCTTTCTTTTTTTTTTACTTTTCATTCAGTCTGTTCTTTTAAATCCGTATTCATTTTTCTGACTAAAATTCAGAACGAGTGCTAGATTAGAATTTTTCAGAAAGGACAAATCCTAAAATTATTACCGCCCCCACCCCACAACCCCAATTTACCCTCTTGTTACCATCCCAGACCTTACTATGCAAGAAATACAGACTCAGAATTCTTATAACAGTGAATGAAAGAAGAGTAAAGGTTGACCAGGAAGAAGATAAAAGACTTGGAAGAGGTCAGTCGGAATATACCAAAGCTGACCAGTGTGGCATAGGAAGATGCAAGAGAGTTGCCTAGACCTCTTGCACTCAAGAGAGCTGAACACAGCTGGTAAATATTAATAACACCATTTACAGGTGCTGCTGACACCACAACCCCCACCAACTCTGCTGCAAAACACTTGCTTCAAAATCAATTTGAAGGAATGACCCAGCCTTGGACAGATAGTAAAACCAGTTTAGCTGCCTTGCCTCTGGTCAAGGAACAGTGAATTGGCTTAACACAAGCGGAAATGATATACCCAACTGCCCCCAAGGTCCCTCTCCCTAAATGAATGGCTGCTAAAGTCACTTCAGCCGAAGCTGTGCAATTAAAATTCAACTGAACCAGCTGGAAACAAAGACGATCTTATGGAAGTGGCAGGCCACCATGGCCGATCTGACTAAAGGCAGTCGTCAAGATCAGGAAGAAGGTGTCTGGCCCTGACAGTAGCCTCAAGGTGTGAACCTAACACTGGAAGAAGATACCACTACTGCTGCAAAGTAAATGAGAAGAGATGATATTCCATTCATAAAATGAGTGGAATGGAGAAAAGATGCTTTGAGATGATGATGTTAGCAATTGGAGGTAATGAGAACAGAAAGAATTTATGTATTTGTGAAAATTATGAATACTCTGTGTGCATGTTATATATATATATATATATATATATATATATATGAGAGAGAGAGAAAGAGAGAGTGAGAGAGAGGGGATTAGTGTGAGTCAAAGTTTGTCAGCATCCTGACTCCAGTTTCATAGGCAGACCGGTCAGCCCAGCAATTTACTGCTTATATTTTTTTTCAAATTTTTCCCTTTTTATATACATTTTAACAATGGCATTAATATTTATCTATTTTAGGCTGTTGATAGCTATTTTACTATGCTTCATACCAATACTGTATTTGAAAAAGCATAATATATCATGACTATAGATACATATTTAACATGTAGCTGTTGTATCTATGCAGCTATATAAAGAGTTTTTGTTTTATATATATATATATATATATATATATATATATATATATGCATTCAAATGCTGTGTATGTACTATTTATGCTGCAATTCTGAGGTTATTTACATATCCTTGAAACACAAGTAATACCTTGGATATATACAAATATATAACTTGAGAATTACAAAATAAATATTCAGATAAAGATGAGGTAGTGCTAAAAATTTATTAGCCTGACACATTTTACAAAATCATTATTTCAATGTTTTACATTATTAGTCACTTAATTTTTCCTAATTAAAAAAAAAAAAAAAAAAAAATGAAGTGATTCACATAAATATCAATGTGCAAAAAAAAAATTCCCATATGTATAAATTACTGTAGACTATGCCTCACTTTGACAATGTTACCAAAAATAAAAGTGAGTGGGATTTATGAGTTAGAAGAAACTTATTTAGCCCCCAACAGCCTCAACATCCTTTGTCAATCATGGATTCATATTATATGCAGCTTGTACTCCTTTAATTGGTAAATGAAATTTTTTCTACTTAAAAAAATATTAAGTGTTTGGCTAAAAAAAAAAACAAAGAAAAGAAAAAAGTTTCCTTGTGCTTTGTATTTTATACATTAGTAGCTTTAAAAAAAATTACTGGTCAATGTCAACTAATTCTTTTTCATACTAAATATAACTAATTTCAGCTATTTATTAGTCTTTTGACAATTTTTTTAATGATGTGGAAAATAAAACAGTATATTTTTCATATAATTTGCCTAATAAATTATAATAAATGAAAATTATGCTTTTTAAATGATTGTGTTAAAAAATGAGAAAAATACATTACTACAACTAATTTTATATGTATAAAAATAAAATTGAAAATTTGTTCAATTTAGAGTTCTTTGATTTGGTTTTAAATTTTGGTTTGGTTTTTACTCATTTGATTTTAGTGAGTTGGTTTAGAAAAGGTTAAATTATGTTTCAAATTTCAATTTGAAACCAAATCCAAATTCAAAACATACCACACTGTTGATGTTATTGGAATAACACATACCAGATTAGAATGAGACAACTGTAACAGTGAGTATTATACAATAAGAAATACAGTAAATAAGTGTTTTATAAAATAAAACTAAATTTGCATATGATCTAGGAGTGACAGAGTATCATGTAGTATTCTTTATAGCATTTCTCTTAACAAAAGAAGTTACTTATATAACAGAATGTAAAGTTTGCATAATATAATGGTGATTTGGGATCTTAGGAACATATGAACATTTTTTTACTTAGCAATACTTGTAAGGTTATTGTCCATAAAATATAAATTACCTGACTAAAATTTATATAAAAAATATATACATGAAGTTAAAAGCAACAATTATTTGGAAATCTGTTATCAAAATTTCTATTTGACAAGATTTCATTTTACAAGAAATAATAACTAATCTCTTGGTAACATTGAAAATGTGATTTCAAATATTTAAACAATGTGTTACCCAATAATATTAAAAACAAAGTTTGTGAAAAAATGTAGTTGATTTTTGATAATAGAAATAATGACAGTAGTATAAAATATTATGCCATTTAAAAGGAATTTAGTTTAATCAGAAGATTAGTTAAGTGTGTGGAATAGACCGTGTTCAATATATTCAGGTTAACATGAGAGTCACATGGTGAGAATCCCAGTGGACATTTATGTTTGAGTTACTAGTGAGCTGAAAAGCAATGAAGAGTGAAAGATGTTTACTCTCACCCTACACACACGCATGTAAGAAATGAAGAACAAGCATCTCTAGAAATTAAAAAAATATTAAAAGTGATACCATGAAAACTGTAAAGGTTGGGAAAAAGGTTCACTTCACTCAAAATAGATGTCAGTGAAGATTACTTTAACTTTATGTTTAATTAATTTATAATGTAATTTGTAATGGCTCCTCTTCTCTCTTTCTGCCTTGACAAATTATGATGACTGTAACTGCTGTAAAGAAAATTGTAAAAGAAGTCTAACCAAACATTAGAATTTTTGAGGAAAAAATTTGTGTGCGTGTATATATATATATATATACATATATATATATATATATATATATATATATATATATATATATATACATACAGTGTATCAAAAATGCTTTTACAAATTTTGGGGGTGGGTTCCTCACACCAAAACAAGGACAAAAGCCCATATAAACATGGTCTGCAAATCCTTTATTTTTGAGTTATTAATTTTAAAGAAAATTTACAGTAGATGGAACTGTGTTGCCATGTAGACTAGGTTACATTTGTCATTCGTGTACATTTATGGCTAGTCTGTCTTCAACGTTTAATGTGTATAACAGTGAGTTAACTAAGAAGTGTTCTGTTTAATAATGGCAGGATATTCATATTGTTAGCAGGCAGATATGATTTTTACATACAGCTATGAAAATGGTAATGAACACAGGGCTGCATGGCTGTATCAGACTGTGTTTCCAGACCGAAAGCAGGCAAGTCATCCAACCTTTGCTGCTATTTATCATTAGGTTGCTGAGACAGGATCCATGGCAGCACAAATTATGGATCAAGAAAGACCAAGATCTGCTTGTAAGTCTGACAATGAAGAACATATTCTACAGGTTGTCAGGAATGATCCAGGTATCAGCACACACTTCTAGTGGCCCTTGCATGTCATACATCTCATAGTATCACATGGAGTGTACTTCAAGAGCAGCTCCTGTATTTGTATCATTTGCAATGTGTGCAGTGTCTTTCGCCCTCTGATCACTCACCACTGAGAATTTTGCTGATGGTTTATTGCACAAAATGTCGATCGTTGTTTTTCTCTTTCAGTCTTGAAGCAAAATTTTGAAGAGATGGAATAATAAATTTACACAACCAACATTTGTGGGTAGATCGGAATCTCCATGGTACAATACAGGTTAGACACCATCCAAAATTACCTCATATGGGTATAGTCTATTTCAGACTGGCACAACTTAATACCAGTCCTCATCAGTCCTCGAATGTCTGTCTGGAATTGGGGTTTTGAATTTATTTTAGATAGCAGCCCTACTTGTTTTTGATAAGGAGCTTGTGTTGGTGACGGGGGAGGGGGCATAAAGTATCACTTTAAGGGGAGGTGGTCTAGAGTCGGAGTTTATTTATGATCAGAGCCTTTTATTGTATGTAAATGAATTTCAGTTCCTACTATAGGATACTACACTATGCAAACATACACTATGCAAACAACAAGTATGTTTTACTGGGATCTACAGTAAGTAGTATTTAGACAATAAGTGTTTAATAATATTAATAATTGAAAGGGGATTTAAATATAAACCAAATTAAAATTAAAATAAATTAGTTGAGTAATAGATTCATAAATTTTTTGAGTAATACCAAGAAACCCAATGGAATAAAACATACTGTACAACACATAAATATACCCCCCCACACATATAAGGCATGTGCCATCAGTAATTACTCAAGGTAAACTTCACTTAAAAACTCAAAGCATGTGAGTATTTATGATAGAAAGAGCACTCATTTCAAGGCAAACAGCAGGCTTTTTATCTGAGTGCATAATTTTCAAAGCCAAAAAGGATTTCCTGGCATCTTCTTTCCAGAGTCTGTAGTTTTTTCCAGGAAATGTTACCATAAGGCAGGCCAACAGATCTTGATATTTAGCAAGCATTGACCACCCTTAGAAGGATGAAAACAACACATCTTCTAACATGAGAGATCTGTAACACCAAAGTAATTTAAACAGGGCTCTTTCTAGCTCAACTGGTTTGGTATACAGAAGTGTAAATACTGAGAGTTGGTAAATGATGAGGAGGTGTAAAGTGCACACTTCTGACCTCTGATTTCTTTAAAATCTACAATACCAAGTAATCTATCAAGTAATGTAATTCTGTACAAGAGTGGGTTCAACATCAACTTCACAGGGAAGGTTCCAGTATAAGGATGTACAGTACAGATGGTAGGGATGAAAAGTTCATAGGCTGAGTATAAAGGAAAGATGCTAGAGCTGTGAAATGTTGCATGCATTAATTTCAACTCTTCTTATTAATAACTGTATTGTTTCATTCCCGATCTACTGACATCTGACTGTTCAAAGAAGACTGTTCATCCTGTTGGTCAAAAAGTCATCAACAGCAAATATGACGTCATTATCATCGCGATATTTGTTCTCAAACAAGTGTTTTTTCAGGTTGGGGAACTGATGAATGTCAAATCAAGAGAATAGAGGGGGTGATCAAAGCCACGATCATGCACAACAGACATTGAAACCAAGGACTTGTGTGCTAGAGCATTGCTCTGATGGAACAAGACGCCTTTCATCAGTTTTCCTGGGTATTTGGTTTTGATAACACTTCATAACTGCCTCAGCAAGTTGGCATAGTTTTCTCTACTGATGGTGTGACCTTTTGAAGATAGTCAATAAACACAATGCTTTGTGCATCCCAAAATACTGAGGTCATCACCTTCCTTGCTGGTGAAACAGCCTTAGCTTTCTTTAAAGGAGGTGAGGAGGAGTGTTTATAACTGCATAGATTGTCTCTTTGATTTGGGCTCAAATTGATGAACCCAACACTCATCCTGAGTTAGGAAACATTCAAAGAAACCAGCTGGATCTGTCTCAGACAATGTCAATGTTGTAATGTCTTCTAGTCTGTGATGTTCTATGTTCTAAATCCATATCAACTGACTTATTAACAGTCGCTCTACTCTATGCAAAATAGAGCAAGTTCATTTTGCCTATCTCACTACACCTCCTGGAAATGAAGATATTTTATGCCATTCATTGATATGTGACTTTTCCAAAGAATAGTACAAGATCTTAGCTCTCTCTCTCTTGAGGTGTGTACCTGGTTCTTTTTATTGGGGATCTAGGTTTGAATTCATCTTTCTGATCTGCCAACTCCATGTCAGATTCATGCAAACTACCCTCCATAGTTTCTTTACTACTATGTTCGCTTTCTCCATCAGAAGCATTCATGTTTTCCTTCCTTTCAGATTCTTCCTTCTCTTCCATCTTAATTTCCATCTTTCTTTATAGTCACTACTAGGTTTTATTTGATCAGAATGAGCTAATACATTCTGTCCACTCGTTGCTATTATAGCCATATTATGTCCCTTTTGTGTAATAAAGTTAGCTCTTTCAGGATTTAATTCTCTGACTTTTTGTACATTTTATCATTTATTGAATAGGACATTGTTATAAGCGTTCTAATTTGTCTTTTCATCAATGCAGAGGAACTTTACATTCTACCAGCATGTGAAATAGTTCTATAACTCAGTAATAGTCTTGGTAGGTAACTATTTATGGTGTCTCTGGATGAGGAAAATGCCTTCAACCCAAGATGATTCTTATACTAAGCCTCTACACTGTTTGAAGCCCTGTGAACAACGAGGGGCGAACTGTTAACGCATGAAAGTTTGTTGCTGGAATTGGATTAAGAAATTAATTTTTTTGTAAAGTCATTTTTACTTTTTACCTTTGGATTAATTTAACTTGGATTATTTAAGTAGAATATTTATTTATTTTATTTGTACTTGCATATTTTATCTTTATACAAAATCTTTTGGTGCAAAATTCACAAGTGTCATTAAGAATTAATAAAGTTAATTTAAATTTAATATTTTTCTCTATGCTATTGTTCTTCAAGAATGAATATATTAAGTATAAAATTAATTTTTTATGAATAATTTATGTTAATAGAACAAACGTATTTTTTTTAAAAAAAGTATGTTGAATTTTTCTGTCATTCATAAAGAAATAGAAGACATTAAAACATGTAACATTTTTCACTGCAAAATTAATGAAAAATTGAGGAATTTATCACAAAGTTAATGTCAAAAGTTAAATTCAATAAAGTTAATATTTTCCAACTATTCTTAAAAATATACCACAAAAATATAAAAGAGAAGAAATTATTCATTGTCTTGTTAATATCATCTTTCTCTTTTTTTTTACATTTTTTTTTATTATTTTAAAACTGCAAAATTCATGAAAAATATCATTATTAAAATTTTTGTCACAGAAAGTTAATTTAATTTTTCTTTGTGCTCTTATTTTTCATAACGAATATCTTGATTATAAAATTCATTTTTTACACATGAAGTATGTTGATACTATCCTTGTAAGAAAACAAAAAAATTACTCTAACTTTTTGTACAGCTAATTTTCAAAAATGACTATACAGAAATTTGCACATTGGAAAAAAATTGAATAAAAATTTAATTTAATATTTTTTTCTATGATATTATTTTTCATAACTAACATTGACTTAAAAAATAATTATTTATGGGTATTTTTAAAAAAAATGTATGTTGAATTTTACTAGCATTGTTGTTGTTAAAAATGTAAAACAAAATTAACCAGTTTAATATTTAAAAAAAAATATATTGTAAAATTATTAAACTGGCTAATTTTGTTTAGATAGTCATATTTTATGGGGCTGGAAGTGATCAAACCCACACCCCCAAAAACACGATTATCCAAAAATTTTAACGTGGGAGATTCAATTCGCTAAGTAACTTCAACATAAAATGGGCACTGATCAGTGAAACAATTTGGAAATCCTTTGGAACCAAATAATTCCTTAAAGACAACAGAAAGTAACATAAGAAAAAGATGACAAATTCCCACATTCATACAAACTTTAAATTCATAATTCTGACTCCTTTGTTGCTTGTCTGTTATTGCAGACTGATCATCAACTTTCTTTATCATCATGTGTGCTAATGGCAGGTTATCATAGATAGTCCTACTCTTCATCGCACAGAGTTTTTTTTTCAACTGTCATAAAGTCATCTAAAACAACTTGCAATAAGTTTGGTAAAGACCTTGACAAAAATCTTTAACATAGCTTATTAGCAAAATATGTGACTAGTGTAAAAGATACCAGCACAAAAATTGTAAACAGCAAACCAAATTCAAATTCCTCTTGCATTCACTTTTGACTTGGGAAAGGCATGAAATCCCCTTCCCCAGATATGAATTAAGTAGTAGTGCAGACCAGACTCTCTAGTCTTAGGTGGCAACCACATCACCCCTTACATTTGGCCACCTAACTCCCAGGACTGGAACCGCCTTGATTATTATGTGTAGGACACAGTTGAGCAAGAGACCAACAAAACTCCTTGTAACAGCAAAGATGGAATTGAAGGCAAGGATTATGACAGCATTCACCAACTTAAACAAGGAGACTATCCTGAAAAGTTGCAAGAGATTATTGAATAAATTTAATCTTTAATATTTGAAGATATTTTTGTGTAATTTTGTTAAATATATCTGTTAAAATGAGATGTCAGTGTTATTTTAATTTCTGTGTAATTTAGACGACAATTTACCCATCTCACCCTGTATGTATATATTGTATGGTGTGCGGCCGAGTGGTTAGAACGTTTGCTTTCTGACCATGAGGCCTGTGTTTGAATCTCTCTACAGTTGATTTGTCATGAAGTAGACTTGCTGATGTTATTGGCCTGGAGGAGCAGAACCCAGTGTGTAGCACCTTTGGAAAGTGCCTGAAAACCATAACATGGGTTGACCCAAGCCTTGTGAGTGAAATTGGGTAGACAGAACCCTTATGGTCTGCTCAGCATAGTTGCTCTGTTGAACAAACACAAATGTGCCTGAGCGAGCATCTGCAATAGGGATTAGCTAGCTGCCCTAATAGATGGGTATCCTCAAATATGAGTGGCCAGCTATTATTTTCATTCTATATATATATATATATATATATAAAATGACAGACATTTTGTGTCGATTAATTTTAATGATCAACTTGTCAGATAACAGTTTAATTTTTAGCGCTGTCACACCATTTCAACATTTTACTAAATTCCCTAATCGTCTCTGATAATGACTTAAGAAAATCAAAAACCTCAACCATATTTCCCAGAAATTTTTTAAAAAATGAACTTCAGACAAGGATTATTCAGAATTTGGAAAAGTTGAAAATTAAAATTAATTGACAGAAAATGTTTATTGTTTTTAATAGTATTTGCCTTAAAGAATATTAGTTGCCTAAATATACAGAATACATACAACATTTATTTATAAATTATTTATTTGTAAAAAAAGAAACAGAATATAATAGGTGATTCATGTAAGAAAATGGTAGAAGTCTGAATCAAATTTAATATCAGTCAGGAACCTTTGATCTAAAAAGAAACTGATAATGTGGTAATCTCAATATGTAATGGGCTCACTCTAAGAGATACCAAAGTAAGTTTTGTTACTCTGTCACAACAAATCATAAAAAGAGCTGCATCAGAGACTTGACCCAGAAAGTAACCTCATAACCACCAAGTGCAGGTTTGAGATGTTAGTGGCTGTGCTGACAAAACATGAAATCAATCCAGCTGAACTTAGGATATACACATACACAAGACAACTAAATGAAAAGAAGCTATATAAATGCCCAACATACGAGGGAGATGGTAGAGTCCATTATATCTTTACTAGCTTAAAAGCTACCCTACCAGGCAGCATTTAAGCTAGATCCTGCAGAGGGTTCTTGATTGGGCCTTCATTATAATAGGTAGGGAGGAGTAGATGTGATACACATCAATAAACTACAGAAGAACTCAAAATTGATCACTGCATTTAATTATTGGATTAATATTTAAACTTACCTTTTAAAAATTCAACGATAATTCTTGTGCTGTCACTTAATTTAAAGACAAATTGATATACGTAGGTCCTTACTTTCTGTAAAAACAATTATTTTTATTTCATGTGTAACTTTTGCTGGATTTCATAATTAATTTCAATTATTCCCAAATTTATTTCCAAGTTATAAAAATTATTTTACAAAAAATTTGTCACAAAAAATCATGTAAAGAAATCACTGAAAACAATCACAGCAATGAAAACTTGGGAAACAAATATTTCAAGATTGCGTGTCTTGATCCAACCTGGAATGTTTTTAATTTGCTCAGGGAATCAGCCTGATTCCAAAATGGTATATGTTGGGCTATGGCCTCTAGGAGTAAAGTTGAAAAAGTGTGACACAGTGACATTTGGATTTATTATATAGATGGGAGGAAGATCGAATGTTCATTTGGAGTCCCCAAAAAACTTCATATGCTCACAGTCAATGTTAATTTGACAGAGACCAAAAGTGAATAAACAATAATTTTATGTATGAAAAATTTGGTCTTATATTCTTCTCAAATTTACTAGCATAACATCACAAAACGTATTTAAATGAAAAACATTATAAATTTATACAAAAAAAAAGGGGGGGGGCTTTCAAATAGCATCAATTTTAGTTAGGAAAAGTATAACTTGAAATGGCTTTTAATTGTTCATTTTAATGTTAACAAAAAATATTGGACATATCAAGAGACATGGATGCCTTACAAAGAAATTATTGAAAATTTAATATTGGCTGTTGGTAGTTTTTGACGGGTTTTACATTTTATTTATGTTACTTTTTATTTCAATACTTAATACATAATTGGAACTTCAAATCATGCCAGAAATTTTCAATCCATGCCACTTAACAACCCTACAATACACTGAATTGTGATAAAAGACAACAAAAATAAGATGAAATATAAACTAGTGGAAAAAATCTGTTTAATCCTTGCAAAGCTTCAGCTAAGAAATTCAGAAAATGTAAGACTATCAATATTAGTAAGTTATTTCGAGAATATTTATTGAATGCAGAAAGAATGTGTGTGTGTGTGGGGGGGGCTTCCAATTAATGATAGGTCTTGATCTGAGTGCCATAGACCTGAGACATCCAAATCCAGATCTGTGTCCCACATATAAGCATAGCAAATATGAGTGCTGAACACAAACAGGTTTGGTTGTTTATAGCTGAAAAAAATCTTCCCAATAAATTCTTACACATTACTGAAATACACCCTGTTGGAGACTTTCAATAAGCTCATTAGTTTGATAAAAAAAATAAAAAAATTAATTAAAGTCTAGCCCCAGTGGTCCCAACACCCCAGGGAGTACCTCTTCTTTGGAATGGGGTTAGGCTTAAATCCCTAGTGTCTGAAGCATCCACTAAAGAAGGGTTTGGTATCAAGAGAGCTGAGTCAATTTTGGACTTTGGTTTCATATACACATGAGCCTCCTACTTTAAACTCAGCCTTATGCCATATATTTTGTTTGAGTGGGCATTTTGTTAAATATAGCAGGAAACTCCTAACAAAAATGACACTAGGATCAAATATAAAAGCTTGAAACAGCATTGCCACAAATCTAGGGCCAGTGGCATTCAGAGGTTTGGTCATACTGGGGTCAATTCCTTGATTGTATGCCTCTAAGACTAAAGTAATTGGTATTCCTCATTTTTCACAATATCTATTAGCTGAATGTGCATTGTGGATAACTTCATTATTTAAATTTTCAATTTGAATAAGCCCATTTCAATCACAAGAAGTTTCATGGAACTTGATTTTCACATCCGGCAAATGCTTTGAAATTTTCCCTACTGATGAAAAAAATTATAATAAAGACAAACATTAACTATTGTGTAGAATTTAGAAATGATCATGTATCAGATTTGTTTTCTCTAGAAAATTCTCCTTCCAGCTGGTATACAAAGCTTGTATTAGTGTTCTTACATGCTTTGTGGATTACATGTGTAGCAGAAAAACATAATTTTAAATTAAAGCCAAATTTATACAATTATTAGAACACATATATCTCTAACTACACTAAGTTACACACATGCCACACTCTATTCAAAACAAATTTTAAAACAAATATGCCAGAGTGTTGCTCATTATCGACGAAACTCTTGCTTGCCACAAATGTTTACAACTATGTCTATGTATTTCTCTTATATAGGCTATAAGAGAAGCTGGACAGCAGAGAGAGAGAGAGAGATTTCACACATATACGCTAACCATAGGGGCTATCCGAGAGCACAGCTGACTGACCATCCAAATACTAGGCTGTGAAAACGACCTCCTGTGAACACAGAAAGAAAACAGACTCCACTATCAACTTGACAAGCCCAAACTGATAGCCAACAAGCAGTCAGCCGGGTTAGATATACTCCTTTTTCATGCCTCATTTCACACCGTGTACAACATACATTCAAATGCTACAATATACAACTTACCAGAGACATTTTCATATCCTGTAAATGAAAATAAATCTTTGGTTATTTCTAAACTAGTGTCTAATTTGTTTCTTTACTCAAACCATCTACCACATCATGGCAGGACCTCCACAAATTGTCTTTTCATAGTCCAAATGGTAAATGATTTTAACACTTCCCAACAAGAAGTAAATAAAGCAAAAGTAAACAGGTTTTACAGAAATAAAAAAAAAAATAAAAAAATGTACAAGTTTTTATCTTACCTGCATGGATACAACCAAATTGAGTCTGGTTCTTGCAATTCACAAACACAGCTTTTGGGTCAACTTCAAGAATTTTTTGTTGAACACCTTCGCACAATCCAGAATCACTGAATTTTATGAACCTTATCTAGAGTTGAATCTAGCATTATACTAAAATATTTTACAAGTTAATTTCAGAAATTAAATTTTTTCTTGAGTTTCATCAAGAAGATGTATTATTTTATTATAACTTCTGTTGGACAAGTAGGTGACACTTTTTGGTTTCTGTTTTCCTCTCTACAAGTCTGCTGCTAAGATGATATCATATTGGCCAAAATTCTGATGATTTCTGATAAACTAGATATTCCCAGAAAAAGGACAAATTCTGTTTTGCCAGAAATTATATAACCTCAACAATCTGTTCAGTTATGGCTTTTCTTTTTTTTTTTTCTTTTGAACAGACATTTGCAATTGAAGTGGATCGCTGGAGTCCCTCATTGTAAACTATGAGAAGGGGTTTCAATATTTATACAACAAAGTTAACAGTCCATGTCTAATTTGATTGGATGCCTCTACCTCAATATGGATGCCCATGAGCATCACGCTCTCTACAGAAACTGGGGTAAACTAAACAGTATCCAGCAAGGTTTCCCAGATTGGCTTTTTTGATGCCAAATTTCTGAAATTTGGCTTTTTTTTTATGTTGGATGTGCATCAGAGAATTGATTTGGTGTCTTTGGGCTTTTTCTTGGTCATTTTTTTTTTTTTTTAAAAACGAAAAAAAAACATTACATCTGCTATGCTACAATCTTTTTTTATCCTGTGATATGCCTGAATTATGGGAGATTTGGGCCCTTTTTATTATCATAACCTTAATCCAGAAATTTATTGTAAAAAAAAAAAAAAAAAAAAAAAAGAGAAATAATAATTCTTTTGCAAACCTATGCCAATTTCAGCAGCCACTCAAAAGGAAGAAATTTCTCTTTCATAATTCTCATCATAACAATAAATAAATAAACTCATGAACGTTTTTTCCTGGAATTTCACATCCTGGACTCCCTTCTTCGATGTTTCTTTCTTCAATATTAAGTTCTTTTAAATGAAAAAAAAAAAGTCTTACGGCATACTAAAAAAAGACATACGGCGGTTATTAGATTTTTAAAGTAGTTAGTTAAAAATTAAACTTTTCAATTCAAGTAAAAAATTTAAATTTCATATTTACCTTAAAAACGTTTTTAAAAGTAGAATTATAAAAAGTAAACACTACTAAAAAAACAAGATTTACCAGCGAATTAGACTCGTTTGTTGACTATTTATTGATCTAAAAAAAATTAAATTTCCGAATTTACAGCTAAAAAAAAAAATCATTATGTTTATTGAAAGAATAACAAAGTGGTTTCATTATAAAATACCACTATTAATAAATAAATAAAATCTCATATCTTGCATCACCCCCCCCCAAAAAAAAACAATTGTAATGAGAATTTATTTTCCAATCCATTATGGTGTGAAATTGCCTGATTATTTCGAAAATAATTTTCCATTGTTGGTCAACCAAACATTCTCTATGAGCCGAAAATGATTCATTCAATTATCAATTTCAATAACTTTCCACTTTCCAGGATCGCCAATTTTAAATAAATACCTTTTTTTGTGTTTATTTTCCTTTATTTTTTCTCTTTTTGAATGAAGAAGATAAGTAAACACTACAGAAGATCACCAAAAAATCCGAACCAATCAGCTATATATCGTCAATTAGTCGTTGTATTTTTCATTTACCATTGGATTGGACATGTTAAAAAAAAATAATCCGGTTCTTACAGGAATCTTTTTTTTTTTCAGAAGTGTGTACATACCAACATGTAGCCATCAGCAGAATATTTACTTTTAACCAGTTTCATGTTTTGTTTTGTTTTTTTCACTAAAACTTGACATTCCATACGAGACGTATGACAAGAAGACAGTTTGATGAATTCTTCAATTTTCATTTGGCCCTTCAAGATATAGCTTAAATTTTGTTTGAAAATAAAAATGTACAAAAAGAAATTACGTATTTTCTGTTTAGTTTAGAAGACACACTGGGAAAATAAATCACCAACACTGAAAGAAAAGATATTTCGAATGTTAAATAATTTTTTACATTTAACATTGGAAATATCTTTTCTTTTTCAATGTTGGCGACTTATTTTTCCAGTGTGTCTTGGTAATGCTGTAAAAACTTAACTAAAAAGCTTTCCCAGTTAGATTTAAGTGCAAAAGCTTTTAACATTTCCAAACTTGAAAATCCACATTTTCGTTTTTTTTTTTTTTATTTAAGTCCAGAAAAGGAAATTGTACGTGGTTTAAAAACTCTATATTAGTCTAAAATGACAATAATTGTCTTGTTCATTTCTTTTTAGTTTACTTTTTAATTCAATTTTTTTTTTACTCTCGCTCGGCTGAAAAAAGCTACGCCTTAAGTTCTTATAATTTTCTTATTACTTATTATTTTGTCAAGTTACGTTTAAAATTTAAAAAAATATTCAATTTTTAAAATTATTGCAGAGATTTTTTATTTTTTCAATGACAAACAGAATCGGGGTTTTTACAAACAAGTGAAACATTTTTTTGTCTCAGATTGTTAATTTGTTAATGCTACTCCAAAATTATGCCTGGGTTGGAAAAAATGTTGTGAATTCGAAATAGTGCTTTTTACTTAATAACTGCAGTTGTTTTTTTTAATTCAAATCTCCGTTGTCAAGTTTGTTAGTGATACTGATCTGTGATCTCTAATCTAAATGTCCATTTTTTTTTTTAAAGATTTTTAGGTTCACAAGTTCTATGAAAACAAAACAAAGAAAAAGGTGAAACCTTGATTTTGCAAGTACATTACAATGACTGAGTTAGTTCGGTATTTTTGAGAAACATTTTAAGGTAGGAGAACATTTTTCAACAATTTGCTGACAGTCGCAAGCTTTGTACGTGTAACGGCGTTTGTAAAGAACGCACCTCCTCTCCGAAAAACATTTTTTTTTTCAATTTAAGTACATTAGTCACGAATAACAAAAGTTTATTTTAAAAATTACAGGGATTACACTGCAAATTACCCTTAATACACATGGGGTCTCTGCCGTGTATCTGTGTAAATTAAACTCATTGTTTTATGTAAAATAAAATGAAAAGTATACACCCCCATTGTGCTGTCAGAGTTGCTAGATTAAAAATAAAATTTTTATTTAAGTCCAAATAAAACGTATAAAAAGCCAGAAGAAAACCAAATTATATTTTTTTATATAAAGCAAACAAAAAACATAAAAAACAAACACAAATAATAAACATGAGATTTTATTTATTTATGAATTAGATTAGAGAATTAGGCATTTTCTGAAACCACCGCACTTTTGTTTTTAGCTGCAAAATTTAACAAATTGAGTCAAACAAGTCCGATTCGCTGGATAGTCTCGTTTTTCTTTTAGTGTTTTCTTTTTAGAATTTTTAAAATACTTTTTTATGATTAAAAACGTTTTTAGATAAATTTCAGATTTAAATTTTTTAATTGAAAACATTAGTTATTAAAGAATTCTGGGAGCACTTCCCCTACTGTATTTAAGAACCTGATGATTAAAAAAAAAGGGTTGAAATCTCCCATAATTCAGGTGCATTACTGAGGTTAGAAAATAAAAGATTCTCTAGCATAGCAGCTGTAATATATTTTTTAACATGTTAAAAAAAAAAGCAAAAGACGCCAAACCAACATGAAAAAAGTCACTCTGGCAACCCTGCATGCTGCCTTGGCGTCGTGTAATGGTTAGGAGGAAGCTTGTCTCGCTAGAACAATTACGACTGACTTGTGAGTTCATTCCTCACTGGGTGCACCATACTTTCGGCCTTGTGCCACATCGAAGAAGCTCCGCTGAGAAAAATCACCGTATACTACGTACATGTTATCTTCCTACTGCCTGTTTCAAAACAGCCGTGAAATACTCCCTATATTCATACTTACCTTTTTGTGGGAACATTGTTATTATTATAATAATAATGATGAAAATTATAAATAAAATTTAAACTTCGTTTAAAATGAAAAAAATAATAAAATTACTCCCAGCATGCAATAGGGACCGTTCCGGCCAGAAGTGCAGACATCCTACCAAAAGGATGTCAGAGGCAATCTCTTTGCCCAAGAGCTATAGGGATGACAACATGTGTGTAACTTCCCTCCGTGATAGAACTTGTGATGATACAGAGTGACTTACTCCCTTTTATAACATGAGCCTTATCACAGTTGTACACACACAAATGCATAAATAAAATTGTATGAAATTACCATACAATTTACCATGTTTTTCTTATTGTTATTGTATGCATTTGTACTGTTTTTCCTCATGAACACAAGCCTAATTTTTATGACCACATTATGTGAGTGAATATACCTCCACAGTCCACACCTTCAACAATTTCAAATAATTTCAAGTTAAAGAAAAAAGTTAATATTTTTATATTATACTATTACTTTTTTTTAAACATATTCTTACTAAACTGTTTTCCTAGTGTTGCATTAGAAACGCCATTTTTTATCGACATTTTCTTACAAACATTTTTTATGCAAATTAGGTACCGTCACGGTCTTCCTAAAATGCATTAAAATAATTTTTAAGTGCATTCTTTGAACTTAAATTTCGGATTTATTTGCAAGATAATAGCATAAAATTAAAAAGCCAATCTGAAAAGAAAAATTAATTTCCATAAAATTTTATTGGCGTGTTGTTTTCATCAATCAGTGAACCACCATTATAGATGAAAAATGTGAACAACAAATTTAAAAATCTTAAAAATCCAATATTGATCTTCTTAGAGATATGTTTTGAAGTCATTTATTAAATTTAAGGATTAATTAACTGGATTTTATAAAAGTAATGTTTACTTTTTACTTAAAACTTAATGGAAATAACGTTTATTTACATACTGTGTATGGTCAAAAATAAAAATGTATTATTACATCCCTGACTTAAAAAGCCTGTGAAAAATATAAATTAAAGAAATACAGAACAAGACGAATATCAAAATCACATTGAAAACTTACAAGTAATATTTTTAAAATTAAATCTTAAGTGTAGGTTTTCTTTTTGCATCCAATTTAAAAGAAAATAACATTTTTTTTTATTAAATTATGCAAGCACCAACTGTTAGAAAAATGTATTTTTGAATTTTATTGAGCTATTTTTAGTAAGAATCTGGATTAATCTATAATTCTCAAAATGCGTGTGTGTATGAGATCGGATGTTTATGCATTTCCACATTTTTCATCCGATTTCGATCAAATTTTTTTGTTTGATAGATAATTCTTCAGTGCCGGTTTTGAGTCCAAATTATTGGCGGTAATGGCTCTCCACTACTTCCTGTTCATTATAACTTCAGCCACGTTTTGATTTACTATCTGTTCTTGAATATATATCTTTCATAAAATTTTAATAAAAATAAATAGTTTAAATTATTACAATAATATTATCTATATCTATAATTCTCAAAATGTGTGTGTATGTATGTATGTGTGTGTTTGAATGCGATCAGATGTTGTTTATGCATTTCCACAATTTTCATCCAAATACTTCTGCACGCAAGGCTGAAAATTATGATCAAAGTCCTCAACGGCTGAGAGGAGAAACACCTCTTCAATTGCTGCTGTGCGTGAGGCTGAAACAAGATTGAGAACACAACAAACGGCCCCCACTTCAAATTATCCCCCCACGTCATATGGGGGATGTGCCTCAGTTGCACTCAATTGTTGTTACCAATATTGATTTTCGGGTGGGCTGACTTTAAACTTAAACTGCTCCAATTGAACAGCAAAAATTCCCAGTAATGAAAGACCCAGTTGAAGACGAGTTATACTGCTAGTTTTCCATATGTTCACATTGGATATTGCATAATTTTTTAATGAAATCTTCAAGGATTTTTATGTATATAAATGTAAAAAAAAAAATTTGATGATTCCCCTGTCCCCACAAATTAAAAAGTACAGACGAGATATTTAAAAGAAGATTGAAACAGATCCCACCAAAAATATTTCCACAAAATATTCTAATAAAATAACCTGTTCAGTATACAATTCATTCATAAATGAAGAAGTACTGAAAATTTCATTTGAATCAGATAATACCTTGGTTTTAGCAAATATTTTTAAATATGGGTGTTATGATGTTGATTTGGGGTTTGTAGAGACAAACGCCAAATAACATAACAATAAAAAGGGTTTTAATAGGTTGGTAAAAAGGTACAGAAATCGCCTGAGTAGTCAATAACTAGCTCAGCTAAGATCTTCTCTGTCTTTCTGTCGGTATTTATCTATCCACCCACGAGGATAAAATGTGGCACAAGGCCGGTTTAAAGGGAATATCTCCGAGCCCGTAGGCTCGGCCAAATATATGGCCTTTCTGAACCCGCCTAGACGGGTTCAAGGCCTGTCTACCACCCTGGATGAAACCTTGCCCTTCAGCAAAGCTTCGTCCGGGTCCCTCTCTGCTAATGCAGAGAGTTCAACAGTCGCCGAGAGAAAGAACTTCTCTGTCTTTCTGTCTCCTTCATGTCAACTGACATGCCACTATTTAAAGTCTGTTTACAGATGCAGATAAGTTCATCTTCAAGAGGGGGGGTCGGTTTCTGACACAACAATGGGGTAGCAATTTTTTACTTTTATTTTGGAAAAAAAAAAGCATCCATTTTGGCGGTACTTAAAATATTAAGTTAACTAATATACATTCACAATATGTACATATATATAGTTATGTGTATATAGTTTAAAACATTTTGCATTCGTTTCTATAATCACAAAATACACATATAGCAAACTTTCAAAATTTTGATTTATGGTTCACTGTATTATTTATCCGAGCTGTTTTGACTTTGAAGACACACACCACAAATCAGTGTGATTTATCATCTTTAGCAGGACTGCTTTGTTTCTAAGCATCCCCATCTGCTCAGGCCTATTTGTGTTTCTTCAGTGCCTGCACCCACTGAGTGGGCCTTAGTTACATTTCAAGTGTGTGCCCCATGAGGACCTTCTGAATTCAGAGTTGTCCTTCTTCTATACTGGGTACCAATAATGGCTAGATAGTCCAGTCAGCCCTGCTATTGAACTCATAGTTGGAGATGCATTATTTCATACTGAAAAATAAAGAGTAGTCACATACTGATGTCGTTCAGTTTGGGAATTTTCTTACCCATTACTCAGATTTATGGCTCACCTTTAGACTCATGCCAACGACATGTAATTCCAACATTTTCTATGACTCAGACATTTAAAAGAGTTGTGTATGGTCTTCAAGACATAGTTTTTGGCATTCCCTGTCTTATGTCAAGGCAAAGAAGGGTGTCTATTTTTCTTTTCCTCCTTTATTCTTATATCGAAGTTTACAATAAAAACAAAAGGCAGATAGGTTCAGTGATAGACTTGCGTAAACAAAAACTTTCATTCGTTATTTTTCACACTCCAATTTCATGTCGTGAAGAATTTCTTAGCATATCTTTTTATGCCTGCTTATTTTGTTTTTTGGACTTGTAATCAATGTCTTATTTTACCAATTAAAATCATAAAAAACCTAAGCGCAAAACTGAACAAAAATTAGTTCCGTGGGATCTTCCACAACAAACCAGCTTTACTTCTTTTTAGGAAATGCACTCTTCCTATCTGGTAAGTAACATCCTACTTTCATACAAATATAACAAGTATTCATTGGTCAATCACCTTCAATCTAGCTTGCTGATTGGTCAGTTCCGACCAATCAAACCACCTGCACGCGACCAATCTGTTTTCCCGCTCATATGCTGGGAGCCTCACGACCATTATATAAACCCAACATGTGTAAACTCCCTTGATTTTTCTTTTCATTCATCTCTCTCGCAAGTCTCATTCCTTGCTACCAAGTGCCAAGATGTAATCTTCAAGAACTCCCATCTTAGCCATTGTGGTCAGACATTAAAGACTATTACCAACATTCACGCAAGTACGAACTCTGAAATCTCTACTGAACTTTTACCAACTTTAGAACTCACAATTCTAAATTTTATTCTTCTAAATTACAGTTTAATATTACTTCCTTTTAATATGAGCTCAGGTACAACAATTACCTAATCAAAGGGACACCACTGTGTCCTACCTTTTCAGTTCTCAATCATGTACATCAAACATTAATAAAATTAATTGCTATGTTTTGAAATCATTCTGTTCAGTTTTGTATTTTATTCTATGTGCTATTTACGTCAAATATAAATTGCATTGCATCCACGCATTGTCCTTAATCCCACCTTTCCTAACCAAAGTTAAATATTGGTAACTCAATCACTACAATAATGTCAACCCCGACGTCCGTTGTTTGACGTTCACAACAACAATGGTAATACCACCACTATAGTTCTATTTAAATTAGAATTTGTAAATTATAAACATCACTGTAAAGTACATTTAAGAAGTTGTGGTCTAAAGAGGAAGGTAAAGATCAAGTATTTTTTTTTATTAACACAAAACTGACTTCATTTTCTAAAATAATTTTAATTAAAATACATTGACCATAATATAAAAAATTGAAAATGAAATTAAAACTCATTTTATTCCCATGAATTGTTTATAAATATCATGGTGATACTCAGCCATTCTTATTTACATATCAGCCATTCTTATTTACATATCAGCCATACATATTTACATATCAGCCATTCTTATTTACATATCAGCCATACATATTTACATATCAGCCATTCTTATTTACATATCAGCCATTGTTATTTACATATCAGCCATTCTTATTTACATATCAGCCATTTTTATTTACATATCAGCCATACATATTTACATAACAGCCATTCTTATTTACATATCAGCCATATATATTTACATATCTGCCATTCTTATTTACATATCAGCCATTCTTATTTACATATCAGCCATTCTTATTTACATATCAGCCATACATATTTACATATCAGCCATTCTTATTTACATATCAGCCATACATATTTACATATCAGCCATTCTTATTTACATATCAGCCATACATATTTACATATCAGCTATTCTTATTTGCATATCAGCCATACATATTTACATATCAGCCATTCTTATTTGCATATCAGACATACATATTTACATATCAGCCATTCTTATTTACATATCAGCCATACATATTTACATATCAGCCATTCTTATTTACATATCAGCCATTCTTATTTACATATCAGCCATACATATTTACATATCAGCCATTCTTATTTATATATCAGCTATACATATTTACATATCAGCCATTCTTATTTACATATCAGCCATTCTTATTTACATATCAGCCATACATATTTACATATCAGCCATTCTTATTTACATATCAGCCATTCTTATTTATATATCAGCCATTCTTATTTACATATCAGCCATACATATTTACATATCAGCCATACATATTTACATATCAGCCATTCTTATTTACATATCAGCCATACATATTTACATATCAGCCATTCTTATTTACATATCAGCCATACATATTTACATATCAGCCATACATATTTACATATCAACCATTCTTATTTACATATCAGCCATTCTTATTTACATATCAGCCATACATATTTACATATCAGCCATTCTTATTTATATATCAGCGATTCTTATTTACATATCAGCCATACATATTTACATATCAGCCATTCATTTTTACATATCAGCCATTCTTATTTACATATCAGCCATACATATTTACATATCAGCCATTCTTATTTACATATCAGCCATACATATTTACATATCAGCCATTCTTATTTACATATCAGCCATAAATATTTACATATCAGCCATTCTTATTTATATATCAGCCATACATATTTACATATCAGCCATTGTTATTTACATATCAGCCATTCTTATTTACATATCAGCCATTCTTATTTACATATCAGCCATACATATTTACATATCAGCCATTCTTATTTACATATCAGCCATACATATTTACATATCAGCTATTCTTATTTGCATATCAGCCATACATATTTACATATCAGCCATTCTTATTTGCATATCAGCCATACATATTTACATATCAGCCATTCTTATTTACATATCAGCCATACATATTTACATATCAGCCATTCTTATTTACATATCAGCCATTCTTATTTACATATCAGCCATACATATTTACATATCAGCCATTCTTATTTACATATCAGCCATTCTTATTTATATATCAGCCATTCTTATTTACATATCAGCCATACATATTTACATATCAGCAATACATATTTACATATCAGCCATTCTTATTTACATATCAGCCATACATATTTACATATCAGCCATTCTTATTTACATATCAGCCATACATATTTACATATCAGCCATTCTTATTTACATATCAGCCATAAATATTTACATATCAGCCATTCTTATTTATATATCAGCCATACATATTTACATATCAGCCATTGTTATTTACATATCAGCCATTCTTATTTACATATCAGCCATTCTTATTTACATATCAGCCATACATATTTACATATCAGCCATTCTTATTTACATATCAGCCATATATATTTACATATCTGCCATTCTTATTTACATATCAGCCATTCTTATTTACATATCAGCCATTCTTATTTACATATCAGCCATACATATTTACATATCAGCCATTCTTATTTACATATCAGCCATACATATTTACATATCAGCTATTCTTATTTGCATATCAGCCATACATATTTACATATCAGCCATTCTTATTTGCATATCAGCCATACATATTTACATATCAGCCATTTTTATTTACATATCAGCCATACATATTTACATATCAGCCATTCTTATTTACATATCAGCCATACATATTTACATATCAGCCATTCTTATTTATATATCAGCTATACATATTTACATATCAGCCATTCTTTTTTACATATCAGCCATTCTTATTTACATATCAGCCATACATATTTACATATCAGCCATTCTTATTTACATATCAGCCATTCTTATTTATATATCAGCCATTCTTATTTACATATCAGCCATACATATTTACATATCAGCCATACATATTTACATATCAGCCATTCTTATTTACATATCAGCCATACATATTTACATATCAGCCATTCTTATTTACATATCAGCCATACATATTTACATATCAGCCATACATATTTACATATCAACCATTCTTATTTACATATCAGCCATTCTTATTTACATATCAGCCATACATATTTACATATCAGCCATTCTTATTTATATATCAGCCATTCTTATTTACATATCAGCCATACATATTTACATATCAGCCATTCATTTTTACATATCAGCCATTCTTATTTACATATCAGCCATACATATTTACATATCAGCCATTCTTATTTACATATCAGCCATACATATTTACATATCAGCCATTCTTATTTACATATCAGCCATAAATATTTACATATCAGCCATTCTTATTTATATATCAGCCATACATATTTACATATCAGCCATTCTTATTTACATATCAGCCATACATATTTACATATCAGCCATTCTTATTTACATATCAGCCATTCTTATTTACATATCAGCCATACATATTTACATATCAGCCATTCTTATTTATATATCAGCTATACATATTTACATATCAGCCATTCTTATTTACATATCAGCCATTCTTATTTACATATCAGCCATACATATTTACATATCAGCCATTCTTATTTACATATCAGCCATTCTTATTTATATATCAGCCATTCTTATTTACATATCAGCCATACATATTTACATATCAGCCATACATATTTACATATCAGCCATTCTTATTTACATATCAGCCATTCTTATTTACATATCAGCCATACATATTTACATATCAGCCATTCTTATTTATATATCAGCCATTCTTATTTACATATCAGCCATACATATTTACATATCAGCCATTCATTTTTACATATCAGCCATTCTTATTTACATATCAGCCATACATATTTACATATCAGCCATTCTTATTTACATATCAGCCATACATATTTACATATCAGCCATTCTTATTTACATATCAGCCATTCTTATTTACATATCAGCCATACATATTTACATATCAGCCATTCTTATTTATATATCAGACATACATATTTACATATCAGCCATTCTTATTTACATATCAGCCATACATATTTACATATCAGCCATTCTTATTTACATATCAGCCATTCTTATTTACATATCAGCCATACATATTTACATATCAGCCATTCTTATTTATATATCAGCTATACATATTTACATATCAGCCATTCTTATTTACATATCAGCCATTCTTATTTACATATCAGCCATACATATTTACATATCAGCCATTCTTATTTACATATCAGCCATTCTTATTTATATATCAGCCATTCTTATTTACATATCAGCCATACATATTTACATATCAGCCATACATATTTACATATCAGCCATTCTTATTTACATATCAGCCATACATATTTACATATCAGCCATTCTTATTTACATATCAGCCATACATATTTACATATCAGCCATACATATTTACATATCAACCATTCTTATTTACATATCAGCCATTCTTATTTACATATCAGCCATACATATTTACATATCAGCCATTCTTATTTATATATCAGCCATTCTTATTTACATATCAGCCATACATATTTACATATCAGCCATTCATTTTTACATATCAGCCATTCTTATTTACATATCAGCCATACATATTTACATATCAGCCATTCTTATTTACATATCAGCCATACATATTTACATATCAGCCATTCTTATTTACATATCAGCCATAAATATTTACATATCAGCCATTCTTATTTATATATCAGCCATACATATTTACATATCAGCCATTGTTATTTACATATCAGCCATTCTTATTTACATATCAGCCATTCTTATTTACATATCAGCCATACATATTTACATATCAGCCATTCTTATTTACATATCAGCCATACATATTTACATATCAGCTATTCTTATTTGCATATCAGCCATACATATTTACATATCAGCCATTCTTATTTGCATATCAGCCATACATATTTACATATCAGCCATTCTTATTTACATATCAGCCATACATATTTACATATCAGCCATTCTTATTTACATATCAGCCATTCTTATTTACATATCAGCCATACATATTTACATATCAGCCATTCTTATTTATATATCAGCTATACATATTTACATATCAGCCATTCTTATTTACATATCAGCCATTCTTATTTACATATCAGCCATACATATTTACATATCAGCCATTCTTATTTACATATCAGCCATTCTTATTTATATATCAGCCATTCTTATTTACATATCAGCCATACATATTTACATATCAGCAATACATATTTACATATCAGCCATTCTTATTTACATATCAGCCATACATATTTACATATCAGCCATTCTTATTTACATATCAGCCATACATATTTACATATCAGCCATTCTTATTTACATATCAGCCATAAATATTTACATATCAGCCATTCTTATTTATATATCAGCCATACATATTTACATATCAGCCATTGTTATTTACATATCAGCCATTCTTATTTACATATCAGCCATTCTTATTTACATATCAGCCATTCTTATTTACATATCAGCCATACATATTTACATATCAGCCATTCTTATTTACATATCAGCCATATATATTTACATATCTGCCATTCTTATTTACATATCAGCCATTCTTATTTACATATCAGCCATTCTTATTTACATATCAGCCATACATATTTACATATCAGCCATTCTTATTTACATATCAGCCATACATATTTACATATCAGCCATTCTTATTTACATATCAGCCATACATATTTACATATCAGCTATTCTTATTTGCATATCAGCCATACATATTTACATATCAGCCATTCTTATTTGCATATCAGCCATACATATTTACATATCAGCCATTCTTATTTACATATCAGCCATACATATTTACATATCAGCCATTCTTATTTACATATCAGCCATTCTTATTTACATATCAGCCATACATATTTACATATCAGCCATTCTTATTTATATATCAGCTATACATATTTACATATCAGCCATTCTTTTTTACATATCAGCCTTTCTTATTTACATATCAGCCATACATATTTACATATCAGCCATTCTTATTTACATATCAGCCATTCTTATTTATATATCAGCCATTCTTATTTACATATCAGCCATACATATTTACATATCAGCCATACATATTTACATATCAGCCATTCTTATTTACATATCAGCCATACATATTTACATATCAGCCATTCTTATTTACATATCAGCCATACATATTTACATATCAGCCATACATATTTACATATCAACCATTCTTATTTACATATCAGCCATTCTTATTTACATATCAGCCATACATATTTACATATCAGCCATTCTTATTTATATATCAGCCATTCTTATTTACATATCAGCCATACATATTTACATATCAGCCATTCATTTTTACATATCAGCCATTCTTATTTACATATCAGCCATACATATTTACATATCAGCCATTCTTATTTACATATCAGCCATACATATTTACATATCAGCCATTCTTATTTACATATCAGCCATAAATATTTACATATCAGCCATTCTTATTTATATATCAGCCATACATATTTACATATCAGCCATTCTTATTTACATATCAGCCATTCTTATTTACATATCAGCCATTCTTATTTACATATCAGCCATTCTTATTTACATATCAGCCATACATATTTACATATCAGCCATTCTTATTTACATATCAGCCATATATATTTACATATCTGCCATTCTTATTTACATATCAGCCATTCTTATTTACATATCAGCCATTCTTATTTACATATCAGCCATACATATTTACATATCAGCCATTCTTATTTATATATCAGCCATTCTTATTTACATATCAGCCATTCTTATTTACATATCAGCCATACATATTTACATATCAGCTATTCTTATTTGCATATCAGCCATACATATTTACATATCAGCCATTCTTATTTGCATATCAGCCATACATATTTACATATCAGCCATTCTTATTTACATATCAGCCATACATATTTACATATCAGCCATTCTTATTTACATATCAGCCATTCTTATTTACATATCAGCCATACATATTTACATATCAGCCATTCTTATTTATATATCAGCTATACATATTTACATATCAGCCATTCTTATTTACATATCAGCCATTCTTATTTACATATCAGCCATACATATTTACATATCAGCCATTCTTATTTACATATCAGCCATTCTTATTTATATATCAGCCATTCTTATTTACATATCAGCCATACATATTTACATATCAGCCATACATATTTACATATCAGCCATTCTTATTTACATATCAGCCATACATATTTACATATCAGCCATTCTTATTTACATATCAGCCATACATATTTACATATCAGCCATACATATTTACATATCAACCATTCTTATTTACATATCAGCCATTCTTATTTACATATCAGCCATACATATTTACATATCAGCCATTCTTATTTATATATCAGCCATTCTTATTTACATATCAGCCATACATATTTACATATCAGCCATTCATTTTTACATATCAGCCATTCTTATTTACATATCAGCCATACATATTTACATATCAGCCATTCTTATTTACATATCAGCCATACATATTTACATATCAGCCATTCTTATTTACATATCAGCCATAAATATTTACATATCAGCCATTCTTATTTATATATCAGCCATACATATTTACATATCAGCCATTGTTATTTACATATCAGCCATTCTTATTTACATATCAGCCATTCTTATTTACATATCAGCCATTCTTATTTACATATCAGCCATACATATTTACATATCAGCCATTCTTATTTACATATCAGCCATATATATTTACATATCTGCCAGTCTTATTTACATATCAGCCATTCTTATTTACATATCAGCCATTCTTATTTACATATCAGCCATACATATTTACATATCAGCCATTGTTATTTACATATCAGCCATACATATTTACATATCAGCCATTCTTATTTACATATCAGCCATTCTTATTTACATATCAGCCATACATATTTACATATCAGCCATTCTTATTTACATATTAGCCATATATATTTACATATCTGCCATTCTTATTTGCATATCAGCCATACATATTTACATATCAGCCATTCTTATTTACATATCAGCCGTACATATTTACATATCAGCCATTCTTATTTACATATCAGCCATACATATTTACATATCAGCCATACATATTTACATATCAACCATTCTTATTTACATATCAGCCATTCTTATTTACATATCAGCCATACATATTTACATATCAGCCATTCTTATTTATATATCAGCCATTCTTATTTACATATCAGCCATACATATTTACATATCAGCCATTCATTTTTACATATCAGCCATTCTTATTTACATATCAGCCATACATATTTACATATCAGCCATTCTTATTTACATATCAGCCATACATATTTACATATCAGCCATTCTTATTTACATATCAGCCATAAATATTTACATATCAGCCATTCTTATTTATATATCAGCCATACATATTTACATATCAGCCATTGTTATTTACATATCAGCCATTCTTATTTACATATCAGCCATTCTTATTTACATATCAGCCATACATATTTACACATCAGCCATTCTTATTTACATATCAGCCATATATATTTACATATCTGCCATTCTTATTTACATATCAGCCATTCTTATTTACATATCAGCCATTCTTATTTACATATCAGCCATACATATTTACATATCAGCCATTCTTATTTATATATCAGCCATTCTTATTTACATATCAGCCATTCTTATTTACATATCAGCCATTCTTATTTACATTCATGTTTCGCCTTAATTTTAACAACTTCAATTTTAGAAAAATTCTTTATTCTAAATTTTTTCTAAATTATTTATATTTGAGTATTTACTAGTTTCAGGTTAAGGTAAAAATGTTTTGTCATTCTGCGACATCAGTGCATTCAAGTTTTAGGACCACAACTTTTTAAAATTGTATTACAATAAAAAAAATAGGATAAATATAAAAAAATTGCTTATAACAATTAACAATAATTGTAGTTATTTCAATTTAAATTTTAAGTTTGTATCTTTATTTTTAAAGTGATCTTGAAGCATAGAATCCTGCCCCAATCCCCAAAAAATAAGAGAATTAAGTTCTTATTCCCCCCCCCCCAAAAAAAAGAAAGCATATTAAGATGATTTTACTATTGCAAAATTTTAGGGGAAGAAAAGAATTTCTGTTTTGTGATTATTATCAATGTAAAATGCACAGTCAAACACTTGGAAATGGAAAATAGAAAAAGACAAATCAAGTGAAGTGCAATAAAAGAGACCAGCTCAGAAAGAATGGATTTACTAATTGCATTTATCTCCTGTTGTAATTGTAATCTCAACAGTGTAATATTTATCACTGTGAGTTTTTATCATAGCTTTTGAGGAGGAAAAAATAAATAAATAATAAAAATTTCCAGTGTTTTAGTGATACAAGTCAATAACAATTGATGCTTGTTGTTTGAAGATTCAACATCGTCACCAAGTAGCATTTCTTCATCACATTCAGTGGGATAAGCTGAAGAGAATGCTCTGATGTCTATGGTAATGGCTAAGATCACTTTCTAGATGACCCAACATGTAACTTTGAGACAAATGTGTGTCTCTCACAATAAAAATGATCCTGTGTTGCACTTATGCCTATAGAATGACAAATAAAAAGCTATGTTAGAGGAACAGACATGATGCAATAAAACAAAAAAAATTATGGAAAAATGTGATGCAGTGTTAATTCTTTAAGTCAACTTCATGGAACCATGACAACAGGGTTGGACTGTTAATATTTATTAGTTTTATAAATAATTAGAGAGAGATTGTATTACAGTAATTGCCTTAAGAGAGCCTGTCTCTCTTGAAAATTAGCATTTGAAACTCTGGCTTCTATTTGGGCTTGAACATATAGTATTAAAACAAATGGAAAATTACAATAGGCCAAATTTCATTATAACATTACCAACAGCAAACCTCATTCTTTGACTGATTGTAAATAAATTAATTGAAACATGGTAAATATATTAAATTAACAATTAAAATTATGGTCCAGCAGATACCATAATACTCTTTTATTTTTCAACAGTTACTATGTTAAATTCTATTATGCAAGTCAATGTTTGTGTAATAAAATTGATATTAACCAACAGATATTGGTAAAATTTCCAGGATATTTCTATGAGCAGTATATTGTGTGAGTTTTTTCAGTTTGAAATATTGATCCTTAGTAAATGATAGAAAAGGGTGTTCCAATTACTTGGACTGATTTTAAACATGAATTAAGTGATTTTTTTTCTTTTTCTTTCATATTTAACAACTTAAGTCTTTGGCAATTTTAACCATGGAAAGATTAACAATCAAACAACATGTTAAAGTTATTGAAGCCTATTATGAAAATGGACATTCGAACAGAAATGCATTTGTGCACTTCGTGATTTTTTGGTCAACACAATCGACCAACCGAGAGTGCAGTTGGAAATGATGTAAAGTTGTTGTAAAGAGGTTCAATTCCTGCACATGATGATGAATAGAGGTATCTGGATTTTCAGTCACATTCTCGTGCACTGCAGCAATGTTTTCAGCTGAACAGCGTAAACAAGCATGCATTGGTGTTTTCACATCTGCTACCAACCCAGTTTGTTTGAATTTATGAACAATTTTTTCCAATTGCACTCTTGAAACTTTAGCATGTTGTTTGATTGTTAATCTTTCTATGGTTGAAATTGGCAAAGACTTAAGTTGTTAAATCTGAAAGAAAAAGAAAAAAATCATTAGACGCTTAAACTTAATTCACATTTAAAATCAGTCCAAGTTATTAGAACATCCTTTACTTAGTATTGATAATGACTTGTCTTGATAGTGTCAGGTTTTATTATGCAAACTAAGCACAACCTTAATTTCTATTTATAAATAAATCCAAAAGATGTAGGCCACAGAAAGATACTTGATTAACACAATATCTTACATACCAGAATCAATTATTATTTTACATGTTAATATAGACTCTTTGTCGTTTTATAGCATTCATAAATTTTTTATTAAATGATTTTGTTAACTTTCCTGTTTTGAATATTATAGCAGTGTCAGGATACAAAAGGCAATTATCTCCCTTTGGTTGAGATGAAATTGTGTGTGCAATATGACAGCTGCTTCATGTCATCACTTTATAGAGTGACAAAAGTGGTCAATTCATCAGTCAGCTTCCAGGAATCAAATCGAGCAGTTGTCTTTTTAGTACAGGCAAGGAAAGGCCATGCCTGGAACTTTGCCCTGGCCAGTCAGCTGCCACGTGGGACAACTTGCGAGTCCATGGTGCCATTTTCCTTCGGAAATATATCTTCACCATATATAGAAACTATCTCCAGCTTGCAATCCACAGGTTGGAAAAAAAACCTATGACTCACCTTTTACTGTTTGAGGAATATCTGCTCGTTAGTGACATAGAAGATAAATCCAGCCTACTTGATTTTGGAATCCTAAATATGGTTTCTCCAGAAACACAGAATACTGGGAATAAACCTTTCTTCCACAGCTTACACTTTATCTAGTTACTTACCTAATGTGATATAAAGCTCCATTAGCAGCTTTTATTGCTTCCCAGAGGTCTTCTTTGATTGAATATTGTTTTAAAATTCACATATATATCTTTTAATGATAGACTATGAGTTTTCTACAGGATTAATATCTGAAGAAAACTAGGAATTAGTATGGCATCTTTTCAAGTACATTTTAGCAAGGTGAGCAATAGTCAATGTTGCAGAATGTGAAGGAGCATTGACTTACATGAATAGAACTCATGAGCTTAATCATTCCTGTTTATGACCATTCCAAAAGTCTTGTTCAAGAATGTCTAACAATTCTCAGCATTTATCTTGATACTCTTGATCCAAAGGTGGAAGTTGGTTGGAGTAAAGAAACAAATTAGACACTGATTTATTTTCATTTACAAGATATGAAAATGTCTCTGGTAAGTCATATAGTGTAGCATTCAAATATACACTGCATGAGGTGTGAAATGAGAACATGAAAAAGGATTATGCTTAACTCAGCTGACTGCTTGTTGGCTATCAGTTTGGGATTGTCACATTGATAGTAGAGTTTGTTCTCCTTCTGTGTTTACAGGAAGTCATTACCACAGCCTGATGGCCAGACTGGTAGTCAGATGTGTTCTGGGTAGTCTCTATGGTAAGTGTGAGTGTGTGAAGTCTCTCTCTCTCTCTGCTCTCTCTTCTCCCTCTGCCACTGTCTAGCTTTTCTTATAGCCTATATAAGGGAAATGCACGGACATTTTTTTTTTTTTTTTTTAGCATTTCACCCCAAGCAAGGCGGGAGCCACTAGGATGCAAGGGGTTACAGAAAATTTAGAGCAAGATCAGATAGGAGTGATAGAAGAAAGGATGAGGGTAGCGGATAGATCAAGGCAACTGGAGATGTCGATTGACATTACACTTGAATAGCTGGAGATTATAGCTCACAGGGAAACAGGAATAGGGAAGGGAGTTCCACAGGCGAGAGGTGCGAGATGAAGCTATTGGAGTAGAAGAGATGGCTACATTTAGGAGTTTCGACAGTGAAGGGGTGAGAACGGATGCCAGCCTCGTATGGAGCTTGAACTCATGACATCTGGGAACCAGCGAATGCAGCTCCTCGGAGCAATTTCCATGGAAGTATTTGTAGAACAGACAGAGCAAGGCATCTGTGAGAAAGTGACTGTAGACGAGACGACAGAGCAGGGCCAACTACATTGCATAGTTGTAGACATCTGTGGCAAGCAAGAGTTACATCAATAATGGCCAGCACTTTGGTATATTTGTGTTTGTTTTAAAATTTGTTTTGAGTAGAGTGCAGTGTGTGTGTGACTTAGCTAGATGAAAATTGGTGTGTAATTAGATATATACGTTTTCTAATAATTGTATAAATTTGGTGTTAATTTGTTTTATCTATGTGCAAATTGTGTTTTTCTGTTACAACAGCATCAAATTTGAAAGGACCCTTAATTTCATTTTAATATTAGAGAGATTAGGAGCCATTCCATTATTTTTGTTTTCTCAACTATATTTTAGCAAGGTGAGCAATAGTCAGTGTTGCTGAATGTGAAGGGGCATTGTCTTACATGAACAAACTCATGAACTGATTCTTGCTTATGACCCATACCCCCTCCAAATATAACTTTTCCAACACCTACAAAACATTTCTGACTTTATCTTGGCACAATCATCAACTGTGGATGGACTTCTAATTTTAACAATAGCAATACAAAACATTACTTCACCTTTATTTTCATAAAAGATTCAACCTCCAGCCCAGTGATCAGGTCCTTATAAGTCTGCATTCATCAATTGTCTTTTTTACTTACTGTTATTTTCAATTACTGTCAAGAAATGCTGAGTCATTTTTAATTTTTGTTACAGCTTAATTACAGTTTTCATATATTTTTTTGTCTGATATGTTTCTCTTTGTGATGTTTACTTGCAGGTGTTAGTTTGTTTACTTTTATGTCCTTAGGCAATGTTCTTCATATACTGCAGCTTTTCTCTTTGCTTCCATTTCCACCATGATCTTCTTCAGATATTCACTTGCTGATTAATCCTTTCTCTTACAAATTATGCTTTTAATTTTTCTCAGTTCAGAAATTTAAAGTTTTGAGAATCAGCCCAAGAGGTATAAAGAGTCAGTTTTTATCGCAGTCTTTATTTAGTTGATCCTTATTAGTTTCAGAAGATGTTGCATGCAACTGAATTATTTTCATGTTGAAATTCAATTTCAGTTGAAATTAACCTAACTCATGTAATCTACATAGGCAGGTTAGCCAGAATATGAATTTTAATCCAGGAAGTCTTTTAGGACAGTCACCAACCTGAAATGAAACATTGTCAATGCAGTCTCTCAGCAAATGTAAAAAAGCACACTGCCAACAGTAATAGCTACCTTATTGTTGTGATGTAGAATCTGGCAAGACACAACACTTAACTCAACAGAGTCGTGATAATAGTATTTATTATTCAGCTAGACAAGTTACTGCTTTAGTATTATTTTCTTCCTTTGACAATCATCCAGGACTACTTTTCATGAATGGATCAGTCCATTCACGACAGTAAAGAAGAGAACTGGCTCTTACCACATCTTTCCTTCTGTAGGCTGTCATCCTTTTACTGGAGGGTGTGGTTTCTGGAACTGTCTGGGGCAGTGGCGTAGCTAGGGGAGACGAGGGGGCGGACTGCCCTGGGTGCCAGCACAGGAGGGGTGACACAATGTCACCCCCAACAAAATTTTTCAACTAGGCTAAGGTGCCAAAAATAGTCTGAAAACAGTGGTGGAGACATAGGGTTTCGCAGGCGGGCATATGACCCCCCAGTTATAATTTATGACCCCCCCAGTTTTGTCCCCCCGTCAGAAATTTTCTAATAAATTGTCGGGAAATTTGTGAGTAGGAAAAATAGCAATGTTTTCAGCTTTCATGTGTTTCAGTTGCTACAATCTTGGTTACTAACAAGAGACATTGTTGTAAGATTTTATCGGATGATATGGTGTTTTAACTCTGCATCATTAATAACAACAAAGCAAAATACGAAGCCAAAAATGCAACAATTTCAGTCTTGCCTGTGCATCAATTCGCTGAGATACAATTTTCGATTGAGTGAGCGATATACTTTTTTTTAATTTACTACTTTTTTATTAATATAATAATTGTAAAAGATAATACAAGAACTGTGTTCTTAGAACGAACATTTAACTTAGAAAAATCGATGTACAGTGTAACCCGGATATAAGAGAAACCCTGATACAAGAGAGATTTTCTCTGGTCCCAAATTAGAGCCTGTGTTAATGTATAAATAGACCAAACCCGGATATAAGAGAAACCCGGATAAGATACTTCTTCTCCGGCCCCGACAACTCTCTTATATCCTGGTTACACTGTATTAGATTGGTGCAAAAATAATGACGTAATAATGTCGTTTTTTGACGTTAAAAAATACGTCAAAAAACGACATTATTACGTTATTATTTTTGCACCAACCTAATATTTGCTTTAAAACAAGAGTAAATATTTTAAAATATGTATCTTTCGGCACTTAAATCCTATTTAAAACTATATCCTCTTTAAGAATTGTCCTAAAATCTATCTTCAATTGACATTTATCTCATAGTTGCCTAATTTTCCTAAATTAAAAATATAAAAAAAAAATTAAAATATAAAAAGTGATTTTTAATGTTTTTGATTCATTTATTTTATGCAATTGGGCTTTTATCTTTTTTTTTTTTTTTTTAAATTATTTGGTGGGTTTTTTTGTCCGATGTGCTTTTGTCCGGTCCCTCAGCCAGCATTGGCAAACCTTACAAGTGGTTATCAAAAAAGTGTGAAAAAAAACAAAAAAACTTTTGACAACTTCAAAGTCTTGGCGTCAGATGAATTGGGCATTAATAGAATTTAGTGAATTCAAACTTTTCGAACCTATACGCGACAACACTTTTTGGCGTCATTTTTTCTTTGATTTCAGTTTATGTGTCTGTATTGGTTGTAAAACAAAATTTCTGAATATATAAAAGGTGGAGTTGGATGGAAATATAAGGGAATAAAATCCCAGACTACTAATAGAAATTATTTTTGGTAATTAATATCTTTGATACCGTTTGGCAATTTAGTTTTCACATTTCCCATCCACTGACAAGACGTACGAAAGACAGTGAAAATTTGCCAACATAAAAATGTAAGTGTATTTTTAAAAAACTATTTTAAAGACATTCAAAATGTGTTTCATGAATTGAAAATTAATTACTAACATATTTTTTATTCATTTTTGTTTCATGTTTAAACTTTTATTTTAATGTATTTTCATAATTGGAAGCACGATAACAATGAAACGTCAAAAACGTCCCAGCGGCTATCAGCAACGCCAAGCCAAAAAGGTAAAAGATGCAGCGCTAAATGCTATGAAAGGGTCTTTGCTGAAGTGGACACAGAAATTAGAAACTGTCAAGAATTCTGGTTCTATTGATGCTGAAGGGACGTCGTACGAACAACAATTCGAAAAACATTCTTCAAGTTCAAATGACAGCGAGCAACCGAGAGTCAGCGACAACGAGCAAACTGACATTGAAGAACAATATGATGCAGCAATTGCAGCTCGATCAGAAGAAGAGTTTGACACTTTGGCGGCCAGCACCACCAGTAATTTGTCAATATTCAACGACGTATCATCGTGGCATATTCCTGTGCCTGATAGTGTCAGAAATGATAGCATCAAAAGAGGCAGCGAGCCATTCCAGAATAAGCAGGAACCTTTCAAGTCGGTCAAACGGCCAGGTGCAAAAGTTAAAGGTGAATTGCGGCAACTCTCTGCAGCTTGGTTTTATTATTCATTGTCAAATGGCGACAGGGTGCTACGCTCGTGGATGGCGTACTCGCTGCGTGACGGAAAATTGTACTGCTTTTGTTGTCGGTTGTTTGCCAAAGATGACAAAGCTACTGGAACGTCTACTTTCGAAGCCTGGTGGAAGCTAAATCCGAAAATTGCTGAACACGAACAATCAAAGTATCATCTGTCGTGCTTGGAGAAGTGGAAAACACTGGCTTCAGGACTCCAGATGCAAACAACCATCGATGCAGCACACATTTCCCTGATGGAGAAAGAGAAAAAGAAAAGTTTTACATGCGATACTTTTCATTGCGCGACATAACCTGTCATTTAGGGGGCATCGTGAGGATGCGTCATCATTAAACAAAAGTAACTTCTTGGGGCTTGTTGAATTGTTATCTCACTACGATGTAGTATTAAAAGAACATCTTGTCAGACTCCAGCAAAGCACAGACAGTCAGGTAGTATGTTCATACATGTCACCTGAAATTCAGAACGAGTTCATTTCTCTCTTGGCAAAATACGTGAATGGAAAACTCGTTTCTGACATCAAAAGTGCAAAATACTTTGGCATACTTTTTGATAGTACACCGGACATTTCGCATGCAGATCAAATGTCAACAGTAATTCGATATGTACACATTAGCGGCGGTACAGTTGAAGTGCGGGAGTCATTCTTTGTTTTTTTTTCATCTGAAAGGTAAAACAGCTACTGCATTAACTAGCGATATCCTCGAGAAACTAGAAAACGAAGGACTGGATATTCAATTGTGTCGCGGTCAAGGGTACGATAATGCGGCAAGCGTGTCTGGAATCCACGGCGGTGTGCAACAAAAGATCAAAGACATTAATCCGAGGGCCGTTTTCGTACCTTGTTCCAATCATTCTTTGAACCTTTGTGGGAAACATTCGTTTGCTAACAATCCATCTTGTGTAACGTTTTTTGGAAGTCTTGAGGCGCTGTACACTTTTTTTTACATCGCTGGGATGTGCTAGTGGAATACACAGGTCTAACAGTGAAGAGACAGTCTACAACTCGCTGGAATGCACATGCTGACGCTGTGAAGCCAGTGATACAGAAGTTTAACCAGTTTGTGGAAGCCATTGAAGCCCTATGTGGTGTCGAAGAAAGCGACGAGACAAGAGGCGCTGCGCACAATCTGTTGCCAGCTATATGTGACTTTTCTTTCATTTCTTTCTTGTTTTTCTGGGGTGACGTTTTACAAGAAGTCAACTTAGCCCAGAAGTACATGCAAACACCAGGTATTACTCTGGACATGGTTGCTACCAAATTAAGGGCTCTCAAGGTCTTTTTGGAAGAGCAGCGTACAAATGTTGTTGACAGTGCCGTCCAGCATGCACATGCCAAATGTGAAGAACTTGATATTCCTACAGAGAAGAGAATCAGAAGAGAAGAATTTCAGGAGAGGAGCCAAGAGATGCTGGATTGTCATTGCAGCCGGAGACTAAGAGAGCAATGTTAAAGTGTCTGGACCGTTTCCATATCGAGTTGGATACCAGAGGAAAGGCATTGAATGACATTTTGCTGACATTTTGTGCCGTTCAGTCAGACCATATTATTTGTGTCAAAGACGAAGAAATACAATTGTCTGTTGCCAAGCTGACTGCTGTGCATGATGAGCTGTCTGAAGAAGAACTTTGTTTAGAAATTCCACGTTTAAGGCGACACCTACAAGCAGCCGAAATAAACTCGGAGGAAGCCAAGCACTGGACTGTACTGCAGTTCCTGCAGTTTATCATCAAGTGGGACTTTGTTGAGTCATTGCCATATCTTACGCTGACTCTAAGATTCTTTCTCACAATATGTGTTTCTGTGGCATCGAGTGAAAGAAGTTTCTCCAAAATGAAACTTATAAAAAATTACCTCCGGTCAACCATGAGCCAGTCGAGACTGTCGGATCTGGCTGTGCTGTCCATTGAAAACGAGCTTACAAGACAAACAGATTTTGACGATGTCATTGACCAGTTTGCCACAATGAAAACAAGAAAACATTCATTCTAAGACCATAGTATCAAATGTCATTCTTTTGTGTATTGCTGTATTTTGTATTTAGTTGTTCTGAAAAGTGAACAGTTGCATTTTAAAAATCTTTTGATTTGAACTGATTATTTTGTGGTATTGGATTTTGTCTTGGATCATACATGTAAACAGTAACGTACCGGTCAGTAGAGTAAAGTAGAGGTAGAGTATGTATGAAAATTTAGGTACAGCTAACCATTCAGTCATTGGGATGACATTTGAGCGGACCGCCCCGGGTGACGTTTACTCAAGCTACGCCACTGGTCTGGGGCATAGATACATCAGAAACATCATACAGAACCATCATTGGCTCCTCCTCTCAGATACTCGGTTCATCCAAGTACGTTTTTCTTATTTGATTTCGATGTCTTTTATGCATCCATGTAAACCCTTTTATCAATAACTTTCCAATATGTCTCTTAACTGCCTCATCTCCCTCGGATTCCTTTCCATTTTTGTAAGTTTGAAAGAATACTTTTTTGCCTGGTTTGAAGTATTTCTGGATATCGGATTTTTTCTTGTTTTCAAGCATTTTTTATTTGAGAGTTTGTCAAAATTGTTAAATCTGCTGCTAGGAAAGTTGGTTCACTGTGTTGTGATAGACAATTTCTCACCAGAATCTATCTTACACATTTATAAGTTCATGCATTGAATATTAGTGTCACATCTAGTCGAGTGCTTCGGATAAGTATTAGATTGGTACAAAAATAATGTCGTTTTCTCACATAAAGTTGAACGTCAAAAAACGACATTATTTTTGCACCAACCTAATATTTAAGAGATTTTTGATAAAATACAAAGAACTGCTATAATCCATTTTGAAGATCACGCCCATATTTTCCAAGCAATCTAATTCCTTGTTTATTGTAACCAAAGCTGAAAAAGGTACATTCTTCTTTGGTCTAAAAATTGGCACCATTTTTATCTTTAACTGGAACTTGGCATTAAATTTTGTGCATCTTCCTAATCCTTTAGAAAAAACGTCTGGAAATTCTTTTTTTAGTTTTTCAGAGTTACTAGAAGAGTCATCTACTTATTACAAAAAGAGTTTATAGACAAATCCCATAAAATGAACAGTTGCTTCCAATCTGTTCCAAACAAGTTATAAGTTTTTGTTCCATCATAAATGCTTTAGCTTTCACCATTTTTCTATAAAACGATACATCTGATGTGAAATTTTAGTTTCTGCCCAGTAAAACCCTGAGCAATTTTTTTGGTAATGTTTATATTGGTTTAGCAATTTTTTTTGTCCCATGTTTCTTTGTTTATAATAGTTAAATTGGACCCTGTGGCTGGTTGAAACTTTATATTTTTCTATTTATTTTTATAGTTATAAATTTTCTTTTTTGACCCTTGTCTGCGTTGTCTGTCGCCAATGCTACATTTACAATACTGTTTTATTTTTACTTTTTTTTTGACTACTATTCTTTTTACTTTACAATGCAAACTCCTGTGTCCCATATTTTCACACTCAAAACATTTTTTGTTCTTAAAAGGGTAGTTCCTCTTGAAATGTAATTCACCACATCTGTAACATGGATTTGGTTTTGTAAAGTATTTTGTTTTCTTATACGCTTTGGGATGAACCAAATTTATGTGAAATACATCTCTTTCCTCAATTTTAGCTGTATCATGTTCACTATTCTTTGACACTCTTCAGCTACAGTTTGCAAGGTCAATTTTGAGTCCTGTTCAAGCTTAGTCAAAATTCTAGAATGAATTTCAACATTCCTGTTTGCTGTCAAGCCTTGTATGAAGATCAAGCATTTAAACATGTCTGGTGTTAGTTTGCTTAACTTGAACTTTTTTAATTGCCTGTTTACAATACTAACATAAGTATTATAATATTCATATATATTTTTTTTTTACAAGATTTAGGCATTTCCAATATGCACTGAATGATGAACATTGTTCACTGAAAATTTTATTTAACAACATAATAGTTTCTTCAAACAATTCACTTGATTTTATCGGCAAGATGTAATTCACATATTTTTCATCTTCCATCGGCCCTAACTTAGTAACTGGTGCACTTATTTCTCATTCAACCATCTTATACAGTCTTTTTTAAAGATTTCTTCATAGCATCTGTAGTATGCTGCAAATGTAACCTCTTTATCAGAGTTATATTTGAATCTGTCAATTGCATTTACTATTGAGTCCTGTGAGAAAAAAGTAGACATGTTTTCGTTACTTTTTACTCTTCATAAAAAGTTGTAGTATTTTTTGCTGTTGTCCGTGTCTCAACAATATTTCCTGGAATTTTTGTTGCTGTTCTTGTTTTATTAATTCCAACATTACTGTTTTCAAGTCCTCCATTTTTAATTGTTTGACTTGAATATTTACTTCCATGATAAATAGTCCTGGGCAATTGTCTCTAGGAGAAAGAAGATAATACTATTGTAGTGACTTGTCTAGTTGAGTATTGAATATTACTATCATGACTGACAAGTTATGTGTTGTGTCTTGCAGACCCTACATCACAACAGTTGCCGACGATACACACACATGTTTTAATGTTCCATTGCTTCTGGTGTAAGTTTTTTTTCTCAATGTACTGATTTCACAAGTTGAAAAAAAAATTAATCTTTGTCTATCGCTATTATAATAAATAGTGAATCATCCTCGTCACTAACTGTTGTGATGTGGGGTCTGCAAGACACAACACTTAACTATATTGAAATTTGCATTTACTTACACAAATTAGCAATGAGGACTTCTAAGGTCTCAAGTGAAATCGTTAGTTGTAAATTGGCTAAGGGTCAGATTTAGTAAAAATGAAACAGATAAGTCTTAAAGAATTCCTGTAGAGTAAACAAATAAACACTTTCAATAACTGAAGCAATGTTCAGTGAAAACTGTCTTCTTTGATTCACTATCAATTTCAGGTCAGATTTGCCTAAATGTTTATGCACCAATTAGTTTAGTATTGGGTTTCCAGTTCCTTCTAAAATCTTCTCATTCTTTTTCCCTCACAGTAGCTCTTTGCATCTTTGTGGCCTTATTGCCTTTCTTGGGGTAAACTAATTAAAAAAAAAATTCTCATAAACAGCAATTGAGTTTAACTGGTTATAGAACAGCAGCAATATTGGTGACAAGTTTACTTTTTTTTCATTCACAAAAAAAAAAAAAAAATGTATATATTTTAGTTTTCATTTATATTTTTAAAAATTACAGTTTATGTAGCCCATGATATCAGAGGTAGGCTTTATGAAAGTAATATTTCAAAATTTTCATTCTATTTAATGATTCCTTATATAGTGATACAAAACTGATTTGAGGCCAAGTAGAGTAAGGCATGCCAGATCAAACGGTGGTTTCTCCTACAAACAGGGACACAGGTTTAAACCCTGCCAGAGAGCACATTTTCTTTATTAAGTTTTCTTGAGACTACAGGGCAATAAATAAGGGAAATCACTTGATAATTAAATACTGATTTTAGTCATTATTTTAACGTGTTCAACACATAGAAAATAGAAAAAAGTAATTCCAGTTGTCAGATATTAAGGCAATTGTTTCTGACAGAATAGGGTTATTAAATTTGTTTTCAAACAATTCAGTTTTAGTAAAAAAAAAAAAAACATTATTTTTCACGTTTAATTTAACCCTTTGATTTTAATAGGATAGATAAACCCCAAGAAAATATCTATTGATAATAGCAGTCATTAATTTCTGAAAATCCTCCTGTTTGTTTATTACATTAGAATACTGTTGGGATATTTTTGTCTCTCCCCTAAAAAGTTTTATTGCATCACAAATCCCATGAGCTAATTCACCATATGTACTGCAACTGTAGCAGCAGTTGGAGGGTCTAGCCTGATTGAGCCTGTCTCTTTTTTGACTAGTTTTAAATTTAGTGTTCTCCTTCTCTTAGACTGGTTACCACACAAGGCTAGAAAACAGTCTATACTGCTATCTAACCCATGGCTGGGGAGAGGAGAAAGGGTATTTTGTGTGAAAGGAAATGCAACAGACTAGCCCAGAATTTGAAATAAGAAAACATATCAGATCAAAAGAGTAGTGGTTATTAAAGGTTTACTGAATTCATTAATAGAAAAAAAATAAATAAATAATTATTTTTGCAACAGTCATAGTGAAAGTTCTAATAATTAAAAAAACATACATTGTAAGTTTGTAACACATAAAGACTTTAAAATGTATGCTATATTAACAAGTGAACTCTTAATCAATTTACAAAGAACTATTAAATTGCTGTCTTGATTATAACTTGAGATCTTAGTATAATTAAAATTTATTACTTAAATGCTATATTAGGTGAAATATTTAATAGTTTTGCATATCTTCCAAAAAATTGTCATAAAAGAAATAATTTGAAAAACGAGATATGGGTAATCATAACAAGGATGATGATGACATTTTTTTTCTAAATGTTTTTTTGACATTTGGGAGTATTTTGCTCTTTTAAAACAGTTGCTTCAAAACTTTTTTTTCTCTTTCGAATGAAAATTTGCTTGCACCTCATCAAATTTTATGTGATAAAAAGTAGATTTAAAAATAAAAACAACAACTAATAGTGCGTTAAATATAATATGTACCACAAATAACTTATAATATGATTAAAGTGCACAAATTTAATGAAAGATATGAGTTTGTTTTTGACAAGTAATTTCCTTTATATTCGGCCTAATTTGAGATAAAAACACTCTCATTTTCTCATCAACACAAAGAAACCTTTGCAACATTTTGGTTTTTGATATTTGTCAGAATTGAAAATCCTTGTTCACAGCAATATGCTGTGAAGAACAGAAGAAGAGTGGATTATGCTTTTGAAGAGACACATGGATATTGTTTCTGGTTGTATATCTCAAAAGAATCTAGTGGTACACTCTTCTTGTGTTTCATTTTTAAGGTGTGATCAATCAAAATGCTTGCCAATTCTTCTTCTTTATCTAACGTCAGATCCAAACAGCTTAAATATGCAAAAGCATCTCTGACCCAGTCAAATTTTTCTGTAGACAACGATGGAAAGTCACCAGCGAGATGGTTAAAGGGAGATAACCGCTGATTCGAAGTCCGAATTTTATCATTCTCCAATTTGTGAATATTAATTACTATATTCTTAATACTTGATATAATGCAAAAATATCACAATGATAAAATCGGTCAATAATTATTTAGAACTATTTATATTGGGACATGCAATTACAAATGATCCATAATAATATTTGAAATTTTGAAATTTTTTTTTTTTTAATTTTTAAAACTGTTACTAAATCTTTGATTGTCTTTCAATCATTCTGCCTCACCTGCTATCCTCTTCCATTTCACCTATGAGGAGCGCCGCACTGTTTGGGAACCACTGAACTAAAGTCTAGTTGAGTGTAAAAAACTGTAAACTTTTGCACTGAAATTAAGTTTTCTCCCTTAAATAGAAAATATAAAAAATCTCTTTCCTGAAAAGAACAGTCATTGATTATTTCCCTTTAACTGTTAGAAAATCTGAAGTTACTTCCCTTGTATCACGTCACGTCACGTCGCCTTGGTGAGACGAGTAAATACCTACTTCCCTTTAAATACTTTTTATTTTTATATCCTCTTTACATTTTGATCAACTTATGGTTTGGTTGCTCTGTTCAAACGAAGCCAGTGATTATTCTTTTAAAATCATAAACTTTATATATATATATATATATATATATATATATATATATATATATATATATATATATATATATATATGTGAAAATATTGTAGAAAATAGGAAAGAAACTGGTTTGGTAAATAATCCAAAGTTCCTTAGTATTTTTGTAATTATTTTTAAAAAATAGTGCTCGATACGAAAGTAGAGCATAAATATAATTATTTATTTAAAAATATGATTCCAACACGCTACATAAGAGGTCTCATGTTTCAAAACAAGAGCCGAAAACTTCAAAATAATATTTGAATTAACTTGAGTTAAAGTAGGCTCTGTTCCATCTTCAAGCGAAATTTTTTGGGAATGACTTATTTCTGAAGTTTACGAGTTTTAATAGTATGGTCAGAATTGAAATCAAAATTTCCATGGTGACGGCCAGCGCGATTTTTCAAATAGAAAGGGGCGCATGGTGTTAATATTTTCTATCAGTAAAGAGTTACATTTCTAGGTGTCAAGTCAGGGTAAGGTTTTTGGTGTCTAAATTTAAAACGGAAGATGATTTAGTCTAGTCTGGTTTACGTGTCTAGGGAGATTTATTTATTTTTTTATTTTATTTTTTCTAAAAGTTTTTTTTGGGTATATATAAAAAAACAACTGACGTAACATTTGTTTTTTGACGACTTCAAAAAGGGTTACCTTTTTTGTAGGGTATTTAATCTGTTTATTAGGACTATGGATTTTAAAAAAGTTTATATGCTAATTATTCAAAGCAAAAATTTGATGATGTCAGCAAAAAACCGTTAACTCATGTCAATTGTTTAATAGATTTTTATTACTTAGAAACTTAATAACGTGTAGTTTCTCATGTAGGCATAAAGGGTCATCCCAAGTTTTACAAGTTCTAGTTTTGTTTATAATTTTCCATTTTACTTTTGGTGTTTTATTCAGTTTCTTCAAATGCCAAAAATATCAAATAATTATATTGAAATTTTAGGCTCTTGTTTTGAAACATGAGAACTCTTATGTAGCGTGTTGGAATCATATTTTTAAATAAATAATTATACATACATATATATATATATATATATATATATATATATATATATATATATATATATATATATATAATTACAGTAAATTAATAATTGTTTTACAACGAAAGAAAGAATAAACAAGCCAAAATCATATATATTCTTTTAAAAGCTGATATCATGCGAATACCTAAATTTTCTTTCGGTTCACAATTGGTAATTTACCCTAAAACCCATCAATTTTGGCTGGTTGTTCAAGAATAATTTAAAATTGAGCTTTTGACGAGAAGATTAATTTTAAGGCTTTCTCAGTTTAAGTACCTAAATACCGAAAGCACATACTTTATAAAAATAAATGAATAAAAGGAAATATTAAACATGAATCTGCTTTCTGTGCCGATAACAGTTACGCTCCACGCACATTTATGGATGAACAAAAGTATAATAATACTCTCAAAAAAGTAGTAACCATTTAATCTTAGTGTGTGTGTGTATACATATATATATATATATATATATATATATATATATATATATATATATATATATATATATATATATATATATATAGATGGATAGATAGATAGATAGATAGATAGATAGATAGATAGATACTGTTCTTAAATCCCGCAGCCCATACTGAAAAGCCTTTGACCTTCTCTCTCGTCAGGAAATCTTTCTGCTGGCTGACCACTATCCCCAATATATATATATATATATATATATATATATATATATATATATATATATATATATATATATATATATATATTTGGTTGTATTGATGTGAGTTTGTGACCCTATTGAGCTCTATCTGATATTGAGCGTTTTCTAATAAGTACCGCGCATATAATATATAAATAATAATATATATATATATATATATATATATATATATATATATATATATATATATATATATATACACATATATATACAGTAGCGTCCAAAACTAAGGGACAAAATTTTAAAACCTATTTTGAAAATAAATCCTATAATTCTTATAATTCTTTTTCTATCCTTTGCAAATGATTCAAATTTTAGTATGTTATTATGGATGATAACGACTACCAGTTGTCAAAATTTCTAACAAATATTAGGTTTTAAAATTTTGTCCCTTAGTTTTGGACGCTACTGTATATGTTTATATTTATATACACACACACTTTTCGCGCGCGCGCGCGCGCACACACACACACACATATATATATATATATATATATATATTAGGAGAAAGAATATAGATATATAAGGGGAAAGAAGATGTAACAAAGTGGAAAAGCTTTCGTGTGACGCGTTTTGTCCCCTGAAGTCGTAAATGACGAAACACGTCACACGAAAACTTTTTCCAATTTGCCATAATTCTTTCCCCTAAAATTGTTCTTGCTATATATGTATATATAGTTTTCCTCTGTGTGTGTGTGTGTGCGCGAACGCGCGTGTGGGCATATTTTGTATTGATCTGTTCAGACTAAATATCTTGGTTATTTTAGCCACAACATTTCGCCCATTGTACACCATTGCCTTCTCTTCTTCCGATATCCGTCATATTTTGTATCCTTGATAGGAGTAATAGTTACATCGTTCTGAAGATGCTATTTCAAGAATCAGGCAACGAAAGGTTTCGGTTCGAATTCCCAACATTACAAGATATATATGCATCTAAAGTGGGATACTAAAGATACAACATTCCAAACGCTGTGAATCTAACAACCAATAAGAAAACATTATTTCCAAACAATCAATGATATAGAAATTTAGACCCCCCATGTATATATTTTCTTGTGAGATATGTAACATAAAGTGGTCAATAATAATATTCGATCACAAACAAATAAAGATCAAAAATCGTTAAATATCTGAAATAGTAAATGTCTGGCGCAGTATCAAAATTTGGAAGTGTCAATAGAGATTGAACTTAATAATGATGACAAACCTGCAGAATATAATTACTTCAGCAAATAGAGCCAAACATTCGAACTTGTTTGCTGTTACAGGAAATAAATAGCTTGATTGCCGTCTCCGATATGGTATTTGGAGACTACTAGCAACGAGCCAAAACCTAATGTAAATTCAGGTTTTTGACAATATTTTTTATGAGCAATATCCTTTGTAAGTTCGCCAAGGAGACGATTTCGAAGGAGACCGTGAAAAATTAGTAAGGGTATTTTTTATCGCCCGGTTCATACTATATCCCCTCTTTTGAACAGGAGTAGAAAGTTATCCATTGTTTCCTGTTCAGGATTGAGTTTCCGGTTCCTTCTAAATTCTTCTCATTTTCTTTCATTCCACTTAACCCCTTGCGTCTTAGTGGCATTATCTTGTATGGGGTGAAATGATTTTTTAAAAAAGGTCAAATTCCCAGAAATGTTGGATTGCACGTCGGATTTTATCACAGGCATCAATTATTTTGTAGATTCGGTATGGGTAACATTTTCGATCAGTGGGGAGCTTGAGATATGACTCAATATAAGACGAGCCATACGACAAAAAAAAAAAAAAAAAAAAATGACAAGAGTTCATTGCTGAAAGTACCTCAGCCGTTTTCCCTACAGAAGACCAGACGTGTAAGCATCTGTTTTCGCAATGGCGAAAAGTTGATTTTTTTCTTACAGGAAAAGTTTTTCTATAGTTAAAACAAAAAAAAATGGTATCTTAATTCTTTAAAAAATTCATTTTTCATCGAAAAAGTTTTTTTTGCTTTCAGACTATATTATGCATATTCATAAAAATAACTAAAAGTCACTAAAAGTATTTGAAATTAAATAATCTTTGTTTTATTGAGTTTTGTATGTTACAATTCAGAACTGATTTTTAGGTAGATGAGGTCCGATTAAAAAAGAAATTATTTACATTCCCCAAAGCCTTGTACTTTTAAATAATATAATCACTTAGATGCTTCAACACTGAATTTCTAGAGTTTTCATAAAATTATTTGAGGGGAGGGGTAATATATATATATATATATATATATATATATATATATATATATATATATATATATATATGTATATATATATATATATATATATATATATATATATATATATATATATCAATCATGACTTTAAAAAAAATAGCATATTTATAATAATTTCCATCATTCGTGAATAGTTTCTGAAAGTTTCATTAAAATCTGACAATTATTTCTATTTTTTCAAGATTTTCAAAGTTAATAAAAAAAAAATGGACAAAAATTTGCTGTTATTAGTACTTCAGCCGACAAGAGAAACAAAGTTTTTTTTTAATTAAAAGTTAGAATGTTCTAAAATTTTTTTTTTAAAAATAACTAAAAAAATCAAAAGTTGGAATGTTTTTTTAATTTTTTTTTTTAAATAATTAAAAATACTTTGTTCTTTCCTCTTAATAGTAAGATAAACATATTTTTTGAGGATAAAATTTTGTTTTCGTCAAGTTCAAGGCCATTTTTATCATGTTATACTAATTTTCCAGCGATCTCATGGAGGTACCTATTGATATATTATCCCTGGTGACACACGCTATGGCATGTAGTATGTTTCTAATTTATTCATTTGACTATACAAAAAAAAAAAAAAAAAAATGAAAAGAAATACATTTTCCCGAAAAAATTGTTATGAACGCTTCCTGTTTTTAAAGGAAATATATTTACACGTATGATCTTTCTCTGTGAAAATCACCAATGTTTAACATTATCATCACTCGAAAGTTATAAGTTTAAAGAAACTTTTTTACACTTAATCCTTCTTAATATTATGAAATTACTTTTTAGTCGAACTGTTCTTGATTGGAATTTAAAAAATGGTAACCTGATAAAGGGAGGCAACTCCCAAAAAAAGAAATTGAAAACATCACCTGACAGATTGTGTGAAGGAACATCATGGCTGAAATAATGAGATAGAAAAAATAGATGAAGAAAATAGTGCGAATAAACCACATTCAAAGATTAAAATACTGACTGACAAAATACAAATAAGAAATATTGTATTTATTATTCATTCGTTATTAACATAAGTAGAAATAATTTACAAACTTAGTAATAAAATTAGCGTTGTTGTACTTTTTACTGTTTTCCTTCACGCTACATTTGCGATGTTGCAACTCGTAAATTGTTTTCGAAAGGAATATCTGTTAGGCATGACCACAGACTTTCTAAAAAACGCGGAAAGCGAATTTTAAATAATTTAAATGGCTTCTCTGAACTTTAATTTCGGTTCTATTTGAAAGATAATGACCTAAAGTTAATCCAAATTAAAAGAAAAATTAATTTCCGTATATAAATAAACTTTTCAGACATTTTAAAAACATTGGCACGTTTGTTTCGTTACTTATCGGCTTATCGCACAGCCATTATATACGAAAAATATAAACAATAAATTGTAGTGGATAGGTTAATTATGTGATAATATTTGTTGAGAATAAGTTGCGTGTCAATTATTAACTATTTCCACTAACATCAAGATAAAATACAAAATTCAACTGAATTGTTTTAAAAACGTAACAATTAGATTTATTTAGTTTGGTGTACAACATGCAAAGAAAAGGTAGGACAGAGTCGTGTCCCTTTGATTTGGAAATATTTGTACCAGAGTTCATATTACGAACAAGACATATTTAATTAGAAACTAATAAAACATTCAAAACAATGTACAAGCAGAATATTTGGTATATGTTATGTTGGCAAATATGTATGATGTTTTAGGTTTCAGAATGTCTTTCTTGTAATCGTTCGTTAATGTTGATATTAAAGTTGTTAATATTAAGTGTCTTTTGAACAGAAAGTTCTTAAGAAGTAATTTACCTTTTAGTTTTACTGTAATATTGAACTTGTAATTCAGAAGAATAAAGTTTGGAATTGTGAGTTCTAAAATTGGTAAAAGTTCAGGAGTGATTTCAGAGGTTGGTGAGTGAGTGTATTGGAGTTGTTTTGTGTTAAATAAATTTAACTTTGTAACTTCAAAAGTATGAGTGACGTGGAGTTGTTTGGGAGTTGGTTATCCGCCACGAAGCTCACAATATTTATTATTGTATATATACAATAAATGCGGCACAAGGCCAAAAAGGGGGGTTGGGGAAAAGGACGGTCATCACTTGTCTTAATATAAAACTTAGCTAGCCACAACCACTGACCCTATCATACAAAACAATATTCCTATCACCAAAACAACACATTTATCCATACCTTTCTTACTACATCCACCAAAAAACCTCTTTGACTCAATGAAAATCCTAAATACTCCCCTTATTTACAAATATCGACTGTGGGGGGAGGGGCATAAAACAACAATATTTAAAAAGAATCCCAATGAATATATACAATATGACACATAAAATATTTACAAGAAACTAAACAAAAAGGTGTTAATAATAAAAAACCCACAAACTTTAAATGTGGCAGAAATATCAGTTAACCGGACGAAATCGATGCGGGACTATGAAAAATAAAGGAAAACATTCAATCCTCCCAAGCATTCACACGGGCATACACTCATTCATACACAACAACAAATACGAAAAACACACACGCGAAACGAAAGGCGCCCCGCATCCCCCAGAGAACTGACATCACTGACCACCTGAACGAAGTAGGGGATGGGGAGTTAAACTAAAGTAAAAAAAGTGGGGACAGAAAAAAAAAGGGACCAATGAGCAAACACACCCTAGCTAAGTTTACAGAAAAAGAAGAGAAACTAAAAAGTCAAAAAACCAAAAACCTACTCTAGCCTAAAACCAGGGATGGGTTGCCCAAGTTCAACCCAGGAAAAACAATATCCTAATGCCTAACCGGCATCAAGATGCCACTCAAGGTCAACCCCTTTTACTCGGCACATACGCGCAAGATTCACCCACCTTTTGCCAAATTCTGATGAGGTGAGCCGCTGCCTTTCCGTCCTAATCTTGACTTTAAGCTGATGCTTAAAGAACAAGATCAGTTGGGAAGAAGTGAACTTCTCGCCCTCATAGGATTCCTTCTGACGCGTCGTCCAAATCACGACTCTCATAACCCCTAGTAAGCAACAGAACATATAGTGTTCAGCCTTCGTCATCTGCGGCACCACATTGCTACAAACAGAACTGGCTTCAAGGACAACAAAACTTTCCCTGCAGCATGCGAACCATGAGGCCTTCAACAAACCTGCACAACGGCACTACCACCCTGCACTGAAAGAAGGTGTGACCAATGGTCTCGACTTCCCCCGTACAGCGACGAAAGTTTGGATATTTCTCCAAGCCTGCTGAACAAAGTCTCTTGCCGACCCAGAGGGCTTCACGAATCACTAGCCAGGTGAGTGATGCCTCATCGTTATTGAGGCATTTCAACCCAGGCGCCCAAGGCCATATCGAGCGAGCCTCCTACTTCGTAAGACCGAGCTCGCCAATCAGATCATCTTGAACGGCCCCCCTAACTAACACTTGATACAATGCCTTACGAGACAACGCCTGGGCGTTGGAGAGGCCATCCGAAGCCCGTAAGAGGAGCTTCAGAGCACGACGACATTCGCGATAGAACGAGCACTCGGTTCGGGGTGTACGGCGGGCCTCTTCCTCGCACGAGTGCACACTTCTCAGGGACGGGAAATGTTTGCGGACGTCTTCTTTCCAAAAGGCACTTTCCTCATCCGATCCGCGACACATTCGGTCTAGAAAGGTGATGCGAAGCATATGTTGACCAATCTCAATGCTAGGCATACCCAGGCCGCCCTCAGAGGGATGAAGGCAACAGATCTCGCGAGATGCCATAGGGGCCTTGTCTCTCCACAAGAAAGAGAACAAGGTCCGTACTAATAAAATTAGTCTGGTATACGGGAGTGGAAGTACAGAGAATCGGCACAGGAGTATCGGATAGATGTGTGAAACACACACTTCCGCCCTTCCCTTCAGGGAAAGTCTCCTCCGAGCCCACAGATTAACCGCGATCTCGGCCTTCCCTTGCACCTCCGACCAATTCCTTTCCAACTGGAGATCAGGACCGAACCAGACGCCGAGTATCTTGATCGGCCCATCCGCCCAGAGTAAAGGGCCGGGAAGAGAAACTCCCTTCCACGGACCCAACCGCAAGCCCACAGACTTATCGCGGTTGATCTTGGCCCCTGTCACCATCTCATAGCCACTGATCTCTTTGCTGACTTCGTCAATCTCGGCTCTGCTCGACACAAGAACCGAAACGTCGTCAGCATAGGCAGAATACCTGGCTGAGGTGGTAGCCCCAGGCAGGGAAATTCCGCGCAGGACCGGATTCGCCTTTAACTTGCGAAGGAAAGGTTCCAACGCAAGAACGTAAAGCAAAGGCGAAAGCGGACAACCTTGACGAATGGATCGAGACAATACGAAAGGCTTCGATCTTACCCCATTCACTTCCACCAGCGCACCGGGGGTCGCATACAAAAGTCGGATCCAGGAGCGAAAGTCGGCTCCGAAACCGGCCGCCGAAAGGACAGACTCCAGAAATCGATGGTCAACCCTATCGAAGGCCTTGGACTGATCTAAATTGATCAGCGCGGCTTCAGTGTCGACTTGTTCTAAGATCAAGCGTACCATATGAATAGTCCTGCCCTTCACAGCACAAGTCTGTTCGGGGCCAATCAGACGAGACAAGACAAGCTGCAAACGGTTGGCTAAGATCTTCGCCAAAATCTTTAACTCTGTGTTTAACATGGTTAAAGGGCGAAAGTTCATTAACCCATCCCCACCGTTCTTGTCCTTACGCAGCAACTTGATCACACCCCTGGTGAAGCGTTGAGGTATAGACCCCTGCTTCATCCAGTGGTTGAAAATCAGTTCCAGCAAAGGAACAAAAACGGGCGACTCCCTCAAGTAAACTTCGTAGGGAAGACCATCTAGTGCCGGAGACTTATCCAGGCCAACCTGCTTCAGCGCTTCCCAGATTTCCGACTCTGTAATGGGACCCTCGCACCTAGCCGCTTCAGCTGCCTCAAGGCAGGGAAAATCAGCCAAATAGGCGTCGAACTGAGCAGGGCTCAGACCGGTCTCCCTGGTGAAAAGATCCTGAAAGTAATCTCGAAAGGCCTCGCATATGCCCGCGTTTGTAGTCACGGTCCGCTTATCCGGCAATGTGACGCACGCTATATGTCGTCTAGACGCGTTCCGATTCTCCTCTGCACGCAGTTCAGCGGCCATGTTCGTCGCCTCAGAAGACATTCTTTTTAGCCTAGCCCTAACTACCAGAGCCTGATCCTTCTTGATAAGCAAGGAGGACAACTCTGCCTTAGCTAAGGCTATTTCCCCACTAACACGGGATTTCACGGCCCGATCAACTTTATCTTCTAAAGCCGTTTGCGCCGCTAATCTATCTAGATTGAGTCGACGACTAAAATCGACAGCAAACGTTCTAATTTTGCATTTTAAATTATCCCACCAGGCGTTTCCCACAACCTTCCCCGTCAATTCCCTCTGAATCATTAGTAGCAGTTGGTCCCGGAAACCCTGCTCACCAAATAATGAACAGTTGAATTTCCAGTAATCAGCCATTCTAACCTTAGGCTTATCTAAGTTCACACGGACCCGGACAAGCCTATGATCCGTATAAACTATATAGTGGAAACTTGGACACCCTAAGAGCCCTACATCGACTCTCTTAACTAAGAATCGGTCTAGGTAGTTCGCAAGCGTGTCAGGAGCCGAGTTGCCACTATTTGTCCAAGTCCATGCTACCTCCCGAGGGTGCTTATTCGGAACTTATCGACAAGATCAAACCCACCGATAAGGTCCCGAAATGCCTTCACATCAGGATTGTTAGTACCCGGATTTTATACGATCTATATCGGGGTCAAGGACGGCATTCCAATCCCCCACTAAAACTACCCGACGAGAAGTCATCAAAAACGGCTCGATCTGCCGAAACAAAGCAGGCCGTTCAGCATAGTTATTGGGCGCATAAACCCAAATGAGACGTAAAGCCTTATCCTTTATGGTAGCATCCAGCACACAAAGCCTACCCGCCGGATCTGCGAAGACAAGGGTACATACAGCCTTCAAAGACCTGCTCACTAGCCAAGAGACACCCCTCGAATGACCATCAAAATATGCTGAATAAAGTCGAACCCCTTAGACAGTATATCCTCACGGTCATGAGAAGAAAACCGGGTCTCTTGCACACAACAAACATTCACCCCGAGGCGCTGAAGGTCACGAGAGAGCCTACCCCTGCGAGACTCGGACCTCAGGCCCGCACATTTAAAGTAGCTAACCAGAGCGCCATCGAGAAGTCCGATTAGGGTTGTTTACCTGAATTAAACATGGCCGGGGTAAGGATACCGACAGCCTCTCCCATAGACCCATGGCCCATTTCAGTTTTGATGGTGCCTTCTTGGGAGATTCCGCCGATATCCCAAGGGAAAGTCAATTTTAGTGCTCTATAAAGGGAGGGGTGAACGAAAACCGGGACCCTCTCTGCACAAAATTGCTTCATTTTTTTTTTAAACTGTTATTTTCAATAATAGCGATGGGTGGGGTCATGTTGAAAGAAGTTATAGCCTCGTCCAACATGGCCCAAATCTGTTTCGTGCCCGGGTCGGATCTGACCACTGTTAACACCCTTTGTGCGTTAGGGAAGTTACGAGGGTCATCAATGTCCTTGTCAGCAAACTGCTTGATCGACAGTAAGTATTTTAGGTTTGTGATTCTGTTTCCATAGTCTTTAGCTTTCTCGGCTTGTAGCGGAGAAATTTTGCAGACTTCAGTCCCTAGGTTAAAAATGTGTTTAGCTTTTTTCTTTTTTTCTTTATCATCTTGGGTAGGGCTTCTGAGTCTTTTTGACGGGGGAGGCATTACAGGCGATTTAGTGGGGGAAGGACTGGGAGTATTGCAGGGGGTAAAGGGTTGTCTAAATGGGCTGGGGTCTCTACTGAGAGGAATATAGGACTGGACAGAAGAGGAGGGGGAAGCATGTGGAGGCTTCACTCTACAAAGAGAGGTTGAGGGACGAGGAGTAGGTGGTGGGTCGGAGGATGAGGAGGGAGTGGATTTCTTTGTAGAGGGGGACTTAGGTGGACGGGATGTAGAGGGCTGTGGAGACTGCGAGGAGGGAGAGATCTTAGATGGAGATGATTTTGCTTTCTTTTGTTTATCCAGTTGATAATATTTTCTGTTTTACTGTATCTAGAGTCGTATTTCCTTTTTAGATCTTCAATGGTCTGGTTTGAGGTCGGGGCATCGCCCTTACTGTTGCCAGAGGGAGCAGAGCTGTAAGTGTCTTTAGTCCCCGGGGCTTCAGGGGACTGAGGCCCCGCTGTCTGACGCTTCCCTCTGGCCCTGCCGACTACCTGCCATTCCCCCTTTTCCTTCTCCTCAATCACACTTGCAGTGGAAGAAGGCTCTTCGGGGAATGGGGGCTTGGATGAAGACCCAACCGGGGGTACAACCGCTCCGGTCCTGATAGCCGGCGTGCCCATTACAGGCGTGGCGGTTTTTGAAGACTCGGTCAGAGGGGGAGTTTGGTCGATTGGGACCTGAGCTCCAGAGGCCTTCTTCTCTAGGCAGGAAGAGGAGAGGTGACCAGTCACTACACACTTCCAGCAAACTGGTTTAAGGCCGGTCACGATGACCGGCAGCTTCAGGTCACCGACGTCAAGACAGTTGGGGATAGAGCCGAAAGCTTTTTGATTGAGCATCATCTCAAAACTCCATCCACCGGTCAGGCTATCGCAAGAAACACCCAGAATCTCCCCGTATTGGGACAAGAACTCCGCCAGGTGCTCTCTGATACCATGAGGAGGGAGCTCGTATACCGCTACTAGGTCCTTCGCCGGCCCTCGTACTCTGTACGAAGGATTAGATCCTTCGTAATAAGATCACGGGTTGTTGCTTTTATACATTCTTCAGCAGTGGGAAGCAGCACGTCCCACATGAAAAAAACCTTGCCCTTAACAATTCGGAGGGGCTTAAACCCCAGGGACTCCAGTGATTTGAACACTGTGTCTTTAGTCGAACGACAAATTTTGCGAGATCGCTTGTCGACGACAAAGACTGACACTATTCTTTTCTCGACTTTCTTCAGTTCTATTGGATCCTGCAAGAGCCCACCTTCCACCACAAGGTGTGCCTAACCCTTGGCACGATCCAAGAACTCCGCAATGTCGATTATGCATTTAGGGGGGGACTTCCAATAAGAGGGCGATTCCCCGGTCTCTGCATTAGCAGTTGATTTGTCATTTGCTTGGTCGAATTTCTTGCTCTTTTCAGCCTCCATATTTTTGCAGGCTTTTTTTTAATACTTCTACAATCACCTCATTAGATGGAACTGAGAGCAGATCAGGGTATTCATCCTTATTTTCTTTGTCAGGAGGGTCTTTTTTAGGGTTATAAATGTGCTTTCTTACCGTACGCCTGTAAGAAGCTATTTTTGGCTTTTTTTTAAACTAAAAAGGAAGGAACTTTTTTTCCTTCTTATCCATTTTTTCACACTGAAGGGGAGGGGGGAAAGGGAGTGTGGGAGGGAAATGGTTAAACAAATTAATAGGCAAAAGATAATTAAATCAAAAATTAAACGAGACAAGATATGAATAAAATAAATATGCACACACAAAAATAATTACATGACGAAAAGAACAAAAAACACGGTTCACTTATACGTAAAACAAAAAATACAATAAAAATTAGAAAAAACAATAAAGAACAAATATCGCCTAAAGGCGAAACAATAAAAGAAAACGCGTAAAAGAAAATAAACAATAATAAAAAAAAAAAGTTAGACAATGAAAACGGAAAACAAAGAATATACAAAACTTCGACAAAAGCCGAAACTAGTTAAAAAAAATAAAAATGGCCGACGTCAATAAACAAAAAAAATACGAAACGACAATAGTTACAAAAAATCAAAATGGCCGACGTCAACAAAAAAATACGAAACGGGGAACAATAGCTGAAGCTAGATACACAAAATCAAAATGGCCGACCCTAAGAAAAGCAAGTCGAACCAAAACAGACAAAGAAATTGGACTATACAAACGATTACAAACAATAAACACGTAAAAATTAAAGGATGGAAAGAAACAATAAATTAATTAATCAAAAATAAAGCGAAAACACAGAATAAAGAAAAACGAAGATAGATTTTTAAAAAAAGGGAATGAAAATTAAAAAGGAAGACTAGAATAAAAAAATTAAAGGGGGTAGAAATAAGAACTGCGAAAATTAAAGGGGTAAAAATGAAAATCAAAAAAGGAAAACTGGTACAAAAAAATAACAAATAGGAAAAATGGAATAAAAAGAAAAAGTGCAAAAATTAAAGGTGGGAGGGGGGGTGTAAAAATAAAATGGAGGGAAGAAAGAAAAATAAAAAAATCTTTTTCAATACAGTTACAAAAATGTAAAATTAAAATAAACAAACTTTAACCAAAATGAAGATAAAAAATGCAAACGGGTAAATTTAAAAAAAAGAGTCGAGCGAAAATCAGCTGTCCGCAATCGTCAAAATCACGACAAAAAGGTCAAGGCCATCACGAAGCTCACTGGTAAACTTATGGCAATCTTCCTATTTATTTACATTCCTGGTCACGTGCGTGGCTCGCGAACACATTTCAAGATTTTTGGCGGTATTTTGTGTTTAAACACGTGTGCGTAGGCGTTGTTATTACTTTGAGATATATTGGTCAATCAGAAGCAATTATTGTAAAACTTGCGTCTGGAGCCTGGATTGTTTAGCTTGCACAAAAATCTATAACTAACATAGGAGTAAACGAAAGATCGGAAATGCGTTGCTTCAAGTCCTGAATAAAATATGTTGTTGGCCGAGTCGGGATATCTTTTTCAATGAATTGGCCAGGGAGTGTAAGCGAACTCCCGAAAACTAGTTCGGCTGTGGTACAATGTAGATCTTCTTTTACTACGTTACGGAGTGAAAGCATTACCAGTGGTAATCTTTCAACCCATGTTTGAGAGTCTTCAGTAGCTGTAAGTGCAACCTTAAGCTGCCTATGAAATCGTTCGACTAATCCGTTGGCACATGGATGATAGGCGGTAGTCGACACATATTTGGCACCTAGCAAGTTTGTGAATTCTGTAAAAAGAACAGATTGAAACTGAGTGCCTCGGTCAGTGGTGATGACAGAAGGGCATCCAAATATAGAAATCCACTCGCGTAGAATCGCTTGAGAAATTACATCTGCGGTGATCGATAAAAGTTGGACAACCACTGGTCAACGTGTAAAACGATCGATAATGGTTAATAGATACTGACAACCATCGACATCAGTTAGAAAACCGACTAAGTCGACGTGTATGTGTTTGAAACGACCATCTGGTGCTGAGAATGTCCCGGAGGTGATTTCGTGTGCCGCTGGACTTTAGTTTTTTGGCACTTAGTACCACATTGTGTCCAGTGTTTAATGTTGGCGGACATATTTGGCCAAACGAATCGCTCAGCAATCAGCTTTGTCGTAGCTTTGCGTCCAGGGTGAGAAAAGGAGTGAAAATGTTCAAATATCTGTTTGCGCATTGAAGGTGGGACGTATGGTCGTGCATGACCGGTACTGACATCACAATACAAGTGTGTTGCGCTGAAAGGAAGAGGTCGTTGCTCAATTCGTAGTGACGTGTCCTGCTTTGCTTTCTCAAGTGTTACATCGTTCTTTTGTTCCCTGACTAAACACTCCAAGTCTAAGGATTGTGAACGAACAGAGTTTAAAGTTGATCTAGACAAGGTGTCTGCAACAGTATTATCTTCTCCGTGAATGTGACGGATATCAGACGTATATTGAGATATGTAATCTAGCTGCCTTATATCTCGTGGGTTGTATTTGTCCGTTCTAGAATGCAAAGCGTAGATTAGTGGCTTGTGGTCTGTGTAGACTACGAAATTCCGACCTTCCAACAGGTGTCAGAAATGACGGATTGATAAATAGATCGCGAGTAATTCGCGGGAGAAAGTACTGTATTTCCGTTGTGCAGAATTTAATTTAATTGAAAAGAAGGAAAGTGGTCTTTTAAAATCACCATATTCTTGATGTAGAACAGCTCCTATAGAGTCTGCTGAAGCGTCTGTAGTCAGAGTTAATACAGCTTTTTCGTCACTAGAGATGTACGATAACTTGGTAAAATTCGCAAGGGCTTCCTTTGCGTTTGTAAATGCTGTTAAAGTATCACCAGTTAAGGTAATTTTTGCATTCTTTTTTTGTTGGCTCCGCAATAAGTTCGTCAAGGGAATTAGAATTTCAGAACATTTTGGAATAAATTGTCTGTAATAGTTAATCAAACCGAGAAATCTGCGTAACTGACGGAGAGTTGTTGGTTGCGGAAAATTTTGTATTGCTTTAATTTTTTCAGGGATTGGTGTTATTCCGTTCTCGTCAACTTCATGACCGAGAAATGTAAGTTTAGAAACTGCAAATACACACTTTTCAGAATTGATTTTCAGTCCAAAGTACTTTAAACGCTGGAAAACCTGTTCTACGTTATCCTCGTGTTCCGCTGCGTTCTTGCTAGCGATCAAAACATCATCTATGTAGGCGAAAGTAAAATGTAGTCCACGTAAATCTTCATCAATCAGCCGTTTCAATTAAAGGAATAACGTCAAAATTCACAACTACAGACATTAGTACAGCCTTGCCTGCCGCTAATGACTTACAGAATCTGTTTATGAAGTACCCAGAAATCACAACACCCTTTACATACACAGAGCCAATTAGACACAGCGCGGAACACAAAATTCAGACTACACCCAGAAAAATACAAACTGGCGAAAGCTGAATTTCAGCATATGTTGAATTTAGGGATTAGTCGCCCTTCATCTAGCCCATATGCGTCCCCGTTACATATGGTACCTAAAAATCAAGCGTGATCTTGAAAAATCTGTAGTTCGATCTGTGAGAGATCGAGATGCCATATCATCACTTGTTGAAATGAGACAAGAAGTCTGCCCCTAGAATAGGCGTATTAACTTGTGCAATAGTAAAAAGCCAAGAGAACGATCTACGTAAGCCAAGATCTAACGTTAATGAAGTTTCACCAAATGTTTCGATGCGAGATCCATTCGCGGCTTGTAAGTTAAAGTTAGCTTGTTTGGCTGTCATGCCTGGCTTGGGTGGTATGACACTGACTTAGGCTCCGGTGTAAATCAGGAAAAGGTATCCAGAATTCTTATCACTAATGTAAAATAGGCGGCTTTGCATTATTTCCCCAGCAGCGGACGCCGTCCTCACGTGCTGCCGGGATTGTCGTTTCCCATCTGTCGTTGAAGACAGTTGTTTTGTAAGGTTTGCACTGTACTTGCACGGTCGGATACATTTCCGCGCCTGTTTACCAAATTTGAAGTGATACCAGCAAGTATCATAGTGTTGCGGCTGTTGCCTATGTCTGGGTGCCGAGTTCGATCTGCGTCTATATCCGTGTTGACGCGACGAATGTCTGGAACGGTCGTTATAAAATACGGCTTTCTGTAGCTCTTGTAGTTGTAAGGTGAGTTCCGATATTTTTTCTTTTAAGTCATTTACTTCGTGTGACTGGTTGATAGATATCGCTGCCTCTGTGTGTGTTTCAGCCATGCTCGTAAATTGAAAATGAGAACTCGTATAAGTTCTGGCGTTTGAATTTGGTTGTTTTTTAAATGTGCTTTTATATTCCTTGAACGTCGAGTCACCAAAATTGTTGTGGCTGAAATCACGTATCACGTCGAACGTCGGGGTCGCCAAAAATGTAGTGGATGGGTTAATTATGTGGTAATATTTGTTGAGAATAAGTTGCGTGTCAATTAACTATTTCCACTAACATCAAAATAAAATACAAAATTCAACTGAATTGTTTTAAACGTAACAATTAGATTTATTTAGTTTGGTGTACAACATGCAAAGAAAAGGTAGGACAGAGTCGTGTCCCTTTGATTTGGAAATATTTGTACCAAAGTTCATATTACGAACAAGACATATTTAATTAGAAACTAATAAAACATTCAAAACAATGTACAAGCAGAATATTTGGTATATGTTATGTTGGCAAATATGTATGATGTTTTAGGTTTCAGAATGTCTTTCTTGTAATCGTTCGTTAATGTTGATATTAAAGTTGTTAATATTAAGTGTCTTTTGAACAGAAAGTTCTTAAGAAGTAATTTACCTTTTAGTTTTACTGTAATATTGAACTTGTAATTCAGAAGAATAAAGTTTGGAATTGTGAGTTCTAAAATTGGTAAAAGTTCAGGAGTGATTTCAGAGGTTGGTGAGTGAGTATATTGGAGTTGTTTCGTGTTAAATAAATTTAACTTTGTAACTTCAAAAGTATGAGTGACGTGGAGTTGTTTGGCAGTTGGTTATCCGTCACGAATCTCACTGGTAAACTTGTGTTCGTGCATCGTATTTATTTACATTCCTGGTCACGTGCGTGGCTCGCGAACACATTTCAAGATTTTTGGCGGTATTTTGTGTTTAAACACGTGTGCGTAGGCGTTGTTATTACTTTGAGATATATTGGTCAATCAGAAGCAATTATTGTAAAACTTGCGTCTGGAGCCTGGATTGTTTAGCTTGCACAAAAATCTATAACTAACATGAAAATGTAAATTAGAAATGTTTTTAGCATTTCTTGTCCAATGAGGATGTAGTGCACTCAGTAATTGGTTCTGATCCACTGGTATATAGAGGTTAAGCTCTATAAAATTTAAAAATCTCTTTAAAATCCGATATTAGTCATAGAGATGTGTTTCGAAGTCCGTTTTTAAATTTTAGGCTTAATTAACTGGATTTTCTAAAAGTAGTGATTACCGTATACTTAAAACAGAATGAAAATAACATTTTATTTACGCACGATGGACTATGAGGTCAAAGGACTCGATAGAAAGACTGTATTTCTACTCCTCTCCGAAAAAGCTGGGAAAAAGCAACAATAAAACCTAACGAAAATACGAAAGATCAGCATTGCAATAATCAAGAATTTGCTATTTATGTTTAAAAATAAATTTTAACCTCATATAACAAAGAGTTTAAGAATATAATTTTTATTCCATAGGCTTTTATTACACTTAGTTAGTATGATAAATAATTTTATTTTTTATACTGACTGAACGGGAGGTATGAAATTAGATTAATGTCATAATACTCCTCAGATATTGAATGTAAGGTCAAAGGATAATTAAAAACTGTAATTCCACCCCTGTCCAAAAAATCGCAGGAAAAAGTCAAAATAAAACTTAAAGAAATACGGAAGACCAAGGTTACCATAATCAAGAATTGTTATGTTTAAAAATAAATTTTCTTTAACCTGTAAAACCAATAATTTAAGAACATTAATTTTTATTCTATATACTTCTATTAAACTTAGTATAATGAACAAATTTGAAGGCATTACGGCCCTACCAAAACAAAAATATAGCATAAATATAATTTGCGTTAGATTAATGTCAAAAGAAAAACGTTTATTCTGAGAATAGATTTTAGAAACAATTACTGTAATGCATTCTTTTTCTACGCAAATGAAATAGTTTTGTCGTAATTCTGAAAATTTTCTTGGTGGTGAGGGGAAACAAATTATGCAGCGAAAAATAAGACAAATATTTGTTTTAAAACGATTTAAGCTTAAAAGAAGAATTTACGTTTAATTACGGAAAATAATTATTGGTTATTCTTGCATACAAGAATCCTTAAAATAGAGACAGGCGGGAAAAAAATGAAAAACACCCGTACCTATGGATCGAAAACTGCTTTCAAAACAATGAATGATTGAATGGGATCTATGAAATTAGATTAATATCATAATACTCTTCCGATATTGAATAGCGAGATATCAGAATTATTTCCTTTTTGTAGATCCATGCCCCAAATAATCTAACCGTTGCTAAAACGAAAAAATGAAATAATTTTTAAAAAGGTTCACATTCGAAAATGTCATTAAACCAGTGATGTGCAGAAGTTTGGCGATGCAGCTTAGTAATGCCCGTAGCCAACTCCTTCATTGTATGCTCCTAAGACTCAAGTAGGTGAAGGGCGGGGGGCTTATAGAGCTTGGTACTGAGAAATGTGAGAAAGGAAGACATTTTAAATATGTAAAACCAGATATAACATGAAATAAACATGTAGCGGTATTGACGGCCTAAATCAACCCGTACACTTTTTACTTTACGAATGTGTAAGTAAATGTAAAAGCAACAAGAGAAACAAAACAAAACGGTTTTATAATAAAACAATATTTATATTTATGTAATGATGTACAAGCATAGGGATTACTTCCCTTTGGCTGACTTTACTAATAAAATATTTTTACCTGAGCTCATAAAAATTTGAATGAAGTTGCTGCTCAAAATGTTCACTGTGAGAATGTGTTTGGTAAAATGGAACTTTGAATATTACTTGATATTTCAAGAAGTTTCTGTTTGGTACTAAATGAAATTTAGTTTTTGTACTTCTGAAAATAATTACAATAAATCTAAAGAAAATGTTCACCAAGAGTAAATTTCGTTAAATAGAACCAAGTAAGAAAGTTTCTTGAATTATGTCCTGAAGAGCTGAAAATATGTTCGGTAAACTTGTAGCTTCAGAAAAACGTTTTTTTAAGTAATTTCTTGCTGGTGAAGAAATGGAAAAAAAACTAATATCCAAGTCAAATTTCTTTAGTGTGGCAGCGATGTGTCTGGTTGACTTTTCTTATGTCACACTCTGAAAGAGTTGAAAGAATTCTGTAAAGCTGAGAATATGTGTTGATGCTTGTAATGTAATATCTCTAATTAAGTTTCGTACGTACGTGTATGTATGCGTATGTCAATATGTTTTCATATCGTTCGCCCGCAAGGGGTCAAGACGCGATTTCTTTAACAGCTACATTTTCGCAAGAGAATGAAATTTCAAAGAAGAGAAGAGAAGGGAAGAGAGAACGAAACGTATCTGGTGTTTACAATCAACGTTGTCACATGATTGGCTCCTGAGAAAGAAGCGGGAAATTTTGACTTGGTCACGCGCTGGGAAAAAACTTGTGCGTGGGTGGATAGCAACGCCCACTTGTGTGTTTATTGACCAGTTAGAAGTTGAGGTTTTCTGAAAATATGTATGACGCTGGATAAGCTCTGTGATCCGCTTTTTGCACAGATTTACACAAAAAAGGACATTGATAAAAAAAAAAAAAAAATTGATAGCGGGATGCTAAAAACACTTTATTCAAATCAAATATAAACTAAATTTTTATTTCACTCTTTCATTGGATGCCCTCCCGATATGGATGACAGAGACCGTCGCATCTCTTCCCCGCTCATGCACGCTAATGTATTAAACCTTACATCTTTTTAATCTTCAAACATGTCTTATTGAATAAAATAAACTCCCGTGACAAACAGCAACGGGATGCATTTTGAAATCGCACTAAAAATTTGCATGTAATTATTTTCTAAATAAATATTAAGTGTTGCTTTTTTGTATCCCATGGGAAAGAAAATAACGTATTTTATTAAATTAAGCAATCACCAATTTCTCCTAAAATAATTTTGGGGGGGTTTTATGACATTATTATTGGTAAGATACGAAACAAATTTTCCGTATGCTCGCACTTGATATTGCATAATTTTTTTACTCAGATAATATCTTCAGGTATTCCTGTTAAAAAAAAATTGGACGAACAATATCAGATTAAAAAGTAGCCCACGAGATATCAAAAAGTGGGCATGAAACATATCCCCCAATATTTTCCCTAAAATAACCTATTCAGTAAAAATTAATTCATTAATCAATAAATATTGAAAATTTTGTTTGTATTTGATAATTCCCTGATATTTTGGCAACTATTTTAAAACGAGTGAGCAATTTTTGCTTTCATTTCGGAAAAAATGAATCCATTTTAGTGGTAGCTTATTTTGTTTTATCTTTATTTAAATATTTTTACCCCGAGCAAGGCAATAAAGTTACTATGATGCAAGGAATTACAGAGTGTTAGAGAATATGAGAAAATACTATTAAGAAGAAAGAATAATAAAAGAACAAAAATTAAAAAGACAGAAGATAATGATTGATATTGCATTTAAACATTTGAAGATTAAATTTGACTGGGAGGTAAGAAGCCAGAAGAGCGTTTCACAAGCGAGAATTGCGATAGAAGAAACTGTTAGCATAAGACTTGCGGTTACATCTATCCATTTCAACTGCAAAATGATGAGACCTTGCCACCAGTCTAATACTGTGTGTAAATTCATAAAGTCTAGGTATCATAGAGGAAAATTCATTAGAACAATTACCATGAAAGTATTTATAGAAAAGGCGCAGGAAGCTATATTACGACGGTGGGAAAGGGATTGAAACCGAGATGCCAGTAACATTACAGATTCTTATAGCTGTCAATATTGAATCTAGTTTTCGACTTTATTCTTTATCATTCTAGGAAAAGATTATTCACATTTACAAATGCTACCATACACATTGGTATATCTTCTAGCGAAGCACATTATTTGGAGGTAGTTTTCTTCAGAAATAATTCCATAAAACTGGAATAAGCATAAGAAATCCATCACTCGAATGTTCAGTTAGTTTCATTTGCAGTTTTTCGTCCTATTTCTTTTTAATATCAGCATTAAATGGATTTCTAAATAGGTTAAAATAATTACTCTAACTTTGAAGTCCTTTTTTTTCAACTCATTTAGCATCACAGCGAAGCCATTGTATTCAGACTCGCTATGATTGGGAAAGTGTCATCAACCCTGAATTGATGCTCCCAAATCTGAAAATAAAACTAATGTAGCGATTAATTTTACTTTTACAATTTTAAAATGAGATCATTCCAATCTACGAGAAATGCAATGTCACAAATACAGTTATCGTCCTTCATTTATAAGAAGACAAATTCATCTTTTCTGAGACTATAAAAGCTTTGAATCATCTTCCGTTTACTTAGTCTGCATAGTAAATAATGAACTAGATCGTCAGGCTCTGATTAAAATTCTTCGAAGAACGGCGTTACCGTTAACAAAAACAAAAACAAAAAGTGAAAGTGACAAAAACAACAAATGGAAATAAAACGTGGTTGAGATAATTAAAAAAATAAAAAAAAACTTTTTTATTTCCCTAGATCTAAAAGATTCGATAGTTTGCTCTTTCCGGGTTATCATTATCATATATCCCTCATGGGAGACCGAGAGTTCGTTCAGGTTATAACACATGGTAGTAGTCGAGAAAATCAACATACAGATGTAGTCGACTGAAGTAGACTCGTGGAAGAAATATTCTACGAATTATCGCATTGTATTAGTCAGTAGTTAGTATCTACTGACGCTTGTTTCATCGCTGGCTGAAAGCATCGTTGTTGATGAAAGCGCTTTGTTGTTGTCGCTGATAACTTGCTTGCTTGCGTTGGGGCGGAGGCGTCGATAATACCAGCCGGGTTGAATCTACCTCCGTGGGTAAAATCTGCATTGATTTTATAGTCAGTCAGTGGTTCAGAGACGGCTACTGTAAAAACTGCGTGGGATTTTTCTGATTAACCAGAAAAGATGATTTATGCCTCTGATATTTTTAGGCGGTATTCCAGAGGTGGGTGATGCGCGGAGCCGGATGAAATTAAGGCCTGTTTTTGTCATTTGAGCTGGGGACGTCGAGGTGAGCACTTCAGTTTGAATTGGAGTTCCGACAGGATACGACAAACTTTTTAAGCTGGCGGGGATTATGTGCTCAGGATTTTATCAAATGTATTGCTGAAACAACTACACGCATAACATTTTTCAAATTTTACAAACTTTGCACATAAATCCTCATGGCAAATTATTCAATGAATCGTTTCAAAGTCACTGTTTGCTAAATTCAAAAATGTTAATTCGTCTTAATTGGGATAAAAAAAAAAAATCTGTTATAGGCCCGACCATTGCTACAGTCTTGTGTGTTGCTACATTGATGAACCTTTCAAGAGGGAGATTCATTTTCATTGTTACTTTCTTCACAAAGGTTATAGTGATATACTAAGCATAACTTAGTTGTAGCACAGAGGCCGAAAATATGGGGCACCAACTGAGGATCGAACTCTCAGTTATGTTCCATGCGTGATACACGCTTAGGTGATCGTGTATCTTTCGATACATGACTGACGAGGCAGATTTTTTTCCCACCGTAGGTTGCCATTTCTTTCTATGGTAGACCAGTTGCCATCCACGGCTATACAACCCGGTCTGTCCTGTTATTTACCCATAGCTAGGGAGAGAAGAAGAGGATTCATACCTTTCCCAAGGTTATTAGCACGTAAGTGAATGTAATGGATTCAAATGGAATTCGAACTCGGCATATATACAAGGAATCAGTCAGTTATGTGCCATGCGTGATATACGCATATGCGATCATGTATCTTTGAGATATGTGACTGACGAATCAGATTTTTTCCCGCAGTAGGTTGCTATTTCTTTCTACGGTAGATCAGTGGCCATCGACGGCTATAGAATCCAGTCTGTTATTTACCCATAGCTGAGGGGGAGGGGGAAGAAGAGGAGTCATACCTTTCCCAAGGGTATTAGCACGTAAGTGAATGTAATGGATTGGACTGGAATTCGAACACGGCTCGCCACTACTCAGTCATAATTGTGCGAGACAACCTCGCTAACTATTACCCCACGTCGATGTGCCCTTCTTCATAAATTCTATATCCTGTAACGGTGTCTTTCATTGTACGGACAATAAACAATTATTCGGTAATATCAAATGATTTATCAGCACCACATATTGCCAGTTGAGCCGAATCGGATATATCTGTGCTTTGTCAATAGCCAGTCGAAAGGATTAAATTCTTTACATTTTTTCTGACAGCGTAACCTCGCTATCCGCAACAATTTCTACCATCCGTCTTGTTCTTTGTTCTGTGTGATTAGCTAAACTTGTCAAACATATTTAACTTTTCTTAGAACAGAGGTCAAGTCACTGGTAAAATACATTTTCTGCTAAGTTCATTATAGGAACAATTTTGGAATATTTAACGACTTTTTCGCTAACAACATGTACAATTTCTTTGAATTCTATCTCTTAGAAAAAGAAAGAAAAAAAAAACAGCATATTTAGGCTAGCAATCTATTTCCTGGGAATGCAGTTTTTGCTTTCTAATATCTCCTTTCAGACTTATCGTACTCCGAATTTTTTGAAGATTTTTTAAGCGGAGATGGATTCATAACATTATATATAAAAAAATAAATGTAAAAGTTTAAAACTTCAGCGTCTTATCTCCTTCGTGTGCATGTGCGCATTAAGGTGAACATTATTTAGTCCGATGATGTCCTAAAGAACAAAACATGTCACACGAATATTTTTATCCATATCGTTAATTTTCCATAAACATATTAAACACACTGACCTTTTTTACATCAATAAAGAAGCAATTGTCTGTCAACTTTTTCAAGAATTTTCTTATTTTTTCAGAGATTTTCCTTTTTTATGAAGCCATGTCCTTTGATACCAAAAATTGAAATAAAAACGACTGCCTTTTGTTCATCTACACTTTCAAAGTAAATTTCGACATTCCTGCCTCATACCACTCACGTGTAGTTACTGTTGCTGAATTATCGCAACGAGTGGTTATAAGCAGTGGAAACGAATATAATATTAATTCAATAATTTTCATTCGTTGATATAATTTCCTGAGTAGAGATGCCAATCTAAAACTCTTGCATATCTGGATGGTTACACATGCTGAAAATTACGCGAATGACTGACGATAGTGAATACTTATATTTTTCTGACTGATGTACCGACAACTCAACAGGAATTAAGAAGTAAAGGAAATTTAGTTTTAGTTATCTATCTTTGAAATTTTCTTTCCAAATCTCTTTGAATGAACAAATGAGAAAGAAAGAAAACAAACAAAATGTTAACAAACGTTATTTTCCTCATGGAAATAGGCGTGTCATTCAGAAAGCTAAACAGACCGCAGTTTGCTCATGACTGTCGTAAGCACTACAATCCACACTAATTGAAAATTAATGTTGTAACCTAGGGAAAGTTACTGAATAGAATAATCACACGAAGATTGGTAATGAACGATAATACTTAGTACAAGAACAACACATATAAGATTCGCCAGTGGCGCGTAGAAGTAGTAGTCAACAGCTAGAAGTGAGTCAAGTGAATTCCACAATGAATCTTCAACTGCAGGATATCTACCAACCGCCATACGCGGTCATATGTGGCATAAGGCCGAATTTAATGTGGGGTATCCGAGCCTACAGGCTCGGCCAAAAATTCCCCGTATAAAACATGGTCGGGTAGCTGTTTCCCGAGACGAAACTCATCCTTTCAACATACTCATCTGGGGATCCTCTCTGCCCGGAGGCAGAGAGTTTGACCAGCACAGCTGGAGACGAATCTCCAACTGAAGGATATTTGCCAACCGCCCCACGCGGTCAGATGTGGCTCAAGGCAGAATTTAACGTGGAATATCCGAGCCTGTAGGTTCGGGCAAAAATTCCTGTAGACCCCGTAAAAAACGGGGTCGGGTAGCTGTCTACCATCCAGGACGAGACTCTGCCCTTCAGCATAGCCTTGTCTGGGTTCCTCTCTGCCCGAAGGCAGAGTGTTCGAACAGCACAGCTGGAGACGAATCTCCAACTGAAGACCAACATACAGTATTTACTACTGTATTTATGTGAATGAGGACATACCCATTCTCGCCCGTAGGTATGCTACAACAATTAATGATATCGTTACTGACAAAATAGGATTATTTTAAAGTGACATGATTGTCTTTTTATGACGGCTACATTTGAATTCCGTACACGTTGATTAGTTTTCAGCTTTTCTTATAACTTCTTAAAGTGTTTTTCCTTTTAAATGTTAGACATTTTCTTCACTAAGAAACATTCATGGCTGTAAGGGAAAAAAACAGTGATTAAATATTGAATTTTGCATATTTTTGCATAAAGTTTATGTGAGAAAGTATCGACACCGAGTCAGTACATTGTCAATTGAAAATCAAACAAAAGTGATTGTCAGTAATCAGAAATTAATTCAGATATTACGGACAGAATAGGGCGACTATGTGTATAAATGTAAATTTTACTATCGAAATGCATTCTAAATATTTTGCTAAAGAAATACGTCGTAATTGATTATACTCTAAAAAGTATTGCAAATGAATTTACTCTAGGAATATGAAGTATAGGTTTTTATTATAGAAATCGTTAGATCGGCTGCTAGGAAAGTTGGTTCACTGTCTTGTGCTAGACAATTTTTCACTCCAGAATCTATTTTACACATTTATAAGTTCATGTATTGAATATTTCTGTCACATCTAGTCGAGTTCTTCTGATAAGTATTTAGAGATTTTTGATAAAATACAAATAAGAATCTGCAATACTATCGATCCTGATCTGGCATCTTGACTTCAGTCTCTTTCCCACCGCCGTATTCATTTCTCTATGACTTTTCTATGAATATTTTCATAGTAATTATTCTGACAAACTTTCCTTTTTGCTACCTCGACCTCATGACCTTAAGTGCAGTTCTAGATTGGCGGCTAGTTTGCATAATTTACAGTTGAAATGGCTAGATGTAACCGTAAGTTCTATGCCAACAGTTTCTACTCTCGCGTTTCCTCCTTGTTGAACTCTCTTCCAGCTTCTTAATTCTTGTTTTTTTTTTTTTTTTTGTTTTTTTTTTATTGTTCTCTCTCCTAAACAATGTTTTTCTTTAGCGCATATTCTTTCAGATATTGCGTCTTAGTGGCTTAATTGCCTTGCTTGGGGTTAACCGATTAAAGAAATATCGGCATGATATTAAATTTAATATCATGCCGATATATCAAACAGACAATTACTCGTACCTACAAATACAAGAAAAAACTTTATAAACAAATTTAAACCCGAACTAAATAGATCATAACCCCCCCCCACACACACACACACACACAAACACACACAACATGCACACAAGGTGACCAAATACAATGATCAAATCACTTACATACATGAACGCACGCTCATATATGTGAGACACGAAGATATATATATGTATGCACACACACACACACACACATATATATATATATATATATATATATATATATATATATATATATATACGCATGTTGACAAAACAGGGGAACTACTCACGAGCACGCACCCAAACCCCACACAACTTAGGAAGTGTATGTATGTACGTATGTGTGTGTATGTATGTGTGTATGTGTATACTGGTTCCATGTAGCTTGGGAAGTATGTGTGTGTGTATGTGTGTGTATGTACTGAATCCTTGTGGTGGGATGGTGTGTATGTGCGTATGTGTATGTATGCGTGTGTGTGTACAAATGAGTTTACTAATTCCTCGTAGTAAGACAGTATATGTATGGAGGGGGAATATACGCACGCATATATACACGCATGCTGACAGAAACACACGAAAATGAAAACAGATCTAAAAACACATAGGGGTCAGTAAAACATTAAAAGATAAAATGCCGATAAGTAATTCATCATTTCTCTTGGACCAACCTTAATTGTTTTATGACCCTTCCCGCAGAACTCTTCATTGCCAATTCAAGAAAGAAATTCGGATTACTAACACAAAAACAGAAAATGTCTCATATCGAGAATATTTAACATTAAAAACATAACGAAAAAATTTATTATTTTTAATAATATGTGGGAATCTCCACTTTTACCTGAAGACGGTCGCGAGACCAGAAACACGCGTAGTAAAATTATGGAAAACAAAGCATATTTTTTTCTAAATAAATCCACATTACAACCAAAAACGTTTCCGGTACCTCTCTTCTCTTCTTATATATATATATATATATATATATATATATATATATATATATATATATATATATATATATATATTCTACATATATATTCTACATATATTAGATATAAGATTCCGATTATATATATATATATATATATATATATATATATATATATATATAATTTACATATATAATTTATATATATATTTTATATAAAATTCCGATTATATATATATATATATATATATATATATATATATATACATAATTTATATATATATAAATATATATAAAATTCCGATTATATATGTATATATATATATATATATATATATATAATTTATATACATATAACTATTATATATAAGATTCCGATTATACACACACACACACACACAAACACACACATATATATATAATTTCTATATATATATCAGTGGTAGAGCTCTAACATATTCACTATTCAGTCATATGGATATGTGTTTGTAACCCTGGGTTTCACGCTTTTGCGATCATCGGACAAATTGATTTATTTTTTTAAATTTGAATCTATTTACGCTTGTTTGTGTTTATGTTTGGTAGTAGTGAGGGGAGAAAAAATCCCCTCTATGGCCGTTTTGGGGGTGACACACATACGCACACATACATACATACATACATACATACAGGTATATATATTATAGTTCACACAAGCACATACATATATAAACAATGCGAGACCAGGCGCAGACATATATCTATTTGTTCGAGCACACACACAGACGTAATTGTAATCCTATTTCGTTGTTGAGACTGTGTGTAGCGAAGTTCTTTCAACTAGGTGTGGGACTGGGACATCAAATGTTATCAAATGGAATAACACTTCTTCAAACACACACACACACACACACACACACACACGTGTATACGTGCACATATATTTATATCTGTCTGGGCCCTACATTATCACATTGCTTAAATGGGTTCTCTATATGAATATGACGGCGATGATGGTTTTCTTCATAACGCTGATTACTGCGTATCATAGACGATTGCAATTATATTGTAGTGGTAATAATTGATATTCTTTTGGCAATAATAGTTATTGGTGTGTTAATGGTAAATTTAGCTCTAATGTTGGTGGGTAAGGAAAGTATAACGGTAAAAAATGTGACAATGATAATTATGCTGATAGATGTAGTAAGCATAACAATGAAGGTGAAAATAGTAAAAATAAAATAATAATTACAATAACGAGAATAATGACAATGGTAAAAAGCAGTACTAATGGTGTTGGGGAGGATATAAAGTGGTAATAATAGTAGTAGTAATGAATAATAATAATGAGAATAATAGTAGTAAAATAATAATAATAATAATAATAATAATAATAATAATAATAATAATAATAATAAATAATAAATAATGATAATAATAAATAATAGTTAATGCTAAATTAAAATAATAATATTAGTAATAAATGGTAATAATGATGGAAGTGGAAATAAATAATGACAATTAAAAACATAACACGGATTAACAGTATTTTTAATGCATACATTATGTTTCTACTAGCGAAGTGATTTCGCCATTAATCGCATTAATATTGCTGATTGATTCTATGCGTGATTATTTCTTTATATATAAAATATATGCTGCCTAATATTATATGTTTATAAAAAATCCGCAGTACAAAATTCCTGAGAAAAAACTCCTAAGACATATCACTCTATTAATTGAACTATATACTTAGTTCATGCCATGTTAACTGAAAAACACTTCTAAAAAAAGAATTCGTGAATTTACCATATTACAAAATTCATATAAAAATTATCACTTGAAATTTTGAACTTTAGCGTTGCGAGTCGAACGTTCCGAGATTGTACAACCGTCAGTAAATAGCACATTCTTAAAAAACATCTTTCAGTCTACAAACAATTATTTCGTCTTTAAGTTTTAACTTTAATGGGAAAAAAATTATAGCTTGACGATGGAGGAAAGATTCTTCGAAAGTACTTGCTTAACTTAAAAAAATATACACTAGAAACATCTGACAACAGTTTTATAAATGAGGATCACATCATTCAATGGATTAACAATATTTTAATGCATACATTATGTTCTACTAGCGAAGTGATTTCGCCATTAATCGCATTAATATTGCTGATTATGTATGATTATTTCTTTGTATATAAAATATATGCTGCGTAATTTAATATGTTTATACATACATATATATATATATATATATATATATATATATATATATATATATATATATATATATATATATATATATATATATAGTTTGGCAGAAGTCAACATCTTTGGAGTACCCGCTAGAAAGTAAATTACCTCCTCCAGCTTCCATTCATTTTGGAGGCGGAAATTGTCCTAAAATGTATAAAAATGGAGAAAATTGCCATAAGAACTATAAAAATGGTTAAAATCGTGCGTGTTTAAACTTCTTTCTCGCAAAATAATTTCGATTGCAATAAAATCTTTGATAGGAAATGAGAATTTTCAACTAATCAAAATCTTTTAACATTTTATTCCCTGCAAAAACTTCGAGACTGGTTGTAGTCAGTCAACTTAAAAATACTAGCTCGGCTTTAGAAATATATGCCAAGCCGGAGCGGATAGAGATCAAATTATTCACTGACAACTGAAACTAACTACCAGCTTCTTTAAGTCAATATGTTGATGCTTTCTTTTCTTCTGTAAACTGTAAGTAATGACATTTACTAAACTGTATTCATTTTCTCTACATTAGACACATGTCCATTTTTAAGAAAATTTAAAATAACAAGACTGTTTACTATGAAAAAATACGTCCAGAAAAAATCGATTTACATACGCATTACATACAAAATTCTAAATAAATTATAGTTTAAAATTTTATGACAGTTATTGGAAGATTATTTACTGTATTAATTGTGACTATGACTAATTAACACCACTGCTATAATGTCACATGGTAATGACATCAGATACACTGACCATGTGAGAGAAAATAAAATCAAACAATAATTACGATCAAACAAGTATTATCAAGGGTTGTTTGGTTTGTATTTGAGCGTGGGCACGCTAATCTGGTGGGAGATTCTCTGAACAGGTGTGAATCCTATACTGAATGTTGATAGAAAAGTTATATATTTATGTACTAGTGAGTTTGACTTGTGACATATTTTCATCGCTTCCTACTATCACAAGTGAAGTGTAAAAGTTAACAGGTGCATAGTTTTCGTGGACAATTTTCTGTGATTCTGGAAATATGTGAGCGCAACACCGCCAGTCCCTCTTCTCTCTATCTTACACACACACACACACACACACACACACACACACACACACACACACACAGGAATTTAACAGGAAACCTGTAAACGGGTAAAACATACAGTGTGCGATGGGTAAATTTTCGCCATATTATATTTTTAATTTTGCGCATGCGCGTTGTTTGTTTTTGATTTTGTCGACAGTAAAATATAGTAGGGTCAGTTGAGCACCATCTGTGAGAAAAAGAGCCCCATGACGCAATTTACTCCGCCAGAAATTTAGAAATGACATGCTGCACTGCTTGGCATTCGCACCGGAAGCTCCAATACGAACGTTTCAGTGCTTTTTGATGTCAATCTGAGGACAGCGCAGAGGAGTCAGAAAGAGTTGGACGAGTCTAATGGTGATTACGAAGGTACGGCAGCTCAGAAAAACTCACTATCATTCTGATAAGAAAATAACTCCCGAATTTATTGTTGAGGTCCTCAGACTCAACACGGAGGCTTACATCAAGTGCCTTGAGGAGGTAGTGCTGCCCTGGGTCAAGAGGGTGGTTGCTGGAAGACCCTATATCTGGCAACAGGACTCTGCACCATGCCACACAAGCAGGAAAACCTAATCATGGCTGTCAGACAATTTCTGCGACCATATTACCCCTTACATCTGGCCACCTAATTTCCCAGATGGCAACCTCCTTGATTATTATGTGTGGGACACAGAGCGAGAGACCAACAAAACTCCTTGCAACACCAAAGATGAACTGAAAGCAAGGATTATGGCAACATTCACCAACAAGAAAACTGTGCAGAAGAGTTACGAAGTCGTCTGGAGGCTGTGGGTGAAGTCAATGGCGATTTTATTGAATAAATTTACTCTTTAGTATTTCAAGATATTTTTGTGTAATTTTGGTAAATATATCTTTTGAAATGAGATGTCAGTGTTATTTACATTTTTGCGTAATTCAGACGGCTATTTATTCATCGCACCCTATATAATAAACTTTCAAACAAGTTAATGCTTTTTATTCTCGAACCCATCTCCACCTCCGCCAAACGTTTAAACAAAACTCTTTAAAACACCGTTATCACACATACATAGATATAAAAAGAGACTCATTTAATGCAGCGATAATTAACAGTGCAGATCATTACTTGTGTAAATAATTTGATCTTCATTGGCTGTCTCACTGTATGGTAGATAGCTTACCGTAGAGTATTGATGATCAAGTTCGTCTCGTACGTCATTGCTGATAGAGGTAGTTTAGCAAGCTTAACACAAACTCAAGCTCAAACACCATCCTTTGCGCCAGTTGTCGGTGTATAAATGAGAATTTTGAATATTGATTTTAAAGAGAAACAGATATTAATATAAGCTTATCAATACTATTATTCTGTTTGTTTGCATGCTTTTCTATCGAGGATCCACGGCTCTTCTGAGCTGTAATCAGTTATGCTTTTTGACAAAGAAACCTACATATATTCTCTACTATTATTCTACATGTTTGTATAGATGACCATTAGGCTTTTCTACTTAGGCCAGAGTGGAGTATATGTCCAATCCCTAGATCTTTTGATCTGGAATCAATTATACTTCTGACAAAGTAACCTACATATATTATCTACTATTAGTCTATTAGACTTTTCTATTAAGGATCCACGTGAAGTATCTACTCAATCTCTGGTTCTTCTGAGCTGGAATCAATTATACTGAGACACTGTGGCCACGTGGATGTTAAATGTTAATTCTGAGCAGAAAAGGGTTAAGCCCAAAATGGAATGTAAACTGGAAGATAGATAGATAGATAGAGAGAGAGAGAGAGAGAGAGAGAGAGAGAGAGGAGATATTTTCCTTGGTGAAAATGGGACCGTCTGGATTTCTTCTTCCCTAAAGTTTATTTTTCTTGTCTCTCGAGAGTCTAGCGTGCGGACGAAAACAGATTTGAAGAAATGATTTTATCTCTTCCTTGAGGAATTAAGAAAACATATCATTAACGAGAAGAGAGACAGACGTGGCTTATATTTTCGTTGACAAAAAGAATTGGGAAATTTAAACAAAGAACGAACCCGTTGTGAGGGTAGGAGTTGTGAAGATCGATTCTGTCGTGAAAGAAGGTGATCTGGTTTATATTTTCGCTAGACAGAGATCAGCCCAGAGAATTTAGGCAAACAAATATCATTAACGAGAAGAGACGTTGACGAAAATGAATGGGGAAATCTAAACAAGGAACAAACTCTTTTTTTTTAGGGTCGAAGTTATGAAAACAGATCTTATATTTACCGAGCAGGTCATCTGGTTTATGTTTTCGCTTGACATAAATAAATCCAAGAATGGAGAAATAATTTTATAATTTCCTTGAGGAAACAAAAGAATTAAAATTAACGACTAGAATAAACTACGCCCTTTCGCCCACACGTGTTAAGAAATTAGATTTGTCACAAAGACAGTTATATTTGTCCTGGGAGGTAGGCTGAGATGGAATACTGAGAAGGGAGGAGGAAGAGGGAGATTTTGACTTCTGTGTGTGGATTGGTGTCGCGAGTGGTGGTGAAGTAAATGAAGTTAGAATTTAGGGGAGGTGCAATCCCCGTAAATACTCTCAAGAAGGTGAATAATTCTCCAAATTTGGAAAGCTGATTAAGAAAGCAGAAATAGGGAACAAAGAATTCTTATTAGGATTAATGGAGAAATTGAAGTATCAATGAATTCCATGAACCTTTCGAGCCGACGCCAGTTTTGGACCGAAGTGCATATAAGCAGATAGCATTGAGAGCTCGAAAACTTGGGGTGAAAATCCTGCATCGAGTAACTCTTGAATCCACATCAGCAGTCACCAGATTTCCTGATTCTAAAGAACTTTGAACCCCGAATTATTAGGCGAAGCACAGTGTCACTATAGAGATTGGCGCGGGAAGGGTTAATTCTTGTTGTACCAAGAGCTATACAAACCAATTGAAGATTGACCCAATGAATCTTTCGTTTTTATTTTTCGTTGTGAAAATATTTCTTCTTTAATATGGCACCCGCCACGGCTTGAACCAGCTCTGCGATTACTACGACACTGCTCTGAGATCAAGAACACAACGTGGGCAGGGTGTGAATCGAAACCACCAGCGACCAACAACCAGCTTGAACCAGCGTCAGCAGTGACTAGAACAGAGTTAGCCCTGTGGTTAAAGCGTCGTCCTAAAACCCTGACCACTAAACGTGGCTCTCCATAATTTTCTGTCCTCCGCAGCTCTTAATAAATTTTGTCTTTTTGTTATTTCTCCTAAACCATGTACGTCATCCATTTACTCAAACTCACTGTGTGTTGTCTTCCTCTGTTCCTCTTGCCTTCAATCTGTCCTATGACTATCAAATCTTTGAAACCCACTTTCCTCATCATGTGCAATAGAAATTTCAACTGTCTCTTCCTGATGTTAAGTATGTTATCTTTTTGTCTCCATTTTGTCTAGAACTTCGTCGTTGCTCACATTGTATCCTAAGCAGGTTTCTGTTGTTTCAAGTCGCTTCTTTGAGGAGACTGTCCAGCGCTCACTGCCATATAAGAGGACAGATATCACGTGACAGTTTCTAACAAAATTTTGCTTCGCTTTATCTGTTTAATCTCTTCATTTTTCTTTTCTTTTTTTTTTTTTTTTTTTAACCTTTCTTTAAAATTTTTCTTCTTTCTTTGATGGGCAAATGTAAATTTATTGGTTTGCTTGATAGCATTGAGATAGTTACGTATATGCCACAGGCGGCACTGATGGATATTCAATCTCAGGAGAATACTAGGATTTTGAATGTTGATTTTCAAGGAAGGTAGGCTCGACTTACATGTAAAATTCTAACCGCTATTTCTGATCACGTGGTTTTTCCGTCAAATCATATTGCTCTGCATGTGAATTTGCGCATTTTTGTTTGCTACCGGCATATGTAGACGATGTTAGAACCGAGGTACCCCCCCCCCGATTTTAAATGCTGATCTTCTAAGCATCTTCATCTTTAAGGTTAGTGCAACAGAAACTATTATTCCTCTTCTTTGACCATGTACCTGTTATACCGGAACATACCTATTCTATTGTTAATAGACTCTCCCACAGATAACAAGTAGTAGTAGTAGCAGTCGCCAGGGGGGATGATTGGAGTTGAGTGAGTCAGTCGATGTCGGACATTGAAGTATGAACCACCACAACTAGATTGCTGCGTCATTAACTATTATTTCAAGTTCCTAACGTTTTGTACGTCGAACCTAATTTAGAGCCGACAGTGAAATACAAGCCGCCACTGTGAAAACTACTCTACAACACATTGGTGACGAGGGATTCGTAATTCATACGGAAGAAAAAAATTTCGTTCACTATACAAAAACTTGCCTTATTCGCGTCTTTATTTGGCATGTAGGACTTTGATTTGAGAGAAGGCGAGTGTGTCGTTTTGTCAAAAAAGAACCTTTTTTGTTGTCTCACAAGGAATTTGGTCATTAGCAACTTTGCATAACATTAGCATAGTTGGATAGAATCAAGGAGGGACATCCGGGTGTGTTAGTGCTATAAACTGAGGTGTCCGTATGTCTAGTATATTTACCATCTGGACAAGTGATTGGTGACTGGTGAATATAAGTAGATTAATTTCTTTTGACCACAGTTATGCAAATCAAATGAATTGCAATAAAGCAAAAAGTTCTGAATCAATATTTGTCAAATTTAAACTTGTCCATTTCCACCATTAGTAAAATATTTAACTAAATGTTCTGCCATTTTTAATGGTTACTTTTTGAGATATTTGGAATTTACAAAAAGGAACTGACTGAAATTAGTATGCAGATGAAACTAATATTAGCTTAAGGAATCTGAAATCTAATAAAAACTATTTTTCTTTTTGTTTATAATATATGTTGAAACATGGATAAAGGGTAGGATGTAACAGTTGCTGAAAAACAACAGAAAATAACAAAGTTATTGAGTGAGAGAATCTCCATATTTGAAATATGAAAGGAGCTTTGAAGAGATCATCAAATGATAAAGAAGGCTGTTGAAAAAAGAACTCAGCTGAGAACTTCAAACAAAGGAAAAGATTTTAAGAACTTGTTTCCTCGAGATGAATGTAAATTAAAATGAAGTTATAGCAAAAAAAAACAAACAAAAAACAAACAAAAAACAAAACAAAAACAAACAAAAAAACGCTTTTGACCAGCGCTCAGATACGTGAAAAGGCTGGAACTGAGGGAGCCAAGAAGGACAAAAAGTGTAGAATACTTTGTGAATCAAGATCTTTAAAAAAACCTCTGAGGTAAACTCCTCTCACTAAAGCACATATTTTAAGGTATCAAAATTCGTCCAGGAAATCCATGAAAATTGACTTTTCTAAAAATGAATTTCGAATGACATGTGATAGACCTGATGTATGAGTCAAAGGATGGAGTTTATCCAATTCAAACATGACTGTGGCTGAAAGAAGGCAACAAGGAGACAATATGAGCTGGAATTGTCGACCAAACCATTATTAGACCATTCAACATCAATGGAAGAGTTAAAATGAACAGTACTAAATATTGCAATTTTATGAACAAGATTTTCTTTGCATGGTACAAGCCCCAGTCTTGCAGTTTCAAATAAATTGTCTATTTATGCATAACAATGTCCTTCTCATGTATCTAAGCTTAGCCGTGAGTTCTTTGAGCATAAAAGATTTACAGGAGAGAAGATAATAGAAAGGGCACCATCAAGTACTGATTTCAATCCATGCGAAAACCTATGATCAATTGTGAAGATGAAATTATTTGAAGGGGGCAAACAATATAATAGCGAAGCAAACCTATGGGAAGCAATTAAAACTACCATGTTGGAAATTGAATCTGCTGAAATAAAAAATTAACAAAATCAAAAAAAAAAAAAAACGCCGAAGGTGATTTTCAATACGTTTGATCTAACAACGCCTGCAAATAATTTTACCTGAGGTACGCCGATCCAGAAGAAAAAAAGAAAGGCAACTGATCATTTAGAAGTGGATCAAAAAACGTAGGAAATACGCTACGATGTTGCTAAAAAAAAAAAAAAAATTGTTGTTTTTTCTTCATATTTTTTGTAAAAAATGAAAAATAAATAAAGAAAACTTTCTACTCCTACGGAGTAAAGTTTTAGGTGGGGATGTTATACCGGAACATACCTATTCTATTGTTAATAGACTCTCCCACAGATAATAAGTAGTAGTAGTAGCAGTCGTCAGTGGGGCTGAGTGGAGTTGAGTGAGTCAGTCGATGTCGGACATTGAAGTATGAACCACCACAACTAGATTGCCGCGTCATTAACTATTATTTCAAGTTCCTGACGTTTTGTACGTCGAACCTAATTTAGGACCGACTTAGAGAAATACAAGCTTCCACTGTGAAAACTACTCTACAACAGTACCAGACGAAAATAAGCTTATTAGTCTGTCTGGCGGAATTAAAATAGTTTGGTTTTTACTAATTTGTTTTAGTATGTATGTATGGATTCCAGTATATTTATTTTCTATATGTCTGCAAGAGTGATATTGATATCTTCGACTGCAGTTAGTTTGTCAGTATAAAATCTCTGGTACTTTAATATTGGTTACGATGGAGTCATATGTGCTTAGGATGAAGGCCGATAGGACCCCTAAATAGTTTCTCTATGGTGAGTTGTTTAACAGAAAAAGAGCATCACACAAACTTAAATTGAGGTATAAAGTTTACATTAAGAACACAATGTAGAAGGCCAACATAATGCGACATTACTGGGAAAACCTAGATTTAGATTGTTCATCATGGAGGAAAGCAGTGCACAGTGCATACGAGTGACTTTTAACATGATCGTGTTGGGCATGAAAAAGTCAAGAAAAATGTTCGTAAGATTCTTGATGATAAGTTCCATGAGAATGTTAGCACAGAATTTGTTCTAAAGCGTAATTGATACGACCGCGTTTGTCTAAGTAGGGCAGGCCTCAAAAATCATCAAAGATGCTGCACACACAGAGAAATCATTCACGCTACTTGCAGAGAGTGTAAAAAATAATGTGCCTCTGGTGGGCTAAAACATCATATGAAGGTCACTAAAATATTAATGTGACCACTACTACAAAAGGTGCCTAACGTTGCCATATCTGTGCAAGAAAATGAAACATCGTAACGGGACTAAAAAGACCCATGTGCCCGCTGCCCCAAATCATATCGCAGCCATCATATTTTTTTTATCTATCTGTTTGTCTGCATGTCTGTCAATGTATTTCAGTATGTTCATATCTATCTGTCTATCTATCGTTGAAAGAGTACAACATTTTATCGGAAAATAATCTTATTTATTTCTTATAGGGAAGTGATAGAAATGTAGTCATGAATGATTGATGAAACATCTTTGATCATTGTCAGTAACATCTGGCAGCCAAAAGTCAAAGCCAATGTATTCCATCAACCAAAGAACGGAAAGCAAGGCTGAATAAAGGCGCGTTTGCGTGATCAGAGGACATCGCAAGTAAAGAACTTCGTGAGAAATGTTCTTTTGTCATTTGATCAAACGCTCAACTTTGACCTTCTCGCGTTTATTGTTTCTACTCGAAATGCTGTCCATGTCTTACTTAATCAAACATTTACGTTTGATTCTCGCAATAAGATAATTTTTCTTTTGTTGAAAACATTTGCTAATAGATATAGTTTGGTGGTTACTGCACTACAACTGAACGATGTGAGTTCTCCAGTACATATACAAACTTTCAAGGAAAGTAATTGTAAACAATTGCAGATAATTTCTTCAGTTCAATACTTATAAGTAACAGCGTATTCATTTAGGTATTGTTAATTTTAATCAATTTGCACATTGGTGAATAAAGTTTAACATAATGTTAACTCCTATCACTTCAATACTATCTTATATTTTCTAGTCAAAAAACTTTAATTATTCCTTAATAGTGTTTTTTCTCATATTTTCTAACACACAGTAACCCCTTGAGTTTTAGTGAATGTATTGCATTGCTGGGGGTGAAATAACTAAAACACTGTATTTTTCAGACGAGTATCATAATCTTATCAGTTTTTACCACATTTTGGCCAATGCGTTCATCGACCTTCAACAGGCGTATTCAACTAATTCTTGAATGAACGCTATGTAGCATTTTTTTTTCACAATCTCTCAACATTTTCAACTAAAATCCCTTCATAGATCCACGCTCCAGAGTTTCGTGCTGACAGTGAAATTTGGAAAAAAAATGAACGGACAAAAATCCGAAAATACAAGGAAACATTCGAAAATTTTCAAAGAGTTCAGTGTGTTTTGTTTCATGAATAAATGCAAATAATGGATTTTGTTGATATTGTTATTATCTTAACGTAATTTTCAAAATATACTCATAGTAAATCAAACAAGCCAATAATCATCGCCATGACAAATTCTGAAGGTAATGTCATTATGATGTCATTTTCGTGTATTTGATATTTAATAAAATTTTTTAAATAATTTAAGTAATTCTATTACATTTATTTGTTTTAAAAAGAAGTTTAGTTTATTAGGAATTAAAATTAAAAATTATATTTTAAAATTGTAGTTCAATACAACGTATTCTAATCCAAACACCCATTTCAGAAAGAATCTTATTGTATACAAATACAAATTTAACGGAAAAAAATGCCGAAAAAATTTTTTGTCGTTGATAAAAATCAGGCGACATACATTGAACCGATGCTATAATTCGTTGAAAAAGGCACCCCTACCCTATCAAGACTTAGCCTCTTTTCGAAAGTAACTCATATTTGTTACAATAGTCGTTAGTATAAATGAACACGCTACTGCCCCTTGTCAAAATGAATAGATTTCTCCGTATCCTTGGAAACAAATATTATGAATATATGTGCTTATAAAACTCAGTAGATTTCAAAATAAATTATTCCAAAATTCATAGGGCCTTTAATTTAATTATATAATTGAATTTGAAGTTTTTAGTTTCTGTTTTTAAAACATGTTAACTCCTGTGTAGCGATGGAACCATATTTTTAAATCAGTTAATTTATAATATTTATACTCTGTAAATTTGCATTGAGCACTGTTTTGAAAAAATAAAAATATTAATAAGAACACCTTATTATATATCTTACTGTTCTTTTTTATTATAATATATATATATATATATATATATATATATATATATATATATATATATATATATATATACATGAGTAGAGGCTCATACCTTGTTTCTTGTTTAGGAAGGGGTTCCCGGAACTCTCCCTCTCTTTCTCTCTGGCCTCTGTACTAGTGCTGCCGTGTTTCTCCTGTGACGTGTGCAGTCCGTGGCATTACCTCTTCATTCTGAGGGTACACAGTTGACAGTTTTCTGATTGCTGTTTCCGACTGGTACTTAGGAGCCCTAACTCTTGCGTAGCGGCTTGAGCGGCCGCTTTGATCAACAGTTGCATAATACCGGTGTGTCTGTAGTGCCATGTCATACATGGATAGGTGTCCCTGCATTCACCTCCGGTGGGAAGTCCTGAGGCCACATTATGTTGCAGGCTGTGCCAACTTCTCTCTGTACCAACTTCTCTCTGCCCATCTCACGGTCGATTACCGTCTGCTTCTTTCATTTCAGGCCTTCTCATTTTTACAACCACAATTTTACATGATAATTAACGACGATCCAAAAAGAAAACCTAAACCAGCCCCTAAAAAAACACCTAAACCCTTTAACATTTCATTTTCCAACATCCGTGGCATTAGAACCAATTTCTGTAGTGTGGAATCTTTCCTCATTGCGAATTTCCCGGATATACTGGCTCTGTGTAAGACCAACCTTGATTCGTCTATCCCCTCCTCTGACCTCTAGATCGCCGGCTACCTTCCCCTCCTTAGAAAAGCCTCTCAAACCCACATTCATGGCCTTGGAGTTTACGTCAAGGACCATCTCCCGCTGGCTAGAGTGTTGTCTCTTCAATCTCCAGACCATTCGTACATGTGTCTCCGACTACCTCTTCTCAATACTGTAAGCTAACTCTTCTTCCTTTATCGCTCACCATCCTCCCAAGACTGTGGTATAATTGAATGCATTTCGGACAGCATTGACAAGGCTCTCTCTCTCTCTCTCTCCATCCATTTGCTCATATATGCGTGTTGGATGATTTTAACGCATAGCATACCAAGTAGCTTAAAAACGCTACTACTGACCTTGCAGGCATACAAATCCTTCTTTTTTCAATTTCTCAATTCCTCACGCAGATAGTTGACTTCCCTACACGTTTTTCCTACAACCGGGGAAGTCAAAGTAAGTAAGGCTTCTCTTCTTGATCTATGTTTTACCTCCATCCCCGAGTCCTGTAGCGCCACGCAGCTCTGCCCTCTTGGCACTTCTGATCATGCTGTAGTGTCTATCAACATCTCCTTCAACTCCACCCACTGCAATGAACCTCCTACCACCAGAACCTCGTTTTGCTATCAACGAGCAGACTGGGACTCGTTCCGGTATTTCCTTCACGATATCCCCTGGGATGTTGTCTTTATGCTCCCCGTACAAGAATGTGCTTCCGAGGTCTCCTCCTGGGTTAAAGCTGGAATCGAGGCTTTCATCTCCTCAAGGAAATATATGGTCAAATCGTGCTCCTCCCTTGGTTCTTGGCTGCTTGTTCAGCTGTCATTGTCCATAGGAACCACTTCTTCCACCTATATCGAAGCGACATGTCTGACTGCAATAGACGTCTCTTTGTTTCCGCCCGTAACGAGTGCAAGCGTGTCCTCAATGAAGCAAAGTCAATATTTGCTGCTCGAATGAAAGAACGTATTGCATCTCGCAAATTCGGTTTCAATGATTATTGGCGTCTCTGCAAAAGCGTTCTTAACAATAGCAAACCCTCTATACCTCCTTTGTTCAATCAGTTCGAGGTTCTGACCTCTTCTGCCGACAAGGCTGAACGCTTTGCTCGGAAATTCTCATTCAATTCAACGCTCGACTCTTCTGGTGTACCCACACCTGATTTCCCCCTTATAACTGAGGCTCTATTGAGTGAGCTGCACATAACCCCGTCATCGGTATTTAGACCCCCACAAGGCTAGTGGTGGAGATGGGCATTATCTCTAATTTAAACCCCCACAAGGCTAGTAGTGGAGATGGGATACCAGCCATTGCCCTGAAGAAATGTGCGCCTGAACTGACTCCTGTCCTCTCCAAATTATATAACTACTACCTCAATGAATCTTGTTTTCCAGACTGTTGTTCCTGTCTTTAAGTAATCTGGTGACCCTTCTGACCCTTCTAATTACCGTCCTATTAGTCTCCTACACCTTTTCGGCTAAGTCTTCGAAACTTTAATCAACGCCGAAGTGGTTAAGTGGTTACATCCCATGATCTGCTCTTCGACAAGCAATATGGTTTCCGCTTTACCCGTTCTACAGATGATGTGCTTACGGCCATAACTGAAATTGTTTACCAAGTTCTTCATAATAACGGAGAAGCTCGTGCTGTGGCTCTAGATATCTCCAGAGCGTTTTATAGGGTTTGGCATGCCGGCCTTCTTCGCAAGCTTCGTGGTTATGGAATTTCAGATCGATTGTTTGACATAATACAATCATTCCTGTCAAACCGTGTATTGAAGGTCGTTCTCAACGGATTCTCCTCCAGCTCCTATCCCACGAACGCAGGTGTTTCCCAAGGCTCTATCCTAGGCCCTACTTTGTTCCTTATCTTCATTAACGATCTTCGTGACATCATAGATTCCCAAGTAGGCATCTACGCGGACGACACTACAATTTACTCCTGCCTCAAAAACAAATCTAGTGTCGTTGACAAAACTAACCTGACTGTTCGTCTCGAAAAGGACCTCCAATCGTCTGTGAACTGAGGCAGGAATTGGCTGGTTAACTTTTTCAACACAGAGAAGCATCCCTGCCCCCCATTAGAATGTCTGACGCTCAACTTCTCGAGAGCTCCTCTTTGCGACTACTCGGTATCACATTAACTGCTGACCTGAGATGGAACAAAGACATTAAGTCAATAGCTTCGTCCACTGCAAGGAAAGTTGGCACCCTGTGCCGCGCCAGGAAATTTTTCTCGCCGGAGTCGATCCTTCAAATCTACAAATCAACCATTCGCCCTTGCATGGAGTATTGCTGCCATATATGGTCAGCTGCTCCTTATGTTTGTCTCAAGGTTCTTGATAAAATTCAGAGACTGATATGCAATGTAATTGGCCGTAATCTGGCATCTCGTCTGCAGCTGCTCTCTCACAGACGTCCTGTTGCCTCTCTCTGTCTTTTTTACAAATACTTTCATGGTAACTGTTCCGAGGAGCTGCTTTCGCTGGTTCCGAAACTTCATGAATTCAAGCGTTCAACCAGGCTGGCATCTTGCTCACACCCGTTCACTGTCGAAACTGTTAAATGTAGCCGTCTCTTCGACTCCAATAGCTTCATGTCTTGCACCTCTCGCCTGTGGAACTCCCTCCCCTCTTCCTGTTTCCCTGATAGCTATAATCTCCAACTATTGAAATGTAATGTCAAT
>OZ010574.1:91657079-91959579 GCA_963932145.1 Acanthosepion lycidas
ATTTTACCTCATGGGGAGGCTGGTAAATATAACAGTCGAATAGATTGAACGCTGGGTCAACTGACACACACTCACTAGTCGTGTAATACTCTTTTGTTGTACTTACTGTTTAATATATGATATATCTGCAACACTTGTTTTGTTAATTTTTTTAACCATTTACTTGGTCACAAGTATTCGGTATTCAAAAGCAGATTTGATTGATTTTGAATACTTTTCTATGGTAAAATCATAACCTGATTGTCAGTTGATAGGAATTAATACCAAGTGTTAATTACAAAATAGGGATATTATGTGTATAATACATTAATACACACATGCACACATGTTATTTTACTATAGAAATGCGTTGTAAATGATTTACTACAGAAATGTATTTAAAATTAGAGAAAGAAAGAGATTGTCAGTGGTTACGAATTAACATATTGTCAGACGAGATACACAGATCCATTTTGACCAAGATCCAAATAATATTAGTTCTATTGATTGCAAGAAACGAAATGGCATATCTTTTTATGCACATTGAAGAACAAGAATCAATAATTGGGATTTTAAGTATTCAGTGTAATTCCTTTATTATTTTACTTTCAATAAGCGCAAAATAACTTTTACTTTCAATAAACGCAAAATAACTTTTACTTTCAATAAACGCAAAATAGTCCCCATTTCTAATGTCGAATAAATCTAATGAGCAAGAACGATAGATGGAAGTCCAAAATATAACAAATGGCTACCTCTGTTATAGTAATGGCGGACAAAATACGTCTTTCAACGGTTTTTATTGCTCAAGAAGCTGTACAAAACATTGTTTCTCATGGCATCGATTTTTATCCAAATCACAAGTGTTTTGTTTGATCTGAAAGATTATCGTTGTTGAGTAAAAACATAATCGGTCTTCAGGAACGGTTCAACATCAATATCAAATAATTATACATATGTATAAATAGAAATATATGTATATATATTTATATATATTTATATGTAAATACTTAGATGCATATAGTTAACAAAACTGAAAAATACGTGTCCATTTACTCAATGTCTATTTACAATAGATAACTAGTAAATCGCTCCTTGTAATCACGCACGCACACACGCACGTCCGCACACACACACATACAAATATATATGTGTGTCTGTGTGTGTGTGTGTGTGTGTGTGTGTGTTAGGATGCAATATAGATCAAATATGGATCGGAAATCGGCAGACTGATAAGATAAAGAACAATTTAGTAGGACTTCACCAGAGAATTCGGAACGCCACAAATTATACTAACTTTGTTTAAAAAAAGTCAAATGCACATGAAGCCTGATTAACCAATGAAAATCAATGAACACAAAAGTAAAAATACCAGAAATTGTTTCATCTTTTTCTCTATATCTCATTCTCTGATTAAGTTCTAATATTAGGTTGGTGCAAAAATAATGACGTAATAATGTCTTTTTTTGACGTTAAAAAATAAGTCAAAAAACGACATTATTACGTCATTATTTTTGCACCAACCTAATAAAAGTGAAACATTTTAGATTGATAAACGTTTCCTATTTGTATATATATATATATATATATATATATATATATATATATATATATATATATGTGTGTGTGTGTGTGTGCGAGAGCGTGTGAAGTATGAGTGCTACTATTACCATGTAAGCCTGTTCTACCTTCTTGTCTACGGCGACTAAACCGGTTCCTCCACTCGATCTTGTAAGTTCTTACTTGGTGATAAACAAATTGGCCAACTAACCCAATAATAACAATGTTATTAATACAAATATCAATTGCTGGATGCTGTAAATGGTGCAAATGCGACTCGTGCATCTAGGACTTATGGCAAACGATGTGACCCATTGTTTGCTCAAGAAATGTATTTTCGATCGCAGCGTCACACACACACATATATTCACATACATATATTCAGCATGTTGTGTATTTTTTTAGATATGTATACATATAAATATATTGTTTAAGATTTCTTATATCTGAGTAGGAATGGTGCCCAATATATATATATATATATATATATATATATATATATATATATATATATAAGAACTCAAGAACACGCCTTTAGTAGGGCCTATTAATAGAAGACAAGCTAACGTAATGTTACGCGACATGTGTCAAATTTTAATTAATTTTTGTTTCAGATTATCGAGTGCGTTAACATAGCAGCTTTCAACCCGACAAGGGGCATAAAAAAGATGGACTGTGCTTGTGTCAATAGGTACGCATCACAGCGATTCGAACTTCAAAGTGTCTAAGTCCTTAAAAGGTCCATAACTTCTTAAAATTCACCATCGATCGAAAAGCAGCTCAATGTATGTAACTTGATGTGAAAAAGCCAAAAATCAACTTTTTTTTAAAAAGTGTTTTCTTTAATGTTTACATAATTTCTGAAAGATTTAATCCTGCTAGTCTTTTCATGAATCACTTTGCTGACTGAAGCGATAAACCAATTCAAACGGCAGCTATGAATTTAGCAATTAAGAAAAAATCTGATGGTAAAACTGATGGTAAAACTAATGGTAAAACTCGAAAACCACCGAACCTGACCTAATGAATGCTAAGCCATATAGTGCATGTTTCTTTGCCTAACTTCAGAGCTCTATCTGATTGCTCTTAAACTACTTAATGATTAACTCATTTGAATAACGTTTTCCACTTTGTATATGTAAATTTTTTAAGACCTTCCAATAACACAAGGTAACAATTAGAAAGTTCTCTAAAAAAAAACAAACCTGGAAGATCACTTTACAACGATCTCGATTAAGACCTCGGCCTTGTGCCACATAGATCCCTCGTGGGGTGGGGCTGTTAAATATAACAGTCGAATAGATTTTTCATTACTGTCGAACTCTCTGCTTTGAGCACAGAGGAACCCGGACGAGGCTTTGCCGAAGAGCAAAGTTTCGTCCGGGGAGGTAGACAGACCCTGAACCCGTTTATACGGGTTCTAAGGGAATACGGGCTCGGAGAACACACGGTAAAATCGGCCTTGTGCCATATACATCCATCGTGGGTGGGGGGAGGCTGTTAAATATAACAGTCGAATAGACTGAACGCTGGGTCAACCGATACACACTCACTAGTCGTGTAATACTCTTCTGTTGTACTTACTGTTTAATATATGATATATCTGTAACTGTATCTGTTTTGTTATTTCTTTAAACATTTACTTGGTCACAACATTAACTAATTAATTAATGAGTTAGTTTCCACTCGTTTTTCCCAAAAAGTTTAGGACATCGATCATTCCAGTTGTAGTTGAAGCATTCGGATTGATTGGAAAACGTTTCGATAGACTCACTGATGTGATACCTGCTAGCTCATGCCTTAAAGAAATTAAAAAAAAATTGTACTCACGAGTACAGCTCACACATTACGAAGAGATTCATGTGTGTGATTTTTTTGATTTTTTTTTACAAAAATGATCAGTGGAAAATATCATGAAGCCATTTCTGATCTTAGGTCTCTGGCTGGGACCCGGAAGGAAATGTTTAATAATAAGAAGAAAAAGAAGAAGAAGAGGAAGGAATAATAATAATAATAATAATAATAATAATAATAATAATAAGAAGAAGAAGAAGAAGAAGAAGAAGAAGAAGAAGAATAGCGTTTGGAATCCGAAGAGATATGACATATTTTTCGAGACTCCGTAGAAACACGAAAATGAATATATACTTCAACGTAACTCCAACTGATTTAAATCTATGTGACTATGAATCATAAATTCTTACTATTAAATAAAAGCAAAAATCTATAATGAAAGGGATTATATTTCTTTAAAAAAAAAGAAAGTATTTGATGTATATGTATATATTATATTAATTTGCTCATTATCGCAAATTACATTTTAAATTAATGATTATTTAATTTTAAAGACATATTATTAAGTTATTATACCATTCAAAGTGACTGATGGGTTATTGTTGCCATTGTCATTGTTATTGACGTTGCCATCATTGCTATTGTTTGTTATCATTCTATATATTATGTTATCGATATATTTGCATTGTTTAAAAATTTTTACGCAAATCTAGATTGGTTTGATTTTTTTTTTTTTTGTTTCGTCTTCTTTTAAAATCTGTTTCTCTTAACTTGTTCGAATTACAAAAGCGTCTCCGAACCAGTCCCCCCACGTATGAGTAATTACAAATTAACTATAATGGTGACACAACGAAAAATATTGCTAAGCCGCATCGGTCGTCACGCGGCTCAACAAACACCGCGATCCCCAGTGAGGAACCAGGCTGCGTTCGAAAAGTTTGCAACTAGAACAAACTCTACCCAACGAGAAAACCACGCCGAAGACAGTCCTCATAGAGGCTGCATGGATTCATTAAAAGAAAATCGCACAAAAAGAACAAAAATAAATGGTCTAGGGAAGAGTATATTGAAGTAATGATAGCATTTTACACTGCTACGATAAATCCGAAAATAACAACAACCAAAGCCGCCTATAATATCTGGCAAGAAAAACATCCCTGAAACAGACTAAACATTGATGCCAACAAACTAGCCAATGCCAAGCGTAACATCATCAGGAAAAAATGAATACCTGGCATAGAACTCGAAAGCATCCGAGAAAACATCATAAATAGATTGAACGTTAGCTAAATGCCAACAATCCAGAAGAGACACATGCAGAGGAACAAATTGGATCCAGTTGTAATAATCCCTCTGAGGTACACAAGCAAACAGAGGAAAATGACGATGAATATGAGAAAGAAAAAGAGGTGACAAAAACATCCGATATAAATGTGATAATGTAAAGGAAATGTCTTTTGAGGAAAGGCCAACAATTCCAAAGGCAAGAAAGAACCGTCACTTGAAGGAAACCATCAACTTCGCTAACTAAGTAATTAGAAAAATAAGGAGCAAAATAGAAAGACCGATGAACCTGATAGAAATTAATTATCTTATATACGCTTCCTCGGCAACTACCGCAAAAACAATAGGTGAAAAATTAAAAACACGACGTAAAAGAAAAAGAAAAATGCCAGTCTGGAAAGAAAAATAAAAATCGAAATAAATAAATTACGAGGACAATTGTCACTTCTAAGTAAAGTAGCCAAGGGCTCCAAAATAAAAGAAAGAAAAAGGAGACAAATAAAACGAAGCCTTGATATAATGAATAAGACTGACGTGCCAAAAGTTAAAAAGAAGCTGAAACAGCAAATTCAAGCAAAGGCACAGAGAATCAGGCGTCATGAAAAGGGAAACAGATTATTCGGGAAAAACAAGATCTTCAAAGAAGATGCCAAGAAACTATATCGAGAACTGGTAAAAAAAAAAAAAATAAAATATTGATAAATGACCCACTTAATATCCAGGAGGTCGAGAAGTTCTGGTGTAAGATGTAGGAAAACTTTAAAATGCACAATGAAAGCGCTATATGGATCAAGGAACAACAAACATAGAGAGTGCCAAAAATGGGCGGATATCAATATTACTGAAATAACCGCTGCCATCTACAAAACCCAAAACTGGAAAGCACCAGGAATAGACGAATAGACAATTTTTGGATAAATAACTTATCTAGCCAGACCTCGCCGGGATATACAATGATATAATCATAAACCCAGAAAAATGCCCCAAATGGCTCACGTGGAGAGTAGCATAACTACTCCCCAAAACAGAAAAAATGTAGAAGCTGAAGAACTACAGGCCAGTCACCTGCCCACCAACAATATACAAGATCCTCACTTCTTTTATAACCGAAAGGATACACAACTTCCTCGAGAAAGACAATTTATTCCCAGCAGAACAGAAGGGATATAAAAGAGGAAGTTACGGGTACAAGGACCAACTAATTATCAATAAAACAATATTGGAAAAGGTTCAAATAAGGTAAAGAAACTTGTCGATAACGATAGACTACAAAAAGGTGTTCGACAGTGTACCACACTCATGGATAGAAAAGGGCCTAAACATATACAGAGTATGCCCCAACAACGGTGAAATTGATAACGGAGAGCATGAAAAACTGGAAGGCTACACTTAACCTAAACCCATACAAACGGGTCATTAACATCAAAAGCGGGATCTTCCAAGGAGATTCATTGTCGCCACTACTCTTCTGCCTTGCATTAACGCCACTCAGCTGACTACAGAATAACAGTAGCTAAGGATAGAAGTCACAGAATAGCAAACTGAATCACCTATTCTATATTCATGATCTTAAAACGTTTACCAAGGATGCCAACCAGTAGAAAACCTACTCATCATTCTCAAAACCTTCAGATACAATGGATGTAAATAATAATAATAATCCTCTAGAAATATCGGGGTGATATCCGGTGGGGAATAGCCGTGTCTCATGGGTATGGAGAGCTCTTTAGTTTTGGTCGACAGTTGTCCTAGAGGTGGTATCTTGAACAAAATTATCCCTTGTCGGATGAGGATAAAACGCAAAATAAATACAAATCTCAACGTTTGCAAGTAAAAACTCATACCAGATCGGTCGTCACCCGGACAAACAAAGGTCCTGTCCCTCAAAGAGGAGCCAGTCTGGGGTCGAAATATCTGTCACTGGAACAAACTCTTCCACCAACAATGAGACACCTGGTCACCAAAATCGGCTTAACTCTAACATTGGATTTGGTGACTTAATGTCAAATGAGTTAATAAAAAGAAAGCAAACGAAATGGAATCGTGAAGAGTATAAACAAGTCATGACATCTTTTTTTACTGCACTTGAAAATCCACAAAAGAAGATTAGAGATCAGACATACCAAATATAGAGAGACATGGTAGGAACTACAATATGGCCCTATCTCGATAGAAATATGCTTACCAATGTCCACAGGGATATCATGAGAAATAAGAGACTCTCAAATACAGAAATAGATAAGATAAAGCTAAATATTGGACGAAGTACAATCAGGCATAATCCAAAGAAAAATGAATGGAAATAGATAATATGACAAAAAATGAGATACAAACTAAAATAAATGAGACACAAAATAATGATCTCTCAGGAAATAAAACGGAAGAATCGAGCTGCGACATAAACAATTGTACTGATTCGGATTCTTTTAATGATGAAGATGAATCAAACGACATTAGAGCAAAATTCTTTGAAAATAATAGAATTGAAATCATTGAAGCGAAAAACCACATCATTCAAATAATCAGCAAATTAATTCGCACACAAAAGAGACCACCTTCCAAAAATGCACATGATGATGTTCAATAAATATACTATGCAAATATATAACACTGCATTGCAAACATTGTTAACAGGCAGATCATTGGAAAGAAAGAAATAATGTCATATATGCAACAGCTTTGACAGCTACTGAAAAACTTAATATCAAGACAAATAAAAAATTGAACAACAGACAAAAAGAGTTCACTTGGAAGGCAAAATTAAAACGAGAAATTGAGGAAATCCCGTGTGAGTTATCGATACTAGATGAGATTTCAAAAAATTCAAATGTTTCCATAGGGAAAATAGGAAGATCAAGTAGAAATATAAAATTAAAGCACTAAATGAAATTTCACCAATCAAGGAAATGCTTAAACAGAAACTACAATTAAAATCAGAGAGAACAACACGATATGAAAACCGGTGTAGGTTCTATGAAAAAAATAAAATATTCCGAACAAAAATCTTACAGAGGAACTGGAAAAGCGGTTATAGACGACGAAAAGTCACCATCTATTGAAGAGTGCAAAAAGCTTGGAAGAATGTTTTGAGCCGCCCTAAGGAATATAATCCCAATGCGGAGTGGATCAAACGAGAACAAGAAAGAATGAAGAATAAACCTGTGCAAGAATGGGGAAAATATAACAAAGAATACTTTAAGGTAAGGTCTCCAAAATGGAAATCACCAGGAAATGACAAGGTACCCAACTTTTAATTCTATCATCTGTCATCAATCTATACACCTTTGGCAGAAACTTTATCAATGCTAATCAATGACCCCAATGAAACCCCGGAATGTATCACTGATGCATCTCCTACCAAAAACGGATGAAACAGATGACCCGAAATATTATAAACCAATAACATGCTTGTTCACCACATATAAATTGAACACGTCTGTTCTGACAAACTACTTAATTTGTTCTTGATTGAAACAATATTCCTCCCCTGGAACAGAAGGGATGTCGAAGAATTGTAAAGATCAACTGCTCATAAATAAAATGATCCACGAAAATTGCAGGAAAAAAGGTAGAAATCTCAGCGCAGCTTGGATAGATTACCTAAAGACTTTGATAGTGTGCCACACTCTTGGATTCTTAAGGCTTTGGAAATGTACGAAGTCTCATCGGCGATAGTAAATTTCCTTTTATATATAGAATAGAATTGTGGAAAACCACATTATACCTAAATCACACCAAAGGTACTGCCGCTTCCAAATGTTTGAATATCCGACGAGGATCCTTTCGTGGAGACTCCCTGTGGCCTCTTCTCTTCTATCTGTGCTTAATACCCCCTTTTCGCATGAGTAACTATGGGTTCAAAGTAAAACATAAAGTGTTTAATCACCTATTCTACATGGATGATATGAAACTTTTTACCAAAGACGACAATAATTTGAAGGGTCTCCTCAATACTGTAAAATGTTCCAGCGATGACATCGATGTGGATTTCAGATGAGATACAAAATATACAAAAATGACATTCAAGAAAGGGAGAATTACAGAAACATACTGAATAGATCTAGATTTTGTCACAAAGATTAGGGAACTAGAACAAGAAGTTTATTAATACCTAAGTCAGCGGAGGAGATGGAATACAACTTACCTAAAGGAAGGAGAAAGTAAGAAAAGAATACTACAGGCGTGTGCGTTTGGTGTTAAATACCGAGCTGAATTCACTAAACAGAATATCAGCCATAAACGCTTTGGCTGTCCTAGTGGTGCAATACAGTTTCAATATCATTAATTGTACTATAGCTGACATTAAGCAAATGGATGCCAAAATGAGAAAGCTTCTCACGAGCCACTCCACGCATCGTTCTAAAGCTAATGTTGATCGTCTGTATGTGTCCAGATCCGAAGGAGGCAGAAGATTACTTCAGCTAGAACTGTCTTACAGCAATCGGTCTTCAAAGATACCTGAAAACTACAGAAGGATGGATGATGATCTGTTTCAAAGAAAATGAATGAAATAAGAAACTTTATTCGGTGATCAAGGGAAGCTAATAAATTTAAAAGCAAATTTCAAGTGGGTGAACAAGTGCAAATAAGCCACAATAAACATACTGCGGCGACAAAGAACCTAAAAGAAAGCAAAAACAAATGCAATGTACCAAATGCAGAAACGATCACAAGATAAGCCTCTCCATGGTCAATACTCTCCCCGTACATGACAAGCTGATGTAGACAAACCCCGTCCCCGTTAGTGATTACGTAGTGCAGAGTTAAAAGCTGAAACCGAAGGTTTTATTCTTGCTGCACGGGACCAATGGTTGCTCACTAGAAATTACTAAGCACACATACTGAAAAATTGTGTTTATCCGAAAGGCAGATTTTGTGATAAATACCCAGAAATAATTGACCATGTTGTATCAGGTTACAAAGTGTTAGCACACACTGAATATAAAACTCGGCATAATAGAGTAAGCTAATATCTGCACTGGAAAATATGCAACCTTTACGGGAAGTAAACTCCCAGAAACTTGTTATGAACATCATCCAGGCCCGGTTACAGAGATAGGACCTCTAACATTTGTATGAGACTTTACAATACGCACAGACAGAACAATCAAAGTTAATCGCCCAGACATCGTGATCAAAGACCACAAGAACAGAATACTTTGCTATTGACATGACAATCCCTTCAGATTGTAATGTATCTTTGAAGATCATCAAAAATCTATCAAAATACAAGGACCTTGAAGTAGAAATCTCAAAAATGTGGCACATGAGGACATCAGTAATTCCAGTTGTTGTTGGAGTCCTCGGATTGATTGGAAAAAGGTTCCGATTGACTCAATAATGGGATTCATATATGTAACTTATTTTTAAGTCTTTGGGAAAAGTTAAAATTTGATTTACTGCAACTCACATCTGGCAGTTGACAGAAACCTTACGATACGGACCAGTCATTTCAAAGCAAAAGAAAAATGTACCGGAATTGCATCTGGCAACGATTACGCTGGAGTGTATTGAACACGCCGTTTAAAGACGTATCAAAATTTAAAATAAGTTAACTTCTAAATATTTTCTAGTAAAACTGCAACACTACTTTGTCTAACTACCATCCCCAGTAACGTAAAAAGCACAATTATAAGTTGTCTTTATTTGTCGGTCCATCAACAATGGTGTGCATACACATATTATACTGATATTAAGACAATTATTGAACTCTTTACACGATATATGCCCATGGAAATGGTTTCTTAACTCATCTAGTAAGATTGTGATAATAAAAAGCCTTATTTTCTCTTCAGATGATGTAGACACTGTATCTAAAAGGACTGGACATTAATCCAACCATTCTTTTGTTCTTGTATATAGACTTTCCTAAGATTAGTATGGAACAAGGTAAAAATGAGAACTAGAGGTAATAGAATAAAACCAGAAGATTGCTTTTCTCCAATCTTCTAAACAGGTTGAATCCGTCGGCCAGAAATATCCTGTTTTTTATCTTGGCTCAAACACCGACTACTGACGCCAGTGACAAATACACAATTATTTCATTTCTATCAGATCGTTATAATTTATATGCGATTCCAAATCATGTCTGATACAGAGCTATAAACCTATTTTTTTTAAATTTTATTTTCTAGAAGTATCGTAGGTCGATTGAATGTGAATTTTTTGAGTTTGTCAACAACATAGTTATCAGGCGGTTAACAAACCTAACACTAGATTTTCAAAGTCTACATGTATTCATGCTATTTTAAGTATGTGCAAAAGTTCATAGTGTACGTTTTTAAATCCAAAGAATAAATACTTAGTAGAAAATAAAAAAAATGCTAGGAACTTTTGAATATCTCGGATATAAAAGGAGCTATATATATATATATATATATATATATATATATATATATATATATATATATATATATATATATATACCCAAGTATATGATTGGTGTATATGGAATGAATTCCAATAACCAACAATTACTATTCTTAAAAGAGTGCTCAATACAAAGTAGAGCAGATATAATTATTTATTTAAAAAAAAAAAAAATTTATAACATAAATATGTTATAAAATCACTACAAAAATAGCCATTTTGTTTCAACACCCTCGGTGTCTTAACGTCATCACTTGATAAGACACCGAGGGTGTTGAAACAAAATGGCTATTTTTGTAGTGATTTTATAACATATTTATGTTATAAATTTTTTTTTAAATAAATAATTATATATATATATATATATATATATATATATATATATATATATATATACATATGGTTTCACATATATTGGTTTTAATACAACCACACTCTCCCGTAGATTTACCTTTCACATTTTGATCTTAGTTCTAATAAACAACATTTCTTAGAAAAACATAACCGTCGACAAAACTCTTACAACAAAGCTTCGCATAGAAAACACTAGTGACAAAACACTCTCAACAAAAAATAAATATACAGTTTTAAACCTTATTTTTTATTTTTCTTATTATTTGTAGTTTCTCCAAAAAACAAAATCCTGTATTTATTTCGATCCGACTTTTGTATAAACAATTTTCTTTTATTAATGAGTTCATGTACTTTCAATATGCACTACTAGTTTAAACAAAATAAGTTTTTAGGGTCAGGATAAAAATATGACAACATTATTATTATGTAAAAAAGCAACCAAGATTATTTATAGAAATTAACGACTAGTATTATTAATAAATATTTTCTTTAGACATATTTATCGTATTATTATGATCGAAAAAAGTTAAGAGATCTAATACGAAAGATATTACGTTACGTGATATGAACAGTTTTTATATATTCGCAACAATATCTTCTTCATTTTGCTCAGAATGATATATTTCTACTGAACATTCATTTACCAATAAGGTATAGTTATTTATTCAGGATCATACAACATATCTAATATTCTGATAACACTAATGCTGATACAATGTAGAATATTTAAAAACAATTAAGATAATTATCAAAACAAAAGCGATAGAAAAGACAAATGAAGTCGGCTAGGTTATGTAACTCTATACACTGGACGTAAAGAATTTAAAATTTAAATTTAGAACTAAACGACCCGGCTTCTTTAGTGTTTTCGAAGTAAAATTATAACTGGTTTTGTTGTATTTCACCTTTGTCTGTCTTTCCCCCTTCTCCCTCTCTCTCTCTCTCTATATATATATATATGTATATATATATATATATATATATATATAAAGGGAAGAGGTTATAGTTGTTCCAACGAGAGAAAAGTGTATATATTAAAGTGAAGAGAGAAACCGCAAACGTTTTTGGTTGTAATATATATTATGAGAGACAGAGAGACAGAGAGATTGATTCTATCAATGAAAGCATTATTACTCTGAAGAAGTTCCTACTAGGGACGAAACGCATTACATAGGAGTTTTTTAATATTCTGTTTTTCAAATACCTAGAGAGAGAGAGAGAGAGAGTAAGTGAGAGAGAGCGCGAGAGAGAGCGCGAGAGAGAGAGAGCGAGAGAGAGAGTAAGTGAGAGAGAGAGCGAGAGAGTGTGAAAGACGAATAGTGTGCGAAAATGACAAATGTGTAAAATAAAATTAAATGTTTCGTGAGACTTTCAAAATCCGATGTGAAATATTATTGTTTTAGTTAGTGCGCTATCTGTTACAGGTTAAACAAATATCCCATACGATGAGTAAGCGAGAATCTTGTGAGATGATGCATATCAATTCAAAGATAGTTTAGTTCGCGAATAGTAGACAGAAGACTGCAGGTTCCAATTTGTAAAATTCTGTAGCCATAAAATTAATGACAATTGTTTGCTTCTGTTACTTTCATCCTTTTAAGAGGACATTTTATTATTTGGAGACCAAAAATGTTAATTGGGTTTATTCAGTAAAAATATAGAGAATTTTTCATATTGAACTTATTAAATAATATATTTAATAATATATATATATAAAAAAAATGAAATAACATATTTAGTAATATATATAATATTTTTCATATACTTATTAAATAATATATTCACCGTCTGGGTTCAATATCTTTTGTCAACTTCATAATTCTATCTTCCCAGAAATTATTTTATTCAACAAAGAAATACTCTACGTGTCTTCCTTAAAAGTTAAGCTGAATTTTTTTCATTAAGAGAATTCTGTAAAGACCAGAATAAATTATAGTCAGAAGAGGTGTACAAGTGAAAATTTCCCAGCCAAGTTGTAACAATTTTTGTCTATTCATTAAAGAAATAAGCAGTTTGGTGTTATCATGACTGAATATTACGCGCTTTCTTCAATTAAATAAATACCCATAAGAACCTTTTTGGCCATCCTGTATTAACCTTTCTTCATCTTATTATTGCTTTTTTTAAAAATCAAAACCTCTGAGTCATTGCAATTTTAAACGGTTGGAGTAATTGTATGATAATGGTAATACAGGGTACGATGGATAGATTGATGCCATTTTATATTTTTAATTTTGTGCATGCGCGTTGTTTGTTTTTGATTTTGTCGACTGCACGGATAGAAAATAAATTGAGAAACCGGGATTATTTGACCTATGCAGCGAGGCAGTCCTAAAAGAACTAGAAGTTACATTAGTATTTATTAATCTTAACAACATAAGAAAAGCAGATGACACTGGGTTGATGGGAGATTCAGAAGGAAAACTGCAAAAATTTGACAAGTTAGTAAAGGAAAGTGAGAAGAAAGGAGTAACTATTAACTGTATGAATATAAAATGTACAGGGTGCGATGGATAAAGTGTCGCCTAAATTACGCAAAAAAAAAAATACAGGTGGAATATTACTTCTTTTCATCATCATCATCATCATCATCATCAAAACTGTTTCGATTTGAGGTCATGAATTAATATGTTCTCTCATCTTCAGTAACATTGTATATTAATTCGACAATATTTTGACAGCCTTCTCTGCCCTCTGAGAGTTTGCGGATTCGTTGCAGATCTTCCTTGAGTGTAAACTTCTCCAAAGGAAAAGTGGGATCTTTCTACCTTTTTTCTTTGAATGTCTCGGTTCAGTGTTGTGACTATGGTGGTACTTGGATGACCTTTGAAGTTTTTGAAGTCAGTCTTTTCAAAGTAAAACTCCATGGTTTTGTTAGCTGGGCATTCTGGATCCATTCGCAAAAATATGTCCAAGAAGTTTACATCTTGCTTTCAAAATGAACAAAGTTGAAAAATATGCCACTTATTCCGTCACCTTGAGGTGAGCCAAATGATGACGTTGGAAGTTCAATAGCATTTTCGGAATATTGTCTTTCTCGGTATGCAACGTTTAAATAAGTAGTTATTGCATAGCAGTAACGGGAGCAGACATTACCCACTCCGCCAATAACGCCAGTAATCCGTTTCACAGCGAATCTGTTATTTTGTTTTCTTTTACTTCTCTAGCGAGATGCTGATACGCGACGAGTCTCTCTTTCTCCAGTCTGTCTCCGTTATTACGCCGGTCAAAAGTCCCTCTACGTACCGACAAATTTGTAGCTTTTATATATGTTTAGAATTTGCATGGCCACCGCTCGCAGTCCGAAATTTAAAATGGCGGACTAATCATGCGAAATATCGTTACCTTTTCGATTCTGGTAAATGTAAGTCACATGAGATCTATGCAAGTAAGATAGTGCATAAATATACATTAGTTCAGTTTTCTTCTATGTATGAATATCTTTATGTGACTGTTTGAAATTCATACTTTTTCTTAAGTCATTGGCGCGAGTTATGATTTGCCTCGTGGTTGAAACGACTACTTATTGCCACTGTTCGAGTCTAGGAAAATCTGGGATTTTAAATGTTGATTTTTAACGTAAGCAAGCTCCGCTCATTTTCTAGATCGGCGCTACACAATCATCAATGTTGTCACCTTCTTACATTTGGTATTTAGCTAATGTCCATTAATGAAAATAGATGTTAGTGGGTGATCTGTTATCTATTCTCCTCTGCGCATTGGTGCCATTAACACTGGACTAATTATACTTTACTAGTACCGAAGTAGAGTCAGCATTCAATTTTAAATCTAAGATAATTTGTGGCAATATATATATTTCCATTGTCTACTTTTCTTGTTGTTAAAGACTGCTTTTGATAGTTTGTCTACCTTTCATTAAAGAACCTGGTACCTTTACGTTGCGTTTCGTGATTGTAGACGGCTGTGTAAGTCTTATTAGAGTCGACTCCCGAAAACATTATAAAAGCATCTTCCGGTTAATAATGACAGTTGTTAAAGTAACAATAAATCCAGTAAAACTGGACAACTTCCCTCATGTATAATCATCAAGCGCTCTTTAGCCGACCACACATTGCTGAATACATCGATTCTCATCTGAACACCTAAGTTAAGTAGCATCGAATCTGGTTACCTAGGCGACTGGTTTGGAATATCAGGCGCTAGAACCTGCTATAATCTAATTCCAAAGAATTGTGAGTTCAATCGTCACTTGGTTTCCTATTATTGTGACCTTCTGTTATGCTTACCAGGGCCGGTGCGTACTACCCTCAAGACCTCATGACCGGGGTGGGGGTGGCAAGCCTGATTAGGAGCCTCTAGGCAGTGCTTTGTGACCCTCTTAGCAACATTTACTTTTTTCTACCTACATTTATATGTTACAAACTAATCACAAATGACTATTAATTAATGAAAAAATTTCTCGGATTTTGGCATAATTACGGGCTCTTATTTTTTACCCAAATCCCTGAATTAGTTTTTCTCATGCTAAGTCTCGAAAAAACACTATATACAATTAATTTCTTTTTAGGAAGAAAAATCTCAAGTTGATCTTAAAAATTGCCGCAAAATATTGTTGATTTATTTAAAATGGAATGATCTATTATGACATGTCTGTAATTTGCATTAAGATACATTGTATTTATTTTCAGTTTTTCTAGTTGAATTGTTCACCTATATTGCATATAATCTATTATTGTTTATAACTATGTTACAATGAAATTTGTATTTTATATGAATACTACCCTGTGAAAATAGAGATCACAAACTGGGACTGAGCAGAAAATAACTTTTAAACTCAGACAAAATATGTCCTTTATTCTAAACATCAGTCTGGTAGTAATAAAATAGAAGTGTTTATTGTAATAAATTTCAAAATCGTGAAAGAAACTATAAAGATTATCAATTCTTTTCTTCCTTAGTAATTCTCTTGTACGTAAATCATTGCAAAAATTCAGTAATTATCTCCTGTTATCACCTCTATTCAAAATGCTTTGGTAATATAGACATATTGAACACCCAGACACCCCTAGTTTAGCAAAATAGATTTATCTGTAACCTTGGAAACATGAATTTTGTTTTAGCTGTGTATTTAAAACCCAGTAATTTTTCAAGTTACTCCAAAATTCGCTTGAGGATGAAATGGAACTAATGTCTTAATTTAATTACAAAATTAAATTCGGGGCTTTTAGCTTCCATTTTTGAAACATGGTTGGAACTGTGTAGCGAAAAACCATATTTTAAGTCTATTAATTTATAATATTAATGCTGTGTAAATTTACATTGTTCTTTCTTTTTATTAATATATATATATATATATATATATATATATATATATATATACACACACACACATACTGGAGTATATCCTCCATTTTTGAAAATTACTTCGAAAATTCGCTTTGGCATACTCATTATTAACTTTTGCATGAGGGTGCTTGGGATGCTCGCCTAGGATGCATAAACTGCAACACGAAGAGCATCCCCAGTTTCAAATCGCGATCCATGTTTATAAACATCCTTTGCTATCCATCTCCAAACATTCTTGTTTGGGTTTCGATCTGGAGAGCGTTGTGGATTGCAGCATTGTCCTGCTGGAAAATCCAGTTTTCTCCACATAGATGGGGGCCTTCAGTAATTAGCGATGCCTTTCGTAATATGTCAGTGTAACTAGCAGCCGTGTGACGACCTGTTATCTCCTATAACTCAAGAGTTCCATTGTACGAAAATGAACCCGAGACCATAATTGATTCACCTCCACTGTGTCGTGTTGAGAAAATTTCTTTGGGGGACAGCTTTTGCATGAGGGTAACGCTGAAAACCGTCTGGGCCATCAAGATTGAATTTTTTTCTCGTCTGAAAACAACACTTTCTTCCTTTTATCCACATCCCAAGTTTAATAATCGGAAGCCAGTTGTAATCGGGAGGTTTTATGGCGAAGGAGAAGGTGAGGCCTCTGCATCCGTTTCAAGTTCTTAAACCCTTTTTTATTTAAATGCCGTCGAATTGTTCGAGAACTGCATTCAGCATCTGTATTCGCTTTTATCTGATTTGATGGTAGGCTTGAATATCCCTTAACTTCTCGCCTAATGCGTCTGTCTAGAGATGGTGAGATTTCATTGGGGCGGCCTCTTGATATCTTAGAAGCATACGCATCCGGATTTTTAATGAAGTTAGCATTGACAGTTCTGCTACAGCCAATTTCATTTGCAATGGCTCGTTGCGAAAGACCACGTCTTTGAAGTTCAACAATCCTGCACTGTTCGAACTTTGTTAAAATTTTACCCTTAGCCATTTTAAAATCCGAAATTTAATACTGGAAATGAGCTACGTAGATGTCTACACGAAAACATTCCAAGAAACTAATTTATATAAATTCATGAATAATATATTTAAAATAAAACAATAGAACGCAAATGCGTTCAATACCCCTCACAAAGCCTAATATTTTGTGGAATATGTTTTGTTCGCAATGATAGTCTCCAGTTGCTTCCTAAGTTGCATAGAGTTTCAAGCACTCTTCTGACGGTATTTAGGATCACTCTTCACGGTTCGTTCAAATTATAAGGATGATGAGCATGGACACAAACTGGTTCAAAACAGCTGACTTTTAAAAGAGAAACTGGATTTTTATTTGCTTTTAATGTTGAATATGTTGTCATATAGGAAGAAAATGAGTAACTACCGACACCGAAGTTCGAGCGTGAACCTCTGGAGTTATGAATATATATTTTCCGCCAGGTGTTTAAATAGCAGCGTCAGGCTACTGACTGCAGTGATTATTGATTATTGAGTGTAACTATCCAGTCGAATTAGTGTGAATTATTATGCGTCGAGGATTTGGGTTTTGATTTACCGGACATTAAGCCGAGCCGCGCTACTAACAAAAGTATTCACTGAAATGGTTATCTTCGATTGACTTTTACTTCTTTGTTCCTGTGAAGTATTTATTTGCAGTTGTAATTAAATACTGCTTTATTTAACATTGAAGTCTTGAGTTATACTTAATTATTAACGGCCACCGTACGTCACAAATTGTGTATTGATTTTTCTGAAGTTCTTTATAAAAAGAAAAATACACATAGGTATATATCAGGGATTAAATTAATGAAAAACTAATCCGTATCGTAATCAATATCCAATACAGCTGTATCATCATCATCATCATCATCATCATCATCATCATCATCATCATCATCATCATCAAAGTAATCAAAATAAACGGTAAAACTTTGTCATTCTTAATTACCTGGAAGAAAGAATTTATGTCTGTTTAAGTGGGCGTAAATGAATTAAATAGCCAACAAAAGAAAATTAATTGTATATGTATGCGGGTCACACACAGACACACACACGCATAATCAAATGCCTGCTTTATATTGGCATGCATGATAAAATTTATTTATAACGAAAAGCAGATTATACAGATATATGTATGTGGGTGTCATGTGGATAGAATTGATTTCTCACGATGTATGAATAAAATTAGGTAGGTGTGGGTACAGCTCTGCCTATAATGTAATAATAAAGATCGTATGTATTTGAAAAGAGTGGGGTGATATAATGGACAGGAAATCAGTAAGGGAGCTGATGAAACATATTCTGAATAAGTCCATTCGGAGAGCTTGAAACTCATAACTTCAGATTTGCACTCGCACAGATACACGGGCAGTCACATTCTCTGTTTTTCACATCCTATAAACTAACTTGAAATATTGACTCGAAAAGAATGGTATCATTTATTTCTTCTCCCTCCCCCCCTCTCTCTCTCTCTCTCTCTCTCTCTCTCTCTTTCTCTTTATATATATATATATATATATATATATATATATATATATACCGGATGTAACAGCAAAATTGTCCGATTATTACATTAAGCTTTTAACCGTTGTTTCTTAGAAATGATTAAAGATATCTCACTGGAATTCTCCAAGATTTTATAACACTATTGGAATCTACTTTGAAAAATAAGAATGTATTTAGCTCTAAGTTGAAATGATGACCCCCTCTTGCTGTTGTGATCTCCTGATCCATTTTTCCTCTCTACTGTTTCCTCTTTTTTAAAACTTATTCATCGTTCTCTTGATGGTTCTTGAATGGACTTTGAAAATGGAAGCCAAAGTATGAACGTCGGTACAGTTACTGAAGGCCTGAATGATCATTTTCCTCTCAGTTACAAAGACATAGTGGGGTTGACACAAAACGGTTTTAAACTGTTCTCTTTCTAGCTGAATAACGCAAATGGTTTTACAGTGATTCTCACGACTAATGGTGTCAAGATGGTTAAATGTCTTATCTGAAAATCTGGAAAAAAGAAAATTAGTTTAGTGGGTTTTTAGATATTAAACATTTTGTGGAATGGACAATTATCTCATGCTGTTACACGATTTGGACAATACCTGTGTTTAAATAGATGTCCCGTTTTTATTCTAAATAGTGTGTATTACATCTATCGGCCTGAGCACTCCAGAAAATTTTAAAAAGAAAATGTGCATCCTGGCAAGATTCGAATCTGCATCTCTCTTTGTAGGAGAAACTACCGTTTGATACTGTCTGCTCTAGACTGATCGACCACAGAAAACGTTACACTCCAGCAAGGTACTATTTCCCCTTTTAAGGAGTACACACACCCTCATTCATAATTTTTTCGAAAGACCACATTTACTTAGTTTCGTATCGGAAATGTAAGCAAAGCAATTACTAAAGAATTAATGGATAATTCTTAGTCCGACGTTTTTATTACTTCAAACGTTATTTTTAGTGAACAGAAAATATGACCAAATGCTTATTTACAAATAAATTCGAAATCTGGTGGGGAAATAAATTGAAGTAAAATGTATAGAATTTACCGTCCGAAATAATCGACTTTATAAATAAAAGTCGATGAGAAATCGGGATTCTTTTGGAGCAACGCATCAATACATTGTGATATATTTTGACATGATAAGAAGCCGATATTAATAGAATTCGAGGTTTTAATCGAACGAAATCAAAATTCAAAGGTCATTGTCGCTGTTAACGCAACCAAACACCACAACTGAAGAATATCAATAAATATCAAAGGGCAGTCGATTTATATGTAATTTAATTTTTCCCTGAAGATAAACCTCTATGCATTTACATTCATCGACGTTTGTTGAATGTTTAGACGGTGGGTAATGCGTTTATTGCGAAAAACCACCGTTAACACCTATGAAATGAAATGCGCCTTGTTTGTGGATTATAAACAGGGAACTATGTACAACATTAAATGTCGTTTTTCAATACATTTGAATCGGTGTGAGCAGCATTGAGCTATCGCTGTGTTTGTGCTAACCTACCATTATAGTTTGGATATGGCGCCTGCCGACTTTCATCTGTTCCGACCGAGGAAAGATGAACTGGGCAAATACCATTTTACTGAGAACGACGCATGCGCAAATGCATAGCAAATGGCTATGACTAAGTGGGAAAATAGTATTTTGTACCTGAAAATTTGCCCTATTCCACAATGTTATTGCTTTCCGTAGAGTTAAATATACAGTATTACTGTTGGTAAGTTCCTCATACTGTACAACTTTCCCAAATATACTATGTTTGCATAATTGCTAATTATCACCTTGCAGCAAGTTAGTATGTCAATGCTTTACGGATGTGGCAAAATGTGGTAAAAATATTTTAATTCTGAGAATCCTAATTATTCCTCACTGATATGCTATTTGAATTTAAGAGACTACGTTCATTTCAGCTTTATCGTGTCTATCAATACATCATAAGACCATATAAATAAATAAACAATAAATATTTAATAATTTAATAATTAGTTAATAATTTAATTAATTATAATTAATTATTAATTACAATTAATTTAATTAATAATTTAATAATTAATAAATCATAAGGCCATATTATTAATATTATTATATTATATTATAATATTATATTATATATAATAATAAATATCTAATATATATATGATATATATATAAATATAATATATTTATTAAAGACATTTTTATGTTTAACGTTCTTTTTATAGATACAAGTATTTAAGTAAATGCTCTGTTTATAATAAACAGTATTAAATAACATTTACCGGCCTGAATGTCCACGAAATTTTCATAGAAAATTTTCGTCCTTGGACTGGATTCGAACCTGCATCCTATACGGAACCGTCATTTACGCTGATGTGCCTTGACCGCTCGGCCACCAAATGACGGTTCCGTATAGGATGCAGGTTCGAATCCTGTCAAAGGACGAATATTTTCTATGAAAATTTCTCGGTAAATGTTATTTAATACTGTTTATTATAAACAGAGCATTTACTTAAATACTTGTATCTATAAAAAGAACGTTAAACATAAAAATGTCTTTAATAAATAAATTATCGGACTTTGTCCATTTCGTAATATATATATATATATATATATATATATATATATATATATATATATTATTAAAGGTAGTTGGTTTGTAGCTGACATAGTTCTGCTCTTTTCACAGAGAGCTCTATGTCTAATGTTCACGTTTTGGAAGCCCAAAAGTCTTTACGCAAATGATCTATCTGAAAAACTAAGTACATTTTTTATCATGACTTTACTTTCATGAAACCGTCAGCTGAATATGTTCTCAACAAAAGTTTCTTTGAACAGTGCGTCTTTTTTTCTTTTTTTTTTTTTTTTCTTTTTTTGGTAAAGAATATAAGTATTTTTGCTTGAAAGAGTTTATAATTATAACTAGGCACAATTATCATGAAGCTTTTATTTAATTACTTTCTTCCTAATCAAGTAGCCGGCTATAAATAGTCAATTATTTTGTCTGAGTTGACAGCATTTTTCTGTTGGACATCTAAACTATGGCTCACGAGCCACATGCGACCTGATTTGTTTTCTGAATGGCACGTCTAATTTCAAGAGGAAAACAACGTTTACTAAAATATTGTTTGTTTCTTTTCGTTCTCACTTGTTCACTCACACGATCTCATGCACGACTACACACTTAAACAATGATTAAGTGTAATGTTTTTTGAATTTTGTAACTTTTCGTTGATGGTAATGTTGTCAGCATTTTAAACTATTGGTCATTTTCACCGAGGAAGATCATACATCTTTTGCTTCAGAAACAGGAAACGTCAATGATATTTTTTGTATAGTCAAATAAATAAACTAGAAACAAATCACGCGTAGCAGGATGTGTTAATCCCTCTAACATTATACTAAGATTTCAGTTGTTTTAATTATAGGAGGAGTCTTTTCTCCAACGAAAAAAATCGCCTTTTCTCATCTATAATTCTCAAAATGCGTGTATGTATGTATGTATGCATGTATGTATGTGTGCGTGTGTGTGTGATCGAATGTTGTTTATGCGCTTCCACAGTTTTCATCCAATTTCGAGGAAATGCTTTTTTGTTTGATAGATAATTCTTCAGTGCCGGTTTTGAGTCCATATTGTTGGCGACAATGTCTCTCCACTACTTCCTGTCCATTATAACTCTCAGTAACGTTTTACTATTTACTATCTGTTTTTGGATATATATCTTTCATAAGAACTTTAATAAAAAAATAAATACTTTAAATTATTACAATAATATTATCTACATCTATAATTCTCAAAATGTGTGTGTGTCATCGGATGTTGTTTATGCGTTTCCATAGTTTTCATCCAATTTCGATGAAATGCTTTTTTGTTTGATAGATAATTCTTCAATGCCGGTTTTGAGTCCAAATTACACATTCCTCCTCTCTTGGTCAAGATTTCAATCTCTCTCAGGTGAGGTTACCTTTTCCCTTGCATAAAGCCTACTACTATAGTTTTAAGGCGTTGCTTTCATTGTCGTTTATAGCTGTTCCCAATTTAATTTTTTTTATTGTTTTTGCATTGCATTCACCATAATAATAAGTAAGCTTGCTTTTTTATTACTCAACATTTATTTTTCCAACCTTTCCTAAAGATATTCGAGTTTAGTGATCCCTGTAGCTGTACAGCGTTCTCTTCTGGTATTTGCCAACACATTCCATTTGGCAATTCATACTTGCCTAAGACATGCCACCAAAGAAAATAACTTGCCTAGGTCGCAAAACCGCTGCCGCCAGGCCCGCCATGCGAATAAGAGATAACGAATCGTCTTTAGAACGTTCAGTTTGCCTGTCTCAAAATGATTCTCGGAATGCTTCAATCAGAGCCACTGAGTCCGAAGATCAACGTAGTCATTGGCTTTCCAGAAGAGCATAGATGGCCGCTTCTGCGCGCGAGGCTGAAAATGACGATCAAAAGAATTCAACGGCTGAGGAGAAACGCTTTTTTAACTGCTGCTCTGCGTGAGGCTGAAACAAGATTGATAACGCAAAAACGCCCTTTTCAGGGTCACCCCCTTCAAGTTGTACCCAATTGTTGTTACTAATATTGATTTTCAGGTGGGCTGACTTTAAACTTAAACTGCTTCAACTGAACGGTAAACATTTCCAGTAATGAAAGACCCGGTCGAAGACAGGTTATTCTGCTAGTTACAAAGATAAATGCTTATGCGCATGGTCTTTTGTTGAGCAAAATGACTGCGGCATCTTTAATGAAAAATTACCTTGATTTTTTTTAGTAATGTGTCCCGCCTTATGATGTAATGTACTTCATGCGGCCCACTTTTCGAAAAAGGTTGCCCATGCCTGATCTAAACACTCGTTGAGAATCCAAATTTAAATCTTGATGTAAGATGGCTTCTTAAGACAATAATATCTTTGTGTGTATGTGTGCCTGTGCAAACACGAAAAGTTGTTTGCATTTGGTTACGTAGACCTTCAAAGAATACAAATTGTTCAAATATTTTCTAATATAAAATGTTTGCAAGGACTGCTCTGGTGTGAAGCCCACCAGCAAATTACAGCTAGCAACATTCTTTTACTTGCCTCTTCATCAATAAAATTTTTGATCGTCATAAAACCTCTACAAGTTTATATGTTGACTTCATTTTATTGTTATATTTACGTATATGTTGAATGCCTTTGTATGAATGCGTTGGTTATAGTTTTACATCTGAGAGTCTCCAGAACTTAATGAAGACGTGGGTTGTTTAAGTCAGAAAAGGACTCCGCGGCTTCCCATCAGCTCCAATCGACGTAAAGGCAGTTACTTTGATAACTAAAGACGAAAGGAAGTACAGGTCCACTCTTTCCCAGACACGATTCTCATCTTTAAATTGAAAGCAATATGAACGAGTCAGTAATGGAAATAGTAAAGCTTAAAATTACTCGGAACGCCAAATGTATACAATAAAGTCGGCATTAAATGTGGCTTTTAAAAAATTACATTAAAAATGAAAAAAACATGGTGATATCCAAATATTTGCAAGGAGGGGATGCAAAAATAAATACACTGTGTAATTAACAAACAAATTAATATTTCGATGTTTATTCATATTATCTTCAGAACATTATTCTGAGAATAAATATCGAAATGTTAAGAAAATTAACCATGTTTTTTTTTTGTTTGCAAAGAAAACGATTTACTTTCAAATTATCTGATATTCTAAAAAGAACCACTAGCCTTATTTCCCATATATTTTTAAAACTGCTATTTTCATAATAGAATCGTTGTCTTGATTTTATTTTTGTTTGATGAAGCAATGTCATTCATTATTAATATTTGACCAGTATTTTTTCGTCTTAATTTTAGTTGATTTGATCGCCAATTATTCAAACTGACGTCAGTGAATAAAAAGAGCGAATCGAAAATAAAGGAAATGTGTCTAAAGACAGCCGGTTTAAATAACTACGAAGGTGCAAATAATTCAGGCGAAAGTAATGCTATATTATATACATTAATAACAATATCTATTGTATATATGCTATAATATCTATTATTATATACATTAATAACAATATGTGCATAATTACATTTAAAACGAACTTTCCGTTAAAAATTAAGTAGGTTAGGAGTATACTTATCTATTACCGATAATTTAGATTCTATATGAAATCTTATGCAAAATATTAACTTCCAAGCTGTGTCTAGAGGATGGTACATTTAGGTCCATCTCACAGAATAATTTTAATCGCTTACACTTAATAATTAGAAATGCTGTTATTACGTAATTATTATGTCACATAATCTGTTGAAGCTGTTGAATGAATGATTCAAATCGTTGAATGTGTGATCGTGAATTAGAAGAGACTGCCGATCACGCCTTCTTCCACTGTCCGCTGGTGCGCCCGTTTTGGCACCATGTCGGTTAGTTGACGGCACGTATCGATCCTGAACGGAGGGAATCTTACTAAATGAACACTATACTCATCAGGATCTGATTGCATTCTTCGGGTATCAGCTCAAGGTGAAAAACATAACTGATATAAAGCAATTGGCTTCGGTAAATTTCGACAAAAGGTGGGTGAGAGTTGCGAGCCTAGTTCGCGTGAATCGAACCAATTTTCCTGTTTTTAGTCTCCTCAAGTTACAACGTGGCGGATTCCTAGCGGGCTCCATCCCTGATTAAGCTAGTCTCTTATGTTATCCTAGTTAACATGAGTGAGTTTCTATCCCTGGCTCGTCCAGTTTTTCTCTTTTGTATCGTTTTTATCAAGATTCCCGATCTCGCTTTTTCTCTTGATTTGACCAGCCTTTTAGAATTCCCTACCCTCCGCCACTACCAACTGAGCTTCTTGATTCTGTTTAATGGCAGAATTTAGCAGTCATTCTGATTTTTGTGGGTTCGACGATTCCTCAATAATACAGGTTTAATTTTGCTTAAATGTTTTATCTTTTATTTTGATTTAAAGGGTCCACCTCTCCCCTACATGTCATTGAAAAATTTAATGTATTTTGATATATATATATATATATATATATATATATATATATATATATATATATCATAATCACCCGATGTAAGGCAGTAAAGCGACTAAAAAACAAGGGGTTACAGGGTGTGACGGAATTGGGAATAGAAATATTAATAATGAGTGGAAAGAGAAAAGAGTAATCAGGATGACAATAGATAATGAATGAAATTGAATTTAAATTTTTGAAGATTAAATTCAGCTGGAAAGCGTGAAGCCGGAATGAGTTCCACAAGCGATAAGTGTGCGAAAAGAAACATATTGCATAGATCTTATGGCTACATCTACCCAGCTCAACTTTCAATTGATGAGATCAATACGCCAATCTAGTACTGCGTTAAAATTCATGAAGTCTAGATACCATAACGAATAGATCATCCATACAATTACCATGACAGTATTTATACAAGAGGCACTGAGAGGCAACTTTACAGCGGTGGGAAAGTGACTGATGCCGAACCGCCAGATCAGGACTAATAATATTGCTGATTCTTCCTTGGATTTTATCAAGGGGCTGTAGGTAAATAGCAGGGGCACCGGACCATATGTGGTAGTAATATTCTAAGCATAGACGAATGGTAGACTTATAGATATGTAAGATAGATTCTGAAAAGAATAGCACGACACAATGAACCAATTTTCTTATCAGCTGACCTAGCAATGGATTCAATATAGTCTTTCCACTTCATGTCAGCAGAGAAGGCGCAACGAGTCACTTTCCTGGAGGTTAGCATCAGCCATGCTGATGGAATGTAGAGAGGAGTCTCTCAGATAATTAATGGAGAGAAGTTTAGTTTTGGAGGAGATAAAATTAATAAGCCATCTTTTGTTGTTTTGGACGTCGGCTGCCATTTTGACCTTGTCAGACTGATCAGCCTTACTTCTCGAGGCAGGAGGAAATGGTTGTGTCGTCAGCGTACATGCCAAGTTGAGAGCTGATGTTTTCGGGAAGCTTATTAATGAATATTAAAAACAGAGTAGGACCAAGGATGGAGCCCTTGGTGACACCCCCGCATTAGTACGAAAGGACGCAGACGAGTGGCCGTTCAGGATAACTTTCATTTCGCGATTTGATAGGAAAGACTGGATCAGTTCAAAAATGTGTCCGAAGACACCATAATTTTTTTAGATTGTGGAGAAGACCTGTATGCCAAACCCTGTCAAAGGTTTTCGAGATGTTCAAAGCTACAGCCCTACCTTCACTATTTTTATCTCGAGCATAATAGACTCCACAATTATCGGCAGTTGAACTGGAGAAACGAAAACCATATTACTTGCCTGAGAAAAGGCCCTGCGATGAGATATGCTGAACCAATTCAACATTGATTAGAGCCTCTAGGATTTTCTCAAAAAGAGGTAGAAGGCTAATAAGTCGATAGGTGGAAGTGTTCTTAAAAACTAGAACAACAGACGATGATTTCCAACAGGAAAGCAGGAGGCAGCGAGGCATTTATCATACAATTTAGAGAGAACAGGGATCAGTTTTCGGGAGCACACTTCTTAATGGCTCTTACAGGGATACCATGAATCCCACATGCTTTGGAGATGATAGAAGAAGTTATAGAAGGGGTTATATGCATGTCACTCAACAGAGATTCAGTCCTAAGAGGGAAGTTAGGCAGTGATACTCCAGATGAGTCAAGGGTAGAGTTTGATGAGAATTTACGGGTAAAGCATTCATATTTATCATCAGAGGGTGGTAACACCTCAAATCGATTGAAGTGTGGGATAGAGACCTTGTACTTATTTAGTACCCTATTACAGAGTCGTCAGTAATCACGAGAGTCAAAATTGTTAGATGCTATGCGGTGACTCATTCTCTCGGCAAAGAGGGACTTGGATCATTTGAGGGCTCGCTTACATTTATTACGGGCAGTAACGAATAGGCGCCTCTTGTGACGAGAGCTGTCACGCTGGTATAGACGGAAATAGTGTTTCCTGTGTTCTATACCAGCCGAGTATGATAGTGTGCTAATACTCTTGGGAAATATATGAATCCTCTTCTCCCCCTTCATGCTATGGGTAAATAGCAGGACAGGCCGGGTTCTATAGACTTGGATGGCAACTGGTTTACCGCAGAAAGAAATGGCAACCTACTGCAGGAAAAAATCTACTTCATCAGTCATGTATCGAAAGATACATGATCGCCTAGGCGTGCATCATGCATGGCATATAACTGACTGAATTTGTTATCTCAAATCTGTATGAACATTTCATCGGTATGTAGCGCATTGAAGTATAAATTACTTGAACGTTAACTTTCTTGATTTTTACGTATAATGTATTTGATTTTATAGAAAAGGATATGCTATTTTTATTGGTTTTAAACAATTGACAATTGACATAACGGTTTTAATAAAAAACAAAAAAAACAAAAACAATGACAAAACAAATTAGCAACAACTTAATTCTTTATTAGTGACAAAGAAGATAAGTCAGAATGCGCGTCTATGAACGTATCCGGATCAACGAAGACCGCACATTGTCTAATGTACCACGGCCATATTGAATTCGGTGAATGGCGAGCATTGTGTGTTGTTTCCCACAAGTAGGCAGCGGGTTATTCGGTGGCGAAAACAGTTTATACAGGCGTCCACAAGATGATCGCATTATTTCGCTGGATGTTTATTTCGCAGTAATGACATCTGCTAAAACATGGAATATGCCGATAGGTCAAAGTGTAAAGCTTAATTAACAATACCTTAGAAATGAAGCTAACTTGCAATAGGTATGGATAAAAATGGACAAAGAACGCTATCCTTTACGTTTCCTCTTAAAACGTACATAATTTTGAAAACATTAAGCAAAAAGTGAAACCGCGTGTCGACTTGAATGAAGCAAAATGAAACATGGTACAAGGTCGCAGATTAGACAATATATTAAAACAAATTATCTTAACTGTTATATAAGGCCGGAATTGTTACACTTTTTGTGTAAAATTTAAATTCCCCGGATGCCATATTTTTGCAGTACCTTTTTTAAGCTTTCAGACACATATACAGATGAATGTAAAAATATTTAATATATCTCCTAAATATATATATATATATATATTATAATTTAGTTAAGAAAAATACTTTTGGGACAAATTCGAAATTTTTTTATTTAAACATAAATTCATTTTCTATTCTTACTGCACATTTTACTGCTATTTCCGTCTATACCAGCGTGACAGCTCTCGTCACAAGAGGCGCCTATTCGTTACTGCCCGTAATAAATGCAAGTGATCCCTCAAATGAGCTAAGTCCCTCTTTGCCGAGAGAATGAGTCACCGCATAGCATCTAACAATTTTGACTCTCGTGATTACTGATGACTCTGTAATAGGGTACTAAATAAGTACAAGGTCTCTATCCCACCCTTCAATCGATTTGATGATAATTCTGATGATAAAGATGAATGTTTTACCCGTAAATTCTCATCAAACTCTACCCTTGACTCATCTGGAGTATCACTGCCTAACTTCCCTCTTAGGACTGGATCTCTGTTAAGTGACATGCATATAACCCCTTCTATAGCTTCTTCTATCATCTCCAAAGCATGTGGGATTCATGGTATCCCTGTAATAGCCATTAAGAAGTGCGCTCCCGAAAACTGATCCCTGTTCTCTCTAAACTGCCTAACTTCCCACTTAGGACAATCAACACATTACTACACTTTTTAAAATTTTAGTGGAGACCTGGGCGATTTCGTACATTTTGAATTTGATAGTTTTAATTTTCTATGAAATCAATTCATTAAAAGATAAATATGGCTATAAGTTATTATGGAAAAGAGACTTTGTTTGGTTGGATCATTTAAATTTGACACATTAATTATTATATTATTTTATTATATTATATTATATTTTATTATATTATTATTTAAACACACTGAGAAGAAAATGTATCAATTTACACTTTACAATTGGTTAAATTGCTCAAAGTATTCTGTCTCTCACCAAAATAGATTGTACATTTGTATAGAATAGTAAGAGAAGCAAATTTATGGTTCGTTCTCTTGTCATGAACATATTTTTATAATTGAGAAATATAAAATGTAAGCCAAATATAAATATTAGCAGTGATAGAAAAAGATTTAATCAAAAACTATCATGTTAGGAGTATAATGAACACTTGATTAAGATGAATCATGTATGAGTGTATCTCAATGATGCATTGCAATAAAATGTTTATTGCAGTGTTTGGTGCAAAATCAACGCTAGTGAAAATGTGATGGTTGTAAAAAAACAACTTCAAAACCTACTGTGATATTTCCAGAAACAGCAACCCGGAGGCAATAATCCTTCAAAATTGAAGGAAGTTCATATATTTTTAATTTAGACGACAACTTATCTATCGTATAGCCACATTTCAGCCGTTGTATCCTCTTGCTTACTTCAGGGTCTGTTGTAGCTGGTAACCTTCTGGCTTATCTTGGCTTATCCATATCAATTTTAGTCTGTTCATATCTATCTATCTATCTAGCTAGCTAGCTAGCTAGCTAGCTATTTCTGTCACGGCCTGTTCATATCTATCTCATGCCACTTCCACGGAGTCGAATCATCATCATTTCCTCTGTGTTCCAAATGTAAAAACAAAGTTCCATTCAGACAGCTTTTCTTCAAGAACTGCTACTTTTCAGCGTGATTGCTTACCTGAAAACTTCAATCAACCCCTTCAAGTCAAGAGTCAATCGTTACCTTTCCTACTTATCCTCGCGATCTTCACTTCCAACTACATCCTTTTTTTAAGTATTTCACCCCAAGCAAGGTGGGTGTGCCACTAGCACGCAAGGGATTACAGAGGGTAGAAAACAAGAGTAAAGAGGCGTTTGTGGGGAGAGGATAAAGAAAAGGACGGGGAACAAGATCAAGGTATAAGATGTCGATTGACATTAACTTGAATATTTGAAGATTATATTTATCAGGGAAGCAAGCAAGAGGAAGAGTATTGCACAGACAGAAAGTGCGAGAGAAGAAGCTGGTTGAGTAGAAGAGACGATTACATTTAACCGTTTTGACAGTGAAAGGGTGGGACCGAGATGCTAACCTAGTAGCTCGCTTAAATCCATGTAGTCTAGGAACCAGAGAAAACAACTCGTCGGAACAGATGCCATGAAAATATAGAAGTGACAGAGGGAGGCTACGGTACGTCTATGAGAAAGCGATTGTAGACTAGGTGCTAGATCAGGACCTATTACATTGCGTATCCGACTCTGGATTTTGTCGGGGACATTGAAACTTACAGCGGGGCACCAGACCATATATGACAGCAATATTCCATGCAAAGACGGATGGTTGATTTATAGATTTGAAGGATGCGCTCAAACGAGAAAAACTTTCTGATTCATATCACATACCTCATTCATAATTACTATTTCGGCTTTAACTCGTTACCTTGATTGGCTGCAGAGAATTGTAAAAAAAAAAAACAACTTTGTCACCGACGTCAGCAATGATGTTCGAGACAAGCTGTCAGTCCTCGTTATCCATAAGTATTATTACTGATAGCGAGATTTTGTATATCATATTTATAAATAAAAGTTGGTTAATTATTCCGAGAGTGAGCAGGTGCTGAGCTAAACATTTCTTTCAAAAAATGATCCGCCTCAACTGAGCGGTAATTTTCAGTAACAAAAAACAAAAATAATAAAAGTACCTTGTAAATAAAGAGAAAGCCCACACAAAGAAATCTCATTGTACATCCGGAAAGTTCACTTTAATATTCAGACCCCCAGTTTTATTGTCAGGGTTTTTGCCAATGTCATTCTATTTTTAATCGCGAGCGATAGGGACTTGGACATTAACCTCATTTTAAAGCTTTAACTGTTTTTGATAACGCTCTATCCTTCGTATCTCGTTGTACGAAATTACAGTGGCATCTCACGGACCGGAGAAAAAAATTGAAAAGAATTCCCATATATGTTTTTTTTTTAATTCTTTTTTACTCATATTTTCTTTTATTTATTTCTCTGGTTGATATTCAGTTCTTTCTCCGAGAACTGCCATTGGCCGATGTGGGCACTGTCACGTTGTATATACGAATAAAGAACAATCATATCGCTTTACTGGTGCTAAGTCCTTGCATCGGGTCATCTGTACACGGGGAGAAGCACTCACGTGGAGAAGCAAGTAAAGAGCGTTTTCGGAACTAATCTTTTCTTTTCTCATATATTTTTACTTTAGTTTCTTTATCGTTTCTCTCCCACTTCTTACTTTACACGCATTACAAAACATGTGACAGAACACACACTAAGTTAGAAATGCAAATTTACATATACAGTTCCCATGGATACTTACCGTAGAGCGATGGCCAGGAGTTTGTTTGCAGACAGATTTATAGTAAGTTCGATCCCAAACTAAGCTTAGCAAGTAATTATTATAGGTTCCCTGTATGGGAAAAATTTAGTCTCGTAGAGCTTTACTATTGTAGAGAATTCAAGCCACAATAAATACTTTACGTTTGAGGCCTGCTGACAGTCAATACTTACTTATTTAATAAATGGCTATAGTTTACTTATTTTTTCCTGATACTTAGTGTCGATGTTTGGACTTAGGTAATAATGTCAGTATTTTGGATACAGATTTTAAAAGACAAACAGATTTTCTTCACTTGAAAAATTCGTACAAAACAATCTTTTAGTTTCCCCTGTTTAAAGTAAGCTTAGTTTTCCAGTTATGTGAATATGGTGACTTTTCATTTTTCACTTTAATACAATGGTTTTGGTGGTTAACAAAAGCGAATCTAGCAAATCATTAGCTAACGTAGTGAATTCACTCTTCGCGGGTGCACTATTATCATGGTCTTATACCAGACTAAATCAAATCGGTTAACTATGTAAAAATATGGTGCCATGTAGATCTGGGTTTGAGAAATAACTCACATATTCTAAAATATCTGCTTGTACACTTCATTCACTTATATTAGGTTGGTGCAAAAAATAATGTCGTTTTTCTTTTGAAGTTGAACGTCAAAAACGACATTATTTTTGCACCAACCTAATACTATATTACATTACGAATTTGGCGTCTTATAAGACGAATTTAAATGTAAAACGTGACATTGTGTAGTAGTTGTGAAGTACATATCATGTATTTATAGTATAGAGCTGTTTCCTTTCACTACAAATATCAATGTTTTAGACGCAGTGTAACATTTGGATAGTTTTTTTTTTTTTTTTAAAGTGTATCTTGTAATCCCACATTAAGCTACGTAGTCCAGCATATTTTGAAAAAAAATCTTTGTATAAATTCAAAACAACATTATACAATTATCAAAATATTATTATGATCTTACCGACATCTTTCAATATTTCTACGGTCTAACATGAAAATCATTTAGGCCTCGAATTGATGAATTCTTCGAGGACTTTTTCCACGTCTTCATTGATAATTTAAAAGTGACGAGTTTTGAAAATATGCATTATATTGTTGAACTACTAATTCCAGTTGCAAGATTGTTATCAAAAAGAAACACAAGCTGTCATGTAAAAAAAAAAAAAAAAATGACGGGTTGACTTCCAAAAACAATACTTAGAGTATACATGTGTAAGAAGAAGAATTGACTAAATGTTGATGACCCTTATAAAATTTCACTAAGATAGTGAAAAATGGCACAATGGAAATTTGTATCAACGTAATTGATATAATGGGATTCATCTCTAGCATACATACAGGAAAAGAAATTTGAAAATATATTTCAGGTTTAACCATGAAGATCATTAAAAGTGTAGTGACGCTCAGCTATTATGACCCTATATCAGATCAGATTAACTTAAGCTTATTAAATATCTACAAAGATAAACTGTTTATTGTAACGAAAGTCACTTGAATTTATGACATGCTTTTGATGTTCGGTGAGATTCGTATCAATAAATAATAGAAATAAGTGATACATTAAAATAAATGTAGGCTCATTGCTTAGGATACACACTAGCCTTCATCTGTCGAGGTTGACAATCAATATAACACTCTGAATGTCTAAATGTGGCAACCATTCTTTGCAGTCACATCGACAATAATAACGTGTCATTAAATTAGTGAGCCAGGAGATTTGGAATCGTGGTTTGGAATCGCGGAATTAGTGAGCCAGGAGATTTGGAATCGTGCCTTTCTCAAAAGTATTCGCGCAGTAATAGAAGTACTCTCAACAGAAGTCCAAACCTGTTCTCCGAATTCATAACCATCGCGCCATCTCATAGTCATATAGAATGTTAAACATTATGGACTGATGTTATTATTTAGTAATTTGTATAGGAAGCAATATAATAGTTATTAAGCATAGTCAGGGCAAACTCCAGGCTTATCCGCGCCAAAGACAAAGCCAACTATTTCCTCTCCATCCAAAATTGTTGCATTTAATTTGTAGCAATAGATGTCTTATAAAAAGGAAAAAACTTGAAACTGATATATTTACTTTAAATTAGTAAAAAACCTATATTGGGTTATCTTTCGCCAAAACATAAATTATTTTGAAACATAATTTTGAACTAAAGGGTACTTGATACAGTGCTTACATCCACCATTGCCAACATATCATTAAATTGTTTAAAGTACAACACCTTTTAACATATATGACATTTAAGTTTATTTGGCGTAACCAATCCGTTATATTATTACAGACAAGTAAAAGTTAAAAAGAAATCTCAGTCCCAAATGCATTGTAATCTTATCTGCCGTTTCTTTTGCTATCTCTTTAAACCACTTCAACCAGATCAAGTGCTGACAATTGAACATGGCGATATAGTCTGAGTTGGAGATACCGAATCCTCACTTTTCTGCTTCGACAGAGTTTAAAAGCCTTTTCGCCGCACTGTAAGCGATGAATTGTACTCCACTCCTTTTCTACAGACAAAACGTTGCTAGTCTCTCGCTATCCTCTCGTTATTTTTATGGCAGATGTTCAGGCGAACTACATTACTTAGTTCTACCAGCCCAGAGCGTCGCAGCTAGAACCCGCCGGGTCGCATACAGTGTGTCGAGTCATTCTCATTCCCTTCATATTCCATTGGCGTGGAGGAAGTTCCACCCAGAACAGCTTCTTCCTCAGAACTGTTGCATTGTGAAACAGGCTCCCGAGAGAATGCTTCCCTGATCCCTACGCTCTTAACTTCTTGAAGTACCGAGTCAACTATTATCTCTCCTATATATCCATATAATATGGACCTATTACTCCCTCCCTGTATGACCTTACAACAACCTCACTCAGTAAATTTCTACCTTGAATGGCTCTTGAGCCTTGTATTGATTGAGAATAGTAAAATATAGTTGCTAAGTCAAATAGTCTATAATTTATAATGAATTTGAGTTTTTAAAACCTACTCTCACCACTAGTCACTAGGAAGTTCAGAAATGGTTGAAGCCAGTGACGATTTTATTGAATAAATTCACTCTTTAGTATTTCAAGATATGTTTGTGTAATTTTGGCAAATATGTCTGTTAAAATGAGACGTCATTTTTATTTTCATTTTTGCGTAATTTAGACGACAATTTATTCATCGCATCCTGTAGATCAGATAAAACTAAATATACGACAAAGTACAATCAAACAAAACCCAAATAAAAATGAGGCAAAAGTGGAAATAGATAATACGAAAGAGGAAGAGATACAAACTAAAATAAACGAGATACGAAATAATGATCTCTCTGAAAAATAAAAGGGGAAATGTAGCTGCGACATAAAAAATATTGCACTAATTCAGATTCTGTCAGTGATGAAGATGAATCAAATAACATTAGAGCAGAATTCTTTGAAAACAAAAGAGTTGAAATCATTCAAATAATCAGAAAAGTAACTCGTACACAAATGACAGAAAGAGACGGGTTTCCAAAAAATTCATATTACAAAGCCTAATAAACATATTGTGCAAATATATAACGCTGCATTGCAAACATTGTTAACGGGCAGACCATTCGAAAACATTACAGAAGTAAATATTGTCATATATGCAACAGCTTTGGCAGCTACTGAAAAACTTAATATCAAGACAAATAAAAATTAAACTCCCTTAATTGGACCGTAGCTGGCATCAAGCGAATAGATGTCAAAACAAGAAAGCTTCTCACTTGCCACCGTATGCATCATCCTAAGCCTGATGTTGATCGTGTGTATGCGCCCAGATCCAAAGGAGGCAGAGGATTAGTTCAACTAGAACTGTCTTACAAAACTACAGCAATCGGTCTTCAAAGTTATTTGAAAACTATAGAAGACTAGATGATGATCTGTGTCAAAGAACATGAAAGAAATAAGAAACTTTATTCAGTAATAAAAGAAGCCAACAAATTCAAAAAGGAATTTCAAGTGGCTGGAGAAGTATAAATAAGTCATAATACACCTAGTACAGCAGTAAAAAACCTAAAGAAGAAAGAAAATACATTATACCAAATGTAGTAATGTAGTAAGCCTCTTCGTTGTCAATACTCTGCCAGTACCAAACAAGCTGCTGTAGACAAACACCCGTCCTTATCAATGGTTAAATAGTGCAGTGTTAAAATCTGAAACCGCACAGGATCAATGCTTGCTAACTAGAAATTACCAAGCGCACCTACTAAAAAATTATGATAACCCGAAATGCAGACTCTGTGATAAATATCCAGAAACAATTGACCATCTTGTATTTGGTTGCAAAGTGTTGGCACCCACTAAATATAAAACTCGGCATAAAAGAGTGGGCCAATATCCGCAGTGGAAAATATGCAACTTTTACGGGAAGGAAACTACGAGAAACTGGTATGAACCCAGACGTGGTTACAGAGATAGGAACTGTAACAATTTTATGGGACTTTACAATACACACAGCCAGAATAAGACCACAAGAGCAGAATGTGCTTTTTTTTTATCGACATTACAGTCCCCGCAGTTTGAAATGTATGTTTTAAAATCTTCAAAAAAAAAAAATAAAAAAAATAAAAATAAAAAACTATCAAAATACAAGGATCTTGAAATGAGAAATCTCAATATGTGGGACATGAGGACATCAATAATTCTAGTTGTAGTTGGAGATCTTGGAGTGATAGGAAAAGTTTCCAATATATTCATTGAAGGGATTTCTGGTAGTCCACACCTTAAAGAAATACAAAAAAAAAATGTATTCACAAGTACAGCGCACGCATTACAAAGAGCTGTATCTATGTAAAATGTGTGTGTGATCTTAGGGTTTTTCTTTGTTTTTTTTTTGGGGGGGGGGTGCTTGATTTTTTTATTTATTATTTTTTTTACAAAAAAATGATCAGTGAAAAATGTCATCAAGTCATTTTTTACCATAGGGCTCTGGTTGGGATCCAGAAGGAAATGTGTATACAACAAAAATATAAGGGAATAATAATAATAATAATAATAATAATAATAATAATAATAATAATAATAATAATAAAATACTCAGAGGGAGTACAAAATATACAAAATAAAAACATACATCTACAACAATCATTTCAATTTCGTGATTTAAAAAGTTACATATGAAACCGCATTCTTATATGTTCAAAAGTCTTAGATTTTGATAGGTTCCAACTAGCTAAAGAGGTCAGGATGACGGGTGTTTTTAGAATTTTCGGCTTGGAATAAACCTATTCTCGAAGGTGATCGTCAGATAAGAAAGAAATATTCCTATCAAGTTAATTTACAGCAAATTTGGTCACACTTCGAGCAATTTTTTTCGACTCTTTACGGTCGATACACAAAAGGCACTCTTTTAGCCGATCCGACCACTATAAAAAGCCTGGTAATTTGGTAATATTTCTAATTCCTTTGCCATTCTCCTAACTCTTTTGCAATTTCAGCAACGCCTGTCGACGCTATGAAAACGATCATCACATCTACAACCGTTAGTGGCGTGCAGAGGTCTGGTAGCGCCTGGGGCGAGGATTGTGAATAGCGCCTACTACCCCACCCAAACAATATTGCAACAGTATACTTAGTTTATTTTCTTTTGGACAGATCCATTGTTCACAAAGTTTTTTTATCATAATCATTTAGAGTAGGTACCTTCATGAGGTCGCTAAAAACAGAGCATAGCATGATGAAAAAGATGCCAAACTTGACGAAAACAAAATTTTAACGTCTAAATGTTTATGTTATTATTAAGAAGAAAGATCAAAGTATTTTTTTAATTATTTAAAAAAAAATTTCCTTCTTTTTAGAACATTCTAAATTGTGATAAAAAACATTGTTTCTCTTTGCATCACCGGAACTAGTAAAATAGCATGTAAAAGTTTTGCGCGTTTTTTTTGTGTATGACAAACATTAATTTTGAAAATTTTTCAAAAATAAAAATAATTGTCGGATTTTAATGAAACTTTCAGAAACTATTCACAATAATAATAGAACTTACTATAAATATGTTTTCCTTTTTTAAAGTCATAATTTTTCTTTTCATATGTATTACCCCACCTCCCATAGCTAATTGTACGAAAACTCTATAATTTCAATTTTGGGAAGATTAGTAATTATATTAGTTAAAAGCACAAGGCTTTGAGGAAACCAAATCACGTTTTGATTTTTTTTTTAGTTGGGCTACCTCTACCTAAAAATCATCTCTGAATTGTAACATACAAAACTCAATAAAACAAAAATATTATTTAATGTCAAAAGCTTTTAATTGCTTTTATTTATTTTAATGAACATGGACAATATTGTCTGAAAGCAAAAAAATATTTCGAGGACAAATGAATTTTTAAAACAGTTACTTGTTATTTCTGAAATATTTTATTATTTTTACATCATGTTGTTAATTCTTCTAAAATTAGGGAAAAATTTGTAAAATTTAACGATTGTTATTAAGTAGATATATATTTACAGATTATAATTTCTAAAGCTTCTTACGAAATAACGAACAACAATATATAAAAGTATATAATTTGTGTCAATAATAAGACTGTAAATCAAATCTACGGAAGACCGGAAGTATCATGCGTGCAATAAAAAAAAGAGTCACTTGGATTGAGTTTCTGTCTAATATTTAACTTAATACTGAATTTTTAATACAATTATTTGTTATTCCTTTAATTATAATAGATTTTTACATTTAAGTTGTTAAAATATTATAAAATTAGTTAAAAGCCGCATTCAGTCTCGTAAATGTCCTTTTGAGATATAGATTTATTTTTGCGAAACACGTGTGGGGAAGTTAATTTGATTTTTCAATTTCAACTGAGAAGGGTACCTACAAGTATCAGTATCATCTTATGAAATTTAAATTTGTATTTTATGTACACTTCTGATAAAATTTCATAAGAAATGTACCTATAAATTAATTAGATACCTTTCTTATGAAATTTAATCTCACTCTCAACAGTCTTATTTTAATTTCTTTATAATATATTTTCCATAAAGCATCGTAAACGTAAAGGTGAAAGCTAAGTACAAAAAAATTAGAGCGCAGAAAGTTTTCCTTAAAAATAACGAGGTAAATAATTTGTTCACTTAAATCTAAATAATTTCATTCTCTCCTTTCATAGAAGGAATTAGCCTCACGTAAGCTATCAAAACATTATAAAAATGTCTTTCGTCACCTGTCAAGTGACGCGAAAGTTTATGACCTGCTTTGTTTTATTTTCAAACTACATTTTTTCGGCGCAGAAACTAAGTTAAGAATGTTTCAAAATATTTTAAATAAAGTTTATAATTTCTGATTTTCTTAAAATAAGTTTTGAAAAAATTATAACTGATTTTTAAAAGAATTTCAAACTGAGATTTTCATTTTTTTATAAAATGGAAAAAAATGGCTGGCATAATTGATTATCTGTCAATTTTGCTGACTAAAAAAACAAGATTTTTAACGAAAATTTTGGACGTGTTAGGAACGATTAAAAAATGTAAGAAAATACCCCAAAATACTTTGGTCTTTCCTCTTAATAATAACAAACATTTACACAATAAAGTTTTGTTTTCGTCAAGTTTGGCGTCTTTTTCGTCATGTTATACTCCTTTTAGTGATCTCATGAAGGTACCTAAGTTAGAAGAAATGTTTAAATAAAAAATATTAGCTCATTATACAAATTCGACAAATCTTATTTATTTATAGATGAAAACTATACAAATTTGAACATAATGATTTAAAAAAAAACTAATAATTGACAGTGGATAAAATAATGAATAAAAATTTCAACTCGGTAGTAATTAGATAAAATTTTGCGTAAATGCTTTTTGTTTTACAAAATCTTTTGAGAAAGATTTTTTGGGAAATATGGCAACAAAAAGAGAAACTATATTATTGTTCTCTCAAAAACATAAACTGAAAGATTAATTTTTAAAAGATATTTCATTTCAATTTTTAATTAAAATTAAGTTTGTTTCGAAATTCTTTAATTTTTCGTTCTGTCTCCTGTGACATTGTTGATTATTAATTAACTAAAATCAGGTTTACTTACTATTAATAATAATTAGTAAAATAGAAGATTTGGATCTTGTATAGAACAGGACGTGCGGAAAATTAATGACCGAAATCAAATATTTCCTATTAAAAGTTTCATGCTTACATTAGTGTATAAAAAAACAAATAAAGTTTACTTATTTTAGTGGTGGATATTGCCTTACAGATATTCTGAGGTCTTGTTTACTGTTTTCTTTTGTATGAGTACACCTAACTTTGTGGGTAAGTTAGAAGAACAATGATCTAAAACAAGTCCCCATCTTTTTTGCATGAAATGGCCACCACATTAACATCACAAATTTACATGATGGTTGCATAATATGATTATGCATGTTATCAAAGAAACTTCACGCTTTTATTCTAATTATAAAGATTTTGCTGTTTATTACTGTATTACTGTCAATAAAATATATTTAATAGTAGTCTATATTTTTACTGTATAAAAAAAAACAAGATATAGATAATAATAATAATAATATTTAGCGCAACATTAATGAGATATTTGAGGCAGTATTTGCAATTTGGTTTAGAAGTTCATAAATTAATAAAAGATGTTCAATTGTAAAAACATACTAATCGAAAATTTAAGAATAACAAAATGTCGGCAATTTCTTTTTCGATGACAGGTAAAAATTTGGCATGAAAGTTCAATTTTGTATATGTTAAAAATAAATTAGAATTTTTTGTCAAGACAAAAATACCATTTCACACCAAGAATCGATTTTATTCAATTTTTGGGAGAATACCGAGCGAAATGGGCGAGTAAATTGAACGGTCCCTATATAGGTACCTCCACGAAATCGCTAAAAAAAAAGAGCATAGCTTGATGAAAAAGACGCCAACCTTGCAGAAAACAAAATTTTATCGTCTAAATACTTATGTTATTACTAAGAGGAAAGATCAAAGTTCTTTAATTATTTTTTTTTAAATTTTCCTTATTTTTAGAACATTCTGAATTTTGATTTAAAAAATCTTGTTTCAAATTTCAAATGCTTTTATTTGCTTTTAGTTGTTTTTATGAATATGGACAATATTTTCATAAAGCATAAAAAAATTTGCGATGAAAAATGAATTTTTAATACAATTATCGGTTATTTCTTAATTATAATAGATTTTTACATTTAATTTTTTTAAAATATTATAAAATTAGTTAAAAGCCGCATCCGGTTTCCTAAGTCTTCTTATGAGATAGATCTTTTTTAGCGCGTTGTAAATTGTATCGTTTTGAGTAATCAGAAGAACCGCAGTAATTAAGAAATGTAATTTTGTGTTTATAATCAGGCTGAAATTATAACGTACGGAAGACCAACCAGAATACAATTAAGTTGCGTTATTTGAGTTAAGCATTGTTCTCCGCTGTTAAGGCCTTTACTTTTGCGAAAAACGTGTGGAGAAGTTAATTTGATTTTTCAATTTCAACTGAGAAGGGTACCTACAAATATCAGTATCATCTTATGAAATTTATATGATCTTATTTTTATATTAATCTCTTATATCAATTAGTTATAGTATTTTATGTACACTTCTGATAAAATTTCATAAAAAAGGTACCTATAAATTAATTAGAGACCTTCCTTATGAAATATGAAATTTAACAGTCTTATTTTAATTTCTTTATAATATATATTCCATAAAGCATCGTAAACATAAAGGTGAAAGCTAAGTACAAAAAAAATTAGAGCGCTGAAATTTTTCCTTAAAAATAACGAGGTAAATAATTTGTTCACTTAAATGTAAATTTTTTTACTTTTCTCCTTCCGTAGAAAAAATTAACCTCACGGAATCCGTCAATATGCCATTCATCACCTGTCAAGCGACGGGAAAGTTTATGACCTGCTTTGTTTTATTTTCAAATTACATCTTTTCGGCACAGAAGCTAAGTTAAACATTATAATTTCTGATTTTCTTAAAATAAGTTTTGAAAAAATGATAATTGATATTTAAAAGAATTTCAAAGTGAGATTTCCAGTTTTTTATAAAATGGAAAAAAATGGTTAATTTTGCTGACTTAACGAAAATATCGTACGTGCTAGAAACGATTAAAAAATGTAAAAAAAATACCCCAAAAATACTTTGATCTTTCCTCTTAATAATAACATAAACATTTAGACGACAAAATTTTGTTTTTGTCAAGTTTGGCGTCTTTTTTATCATGTTATGCTCTTTTTTTTCCGATCTCGTGGAGGTACCTATGTTTTAACCTCTTCATTTTTGCTTTTAAATTCGCTAAATTCCGTTACATCTTGTTTTTTTTTTGTGTGTGTGTGTGTAAAAAGAATGATCAAAGTTTATTTTTTGTTGTCAAAATCTTTGTTTTTTGGATGTAGTAAAATTTTAAAAGAATAAAAAATATTTTTGGTGCAAGAAAAGAAAAACAAGGCAAAAAGCAATGGCCGCCAGCGATTAATACACCAAATTAAAGTTAGATTCTGAACATTATAAAAAGTAAATTAAAATTTTATTTCGGGACAAGAAACACAATTAAAACCAGCAATCAATTTTATCTAAAATGTGAGCGAATACCGAGCGAAATGGGCGAGAAAATACAATTTTCCCAATAGTACAATTGAAAGAATGATCTACTTCTACAAAGTAAGCAATTTAAAATTTCGCATTACATTAAAATATAATTTTAAATATGAAACAAAGATTAATAAAAAAAATTGCTAGTAATTGATTTACATTTTTTTCTTAAAACATGTTTTAAATTTCTTTAAAACAGAGTTAACAAAAAGAAAAGAAAAATACATTTACATTTATGTTGATGTCAAATTTCCTTTAGTTTTTCAGTCTGAAAGAAGTTGACTCTACCAGAATGAAAATGTGACTGATTCAATAATAACCAAGAATTTTTTTTAAAGTAGTTTTTGATTTTATGGCATTCTATCTCCGCATCCATCCTTTAAATCTTTTGAACTTTCTTTTCACTACCAGTTCACAGACATGAAAAATCAAAATGAAAGAACTAACTCCAACGTCTTGGACTTTTGACATAGGTGTGAAAAACTTTAGATTCAAGTAGGTATTCACAAAACACTAAAAAGAGGAGGTAACTCGTGGTATGCTTAATGATCAGCCCAAATTGATCACTGTGTGTAAGTGGGGTCCATCTCCACCGCCAGACAGCGTTTTTTGGAGATATTTTTTTTATAAAATTCTATTCATAGGTTTGGCCGAATTATCAGCATCACAAGTAGCCAAATTTAGCTATTTAAAAACTAAATTAAAAAAATATATATTTTATTTATTTTTAATATCTAATTTTAAGTGTATTTGCTAAATAAAAACAAAAAGTTATGTTTCTTCTTCTTCCTTATCGCTGCCTTTGTTGCAACAAAAATAATATACTCCCAGGGAGTGCCGAGCGGGGCCATCGCCACCCCACTTTACACGCCACTGACAGTCATTTTGTAGTCGATTGCTTGTAAGATTGACTTAAAAAAGATGCTGTACCATGTAACTAGAGACAGTAAACTTGAACATATTAATAATTGCACCAGTAAAAGCCTTAGCTTCAGTTTTAGAAATATTTCTTGTGAAACTAGTATTGTCAACGATCTGCTTTAATACATCATATGTATTATCAAGATAATATTTCAGTGGTATCAATCCAACTCTTTCAGTCAATGGCTTAAAAATGAAGTCTCTTATATGGTGAGTTAGAATTTGCCCACACTGAATCGACGCGGAAAGATAATTACAGTTCCGTTGAAACAAACTGAAGAAACTAGCTGTTTCCATACAACTTTTAGGAGCATCACCAATTATCAAACTTAAAGAATGTTCACTGAAATATGACTATATACGCTTAAAATACAGTGTAACCCGGATATAAGAGACCCGGATATAAGAGAAACCCGGATACAAGAGAGATTTTCTCTGGTCCCAAATTAGAGCCATACATACCTAAACAAAATAGACCAAACCCGGATATAAGAGAAACCCGGATATAAGAGACTTAGTTTCCGGTCCCGACAACTCTCTTATATCCGGGTTACACTGTATAATGAAAAAAAAAACCTTGAATACAGCAAAGTATATTCCACATGTCAGCATGTTAGCAGATCAAGCAGAAACAGTTATTTCCGCAAAACCCAGTTTGAAAAAATACTTCAAATTTAATTAAAAATGAAAGCCCAAAACTACCAAAATACAGATACTGGTACGTCCTGGGTATGACGATAAACTATATCCGACAGCAAGTCCTCTGATGGGGAGGTTTTGAAAAGCGCAGAATCACCTCTTAATTGTAATGGTTCCAAGGTCCACCCTGAACCGGGGTGGTAGCACCTGTTAGGGTCTCTGATATGGGCAAATAGTTAACCCCCAAACTGGTGCCAAAATACTATGAAATTATAAAAAATAGACTTCTATAGTAAAAATACCAGCAATACATTTTTGAAAAACAAAAATATTATCAGTAATACATTTGACTCTCGACAAAAACCCTCTTTACAATAACACGTCAATGAAACCTGATTCACAAACTGATTTCTTATGAAGAATACATATTCTATTCATACGAACCTATCCAAAATATTCTGTCGGTATTAAATAAACCATTGAGGTTGATATGCCGTAAAACAAAACCAAACCAAACCAAACCAGAAACTGGTTTCATTTATGTTTAAAAATAATCATCTTCAACCTTCTGTAGCCCAAAAGGTAGGAATATAATTTTTATTCTATAAATAAAATCATTTCTTTATGAAACTTAGGAGAGTATCGTTTATATTAATCGGAATATAAAAATATTTTAAACAAATAAAATGAAGTAATATTTTTTACCTATTTCATTTATTCTTTCCTTTTTGGCTATTTGGCATTTTTTTGCAACTATTTGATGTCATGAAATTTTTAACTATATCAAATCAGGTCTTTTTAATTATTTTAAGGACATTTATTAAACAAAAAATATACTGCTATAAAAGAAAAACAAAACAAAACTGGTTAAAATTGATAAAGATATTGAATTCATACTGTCTGTTGATTGCTTTCACTTTGCTTTCTTTCAACTACCAATGTCATAAAATATTATAGACACCTCCAGGCATCATGAATAATTATTTTTAAGCTTATATAACCAATAGGGAGGTAATTCAGAATTATTCAATTATTTCCTATTTGAACTTCTGTATAAAAACAATAATTGAAAAAATAAAATAAAACTGCTTTAAAAATATTTTTGATGCGAATATGGCATTAAAAATTATATTTTCGATTCTTCAAAACAGATCTTCATTTAATAAAACATGTTTAATTTGAAAGAATCTCAAAAACATACAGAAAAATTGCAAGTAATTTTTTCAAAAATAAATATTAATTGTAGATTTTTATTTCTGTCAGATTTTAAAGAAAATAATGCAAGCATCAACTGTCAGCAAAAATTATTTTTTGGGTTTTATTGAATTTCAATTTCCAAAATTTTCTGATTTGATATTGCAAAATCATTCTTCTGAAATAGCGTCAAGCCTAACCGTAACTATAAAGATACTTCTTATTAACCCTCAGTTTTAAAAGAATCCACAATATATATATATTTTTTTTTTTTGGGGGGGGGGGGGTAACTGACTCCCCCTCCCCCGAAAAAAAAAAGGTTTCCACAAAGTTTTCTAATAAAATAACCTTTTCAGTATACAATTCATTCATCAGAGAAAAAATGCTGAACATTAAATTTGAATCGTATAATTCCTTGACTTTTAGCACATTTTTAATCGCTGGTGTGGACAATTTTTTACTTTCATTTCGGGAAAAACATCCATTTTGGCGGTACCTGCCATTATGATAATAGTTTACTGTTAAAAGTTCAGAGTGTAGTTACTGTTGTTGCAGGGTGATATTTTGGGGTCGTATAATGTAATTACCTCGTTGCTGTATGTATTTCTAGTCTAGAAGGAATCCTTTTCTCTTTTTTTATATCGAAAATGAAATGAATGAAAACGTACAACAGTAACATAACAAAAACTTGAGACACATGTTGACATAAAAAGCAAGAATTTGTATTTTCTTTTTCTGAGGTGAATTACAGAATATTGGTATGGTGTGTGTAAAATGTTCTCAGTGTCTTTTTTTAAAAGTCAATGCTTACTTGGCTTGCTTCCAAGAATTTCGTTTGTGGGGATGCATTTGAAATCGTCTGTTTTCGATCTTCCGGAGTTGAGGATGGACTTTGACATGGTTTGTTTTCGAGAATTTCGTTTCTGAGGATGGCGTTTGAAATCGTCTGTTTTCGATCTTCCGGAGTTGAGGATGGACTTTGACATGGTTTGTTTTCGAGAATTTCGTTTCTGAGGATGGCGTTTGACATCGTCTGTTTTCGCTCTTCCCGTGGTGCTGGCCGACGTGGTTTCTACTGACTACTTGTCTACTAGTCTACTACTATGGGTACCCTAGTCTACACTACTCTACTGACTCTCTTGTGGTGGAAGGGTCGTTTTTATAATGATGAGGGATAATGAAATATCTTTCTTTGATGACAAGGTTATTTTTAGAATGATGAAATATCATCATCATTCCGGACAATAACATTGTTATCATTTAATTAATGGAGATGCTATACGTATTTTAAGCTGAAATTTTAATATCTTAAAATATTCAGTTAAAAATAAAATCATTTTACTTCTATAAGAAAAAAAATACTTATTTTTACAGTAGGCATAAGATTTCTAGATCTTGCATTTTTGTTTCTGTAAACAAACATATAGACGCACACACAAACACACACACACACATAGATACACAAACAAACACACACACACATATATATAGAGATGGGCACCTCGACGTGGTGTGATGGTTAGCAAGCTTGTCTCGCTAGAACAATTACGACTGAATAGTGAGTTCGATCCTCACTGGGTGCCCCATACTTTCAGCCTTGTGCCACATCTGAGCTACGCTTGGAAAATCACTATAAATATATATATATATATATATATATATATAGAGAGAGAGAGAGAGAGAGATGCAAACATAAGCACACACACATGTATTAGGTTGGTGCAAAAATAATGACGTAATAATGTCGTTTTTTGACGTTAAAAAAATACGTCAAAAAACGACATTATTACGTTATTATTTTTGCACCAACCTAATATATATATACATACAACATGGGTACATACATAAACGTAGACACATTGTTCTCACTTTCTTATTTTTCTGATTAAAGCGAGAGAGGAAGAGGGGAAGGGGAAATAAAAGAGACATTCTTGTGATAGTAATGTATTAGGTTGGTGCAAAAATAATGACGTAATAATGTCGTTTTTTGACGTTAAAAAATACGTCAAAAACGACATTATTACGTCATTATTTTTGCACCAACCTAATATAAATATCCAAGAACTGAAAATAGTTCACAAATAACTCCAAAGTCAAACAACAAAAAGCGAATACAAACAAATCTACACTTTTTCTTCATTTTATTTATTTCCGAATCTAGTTTTGTTAAATTATTCAAATATTTTGCATTTTTTCTCGTTAGACCGATTTTATTTGACAGGTTCAAATGACATGAAAATGAAATTGAACGTTTATATTCCCATCGCTATTTATTCTCTTCAAAGTAAAATAGTTTTCAAAGTCCGATAGTTAATAAACTCACTCCACAGACTAATTTACAAGTACATATAGCAAATCAGAAGCCCCACTGGGCGACCCACTATTGTAGCGTTATTCTATTTTAAGCGTCGTGGAGCAACATTCAACAATCCTTTCTCGCATACTATTATTACTTCTGTAGGTTCATTCCTTATTAATTTCCCCACACTTGCTTTGTTGGACCAGACTAACTTGAAAATAACTATGGACACCTCGCCGTGGGGTAGTGCTTAACTAACATATCTCACAGAACATTTCTACTGTAGTGACTTTGGTCTTCCCTGGTTGCATCACAGTTATGACCTTATACCAGGTAAATCTAAGCCTTGCAGCGATTACATAGATGCTAAATGAAAAGTTAAAAAAAAAATCCATGTGCTAATTTAAGCGCAATATATATTCAATAAATAAACTTTTATAGATAAAGCACGAGATATGTCCGGAAAGTATCCATCTATTTTGAACATCTCACAAACCATGTTTCTATGGCTCGATTTCACATACTAACAAAGCAGAGTTCTTCTTCTATGTGATGTGTCTCTTCAGGATGTTGGTGATCATGGCTCTCCACAATTTCCTGTCTTTTGTAGCTCTTAATAAATTTTGGTTTTTTTGTTATCTCTCCTAAACCTTGCTCTGCCATCCATCTACTCAAGCTCGCTAGGTTTTGTGTTGTTTATGTCCCTATTAGCGTCAATAATGAGCAGACATTTTCCCGTATGGCTACTTAGTCGGCACTAAATCTCCTTTGAGAGCTTGGTACTGTATGACACTTATAGGAAATCATTTAAAGGGAATTAAGGGGCTATTGTTATTGGTAGTCTTTTATTTCATTAACATTAAATAGATCTTTTCTGGACAGACTTCGTACATTAAGTAACTCCTTAGATTTATGTATTTTTTATTAAATTAAAATATAATTGGCCGTATTGGACAAATTATTTGCATGACGGCTTTCATATTTGTAATCAGGAACACAAACGCACAGTGGGATTCAAAATCGTGAGACTAGCATATTAATCATCACATTACGACAAGCAAAGTCATGTATATACAAAGCAAGCACACTTTATTAGACATTGAGAACATTTCAGATTATGAACCATTTAGAACTAAAGGGACTAATACTTTTACATGTAATCTTTAGTATTAGATGCTTAATCAATCAATGATATAACAGATAAGATTCGTTAAATTTTATTTCATTCTAAACATTATATACAGAGTCCGGCAGAAATCCCTCTCACATTTTAAAGGTTGACAAAATAACCAAAGTAACAACTATTAAAAATATTTCACTGTTGTTTACAAATGTTCTATAGTTTTTATTCACTTGGTTTTTAAAATGACACCCTCCAAACACTGCTGCAGACGATTTCTAAAATTTTCTATCACCCGGAAGTTCGAGCGATTCGAGGTCTTTCAGAGTCCTTTCTTTTAAGCAATGAACCTGTGGCCCTGAAAATTTCAACCGATATCAGTATAGATTTTCTATCCGGAACAGCATTATTCCGACGTAACATGAAAGCAAATGATGATATCTATAAATAATTGTAAGACATTAACTAGATGAGGACACCATTGCCACTTGCCTAAGTTCACTTGCACCACACAGGTGACAGTTTAAAATATGGGAGGTATTTCTGAAGCACCCTGAATATAATTACGTGTAAATTCTTGCAGTATGCAAAGATAAAACAATAATCAAAATTGCATTTTAACACCTCTTGTTACTAATAACATTTCTCTACAAAAATGAACTATTTTCCAAAAGACGGATGTTGGATATCAATTTTCCTGTATATTAAGAGACTGCGTCACTGTTGATAAAACATAAAATTAACATATATTGTTTATACCACAAAATGCTGACTTGTCATCTTTCTGTGAAAAGTGCAATATGTAAACTTAACGCAAATTTACGTCTCCCCTTCTAATATTCGTTAAGTTTTGGTCAGCAAAATTTCTCAGAAAATAAAACGGAAGAATCAATAAATTGCACTGATTCAGACTCTGTCACTGATGAAGATAAATCGAACAAGTTTAGAGCAAAATTTCTTGAAAATAACAATTGAAATCATTGAAGCGAAAAAACACACCATTCAAATAACCAGCAAATTAACTCGCACACAAAAAAGACTAGGTTCCAAAATTCCGCATGACGATGTCCAATAAATATACTATACAAAATATATAATGCTGCATTGCAAACTTTGGTAACAGACATACCACTGGAAAACATTGCAGAAGTAAATAATGTCATATATGGAACAGCTTTGGCAGCTACTGGAAAACTTAATATCATTGCCCTTCTACCCACGTGCCAAGCCGATATTTCTAGATTACTACTACTACTACCATCATCTTTATCGTCATCATCATCACGCTTCCTGTTTGAAAGATCAAGCAACAGACAAAAAGAACCTGTTTGGAAGGAAAAATTAAAACGAGAAATTGACGAAATCCCGTGTGAGTTATCGAAACGTGATGAGATTTTAAGAAATTCAAATCTTTCCAGAGGGAAAAATAGGAAGATCAAGCGTAAATATATATCTCTGCATTGCAAACATTGCAAACGGGCAGACCATTGGAAAGAAAGAAAGAAATAATGTCATATATGCAACGGCTTTGACAGCTACTGAAAAAACTTAATATGAATACAAATAAAAAATTGAACAACAGACAAAAAGAGTTCACTTTGAAGGCAAAATTAAAACGAGAAATTGAGGAAATCCCGAGTGAGTTATCGAAACGTGATGAGATTTTAAGAAATTCAAATGTTTCAACACGGAAAAGCAAGAAGATCAAGTAGAAATATAAAATTAAAGCAGTAAATGAAATTCCACCAATTAAGGAAATAGTTGAACAGAAACTGCAATTAAAGTCGCAGAGAATAAGACGATATGAAAAACGCCATAGTTTCTATTCAAAATAGAAAATATTCCAAAGAGACCTCAAGACGGTTTTACAAAGAATTTGAAAAAGAAGGTATAGAAGTCAAAGGCCGGCATCTATTGAAGAAGTATAAACATTTTGGGAGAATATTTGGAGCCGCCCAAAGGAATATAATCCCAATGCGGAGTGGATCAAACGGGAAAAAGAATGGGGAAAATATAACAAAGAATACTTTAAGGTAAGGTCTAACAAAGACTCCAAAATGGAAATCACCAGGAAATGAGAAAATACCCAATTTTTGGTACTATCATCTGTCATCAATTCATAAAATTTTTCTGCAAACTTTATCAATGTTAATAAATAAATCCCAATGAAAGTCCAGGATGCATCACTGAAGGTGTTACATATCTCTTACTAAAAACAGGTGAAAGATATGATCCAATAATATGTCCGTCCTCCGTATATAAATTAATCACGTCTGTACTGAATGACTGTACTTAATCTTTTCTCGAAGAAAACAACACTCTTCCCATGGAAGAGAAAGGATGTCAACTATTGACAATTAAAATAATTCTGAAAAATTACAGGAAAACAGGTATAAGTCTCAATATAACTTAGATTATCGTAATGGCTTTGATAGTGTGAAACACTCTTGGATCCTTGGATTTGGAAGTATACAAAGTCTTCTCGGTGATAGATTTCCTTAAATATAGCAGGAGCCTGAAAAACCGTATTATACATAAATCACACGAAATATACTACCAATCACTTGAATTGTGTCAGGGGCGATATTATCACTGAAATAAAAATAATGATAATAAAGGAGGATATGCTGTAAAACAGAAAACAACAAGTGAAAGGCGTTTTCGAATAAACAAGACTTTGAAATGTAAATCATACAGAAAGTTAATTTAGAACACGAAATGCAATACTGCTACTCCTGCAACTACTAATGCTACTACTACTACTACTACTACTACTATTACTACTACTAAGAACGGGAACGTCGAAGGTTGTAGTAGCTGCGCAAAGAATAGACCAAAAACGCTTAAAACGAAGGCCACATCTCACCTTACCGAAATTATTCGAAGTATTTGTGTTTGTTCGGTTATTGTTCACATACAAGAAACATTCAGCCTTGTGCAACAAGAATTATGTTTTGTGTGTGTGTGTGTGTGTGTGTTTGCTTTTATATATAAAAAAAACTTTTGTTCTTTCAAAATCAAATCGACTTGGTTATATTTATTTTTCTGTTAACCCGATTCTCACTCGACGAACTCGCAGGGGTGCCAACTGAGAGCTTCCGGATTTCTATGATCTGATGACCACTCTCCAGGATCAAAACAATCACACTGTGGCTGAAGTGTGGCTTCGAATTGACATTGGGGACCGGAGACTTGTGTCTAACCTGTAATACTAGACCACACAGGACCAATGGCCGATTTTGTGGAGTGCGCGGCTCCAGTGGGGTGAAGATAAGGTGTTACAGAATATCTGATAAGGAATTTTTCAAGGAAACTTCCTATCACCATTCCAGTTTTGTATGTTCATAATCCCCCTTTCGCATGAACTAAACAGTAATAACTATGGACACAAAGCACTTAATCACTTATTCTATATGGATGACATCAAACTCTTTTCCAAATATAGCAGTTGAAAAGTTTCCTCAATACTGTAAAATGCTTAGGTAATGACATCAGTATGGACTTTTGATTAGATAAATGTGCAAAAGTAAGATCGAAGAAGGGGAGAATTACAGAAACACACTCAATAGATTTATATTTTGTCACAAAGATTAGGAAACTGAAACAAGAAGAAGCCTATAAATACCTAGCATTGAACGAAGGAGATGGAATACAGTATACTCAAAGGAAAGAATAAGAAAAGGATACTAAAGGTATTTGCGTCTGGTGTTAAATACCAAGTTGAATTCACACAACAGAATATCAGCCCTAAACATTTTGGCTACCCCTATGGTGCAATACAGTTTCAACATCTTTAGCTGGTCCATTGCTGACAATAAGTGAATGGATGTCAAAACGAGAAAGCTTCTCACTTGCCACCACATGCATCATCCTAAGGCTAATTTTCATCGTCTGTATGTGTTCAGATCGGAGAGAAGCAGAGGATTTGTTCAAATAGAACCGTCTTACAAAATTGTAACAGTCTTCAAAGAAACTACAGAAGACTGGATGATGATCTGTGTCAAAGAACATGAAAGAAATAAGAAACTTTATTCATTAATAAATGAAGCTAACAAATTCAAATGGGAATTTCAAATGGCTGTAGAAAAATAAGTAAACCATAATATACCCCACTGCAGCGGCAAAGTGCCTAAAAAAAGAAGGTTAAAGCAAATGCAACGGATAAAATGTAGAAACAATGATACGATAAAACTCTTCATTGTCAACATTCTCCCCGTGTTAAACAAGCTGATGTATCCAAACTTTGTAACCATCCGTGGTTGCGTAATGCAGGATTAAAAGCTGAAACCGAAGGTTCTATTTTTGCTGCACAGAATCAATTCTTGTTAACTAGAAATTACCAAGCAAACATACTGTTGTGGATTCCGAGATGAATTTGGTCTCCAAGGAATGACAAGCTCAATAATTAAATATAAGAAATAAAATGTATTTACACAATCATACAAAGAGTAATACTGTTAGTAAGTCCAGCAACGTGGTTAGTAGCAAATACAGATAGATATATACAGTCTTGAAGTAGGACTTCCTTAGAGTCTACGTGCTTGTAACTGACTTCTACAAGAGGTTACCTCACACTATCTCCGTTCGTGTATTTTCTCACTCTCCGTATATCCTCTCTCTATCCGACTACCGACTACAACTCTGGGTATTTAACGTCAGCAGTCCAGGTACACTTGGTAGAGTCTACTTATATGAAAAAGGGGAGGACCCTATAACACATACTGAATTTTTTGTTAACCTGAAACACAGATTCCGCGATGAATATCCAGAAATAATTCACCATCATGTTGCAGGGCATTAGCGTCCACCGAATATAAAACTCAGCATGACTAGGTGGGCCATGACTAGGTGAGAATAATTTCGTTTCAGGGGTGGAATAAACACTTTTAACCTACTTAAAACAAAATAAAGGCGAAAATAGATGAATTGGTAATTCGAGTAAATATGAAACCTACCTAAACCCCAACGGTGCTGAGGTCTACGATAATATTGAGAATGGTGCTGGAGATCTGAACATATTAGTTGCCATTCATTCTCCATCGATAACCACATTTTGATATGAAAATGTAGATACCTGAAATATAGTAATCTATCAAGCAACGTAAATTTTTCTCTTTTCTAAACGTCTTTTATGGGTCACGATAAAAAAAAAAGAAAAAAACGTTGGCAAAGTTTTCAATATACATGCGTTTGTTAGAAAAAGCAATATGCCACGCAGAGTATAGGAAATTAATAACAATAGGTAGACATCATTAATGATAAGTAAACATATGTTCGTGTGTTCACAAAGAATACCAGAAACATTGTGTTTGCATGTTGACACAAACTGGATGCCTACTGAATACAGTCTTCTTGAAGATAGCGACATCTGTGACAATAACTAGATCTGTGGTTGAGAAAGAATCAAGCATAGTTTATCCGATTTTTATGTATTTTTCTTAATATATTTATCGTTAATATAAGTAACACGTGCATTTAATATAATCTCATTTGATTAATAAAATTCGTTTTTTTATTGTAAATATGTTATTATATCCAATATAATTAAAAGATGAATAATAAAGTCAAGAATTTTTAATCCATACAATATTAATTCTATAAACATGTATCAAATTTTTCATTTCATCTCTTATTTTACATATAGTAATTGTAATAATTTGCAATTCAAAATCACTAGCGTTCTACAGACGTGCTTTGTTTAATGTGCTGATCTTACGATTGATATTGACAGTTATCCACGTTGTCAGATTTAACTAAAACTTTTTTTTATGTGTCCCTTCGGGACGTGGGCAATCATGGCTTCCCACAAGATCGTCTCTTTAACAGATTATGATCCAGTAAATCAATAAAGATATTTCGTGCACAAGTAATAAACTCGTATTAATTCACGTATAACATATCAACGTAGAACTGTCCCTTTAAGAAACTATGATGAAGATACTAAGAAAAACGAGATGTCAGTGAGGTCACCGACAGAGTGCTTTAGATGAAAGATAAGTTTCTCCACATTCCAGTACAACTGATGATCTAATTTTGCACCCAGAATTTATAAAAATCAATAGAGAGTCTATAACAATGAAAATAGTCATTTTCCTTGTCAAACGAACTGCTCACAAATCGTATGTATTCCCTGTCGAAAATATGAAACCCAAGTCGTGTCTATCTCGTTTATGTGCAGGGTGACTGAAAAGTAACTCCCTATTTTATGTATAATGGACTCTTCCCTCTAACTATAATTTTTACAAGACTGGAGAATCGATCATACATAAAATAGGAAGTTACTTTTAAATCACCTTGTAGAAACCGGCATCTTCCCAGTCATGTGCATCTCGGATGTCTATATACATTCCTCCATTTGAGTGCCTAACAATAGATTTTTATGGGGGTTGCTGTTGCTGACATGTCTTCTTGCGGTTGGTGTTTTGGCAACCTGCACGAATCCTTCTACTTAGAAGTCCTTAATAAAATATCTTTAGAATATTACTATCTCTACTGAAGATGAAACGGAAGTCCTGCTCTGCTTCGAAGGGACATGGTTTGACTCTATAGTTAACTATATGCCTCTGTATATTTGTAATTTAATTGAAAAAAATGGTTTCCCTTACAAGTCTCACATCAAGCTTCATTATCTCTGCCAAGTAATATGTCATGCGTTACCCACAAAATTCTGACAAGAAACTGAACCTACAACAGACTTTTCTTCTTAATGGACCAGTTGAAATAAATATTTAGAGGCTTCGAAATGTATTTCCTTGTGATTTTTATCCTGAAAACTAGACGAATATATTGCAGCATTAGTTTGAGTAAAAGATCTCAGCGTCATCTTTTGCGCCATATTATAGAAATATTCCAAGTGTGTTTGGAGTTTACTCTGTTCTTCATTGCTTATGTATACATCTCTTTAAGAATAATTTGCGGAAAGGTGATAATTTTATTTGGGTAAAACAATGACCGAATACAAATATGAGAATCAGTCAACTTCATTAAGTTCAAGCCTAATGAAAATTCAGTTCGGAAAGAGTCCCTATGTCGCGCCAGAAAGTTTTTCTCGCCCGAGTCAATCCTTCAAATCTATAAATCAACCATTCGCCTTTGCATGGAATACTGTTGCCATATATGGTCTGGTGTCCCCGCTGTTTGTCTTAAGGTCCTCGACAAAATCCAGAGACGGATATGCATTGTGGTTGGCCCTGATCTGGCATCTCGTCTACAGTCGCTCTCTCACAAACATGCCGTCGCCTCCCTGTCTTTTCTATAAATACTTTCACAGTAACTGCTCCGACTAGTTACTTTCGCTAGTTCCCAGACTGCATGGATTTAAACGTGCTACTAGGCTGGCATCTCGGTCCCACCCTTTCACTGTCGAAACAGTTAAATCTAGCCGTCTCTTCTACTCCAACAGCTTCATGTCTCGCACCACCCGTCTGTGGAATTCCCTTCATATTACTTGTTTCCCTGATAGCTACAATCTCACACTATTGGAATGTAATGTCAATCGACATCTCCAGATGCCCTGATCTATTCCCTGTCCTTCTCTTCATCCTTTCCTCCATCACGCCTCTTAATTCTCGCTCCCACTCTCTGTAACCCCTTGCGTGTTAGTGGCATCTCGACTTGCTTGGGGTGAATTTTTTTTTTAAGCATTTCACCCCTAGCAAGGCGGGAAGCTACTAGCACGCAAGGGGTTATAGAGGATTTGGAGCGAGAGCAGGTGGTAGGAATGATAGAGGAAAGGATGAGGAGAAGGATAGTGGATAGATCAAGGCAACTCGAGATGTTGATTGACATTACATTTCAATAGTTGGAGATTGTAGCTATCAGGGAAACAGGAATAGGGAAGGGAGTTCCACAGGCGAGTGGTGAGAGATATGAAGGTATTGGAGTAGAATAGGCGGCTACATTTGACAGTTTCGACAGTGAAAGGATGAGAGCGGGATGCCAGCCTCGTAGGACGCGAAGTCTGGGAACCAGCGAAAGCAGCTCACCGGAGCAATTACCATGAAAGTATTTGTAAAAAAGACAGAGATAGGCGACGGCGCATCTGTGAGAGAGCGACTGCAGACGAAATGCCAGATCAGGGTCATAATGCTTAGAAAAAACAAAAAGAAAAACATGAATTTACGAAAACGAACATAGCTTAGCATTTAAACACTTGTCTTTCTTCATTGACACAGAAAAGATCAAAATAGTTACTGGCGATTACAAATTGATTCATTATGACAATCAAAAGCAATGAAAGTTCTGACGCGTTCAACACTTTAAACAAAATTGTCTGGGACAAATATTCTTTAAGTTTCGTGATATTTGAAGGGAATTATTTTTGACGAATCGATGGAACCATCACGGACTTTTACACTTTATTTATTCATTTTGATAACAAAATTTCATTTGGGTTGCAATAGTGAATGAATAAAATAATTGTCGAAAATATTAAATTAATCGAAATATTCGAAGAAAAAAAAATTCGATAAAAGTTTTTAATGCGAACATTTTTTTTTCTTTTTGCAGGTCATAGACCTAAAATATGAGAAAGTATTATAGAAACTGGAAACATAAAGGACACGTATACTTTTTGAATCAGAAAGAGACCGTTGAAATTTCGGAGACAAATAATGAGGAGAGAGGGCTTGGAGAATTTAACACTCACAGGACATATTGAAAACAAGAAGGACAGAGAGAAACAGTGAGTACCTTACCTAACAATCTTGGGTAAGTGGATGTCAAATCAAGGGTTGGGGAGGATAGTAAAAACGCAAACTTTGCTCTGTTTTTTTTTACTATTTTGTTTTTACAATGTTTGTTCTTACTAATGACACAAAATTTTTTACGATAAAATTGTGTTCGACAAAGAGTGGTTTAGTAACTATCTTCATACGTCAGATTTGTAAGGACTTACATATGATGATTGAAACGTCTCATATGACTGCCATCTCATTAATTGTATATATCATTCAATTGTCAACTCGTACGTGAGCATGGGAGATTCTTTAGCCCAGCAGAGATATTGCACGGCTTGAAGCATATGTAACATACAAAGGAGGCTATCTTGACAGGATTTATTGAATCAAATTGAGTAACGTCATCCTTGCGAATGCGTCTCTTCAGACTTGAACTGTATTTACAGATTTTGCCACACATTATACACAATTTCAGTTGGCTGCCTTGGAGGAAGACAATCAAGATTATATGCAAAAGAACTGACATGTGATTCGAGGTGGCAATCAGATTTCGAATGCGGGACACGATGGTAAATATTACAATCCTATTCCGAAGAACACACTTCAACCTTTCATTCTCAGTGTAGCTAGATTCAAAGAGGATCCTGTTACCTTTAATTGATTTTGTCAATTCATCTCTGCCAAGGAACAGCTTCTCCTAGACACTCACATTCATATCAAAAGCTATAATGTTTCCCTTGACAAAGTCGCTGAAATGTTTTTTTGATTTGTGTTGTGAGCTCATCCTAAAAGAGCCGCTTTGGAAGCCTTGAGACAACACCGAATTTAATGGCCTGAAAATTGACCTCATATATATCTATATCTTATAGATAGATACAGTGTAACCCGGATAAAAGAGAAACCCGGATATAAGAGAGATTCCATCTGGTTCCAAATTAGAACCATACTTACCTAAACAAAATAGACAAACCCGGATATAAGAGAAACCCGGATATAAGATACTTCTTCTCCGGTTCCGACAACTCTTTTATATCCGGGTTACACTGTGTATATATATATATATATAGAGAGAGAGAGATAGATAGATAGATAGATAGATAGATAGATAGATAGATAGATAGATAGATAGAAGAGAGAGAGAGAGAGAGAGAGAGAGAGAGAGACAGTAATGATGCATGGTGGATGTATGAATAGCGGCTTTGATCAGAGAACCGATTTCGAATTCCAGTTGAGTTCGTTTCATTCACTTAGATGCAAATACCCTTGGAAAAGTATGAAATCATCTTTCTTTTCCTCCCAGCTATGAGTAAACAGCAGGACAGACTGGTTAGCTACTTACCCGTGTAGAGGAAGCACAACTCTGAATACAAAACCACATAGTGAGGCAATTTCGGTTGGTAACCTGTTTGGGTTGAAGTCCAATTGACCACGTGTCTAAGATTCACCAAATTAATTTTTTAACACACGCTTGTTATTGTTATTGATTCATTAGTTCCAGTATTTCTTTTTAATTTTCTAAAGGAAAAATGTATGTATTTCTTTTACATTAATCATTTTTATTTATATAATTTCTCTATTGGCTTTAATAACATATCTGAACAAAATAGGTGGCAAATTCAAATTGAGACATTTTAAAATCTGGCAAAAATCAACATATTATTAGATTTCAATCAAATTTTGGATACTTACTGACTAGGACAATTTAAAAAAAATTATTCTTTATTTGATAAAAGAAAAATATTTTTCTGTTTTCTATTAATTTGATTATTTCATATATTTTCATGCTTTAATTAATTTTCACATATTTTACGGATTATCCGTTGTGATATATTAGGTTGGTGCAAAAATAATTTCGTTTTCTCACATAGTAACATATGTTAGAAAACGAAATTATTTTTGCACCAACCTAATAGATTCTGATTAGGTTTATATCTTTTAGAAACATATTCATGAACTACAGAATTTATTTTGAATTAAAAAAAAAAAAGAAGGAAAATTAAGTTTTATGTTGTTATATTTTTAGTTTTTAGTTTTATTTGATTAATTATAATTTAGACTTTCTGATATGAAAGAAAATGACAAAATGACACTGAAATATATAATTCTACAAACATTTCTGACTAAGGGGGGAGAAAGGGGGTAGGTTTATAGTATCCTCCCTTCACCCCCCCCCCCAGTTTCGAAAATACTTGCTATTAAAACGTTTTGAGAAAATAGCTGAAGAATTTTAAAGAAAATTAAATTAATCATTAATTAGTTATTATTGGAAATTACGAAAATATTCAAACATTATCTAGTGCTTATGTCCCTAAAAGGATGTTAAATTCTTAATAGCGATCCAAGTCTTGAATGGATATTTTTTTTTTAATATGAAATTGCTGTTGAATTCATTATCTACATCATGGCACACATTTCAGACCTTCTTTAGATCGATCCAAATCATCTTCGGGGGACTTCCGAACTGAATCGTTTATTTAATCTACCGGTATAGATTGTTCTCCTTCCACTGCCCATAGATATTTTTATTATTATTTAGTAGTGCTTTTTTTTTTATTGTCCGCGCTGTTTCTCTTGGGCTAAGGATTGAACTCACAATTACTATATCACCAAATTCCCGAAGCAACGATTTAATCCACTCGGCCATCGACCCACGTGATAATCTTGTCTCTACAACTTGAAGCCTTAAATACAAACTACCTGCTCCTGGTACTACTACTATTGTTGTCACGCTTGACATCATTCACTCTAGATTCATTAAATATGTTTTAAAATTTTCTAATTACCGTCGGATTATAGTCGACAGTACACCTGTACTCTGTCAATCCAACTGCAAAAACGATAAAAAATGTCGGAATTTCTTCACATCATAGGACGGTAACCAATCATCAATCAAATTTGTTTCAATATCTGCACGCATATGCCTATGAATCGTAAGTTAAGTCATCTTTTTTCCTCTTAGCTATGAGTAAACAGCAAGACAGACTGATTAGCTACCTACCGGTGTAAGGGAAAGACAACTCTAAATACAAAACCACCAACTATGTGTAAATAGTGAGGCAATTTCGGTTGAAATCTGTTGTTTTATTCATTCACTAACCAATCACCAATCAAATTTGTTTCAATATCTGAACGCATATGCCTATGAATCGTAAGTTAAGTGACACTAAAAACTATTCCACCACCATAGCATTTGACACCAGGTTCAAATTCCGGACTTTTATCAATATACACGCTCCAGTAAGCTATCTCCCAGGTTCTATATGGTTACCTTAAAAATGACCAAAGATAGGTGAAAGTGCCCGGAGCATTAAATAAAAAAGTATAAAAACATTGGCGATTTGGATTTATAGTGAATAATATTCTGTTTTCTTAATATCAGAAGTGCACTTCCGGTTGCCCGTCAATCATTAGCCGGACACCATATATAAATCGAGAAGCGTTATCATTGAATCAATATCAAGAAGCTGTTGCGAAGAAACAAACTTCACAGACGACGTAACCTGCTTGTGCGTGAACAATTCTCTTTTGACATTTTCAACAATACGTGCCAACATGTATTTCACCATATTAGCAATTCTGATTTCTTTGACGTGTAAGTCATGACGCACTTTATTATTATTATTATTATTATTATTATTATTATTATTATTATTGTTATTGTTGTTGTTGTTGTTGTTGTTTCCTTTGATTTCTATTGTATACTCATTTCATTCCGTATTCCAACCAGAGAGCTAAAGTCAGAAATAGCATCATGGCATTTTCACTGAGTATTTCTGTAAAAAAAAAATAGGCAACCTAAGATAACACAGATTTTACATAGGTAAAGCTCTTTGTAAGGTGTGAGCCGTATTTATGAATGCAATTCTTTTGTATTTCTTTAAGACTTGGGCTACCAGGGATCCCTTCAATTAATCTATCGGAACCTTTTCCAATCAAACGGCGGGTTTCATCCACAACTGGAATTATTGATGTCCTCATGTTCTACATATTTTAGATTTTCACGATCCTTGTAGTGTGATAGTTTTTTTTTTTTTTGAAGATCTTCAAAGATACATTACAAAATGCAGGGACTGCATGTCAATAAGAAAGCACGTTCTGTTCTTATAGTCCTATGTCTGTAACCGGGTCTGGGTGGTGTTCATATCAGTTGCCTGCAGTTTCTTTTACGTAAAGGTTGCATATTTTCCAGTGCAGATAGTGGCTCACTCTGTCATGCTGGGATTTATATTCAGTGGGTTCTAATGCCGTGCAACCTGATACAAGATGGTCAATTGTTTCTGGATATTTATCACAGAATCTGCATTTCGGGTTAACACAATTTTTCTGTATGATTGCTTGCTGATTTCTAGTTAGCCAGCATTGATCCTGTACAGCAAGAATAAAACTTTCGCCTTTCAGTTTTTAATCCTGTACTACGAAACAACTGTACTTCATAACCTCTGATTGGTACGGGGTCTGTCTACATCAACTTTTTGGTACGACAGAGTATTGACAATGAAGAGGCTTATCTTGCCATCTTTTCTGCATTTTGTACATTGCATTTCCTTTTGATTTCTTTTTTAGTCACTTTGTCGCTGCAGTAGATGTATTATGGTTTACTTTTACTTCTTCACCCACCTGAAATTTCATTTTGAATTTGTTAGCTTCCTTTATTATTGAATCATCCACTCTTGTGTAAGTTTCAAGGTGACATTAAAGACCGATTATTGTAGTTTTGTAAGACAGTTCTACTTAAATTAAACCTCTACCTCCTTCGGATCTGGACACATACAGCCGAGCTATCCAAGCTCTGCTGAGACGTCTACCTTTTTTTTCCTGCAATTTTCCAGGATCATTTTTTTCCATCAATAATTGATATTTGCAACCTTTTGAACCCTTTTTGACATCCCTTCTATTTCATGGGATGATTGTTGTTTTCATCGAGAAAAGAGTAAGTACAGTTCATCAGGACAGACATAATCAATTTATATGTGATGAACAGACATGTTATTGGCCAATAATTTTTAGATCATCTGTTTCACCTGCATTTGTCACAACTACTTCTAAAACAATAAAAGACTTAATCAATACAAAACTAAACAGTGAGCTAAAACTTGAAGGAGGAATTTTCTCTATCACATGCAAGGATTGCCGGAAAGAATATATTGGCGAAAACTCAAGAAGTTTAAATAAAAAATTATATGAACACAAAAGAGGCATTTTAAAAAAACAAAACTTTAAACGCATTAGTTGCCGTAACGAGACTAACCACAATTTTGACATAAAAAAAATGCTACTCAAATTAAAAGAGAAAATAATTCACTGACGCGAAAATGTTTAGAAAGTGCTTTAATCGTTCGTTCAGGCACAGTAAATTTGTGACGAAATTCTTACAACGTTTCACCATTCTTGGCAGATCTTCTGTTATCACAATGTAGGATATTTAATAACAAAGATGGCAGAAAGGAAAAGAAAAGGAATCTAAATGAAATTGGCATGATTATTATTTTTAAATTCCCTTGTTTGTGCGCATGTGTAGTGGCATCGATGTAAATGAACCTAGTCCGATGAAGTTCTAAGGAACGAAACGCGTCACACGAAAACTGTCACTACTTTGTCATACACACAGACACACACACAAACACACGCATATATATATATGTATATATATAATCAAAAAAACTTAAACACTAATATTCCATGGTCATAATTTATTCCATTAGAATCGTAAATACCACTAATATTATCAATATATTTATTTATATATATATATATATATATATATATATATACACGAAATACTTCACTCGACCAAAAATGTGTGGTCCCACCCCACCAAAAAAAATGATTGTTGCTGATTTGTTTCGATTTTAGGAAGTGGGTGAAGTCGATAACTTTTCAGTATCTTTAATATATATATATGATGAAAATATAGTTTTAAAGTATGCCATATTTATGAGTAAAAATGTTCAATATCAGAGATAGAGCGTATACCAATATAAAAGTGGACATTGGCATCAATAGCGATCTGTGAAAGTCTACTTAACATTTGAACGCAATCTTCAAGTCTGTTATATATATATATATATATATATATATATATGCATTGATGTTTATGTGTGTTTACTTGAAAGTAAAGCGTCAGTACTACTATCTTTAAGCACATTAGTATACGCCTGAATGTGATTCAACAAGAACAGTCTACACACCCCACTCCACCCAGATTAGTTAAATTGTTCAGTTTCAAATTGCCTGGAGTTTACCCGGATAGAATGACCACCAAGTAACGCCGAAGAGCACAACGGACGAAACGTTGTTCACGACAATTGTAGCATAACCTGGCTAGAGGTAAGCGTATCCAAGTTGCATGTAAACAATTTCCAACAGTCAGTTTGGAGACCTAGTCGGGCCATATTTGCTCTGATCTGTGATGTAGGTGTTGTTTAGTTTGCTATTGATACCCTTACAGTGCGTCAATATTAGGGAGCATCTGCATAACTTGGCTGTACCGAATATGGACTTCGAATGTTACAAGATTTATCTAACTATTCCTGTCAACATCGAAGCACCACAGAGGAGTTTCTTATCCAACATGTCTTCAAAATGACCTTTCTCAAATAGAATTCTTCAAAATGGCACATCTCAAATAGATCTAATTGAACAAGGCAAGCGCATGTGTATGTCTCCACATCTAGTTGAATTGGGCAATTTCATCACACTGGATCTTACTGCAGCATGAGGCACATAATCAGATACAAGATGGCTGAGGACTTTTAAAGTTTATCATAATATTTGCAATTCCTCAACATATACATAAGTGCAATTAAGTCAAAATCGATTTTATCGTTGCAATTTTATCTTCTGTCAGTTAATAGCCGGAATTTGATCTGAAATTTTCGCTGTATAACGTTCGATGTATGTGATTAATGGCAGGGGTGATTTCATTAAATACATTGACAAGGACGATAGTGCTGAAAAATATATTTTTTCTCCAAAATAAGTGTTTCTTCATCATTAGAATACAGACTAGATGTGCCTAGTCATGTGTACAGTCAATTCTTTGGTCAAACCCACTTTTCAAAAGTTTGATCTAATGACCAAGCCTCATGTGCCACACCTTACCAAATGTCTTTGAGATAAACCAGGTGATTGCTCTTGTGATGAGATCTTTTGAGAACTTTACTGATTCTGCTTGTGATCTATCTGTCTATTAATCCGGGTATGATATGCTATTGCACACGCACAGACACAGATGCACACACTCAATATATACATGTAAATATATCAGTAAAAAGCATATCTATCTATAAAAGTATATATATTTGTAAAGGGCGTATCAAAAAATACTTTTACAAACTTTGGGGGCGGTTTCCTCACACCGTAACAAGGACAAAAGTTCATATAAACATACATCTGCACATCCTTCGTTTTTGAGTTATTAAGTTTAAAGAAAGCTTACAGTAAATGGCGTTATGTTGCCATGTAGACTAGGTTACATTTGTCATTCGTGTGCATTTGTGACTGGTCTGTCTTCAACGTTTAATGTGTGTAGTAGCGACATAACTGAGAAGTGTTACGATTAACAATGGCAGGATATTCGTATCGGAAGTAGGCAGATATGATTTTTACATCCGTCCGCGCAAATGGTAATGGACGCGAGGCTGCACAGCTGTATCACAGCTATATCAGATTGCGTTTCCAAACCCAAAGCAGTCGAGTCATCCAACCTTTGCTGCTGTTTATCGCCGCGTTACTGAGACAGGATCCGTGGCACTACAAGAGGAAAACGGAGATCAGTCCGTACACCTGACCACGGAGAACACATTCTACGACCCAGGTATCGGTACACATCAAGTGGCTCTAGCATGTCGTACATCTCATAGTACCGCATGGAGGTACTTCAATAGCATCCGTATCATTTGCAGCATATGCAGGGTCTTTCACCTTCTGATCATTCACCATCGGAGAACTTTTATCGGTGGTTTATTGCACAGACTGCTGATCTGTTGTTTGTCTCTTCAGGCTTGTTTACGGATGAAGTAACACTTGGAAGAGATGGCATAACAAATTGACATAACCAACATATGTTGGCGGATTGGAATCCCCATGGTGCAATAAAGGCTAGAAGGCAGCACCAGTTTACGATTTATGTGGGATGGAATTGTAGGTGACTGTCTGGTAGGTCCATATGTTCTCCCAGCACGTCTTACAGGGACTTTATTTCGAACACACTTCCAGACCTGCTAGAGGTTGTAACCCTATTAATATGAAGACGCGTGTGGTTCATGTATGATGGGCCTTCAGCACATTTTAGTCATATTTTTCGCGATGCATGGCTGACATCTATCATGAAAGATGGATAGTTAGGGAAGGACCATTTCCATAACCTGCACGTTACCTGACCTCAATCCTTTTGGATTTTTATCTGTGGGGCCACCTAAAACAATTAGTTTATGCAGTAGACATTAATAATTCAGAGACGCTTCATCAAAGTGTCATGGTGCTTGTAAATCCATTCGACACCGTCTGGGAGTATTTGAAAGGGTCCGCTAGTCAATGAGTCGACGGGAGCATGCGTGTGTAGAAGCAAGCGGGGGACATTTTGTACATTTATTATGTGTTGCTGTGTTTCGGTACAACGATGGCCTTTTGGACATTTTATCTTGTTTTGGTGTCAGGAACCCGCCTTCCAATGTTTGTAAAAGTATTTTTGGAATTTATCTTGTATTTAACATTTAACAGCGTCTACCGTAAACTTTAAACTAAATAACTCAAAAACGAAGGAATTTGTGGAAATATGTTTATATGGACATTTGGCCTTGTTTTGATGTGAGGAACCCTCCCACAAAGTTTGCAAATGCATTTTTATACACCTTGTATACATACTTATTTTTGTTTTTTCAGATTCTGGATATTCACAGTACACGGATAAACAGTGTCCACCGTTCCGGCCTATATCGCCTTACGAATGGTGCTTCGGAAATACTACATGCCCAATTCGTAAGATAACACATACTTATACAACTTGACAATATCATCATTATAATCACTCGCCAGTGATTGTCCACTGCATGACAAACGTCTTTCTCAAACCGTTCCATGGTCACCTTTATTGTATTATTCTCCGCTATAACTTACTAGTAATCTCCTCTATTTTAGTTATGCATTTTTCATGGAGATTTTACTAGCAAAAAACACCCAAAACAAACTTTTCTTCTATCTGTTATCTTTATTTGCCATCTCCGTTTTTGTCTTTTAATTACTTCTATAAAACCTTTTAACCACTTTTCGTCTCTGAAAGTTAATAACTTTTTACCATTGATCTTTATATATTTTTTAATCTTATTAATTTCCATGTTTCGCACACTTACCATTATAGCTGACGTTATATAATTTGTTACACACTTCGTACACTAAGTATGTTATAAGGTGTCTTTCATTATATCTCTGTTTTTATTAAATACTTTATTAAATGCCGTAACCCTATCATTTCCGTGGGTTTTCTTTCTTTTTCTTTTTTTGTTATCAACTGCCCGAAGTATGCGTGTTTAATTCTTCCAGTTCATTTTCTGGTTTTATTATCTTTTTCAAATGGTTACAATTGAACTTTAATTTTCTTTTACTCCTGTTCATTTTTAAACTTACATGCAGACTTCCTATTATGTGTATATGGTATTCTGTTTAATAGCCGTGCTTTAAAAACCTGGAATCTTGCCGGTATTAGCGAATCTCGTTGGCAAAGACAATGTCTTACAGCTGAAAGTAAGCATCTACTTTATTATAAGGGAAAGGAGAATAGCGGCGTATCATTTAAAAATGACATGACGGGTAATTCGGAAATTTTCGATAGAATATCAAACAGGATAGGATTTAACGATGATTTTAGTAACATTATGAACGGAGAGAAAAAATTACATCATCTGGATAGGTGTCTTTATTAGAAAAGTAGGGACTATGGTATGATCTATTCCCCGCCCCCTAAATGGACCTGTCCTGAACACATAGGAGAACTCTACAGATATGCAGAGTTTTCCAAGCCTCTGGGTTTGCGAACACTGCTTGTCAACCTCTCTGCCTGCGTGCAGAGAAGAACCCAGATGAGGCTATGCCGAAGGGCAGAGTCTCATCTGTGGAGGTACACAGCTACCCGACCCCGTGTATACAGGGGTCTATGGGGAATTTTTTCCCCAGTCTACGGACCCGGAAACGCCCCACATAAAAAGCTGGCCTTGTGGGGGAGGTAACGGATAAATACCGTTTGCCAAACCTCTGGGTTTTACAGTACTCAGCCTGTCAAACACTCCGATCAGAGAGAAACCCAGACGAGGCTATATCGTAGAGCAGAGTCTCGTATGAGGAAGTAGACAAGCCTGACCTCGTGTATGCGGGATCTATAGGAAATTTTTGCCCGAGTTTATGGTCTCGGAATTGCCCAACATAAAAGTAGGCCTTGTGGGAATGATTGGGTAAATGCCAGTTCATCAAACCTCTGGGTTTGACAATACTCACATTGTCGAACTCTCTGCCTTTGAACAGGGAGGAACCCAAACGAGGCTATACCGTAGGGCAGAGTTTCATCTGACGAGGTAGCTGACCCGGTGAATGCGTGGTCTACGGGGATTTTTTGCCCGTGCGTACGCACTCGGAAACCCCACATTAAAAACCGGCCTTGTGTCATATCACGCCTTATGGAGAGATCTCGGATAAATACCGAGTTCGCCAAACCTTTGTAGAGAGTCGCCAGTAAAGTCGGATTGTTTTTTTTTTTTCAGACCAGCGCAAGTTTCGAGAATTGTACACTTGAACGTTTTTTGAAGAACTGTGACTTTACGTCAAGTAAATTTTCAGTTTTTTTTTTCTTTTTATTTTTGTTTAATCCCATTGTTTTTTTATTTTAAATTTTCTACGTGTCCTCTTTTTAGCTGCAAGCCAAGCTTTATTTTTCTTTACTGTATTTTTTGCTTTTGTGTTTTTCCCACCCCGACTGTAATTCGTTTTTATTTTTTGTTGCTAGTTCTATTTCATTTCTGCTTAATCCTTTTATTTTTATTTTATTTTTTTAATTTTCTTATTTTATTTTATTTTTTTTTTTAATCCTTTTTATTTTTATCTTTTATTTTCAAGCCAAGTTTTAATTTTATTTTTCTTTGTGTTTTATCCTCTCCCGTCGTTTTTATTTTTTATCGCTAGTATTATTTCCTTTATGTCTTTATCTTTATTTTTTCCACGTGTTACTTTCTTTTTTTCTTTTTCTTTTTTTTAAATTGCCAGCTTGTATGTTTATCACCGTTTCCCCAACTGTAATTCCTTTTTATTTTTGTTGATTTTCCTTTCTGTTTAATGAATCCCTTTGGTTTTATTTTTCCACGTGCAATCCAAGCTTAATTGTCTTTTTGTTTGTTTTTTCACCCTTCCTCCGACGCTAAGTCGTTTTCTTTTTTCTTTCTGTTTCTTATTTCTTCTTTTGTTTACGCATGTTTATGTGAATTTACGGCGAGCTTTATTGTTTTGACCGTGGTGGTCTAGGCACCGCTATGGCGGAATTTCCCGAAACATCGCCACTGCAGTTGAAACAAACTGCACCTCTTAAAAAACGGCCTGGGCTAAAAACAGGTCCCAAAAGACGCGAATTATGAGGAATATGTGAGAGGATATGAGTTTCTTACTATTCCGGACGCGCTGTCAACACAAGAACAATCTCTCTGCTGACCACAAATGTAAAAACTCGGAAATTATTTGAAGTCAGCAGGGAAACAATGTAGGAGGCCCTAAAGAGCCTGAAAGTTGGGTCGAGATTACTGACCCGGAGGTCGAACGCCATGTGGATCATCCTGCTGACTACAGAGCAAGAAGCCATGTAGCTGGCTGGAAATATATTGACAGCAAAAACCGTCCGTCTCCAGATCGTATATATGGGCACCAGAAAGACAAGGGTGACCATGCATGGGGTGCCCGCGGATATCACCGAGGACCAGATGGTGGCTTTTTACGCCCAATACGGACAAGTGGAGGCTGACATCACTAGCGGGGACTTTGTTCTCCAGGTAACAATGACCCGCAAGAGCTTTTCCGACATTCCCAACATTCTGATGTGCCGGGAGAAAAGTATGCTTTTGGTAGTGGAAGGCCGTCGACCTCACTGCTGGTCGTGTGGTACCTCGTGGCACATTTCGAATGCATGCCCTGGTAAGAACGTGACGCCAAAACCTCGCCCGCAACAACAACAGAGGAAACGGTAGAAGACACAGGCAAGCTTCCAACGGCTTCATGTTTGGAAAGAGGTGGCGCGAAGGAGACGGAGGAATGCATGCCTTCCTCCTCCCCAGTAGAATGTCTCTCTACAACAACCCCAGGAATGGCCAGAGGAGGAAAAACAGCATCAAGATGAATGTCGAGATTCCCAGCCTCCCCACATTGTTTTTAGCCTCATTTTTCATTTTGACTAGGCCAGTCTTTGATTTTTCCACGCCCATACTTATTTTATCCTTTCCTCTCCGTTAGTAAATGAGCTTCTTGATTCTATCTGTAGGCAGAATACAACGGCTGCTTTTTTGTGGTCCTACTAACATCTGTTGCTTTCATATTTCATCTGTTTGATATTTCGTTATCTTACTTTGTTTTTTAGGGACTCATCCACTCCTCCCCTCATTTCACAACAACATTATATTTTTCTATATATTTGTGTACGAACATTTGTACATATTAGGTCGATGCAAAAATAATGTCGTTTTCTCACATGAAGTTGAACGTCAAAAAAACGACATTTTTTTTTGCACCAACCTAATAAATACATTTTTATGTCATGGAGTGTTTTTTGGTACGTTCCCTGTGTGTGTGAGGCATTTTGGTGTATGTAGGAGCGAATGGTGACGAATAGATGGAATGGTGAATGAGTAACTTGGAATGTATTGATGGGCCGTGAATGTGATTAACTAAATATAAGATAATGATGACGAGCCTCACCCCACTTCCTCTTTCGCCCTTGTGTCCCAATTATTGAATTTCACGATAATAAATCTTGAGTTCATGAAACCGCTGAGTTTGCCAATACTCTGTTTGTCGACCTCTCTACATTCGGGCGGAGAGGAATTCAGACGAGTCTATTCATACGGACAGAGTCTTGTCAGGGGAGGTAGACAGCCACCCGACCCCGTAAATGCGGCGTCTATGGGGAAATTTTGCCCGAGTGTACTCGCTCGGAAAGCCCCACGATAAAAACCGGCCTTGTACCCCACCTTGTGGGGAGGTCTTTGGTAAATAGCAAATTCATTAATGCTCTACTAGTTGAACTCTCTGCCTTCGGACAGAGAGGAACTCAGACGAGGTTACGTCTATGAGCAAAGTCTCGTCGAGGGAGGTAGACAGCCTCCCGACCCCGTGAATGCGGGGTCTACGGGGAATTTTTGCCCGAGCGTATGCGCTCGGAAAGCCCTACGTATAAACCGGCCTTGTGTCACATCCCGCCTTGTGGGTAGGACTTGGCTAAATACCAAGTTTATTAAAGCTTACTGTTAAGCAAATTCGTATTGTCTCAAACAGTTCTACTACAGTGACGATAAAACAGATTTTATTGTAGGATATTGCAAATAGGGAAGAGAAATTAGGGAGACGAAATGTTAGTTAACTTCTCAAAGTGATGCAAAATGACAATTATTAATACACTTTTTCAAAAACGAAGAAGTCGTTAATGAACTTAGAAAAGCTCAAATGGAGAAATTAAAACTGAAATTGATTTAATAAAGCCATTACCGTTAAAAAATATAACCTCCATAAACAAAGTTAATATAGGAAGCGATCGTAAAATGGTAGCTTGCAGAGTAAAATGTGACTTGAAAAAAAAAAACGATTTTCAAACAGAAAACATATTCTAAGATCAGAGCGAACATCACCAAATTTCTTCTAGAATTTAAGAACAGATTCAAGAGTTTGAGATATAACGTAAATGATTTCGTGCATATGAACAGCGAATTAACTAATAAGGAAGCTGCAGATATAACAAAGAAAACAAATGGCGACAGCAATAACAAAGGGAGATAACTCAAAGTCACCACGTGAACTGATAAAAAAGAATAAATGTGGCTGAAATTCTGACTTAAATTAATCAACAGATGAGATACAAAGAAAGTAAAATAAACTGGGACTGTGTAAAAGAAGGTATTATAAATGCGAAAGATGACCAACTCTCAGTTCACATAGATAAACAGTAACTGCTTGCGCTGAAAGTTATCAAGTGTTGGGAGAAGATATTAAGAATAACCGAAAAGTAATGTGGAAACCGGTATTATTCGAAAATAAAAATAATACTATTGTTGTAGGGGACCAACTGATAACTCTCAGTATACAAAGAACTGATACACCTCTATTAAATGGACTGTTCCATTAGGAATATAATCATGTTGGTCTGGTGTGTGTGTGTGTGTTGGGGGCGGGGGGGGGTCTTGCTTTCCAGCTTCAGAGTGCGTCAGGTCTCTGAGTTTAGATTGCTCTGCTTATCGACCTCTCTGCCTGCGGGAAGGGAGGAACCCAGACAAGACTCTGACCTTCGGCATAGCCTCGTCTGGGGAGATAGACAAACCCGACCCCGTGTTTACGGGGTCTACAGGGAATTTTTGCCCAAGCTTACGGGCTCCAAAAGACCCACGTAAAGTCTACTATTCCGCTCTGTGGTGAGCTCGGGTAAATACCTCTTACTTTCCAGCTTAGCCTTGAGCAAGCACCAAGATGTCGAACTTTCTGGTTTCGGGCAGAGAGGAAACCAGACGAGTCTATGCCGAAGGGCAGAGGCTCGTCTGAGGAGATAAAGATATGTTATAGTGAAAGTGCGGATAATCTTTGACTTACCCTCGTATTTGTTTATGAAAAATTGACATGTATTTTTACAGTACGCTTTTAAAATCAGTTTAAATCTTAGGCGTTGCTGACAAAATTTAATCTAAAATAAAGGTGTGGTTGAAGAATCGAAAAATGTAATGTTTTATGCTATTTTCATGTGTGAACATTTTTTTAAATATTTTTATTTATTCATTTTTTAATAATAAAAATGTATGATTTTTTATTCTACAGAAAATCAAAACTAAAATGCTGACTTATGTCCCATGACCATTGATTCAGGATGACTGTCATAAGGAAGATGGCGGTAGAGTAAAAATCCAAGATTAAACAACGAATGAGAAAAAATTGACATTTTCATGGCTAACCAAAATTATTGAAAGTTTTGACTAATCTACTCATACTGATAATAATTTTGTCTGTTTAATAAAACCTTTGTTGTCACTATAATAATGTTATATAACAGGGCGAATTCACTTGCAAAGAGTCGAACTGGTGACAGGTTTGTGAGTTCTACAAATTTTACCCAGGATTGTTTTGAAAAATCTTAATGGGTTAATCCCATTCTGCAATTTACGATATTTCATTACCAGATGATGACCCATATTTTATTCAGGTAGGGATGTCATTGGGTGGATGACTAGTGCCGGCTAGGAGTCAGTAACCACTCACTGATGGAAACAACTGAATTCTTAATAAAACCAGACAGCAAAAACGCTTGATTAGTTTCGTTCGTTACTAGATGTCAAAATGCAGTCAAAATCTAAGTCGCTGCTTCGATGTACACACAAAGAGCTTTCAGCAACGAGACCTACATAAAAAGAGCAATTTCACCTCTTTCTATACGTTACCACATAGGACTAATATTTATAGTATCTAAGTAATATCACTACCAAAAGTTACTCTTATGTCGAGCTAATACCCGCAAGCTAAATAACGTTTCGTACTCATCTATATACAATTGTGTATTTAAGCAGTAAATTCTCTATTAGGTATGTCGGATTGAATAAATTACAGACATTATGTCTGCTAATTCTTAACAAAATCCGTTCATACTCAGGAATAACCTTCCGTGTATTGATGTTAAAAAAATGGATGAGAAAAATGTACTATAATTGTTTAAATTTCTTTTATTTTATGTGTGCGAGCTTGATCATGACATTATAAGAGGAAAAATTCCATAATGGATAATTTTTTCACGTTTCAATGAACGCTCAGAACATTGTCAACCGTTTGCATTTAAAGGCATAAATGAAAAATGACGGTAATGAATAGCAACTTACAGATTTGTATAAATAGTTATACCCTTGAACAACATATAATTTTGTACTATTAGGTTGGTGCAAAAATAATAACGTAATAATGTCGTTTTTTGACGTATTTTTTAACGTAAAAAAACGACATTATTACGTCATTATTTTTGCACCAACCTAATACTTGCACCCCTGAAGATGATCTTGGAAGAAGATCGAAAGTACTTGGGAAATGAAAATAAATTTAAACAGTTATGGCACATTTCTCGCATCCTTTAATGTCAATACACGGAAGGTTATTCGTGAGTAGGAACGGATTTTGTTAAAAATTAACAGACATAATGCCTGTAATTTATTCAATCTATATACATATATCATATATTATCGTAATAGACTTGTAATTGACGTGACAACAGTGTTTGCAATTTTCCTTTGCGATTCCCCTATCATCTGTGATTACCATTACCACGGTCCCACAGTGAAATTCAGCTTTGCTTCGAAATACACGTTTTCGAAAGAAACTCCTACCACTGGGCAGCGTCTTTAGAAACGCTATCGTCTGTAGGAAATCTATACGAGTATACGAGAATACGGTGATAGTGTCGAACGCCTCCTGATCGGGGCTTGTGTACCGTTATAGATGTTGTGTTGCTACGGATCAAAATTTGTCACATATTTAGTGCCGTGGTTTATGCGGATCTACGATCTTTGGGAGTTTTATAGTTATACAGTAAAGGTAAAAAAAAACAATCATTTTGATACCATGGAATAAGAAAAAGGTTGTAATTGACCAGAAAAATATATCCACAACATTTTTTAAAAGATACTCTTTTCAATATACAAATATTAATTTATCAATAAATACTGTAATTTTCATTAAAATCGTATATTTTTCTGTTTTTGTTTTTTGTTTTTTGTCATTTTTTCAAAAATCTGAGGGTAGGATTTTCATACTAAAGTCTGCATGATATTTGGAGGTGACCTTTCGGAAGGTAAGAATCTATCTTTTCGCCCACTATCAAAGGGTTCAATAGGAGAGCAAACTAGGTTCTTTAGCCATTCGCCACCATCCTAGAAAGAACTGAATTCAAAACCGTATGTTATTTTGGCGAAGCCGTAAAGTTCATCATATGTCTATGATCCCGATAAGATACACGAGTTAATTATTTAATTCATAACCTCCCGATTTTATATGATGTACGCTATATTTTGACTGAAATTCTATGGTAATTTTGTTCCAAACGTATCTATAATTTTCTCTATTTCATTGATCCATCTTCTATCAAAACTTTCTATAAACTTTCTTGGTACATTTAATGGCTATTGGATTCCAATCAAACTACCTTTACTTCTTCTTGCTATGCGTCCCATTTTTATCTTTTAATTACTCTTATAAAATATGTTTGTTCACGTATTCATTTTAACCTCTTTCTGTCTATGAAAGTTAATAAATCATTACATTAATCTTTATATATTTTTTAAATCGGGGTAAATTACTGACAACGGTCAATAAAAAACGCAGAATAATCACTACTTAGTATTTTAGAAACTGGAAGTATTAAAATGAAAGAATCAATTCAAATATTTGCTTCTTAAATACTAGTTACTTTGATCTAAATTCTGTAAAGATTATAATTCACGTTGAACAAATTAGAGATTGAAAGAAATCTTCTTCTTCTTATTATTATTATTAATTTCTCATTTTTAAGTTGAACTACTTTTTCTTTCGACAGTCCGCTTTTGTAATTTCAGGAACACAGTGCTGCCGGTTAATGGATATTCCCCTCTGTAGTTACAGTAAGTAAATTAATGTTATTATGTAAATAACAATAACTTTTCATCCCGAATTTCGGGATGAAAAGTTATTCTTATTTACATAATTTACAGTTGAACTAATGACTTTCTTTTAGTTATTAGCACAACGTTTTGACCTTCTTTAGGTATCTGTTGATCCGAGTAACTTTCAGGGAATTTGGAATTGAACCCATTATTTAATCTACGGGATAGATTGAACTTATCCCGCTGTCTATGTCTAGGGATATCTCAACTACTATCTTGTAGAACAATAGCCCCGACGATAAAAACTTTGGCTTCTGAAATTGTTGACATTTATGAATTCAATCTATGGGTCGAACTGTACATCTCCATGGCATGACATTTGGTTGCATTGGACATTTTCATCACACTTGATCTTATTGCAACATGTTCCTTTTCCATATTCAGATAGACATGGTGCACAGCTATGGATGTTACTACATCATAAGATGGCTGAAGACTTTGAAGGTTTATCATAATATTTACAACTCCTTAGCGTATACAGAGTGTAATTCAATAAAAATTGTTATTGTTGTTGCAATTTTATTTTCTATCAGTTAATAGCCTGAATTTGATCTGAAATTTTCACTGTATAATGTTCAATGTATGTGATTAATGGAGGATCATTTGATAAAGGGATTGTGTTGAAACATAAATTTGTTCTGCAAATACAGTATATTTTTATCATTAAAGTACAGACTTGATGTAGTCACGAGGGTGCGCATACCAAACCCACATACCAAAACTTTGCTCTAATGACTAAAACATAGTACTTTAGTAGAGAAAGTCTTTTTTCTTAGAGAGATAACATTTCAACTATCCCTTGGACACACACACATGCACACACACACACACATATATATATATATATATATATATATATATATATATATATATATATATATATATATACTCAACATATACATACGTATGTACATACATAAAAAGTATATCTAATTATAAAGATACATATATATTCATATAAATACTTTTTTTTTCAGTTCTTACCGCAAGAGAAATTGAAACTATTGATTGTCCTAAGTATCGACCTCATTATGATAATAAGACGTGCAGAAGAAATGCTGACTGCCCATTTTGTAAGATATTATCTGACAAAACACATATCAATGCAACTTGACAATATCGTCATCATAATTATACACCACTAATTGTCCACTGCTTCCATTGTACATAAATTTGTGACTTACCTACAAACTAGGTACCTTCACTAATTCGCGGTACCTAAGGTTTAAAATTAACTTTTATAAATGCAAAAGCTTTCTTGAAGCTTTCATTTTAGCTTTAATTGAAGGCTAAATTATTAAATTTACTATTTCCAGTAAGCAAAATAATTTGCTCTATTTCAAACATAAATTATATTGATTTGAATCGATTTTTTCATCGCAATGTAATTCTCTGTATTAAAAAATCTTCCAGAAATAAAATATACTTTTCTGAAACTTGATTTGAGGAATATTAGCTCATTTAAAGTATAATTAATCCGATTTGAAACAAATATTATTTAAGTTTAAAATAACACAGAAATGTATTTTTAAAACAAACAATAGCTGTGTTTTTAACCGACATTACCATGTTTTATCTGATTGACGAGTTGATGACAGACTGATTTTTCTATGAAGATTTTTTTCTGTAAAACATAATTTAAAGAAAATTACATGTGTGCACTTTTTATAATTTTTGAATACTCAGTAATCTCCAAAATGTTGGAAAATATTCTCTGTAATCTAATTTTAGGAATGTTGACTTTGAATTTACTATAGTCATCGCTCTTATTTTCTGATAATGTCGTGTATGATCGACTATACGTTACATAATATTTTATATGCATAAAAAATATTTTTAAAATTTTGGTGCGAAATGATTTGTATCAAGTTTTTAATTTTTGATTAGTAAATATAGTTTTCACTTAATAACAATATCACCTTTACGCGATTAAAGTAATGTAGAATTTTAAAAGAATTTTTAAATTTTTATAATGATTATAAGTTATTATAGTTAAAATTTTTAAAAATGAAAACATTTCTTGGAAAAATTCCTTATCCATCGAATTTTTTTCTTAAGTTAATAGTGTGCTTAGTAAATCTTATTTATAAAAGCAATTAAACGCTTTTTTTAATTAAATAATATCAGTTTTATTGCATTTTTATTTTACGATTCGAACCAGATTTTCGGGAAAGGAGTAGCAGTTTGAAAAAAATGATGATTTACATTCTTCAATGAGTAAATTATTATGTAGACCGCCAACGAAAAAAAAAAAAAAGATTTTTAACCAAAATTTCGAACGTGCCAGCTAGATGATTAAAAAATTTAATAAAATAATAAATAATACTTTACAAAGTTTTCATCATGCTATGCTGTTTTTTCAGAGAATTTTTGGAGGTACCTACTGTAGTGCAAACGGCTCTATTTCATTCATCCATTTCCTATCGACACTCTCTCTACACATAATAGCCATTGGACCCCAAACAAACAACGTTTTCCTCTATCTGTTATGTTTTATTGTTGTTTCCTGTCTCTACTGTCTCTTTTTTGCCTCTTAATTACTTTTAATTATTTGTATAAATCTCTTTGTCTTATTCATTTTTAACCTCTTTCTACGAAATGTTTCCACTGACTTTTATTTTCAAATTCGATGTAACTTACAGTCAATTAAAAAAAAAAACAAAAAAAACGCAAAATAATCGATAGTTTGTTTTAGAAGCTGAAAGTATTAAAATTAAAGAATATTTTCTTATACATTCTCTCATTTTAAGTAACTTTTATTTCAGTAAAGATTGTAATTCACATTGCGCTTATTCGAGATTGAAAGTAATTTTCATTTTAGTATTAGTTTTTTTTTTTTATTTTCTGGTCACATTACTTTCTCTTGTTACACATTTCTATTTTCAGTGAACTCATGCTGTTCTTACGATGGTGAAACGATGTGTGTATTGAGTAAGTCAATTTATTTTGAAACTATCGTTTATTAACTTTGTATTAAAATTCAAAGTTTTTATATTAAAATTTAAAGTTTTTCATCAGGAGTGTTCAAATGATGTATTTTGAATATAAATTAAAATTTGAGTATTGTTCTCAGTTCATCTACAAATATTGACAGATAAACACTCCTTTTACAGTAACAGCTCTGAAGATTATTACATATTTAACAGGTTTATCACAGATGGAGAAAAATTGAAATAAAATAATATATTAAAATAGGTACATCTGCTTTTCGCTAAAAAAAAAAACAGCATAGCATCATGAAAAAGGGCCCCAAACTTAATAAAAACAAACTTTCATCGTCAAAATGTTTATGTTATTATTAAGACGAAAGACCAAAGTATTTTTAATTATGTTAAAAATATGGTTAATCCTTTCTAACACGTTCGAAATCCTGTTTTTTATTAGATAATTACTGAAAATATATTAATTTGTAAAAATTACTAGCTAGTTTAAAAAAAAATGCGTTCACTTAGATTTCATAAATTTATGCAAATTCTGGTCATAGCTATCAACTCCTCGTAGCTTATGGATAACGTCAATAAAGACATGAGAAAAACAAGACCCATCGTTAAGAAATGCTTGCATACTTTAACTTAAAATTTGCTAATTTTACTCAAATAATGTGTGACAAATATATATTTTATTTTTGGAAGATTTTTAAAAGTCGATAATATATATATATATAATAGAAATGTAGAATGTGTGTGTGTGTTCGTTTATATGTTTGATCGGATACATTTTTCAACCGATTTCAACCAAATTTGACACAGTTACTGCTAATGGTCCTGCAGAGGTTTTGACGGCGCCAAAAATTGATTTAAGTCAATATTTAAATCATTATTATCGATTTTTCATTTTTGATTGGACGCACGCGTGTGTAATTATGTTCGTTCACTGCACACAAGCAGATATGTGCACTTTTCATGTCAGAATTAACAGCGGTAGCATAATTAGAAAAATTCGGATTTAAGTGCTTATATGGGAATAAGAAAGGACAAGAATGGCCATATTTTGGTTTCGGATGCAAAAGTTATCACAATGAAGGGTTTCTGTTGCAGCCGAACTTTGCGCTCCAAAAGCCAATCGGATTAGTGTTATTAGTTACGCGTGGCTCGCGCGATGCGTAATGCTTGCTGCTGATTGGCCCATTCACGCTCCGGGGTCATGCGAGATCATATGTGAACAGGGGAGGGGTCAAGTGTGCGCGCATCAAGCATCCCAAATTGGGTAGAGGTTTCAGGTAGCCTTCTTTTATTTCAGGATTTAACACTCATACCATGGTTTTTAAAAAGAATCTTTTCATGTTTCAATGCAGGCATGCATTACTTTCCATGTTTTCTGCATTTGCACAGTAAAGTAAACGTCAAGGCCATTTTAAAAGGGATTTACAGAGCTACATGTGAAATTTTACCAGAAAAATCAGTAAAAACAAGGTGAAACTGCTGCTTTTTAGGTGTTTGTAGCCCATTTAGCCTACTAAAGCATAGGATTGAATTCAGGGAGCAATCACTAACACATTTCATGCCACTTCACGCCACCACTTTTAAACCAAGTTGACAGAATCGGCTCCCCCCAATTGTCCAATTTTATACATTTGATTGCATTTTTTTTCATTCGAGGGGACATGTCTTTTCATGCCGTTTACGTGTAGCAAAAGTCATCTACTCGCTATAATTTTACTACTACGCATTGCTGCCCAAAAACGTTCTCGCACGTTTTCATCTAAATTCGTGTTACTTAAATGCCTTCATCATCCATCAGTAAACGAAATTAACATTGCTTCAAATTTTGTTTGTAACAAGTGTAAAAATGCTTTTATTTTCAACTTTTGATCAATAAAACTACATCATATCTCCTGGCTGCTCAAAATTTTCAAAGAAAAATTAAGCTTGAAAATCTCATTTTCTGATTGGCTGACTTTGAGAGACTGCGCTACATCGGTGATGATGTAAATCAAAAAGCCAATGCCTATTTTGGGATGAACTACATAGCTTTCATATTTATCAATAAAAAAAAACGATAAAATAAAGTCGCCAGATACTATTTTGAAACGTCATCCGCCACTGTGCACTGCTTTGACTAACCCAGCTGGAGGTTAACCAATCGCGTCAACTGTTCAAGGTTGCTGCGAGCTTATAAAAACAGAAGAAAAAATTGTAAGGCTTAAAAGGAAGCAATGGACTGCCATGTTAGCATCAGCCGTTTGCCATTACTATGACACCTCCAATTAAAAGTTGTCAAGTTCAATACGAACACGGGCTTTAGGAAGTTTTTGGTGAGTTGTGGCAGATGGCTTTCTATTCTTTCAAGATTTTTAATCAAACTTTTGAATGTTCTAAAAAGTAGTAAAAAAATTTAATTAAATATTCAAAAAATACTTTGGTCTTTTTTCTTAATAATAACATAACGTTTGGAGCATGTTTTCATCACGGTATGCTGATTTTTTAGCAATTTTGTGGAGCTAAGGATAATATTATTCTAAGAAAAAAATTTTCGATGAAAAATTAATTTTTACAAGATTTGTTTTCAGTTTTTTAAATTTCAATTAGAATATTTGTAATATTTTAAAATCTTTTAAAATTCAGTTTCAATGGTGTAACTCTTTAGAAAGATTGTTATTGTGTAAACAATATTTGAAAGAAAATTATGAACTGTTTCTGTATGTGTAAAAACGTGCTGAATTTTAAAAATACTGTCGCCCATACATGACACTATCAGAAAATAAGAGCGACAACTAGAGCCAAAATTCCCTAAAATTCAGTAGAACATTAGATTACGGAGAATATTTTATTAAATTTTCAAAATTACCGAGTATTTAAAGGACTTTCGCGTTATATTTCTCAATTATTTTTCTTATAGTTAAAGCCCCTATAAAACAGTATTATGTAACAATCTATTCGTCATCAGCTTTTTTAAGTTGTCAACATAAAAAAAAACAATCCACCGTCGTGTTGAAAAATGCATTTCTGTGATATTTTAAACCTAAGAAATAATAATTGCTACAAATCAGATTAATTATACTTTAAATCAGCTAATAGTCTTCAAATAAGTTTCAGAGAAATATATTTTATTTTTGGAAATAAAAAGATTTACATTTTTATAACACTCTGCTAAAATGACGTTAAATTCAAAAATTTTAAAAATTAAAAAAAATTCAATCAATTTAAATTAGTTTTTAAATACAGAATAGTATTTTGTCTATTAAAATATTAAATATATTATATATATAATATTATATTTAGACTGTGAGCATTTAGGGTTCATTTATATATGAACACTGAATGCTCACAGTCTATTTCATACTTGATCGCAATCTTCAGGCCTGTAACAGACTGTCTTTATTCGGTGTTGATTTCAGTGTCCACTCTTATATTTAGACAAGCTTTATCTCATATATATATATATATATATATATATATATATATATATATATATATAAACTAAATGTTACCTTCAACCTAAGAAAAGGCACATATAAACCATACAGAAAACCCAATGATAAATCACTCTATATACACGCATCTTCCAATCACCAGTCTTCTATAATCAAACAAATACCAAAATCGATTAACCGCAGGCTTTCCGACAATTCCTCCAATGAATCTATATTTAACAAAGCTAAGAAAGACTACGAAACAGCCCTAAAAGATAGTAGATTCCTAGCAACACTCACATACTCACCACAGAACATAAAAAAGGCCAACAGGCAAAGAAATATCATATGGTTGAATCCACCGTATTCTTCAAACTCTTACACAAACACTTCCCAGAGTCAAGCACCCTACACAAAATATTCAACAAAAACAGTAAAAATCAGCTACAGTTGCACCGAGAACATGGCACAATTAATTATAAAGCACAACAGGAAAACTATCAACAGACCATACAAACAAATTAAACCCGAGTGTAACTGCAGAATAAAAACCGAATGTCCCTTAAACGGTAATTGTTTACAAAACAACGTAATATACCAAGCCACGATAAAATCACCAGATAATGAAGTAAAAATATACATAGGAGTAACTGAAGGACCCTGGAAACAAAAAAATTATGCACACAAAACATCTTATACATCTTACAAATAGTAAATACGCGAACAGCACAATGCTTTCTAATTTTATCTGGGAAATTAAAAACAAAACGCACAACACAGCAAAAGTATCTTGGAAAATAAGGAAAAGATCATTAGCCTACAACAACCAATCCAAAACTTGAAAACTTTGCTTGGAGGAAAAAAATAGCTATCATTACCTTCCCAGACCAAAATAAATTATTAAATAAATGATCTGAGCTCATCTCAGACATGAAAACAAATTTTTACTACGTTATTTAAAAATCGAAAACTGAAAAAATAAATAAATAAACAAAATGACAATAAAATGAATAAAATAAATTAACCCAAACAAATTACCAAATCACACCTGTTAGAATAGACGAAATAGAATAAATAAAAAAAATAAAAAGCAAAATCCATGAACCCAAATAAATAAAGTAAATAATAAACAAATTAACAAACCAATATAGCCAAAATATTAGTTGGACTATAAAAATCAAACCAAAAATTGGAAGAAAAACTTAGCTATAACTGTTATATAACGATGAAAAAAAAATTAAAAAAATAAAATAAAATACTACGTTACTTAAAAATCGAAAACCGAAAAGAGTAAATAAAAATAAACAGTATAATAAATAAATAATAAAAAAACAAGTAAAATAAATTAATCTAAATTAATCCAGATAAATAAACTAAGAAACCACTCCCAATAAATTAACCGTTAGAAAAAACAAGTAAAGATAATCAATCCAAATAAAGAAAGAAAGAAATAAACAAATTAAAAACTGCTCCCGCCAAAATAATAGTTAGAATAAACTACAGCAATCAACCCCAAAATTGAATAAATAGCTTTAATTATCTTCCCAAACCAAAACAAAACCATTAAATAAGCGATATAAACACATTTTTACTACGTTAATAAAACACCGATTAAAATAAAATAAATAAATATATAAGATAAGAAATAAGAATAAAAATAAAAATAAATAAAAACAAGCAAAATAAATTAACCTAACTAAATAAACAAATAAACGACCCGGCAAAATAACCGCCAAAATAGACTTCCACTATGCACCACTGACCCGTATATATAAATAGCCGAGAAAAAACAACAACACTCGTGGCCTGAAAATTGCGTCTAGCATAAAACAGCCTGTCGCCTCTAAGTGTTGACTTCAGTGTTCACTATATATATATATATATATATATATATATATATATATATATATATATATATATATATATATATATCATAATTAAGTAATTCGTCGGGTCTAGAAGAAACCTCAACAGAATGCAGAAAGTACTGGACGGCCGTTTCATCCTATATTTGAGACTCATCAGTAGTGCGCATCCACTACTGAGAATTGAAACCCGGACAGTCACGATATGAGGCAAACGTCATAATAACTATAAATATATAATAGTATATATAAATATATAACTTATTCTGACACAAGGCGGCAATAATGGGATACTCAGTGAAGATAAAACGAACTTCCAAAGCTAAATAAACATTGCTCTATGACAGGGTACCCAGTAGTGCATATTTCAGTATGTGTATGTAAATGCATGATAATGGCAAACTTGTTTATGTTGATATTTTTTATTTAATACAAAGTCATTTATAATTTGATTTTTTCGAACCTTTCAGCTAATCCCAATATTTGCTGGACATCTAACAAGCTTATAACAAAAGGAAAGATTATTGTTTTGGACGATAACTGTACAGAATGCGAATGCTATGGATACAATATCATGCCTTGTCGACGTGATGTCTGTTTTTGGCCTCTTAAATTACGTGGGTTAAATTTTGATTTAGTTTATTGTAAAATTAAATAAAATTTTCAGAACCAACACTCACATATCTCTACAAACGCATATATACTTATAGCGATTTTCCAAGCATAGCTTAGATGTGGCACAAGGCCGAAAGTATGGGGCACCCAGTAAGGATCGTACTCACCACTCAGTAGTAATTGTTACAGCGAGACAAGATTGCTAACCATTACACCGCCCCGAGGTGCCCTAAGAATGGTTATTTTCTAAGTGTAGTTTAGATGTGGCACAAAGCTGAAAGTATGGGGCACCTAGTGAGGATAGAACTCACTTTTCAGTCGTAACTTATATAGTGAGACAAGCTTGCTGACCATTACACCACATCGAGGCGCCCAAACAAATACATACTTATATAGAGTCATTTTTAAGTGTGTCTGTGTGTGCGTGTGTGTTCTTACTTGCTTGTTTACATAGTTAAAAGGAAAGTCTCAGGAATACAGATTCTGCATGGACAATAGAAAATTCTTATGTAATAACGTGATGTTGACCTTTAAGTTCATTTGGGGTAACTAGAAATTATCAAAGAGCATTGAATGCTATTTCTAGCCTAATAAAGCAATTTCTAACAAATAATATAGCGAATTTACTATGTTGGCATGGAAACTCACTAGATATCCAGTTGTAACGTAAATTATGAAATGCTTGCCGATGTGACACGTTTTGTGACGACGTTCTTCGATCGTCCGTCGTTCACTGCAACTGTTATGCCATCTAAGGTTGAGCGTATTTGCATAGACACCCAACTCGCTATGAGCACAGGTTCGTCTTCTCGGCCGTGATCGCTTCAACAAAATAATACTAGTGATTTCAAATGTTTTTAGAGACACTTGTTAAGTGTTCATAACAATACGAGTTCTCACTCAGCCGGCTATCTTTCCCTTCGCTATCTTTCCTCATTTCACTGACCTCTGGGCTCAGTCACCCCTGATTCCTCACTACCGGTCCTTTTGTCACTGGTCGCTGGGCAGCTGTCACTCCTCTGGTCACCTACCTACTTCTCTCGTGACTGAACCCACTTCCTCCAACTTCTTGCTTCTCTCTGCTTATAAGGATATTCCTGGGGTCCCATCCCCGCACCCGGAAGTGATGAAACCAATCCCAAACCACATGGATGGTCAAATCTTCAAAAGACTACTTTTATTTCTATCTAAATCATTGATAATTTTTTTTTATATTTCCAAATTCCAATGCAGTTGTAGACATAAATCCCTAAAACACTGACACTTAAGTTTACTCAAAGATGGACTACAGACAAAATCCTACGAAACTCATATAACTAAGTGGACTTAAAAGGAAGGAATTTGTCTACTTATCTTCTAAAAAGGTGTTAGAAATCATATTGTTACAGCTAAGAGGTCATTCGAGATCACTAGATATCACAAAAGAGCATTATGTGCACAAATATACCAAGCTATATACCTCCATGAAGCTGCTTACTTCAAGATGCCTACTCAAACCAAGAAACACATTTAACTTATGATTCTTTTAAAGTCACTCAAAATCATTTTCGGCATAAAGTGACCACTAAGGTTGGAATGCCGTTAAACAAAACAACCAACCAACCATTGTGTGCAATTTGTAGCCAAAATAGTTTGTTATAAAGTACACAAATGCTAGTCACTAAAAAAGATCACCACATAGTACTTATCAAAAGAGTCCCTTGTGGACTGATTCAAATCTTTGCACAGTTTGTTTTGAATAAGTTTATAGTTCTTTTATTGAATCTATAACAAAAAAAAAATAAATAAAGGAAATGATTTAAAGACGGAATTTAGCTTATACTGACATCTCGGCATATTCGAATACTAAATTGCCATTTCTTTTTCATTTTAGGGGGATGCTATTATGACGGAAATTATCAACGCCGTGGTTCTGTATTCATGTCTACAGATGGGTGCAACCTGTGCAATTGCACCGAAGGCAAAGTCATATGTGGAGACACGTCGTGCACTCGACCACTTAGGTTAAAATGATACAAAAGTTTTCAGCATTTTGGAACCATTTTTTAAATTCACACAACGAAATGTTTTTCCGAGTTTTCTGACTTAATCACTGTGCCGTTAAAGCAGTTGTAACAATTGCAAAGACCACTTGGCAACCACTGATAGTAAAATTACTATACAAACTATATTTATTATCTAAGAGTAAAGAAATAGTACTATGCTGTATCCCAAGCCACATAGGAATTAGAGGAATTACCAAGTAGATTTAGCCGCAGAGCTTGCCGAAAACGAAACCCCTGATAATAATTTCAAGATTCCTTATACGCACCTAAAAAAGTAAAATAAAACGGTTATATTCAGCAGAAATTGCAAAAGCGCAGAAACAAAAACACAAATATTAGGTTGGTGCAAAAAATAATGTCGTTTTCTCACATAGTAATATAGGTGAGAAAACGACATTATTTTTTGCACCAACCTAATAATAAACTTCCTGCAATTAAACCAATCCTAGTTGAATGGAAACAAATGTCTATAATTAGAAGAAAAGATGAAGTAACATTAGTTTGTCTAAACATAGGCCAAATATACCTCACCCATTCATAACTGATGAAGAATGAAAATCAATCAACATTGTACAACATGCCAAACTGCAAACACGGTTTAACACATTTTAACATATAAGGGCTGACAATTAGCCCCTGAAAGATATAGATACTACAAGGGTAACTATTTGATAATACTGAAACCGTCGACATAATGTCCTACCTGAAAGAAAGAGGTTTATACCAAAACATATAATCACCTACAAGAGACCATCTACGAAATATATATCTATAAAAACATGAGTTTACCCTGAAAGTATAAAACTATGTACAAAATATCTGTAGTTGAAGACATAAAATTGCGTACAAAATATTTATATATCGGCATAATGAGGGTTGATATACTGCTAACAAAAAACTAAAAGCAATCAACTTGGATTTATACACCAAGAAATACGAAAAGTAACCTTTAACAAGGAAATTGCAGAAGCCTGGGCAAGAGAGTATTTGAGAAAGTGTTATATGATATATCCCGTAGTCCCAGTATTAGACAATACACCAGATCACTCTGATATCGGAAGAATATTCTCAGAATGAATTTAAGAACAACACGTTTTTAAAACTTAGGCTATATTAAACACGATTGAGTCGATGTGATCTGCTTTAAGAGAAATCTGAGAGAGAATATTATGACTATTAATAGAAGAATATTTGAATGGGATTTATTATGGAAGAAAATTGAGTTTTTATAGATATAATACAAGATAAATAATAAAGTATATTTACGCTTTATCTACAAGCCCATGGTTTGTTTGCCCGCGTGTTGGAATCAACGAAAGGTTAAATTCTAATCTATTGTGTTTATATTAATTAGAAACTATACTTTATTTTCTCCAAACACTACTTTTATAAATTTAAATTGATATTGTTTTCAAAATTTTTAAAAATGAAAGGTGACCATCAAGAACAATTTTCTTCCTCTTACTAACTGATCGGTGTTTTTATAAAAAAATAGTTTTCTAAGTGTATTATTATATAATATGAAATAATGTTACAAAAAATTATTTGCTCACATTTAATTTTGAAATATTTGAAACCAAGTCTTGACAAAATAAATTTAATTTATAGACAAAAGCTGATAATCTTTTAGGCTATTGATATGAACAAATTAACAACCTTTTTGTACTTTTCGTAGTCTTTTCTTAAACATTTTGTTTACTTTCTTTAGATTCAAAACAGCAATTGGTTAGTAAAGATTAAAAATTAAGCCTTTCAAGAAGTGATGGATAATATGTCGGCAAAAGTACTATGAATCATTAATAAATTAACAGCGCATACCAGAAGAGCGTGAATAAAATTTTATCTCATAATCATTCAGTGTTCAAATACTTCTTTTGTTGCATGTTGTCACATTTACCTTTTATTTTATTTTTTGATATAATAAAGATAACGCTTTGAAATATTGACTTATTTACAGACAGCCATCACTTGTTTTGTAAACTATTTTACAAATCGTAATAAACATAGAACCATTAGTCACAAAAATCTTGTAAATTAGAATAACAGAAACAACATCAATTTTGTAACATTTAAAAGATGTTCAACCTATACAAGGCCTAAAAGCCATTCAAGGTTGAGGGTTACTGAAGGAGGTTGTTCTGTGAGCGGTAAGAATAATAGTCGCAGTTTATGACGATATATGGGAGGAATAACGGTTAACCATACACACGTGAACAGTGATGGGTGCGATATCTTTTTGAAAGTCGGTCCAACAAAGTAGCGGTTCGTGGTAAAGAAGCTGTTCGAGTGAAACTTACTCCTTATTAATGGAATACGAAGGGAATGATGTTCGTTCAATACAATGTGCGTGGCATGGTGAGTCTTAGCTGGGAAAATTTGAACTGCTGGTACTAAACAATGTAGTTCGTCTGAATACTTTCCATGGGAATAGCAATATAGCAGCGAAAGGCTTGCAGCGTTTCGTCTGAAAAAAAGGAGTTGTAAGGTGGGAAATAATTCATCGCCCACAGGAACACAGAGACGCTTTTTGGACTCTAATGAGACTGGAAAGTGAAGGTTGGTCAACTCCACCCCAGACATGACAGCAGTATTCCATTTGCGGTCTGATCTGGCTCTTGTGAAGGTAAAGCATAGTCGAAGAAGTCGCGTACCTAGCGGAGCTGTATAGGGAAACGGCCATTTTTCAAGAATGTTTAGCGATGTGTCGTATATACGAGTTACACTTGAGGTCTGGGTCGAGTCCCAATAAGCATTCAAGGCATATAACGAAACTTCGAGATCTGCTCGATGATGATGGAACGTTACTGGTTTTGTTTTTGAGATATTGAATATGACCAGTCAGTCCCTTCCCACCGAGCTGTTAGAGCTAGGTCAGAGGAGACATCAGCTGCCAGGCTCGGGTCATCTACATTTTTGGCAGTGCATCCATACCGTTGTATCATTTGAAACGATATTCACAAAAGATCAATGTATCTCTTAATAAAACCATTAATATAAATATCAGAAAGAGGGTAAGACCAAGAAGCAAGCAAGCCTTGGGGACGACTGCATTGATTTCATGAACCTCGGAGGACCTGGTCATTAACAACTAATTTCACGGACCGACATGTTAGGAAGGACTTGATAACTGAGAACACTCTCTCAGTGATTCCATAGAGAGCTTGTGTAGCAAACCCCTATGTCACGCATCGTTAAAAGCTTTCGATCAAGAGGATCCATATACTAGGCCTAGTAACCATGCGACTGGGGTCCACGACTAGGAGCGGATATGTGGAGGCGTAAATTACTATTAAATAACAATTACTGAGAACATTTTTAGCAAGGAACTTGTTAGTAATGTCCAGCAATTAGTTAATTAACAACTATATATAATATTAGGAAACATTTTACAATTATTGACTTATTTCCATAAATGCAAATTTACAAAGAAAGACCAAAAATACCATAAAACAACTAAATCACTAAAAATTACTTTATTCTCCATAAATGAAACATTTTTAGATAATATTGCAAAATAATGAGTTAATTTGTTGATGCTAATTTAATATAGAAAATATAATTGTATAATACATTCAAAAAACAATTTCAGCATTTTACAAAATCGTGTATCAACAAAGTCTGAAAATACTTTACAAAAAATGTGAATTTCAGTAAAACAATAATTTTGCTAATCTTTACAAAATTTGTGATTTTTGTTATATGTAAAATTTGTTTAACAGAAAATGAATAAAATACTTATTTTACTATGATCCAATAATAGATATTACCAGTATACATAGTTTTAAAAATTAAAATCAGTTTACATTAACAAGAATATAAAATTAATTAACAGGATAATTTAGGAAGTTAACTAACTACATATCTGTAAAAAGAGGGAAAAATTGAAAATAAAAAATAGTTGGCATCTCTTTGGTATCCAGTGGAATTTTTAAATTCCCACAACTTATTTCTTTCAAATATGTTCATATTCTTGAAAATAAAAAATAATGTTATTAAATATTTCCTCTTTTGTGGGGCAATCTTTTCATATAAAATAGCCTGCTATATACAAAAGTGACATTTTAATATACTTAGGGATCCTAGTTTTAAGGTATGGTAAGTTATCAAATTTTTGACATCCTATTTCATTCAGCAAATGTCCACATTTTAAGCAATTATAGCCTGAATCAAAGTTGTATTCTTTGACTTCAACATTGAAATTAAGAAGTAATTTTAGTTTTTTCAATATTTAATTTTTTCAATAATATTTTGAACTGTTATAAAATATGCACCTCCAGAACTTTGTCTTAATTTTCCAAATTGATTTTCGAAATTGTCTGCGATAAATTCACCAAGCATAACAAAATTAAATCCACTTTTTAGTAAACATCTGCAAGCATAAAATAAGCAATTGAATGTATGCAAAATGATTAAACTAGTATCTGTTGTTAATGATTTAATTATTTTTATTTGCTTTCCCCCATTCTTTTTGTCATTTTCCCAAAATTAGAAAGAAATAACAGATGTTTATCATCTAAATCTGAAATCATTTTTTTTTCAGTGGATCATTTTTCTTAGTGTTACCATATTTGACACAGACAGTTTTCCAAAATTTTGTGACTTTTCAATTAAATTAAGTGTTTCTGCAATATCCTTCCCATTTAATAATGATCGCAAAAATCTGTTGTCGCTCAACAGGTTTTGAGTAATCTACTACATTAGTTAGTTTTGACAGTTTTTTTCATACTCAAAAGGACATTTTACAATTTCTCATTTTGCTGTAATTTTTTACCTTCAGAATAAAACCGTAATTCAGAAGTAGGTCCAGCATTCCAGTTATTCCAAATATTTTTAAAAAGATGGACATAATCAAAAAGTAAGTACAACCCATTTTAGTTATCAAAGGCTTATTAAAAACAGTGTCAAATTTTTAGATAAAAGATTGATGGGTCCTGTTGTTGTCACATATAACTGCAATTACTTGAACATTTAATTGTTTGATTACATCAACAATATATAATTTTTTAACATAAAAAGTAGCCTCTAATTTTACAACTGGGATCATTTTACATAAAATTTTTGCTCCACCATTTAAACATTTTACCAGGATGCCCGATTCTGTTTTTGCTAATCCCTCAGAATTTTCAGCCAAACCAAATAAATTTCCTCCGTGATATTGTAGAGCAACTTTGGCATACACGTCATCAACTAAAAGAATACACTTTTCCTGATTTTCAGAAATTTTACTAAAAATGTCACAAAAAAAATTAAAGTCATCTAATTTTGAAACTTTTGATGTCAAAGCTGATAATGTTCTAACACTGGGTAACTTAAAATCATCCTAAAGTCCCGTTTTATAATGACTGAGATGTAGGAAAATATTCAAATACCCTGATAAGAATATAAGAATCATAATGTATTGTCCCAATCCTTTGTGGTGACATTAATATGTTCTTTTAATTTTTTTTCTTACTATCAATTTTTATGTTACTGAGATAACGAATTGCTTCATTGATTTGCGACCAGTGCTGAAACATTGTTATTCGACTTTTTGAAAAGGAAAAGCTTGTATATATACCAGCATGGTAATATTCGAATCTCAAGTTTTTAAAAAATCTAATTAAAAACATTGGAATACATCCAGTGAAAAAAATCAATTGATTGAACGAACAAATTGTTTGATTTATAGCATGTAAAAGCTGACACAAAATCTTGTTGATCAATATTCTGATACAAAGTGAAGATTTTGTCTTTTTCTAGAAACTGTGCCAACTCATCATTTTGCACATTTCGCACAGAAACAGAAGTTTTATTTGTTCTTCTTGGTTTTGGTTGAGGACTAGGTAATAGCAAATGATCAAATACTGATGGTGGACTTCTGGGTCATACTTTTCCTCTAATAACCACTGTTTCATAATCAAATGGAAAATGGCTTCCACAAACAACAGATATAGCCATTAAGAATCGTTCTCGCTCATTCTGATCTAGGAAAGATGAAATACATGGACCTTATCTTGGTCATCATAGTTAACACGACAACCTGTTACACAGCACTTTTTTGCCATTTTAAGAAAGGTTTTGGGGTACCGAAAATAAAAAAAAATATTAAGTAAACTATTATTTTGCAAAAATTACATGGTGCTTCTAAAATGTGTATGAAACATATTCTAAGGTCTGAAAGGTTTGGACTTCGGAATATAAGTTTCAGAATTTAAAATTTAGTTTGTATGAATGTGGGAATCTTTTAGAGACTAACATGGATTAAGAAATGCCAGGATGAAGAGTTTGGAAAATTAAATTTTGGATAATCGTATTTTACAAGAGTGGGTGCGTATTAATGACCCTTCCCCCTCATAAAATAAGATTACCTAAACAAAATTAACCAGTTTAATATTTTTACAGTATATTTTTTATTTACTGTAAAAATATTAAACTACTAATTTTGTAACTCGTTTTACATTTTTAACAACAATGCTAGTAAAATTCAACATATATATTTTTAAATACCTGTAAATAATTATTTTTTAATTAATATATTTGTTGTTATGAAGAATAATACCATAGACAAAATATTAGATTAAATTTTTTTTCAAATAGGCTAATTTCTGTATAGTAAAATAAGAAAATTTTCAGTGTAAACAGTTACATTAATATTTTTTTGTTTTCTTACAAGACGGTATCAACATACTTAACGTGTTATAAAGAAAACACAAATTATTCATTAAAAATGAATTTTTTAATCAAAATATTCATTATTATGAAGAATAATAACATAGAGAATAAATTTAAATTGTCTGTGACAAAATTCTTAATAATGAAATTTTTGGTGAATCTAAAATAATCGCAAAAAAGTAAAAAAGAGAAAAACAATATTGACAAGACAATGTCGTCTCTTTTAAATTTTTGTGGTATATTTTTAATAGTTGTAAAATATAAAATTTATTATTGAATTTAATTTTTGACATTAACTTTATGTGATAAATTCTTAATGACACTTGTGAATTTCGCATCATAAAAAATTGTTTAAAGATAAAATATGCACATTTCAAATAAAATAAATAAACATTATACTTTCTTCAGTATCTTAAATAATGAACTTAAGTTAACACAAAGGTAAAACGTAAAAATTTCATTTAAAAAAATATAATTTCTTGATCAATTTCAGTAATGAACTTTCGCGTAATAATCGTCCGCCGCCCCCCGTCGCCTACTGGACTTAAGTCGATTTGAGGCCGGAGTTATGCACCTCTTTGATTTCGATATATCTTTTACGATCGTCCTCGTCATATGTAATGCCTCACTGTGTGAATGATGGCAGAATATCAGCAGCAGACCGAATAGGTCAAAATTCGTATTGTTTCTCGCTCAAGAAGTTGTCTTTGTTGAAGGAATCAACAAGCTTCTTGATTATAATTTGGAAGAATCTGATAAGACTAAAGATGTTGATGGGCCGATATTGAGACGGAGATGAGGGTTCACCTACATTCTTCAAGACAGGACATACACTTGACATATTCCATAGACTTTTGGAAAGGATTTCTCTTTTAGGTTGTAATGGGTTAGCCAATCTGTATCGGTAAGAAAACAGAAATTAAACTGACCCTTTACTGTTTTCACTAAATCAAATGCAACAAAGACAACAACAAGAGAAATAATCAAATAGGAAGATATTTGTTTTAACAGAAAATATTTTTATATAACAAGTACACACGATATAATAAAGTTGATTAAATCTTTAGAGTTCTTGGTTGTATGATGAAGGGTAATATAAAAGGTGTTATGTTATAGATCTAGTAAGGAATTAAACAGTTTATGTTGATGGTGAAATTGAATGAAATAGATTGCTTGACTTACTGTAGAGTTGTCTCCCTTCGACTGATATAGTTACGATTTCCTTTATGTTGTTAAGATATTGAGTGAGTTGGTTTCTGAATCTCATCTTGGTTGAATTGGTCACTAGATGAGTTGATGTTGAAAGGAAATTGAATTCTACAAGCCGGGTTGATGTTAATAAAAATTAACTTTTAGCCAGGAAATTGGGTTTCATGGATTCGTGTGACGAGTTGATTATTTTAAGGACTCACTAATTCGTGTCGAAGTTTCATATTTATGAATTTTCTTGATCACGTGGGAGGCTAGAAAGAATGTTTACCAATTTTTTGCGCAATGAACTCTGAAAGGGTCAACTCAAGGTCAACCGTACGGACGTAGGTAGAAACATTATGAACTAATCAGAAAGCATTGTTTCGTACTGAACTCTGGAGCCGATTTTAATGGGTTCGGCACAAACTGAGAATACTGTGAGCCTCTTTTAACGGGTTTAAAACATAGAATGTAGAAATCTAATTCTACGAGGCAATGGTTAAACAATTTTGCTAGAATCGAAGATAACTCATGACTGACATTTTTCAGGTCAACATCTGGGGTTTTATCTTGACCAGTAGCTTTCTTAGAGTCAAAGCTTTGATAAACTCTCAAATCTCCGTGATATGATAGAAATATCAAGTTTGTGGTCCGTCATCTAATGTGGAATTAGTGGCAAAGATCATAGCGAAATGCTTTGTCTAACGAGGATAAGATAATCTCAAGGCCATTTATGATAGTAGGCATTGATGCTTTGCCTCTATTGAGAATTTGGTTTGAAATTTTTCAGAACACACGGGATCCATCCAAATCTTTTGCTTTCGACCTTGGCTTGAACTGCTTGTGCATAGCTGTACTCTGCATTTTCTAGAATTCTCTTGCAATGATTGCGGCCAGTCCTGAATGCAGCAACTTTTCTAATACACCGTTCTCTGTGATATATGTATTGTAGTAGTGGTTATAGTGAGTTATAGATGCAGCACATTCTAGGGTGAAACAGGGCTGGCTTGTCGGGTTTTGTTGGCATTTTTCCGGGGTATGAAACATTCGATGCCAGAAAGGATCCATTCAGAAATGAAGGAGAGTGGTAGTTCTGGAGACTCTATTTGAAGAAGGTTGTGAGAGGAATTTCTGCCATGCAAGATCTGAAGCTTTGGCGTACAGAAAAATCGTCCTATGAAACGGCCCATCAGGGTATAGCTTTGATTTGGCATCAAATTTAACACTGACAAGTCAGTGATCTGGTGCCTGAGGAGAAGTAACATTTTAGTGAAGCATTTTTTTTTTTTCAAGAAAGAATGCGAGGAAGATGTTTAGGAAGTTTGCATTGCGTCCTGTTTTATCAGGAACACGAGTGTATTAATCAACGATTTGGGTCAGTTCATAAGGGATGTGGAGCACAAAATAATCAAGAATGTGCTTAAAAAATGCTATGAATAAAATTTAAAATTTAAAAAATGAGCCAGTTAAAAGGTTTACTGTCAACGAAAGGATCCAAACCAATTCGAAAGATTAGTTTTGGGGCTCCCCTAAAATACCTAAATAGACGGAGAGAAGCAAAGTTAAATGAGTACTTACTAAGGTTAATCTACTTTTAGTACCAGGTTACAAGAATGAGGGCCCCAATGAAAACCAAACTCATTACTCAGTAGTAATTATCTGCGAGACTATCTTGCCAGCAAAGTTAAATAGTATTCTCTGTTTCCATCCTGAAATTTTCATTAAAATCCGGCAATTTTCTGATTTTTGCAAGTATTTCCAAATCAATGTGTTTTTCAATGCAAATTGGCGCTAAAATTTCTATACTAATTCATATTCACTCACTGAGGCAAGAAAAACAAAATTTTTAACCAAAATTTTGAAGGTTCTAAAAATTGTTAAAAATATAATTTAATAATAAAAAAAAATTTTGTTTTTTCCTTTTAGTAATAACATAAAGATTTTGACGATAAAATTTTATTTTTACATTTGGGATATTTTTTCATCATTGGAGGAACCTACTTATATAGAAGTATTTTTTCAAATGTTATCAGCTTTCATGATTTAGTAGCTTGCGTTGTAAGAGTTATTTACTAATTTTAGCTTAGTCTATAACACGTTCAGACTACTAGTGATGAACAGAGTAAAGACCCAACTCAAAATACAAATGAGGCATGCTCTGCTTGCATTTTTATACTCGTTATTAATGAAAATAATCTACTACAATGTATTAAATGCTAATCTTATTTAATAATACTAATAACGAGGAATAATTGAGAGGAATAGACAGTTTAATTTTCCTTGGTTTTGCCACTTTTGTGATGCCAAAGAATAATTGTTGTTATTTTCGTAATGCTCGTTGTAGTAGAGACTTTAGTACGCCGTTGAACAATACTGGTGTCAGACGCCTTCGAATAACACTCGTACTAATAGTACTTACTCGATAATACTCGCTCGAAAAGTAATCCATATAGTGATCCGAACAGAGGAATAGTATAGTGAGTAGAGTATAATAATAGAGGAATTACTAGAAATGGTGATCCGTATATAAATAGAGGATAGACTAGAAACAGAGATAATTTAGACATCACGCGACTTCCAAATTATGCATTTCCTCTTATGCGTTTCACGCGGTCTACTGAATTCAATAATGGGATCGCCTGTGTTTGCTCACTGGCGATCTATGTTCAAACTCAGGTGTCGGCAGCGACACGTTATTCCTATATAACACTTGGGTATTTATAAAATAAGATAAACACGAGATTAATCTGCGTCTTGTAAATAGAACAATCGGTGAATACAATTACATTTGCAGTTGTTTATTTTTCATTGGTTGTTTACTATTGTTGACATAAAAAAATACTAACATGACAAATTTATAATATTTACGTGCAAAAGTATATAAAGTAAAAAAAAAAAAGTCTTAAGACATCCACATCACATTATATATAAGTACACGCGCTGTCAATATGTTTGAAAGAGCGTGTGGCGTTTTTTTATCAGTAAGTATGAGTTTTGTTCTCTATGTTAATGGTTTATCCAAGACTAATATTGTTTATAATCTTTCACTTTGTATCTATTTCATTTTCTCTCTGTCTCTGTCTCTGTCTGTCTGTCTGTCTCTCTGTCTCTCTCTCTCTGTGTGTATCTGTCTATCGTTTTAAGGTATGCTATATTTATGGGTGAAAGTGCACAATATCAGAGATAGAGCTTATGTAAAGTGGATACTGAGATCAGCACCAAGTGGCGACAGTCTGTTTCATGCTTCAGCGCAATCTTCAGGTTATGGGTATTGCGTTTTGGATCGACTACATATATATGCGGATCCGTAGTGCATTATGGGTAGCAAGGTCTATTGTATTATCTTGACGATTATTGGGTGGGTGGTAAGAGCTTATTGAGTTGAAATAATTGTGGATCCAAAGGCAGTTACTTGTTAACTTTTTGTTCTTTATTTATTATTGATTACTTAATTATTTGTTATTGGTTATTATCATTATTATATTTACTTGTGTTTAAGCGTTCGATCGTATTTTGTTAATTTGTTTATTATTTACTTAATTTGTTTATTTATTTAGAGTTTGTTTTTTTTTTTTGCTTCATTTTTTTAGGAGAGAGAGGGGTGTTATCTTATTTATTTAGTTCAAGGTATTAGCTTTTTATGAGTAAGTTTTATCTTTTTCTCTCTCATTTAGTAATTTGTGTTCGTCTAGGAAGACGATTACGATTGTTTTTTTCCTCCAGAAAAAGTTTATAGTTTTAAATGTATTGCATTATGCTCTTCTCCGTATTTTCCATGATATTTTTGCTATAATGTTTTTTCATTTCCCATATATTAGAAAGCATTGTGCTGCTCGTGTATTTACTATTTGTAAAGCCACACCCATACCACCAGCATCCATCTACGAACTAAAATTATCAGAAAAAATAAAAAGCCTCATAAAAAGAATGTGAAAAACGCATTTCTTCTTAAACTAAGAATTTAACGCAAATGCCACACCCAGGTAAAAATACCACTTTAAAAGAAAGAAATGTCCCTCGCAACACAATGAAATAGAAAACAATTTAACAAACTTAATAAAACTCATAAAATTTCATTAAAAATTAGATGTTTCCCCAAAAAACTAAAAGGAGATATACTAAAATAAAGAATTCACCTAACGAATCTATCGCAGCGAACAAAACTAGAAATCCATATAAAGTAAACTCTCCTCAAACATAACCAACTACTCAAGGACAATAAAACTAAAACATGCAGAAAAGCACAAAAACACAGAATACAACATTAACATAGAAGTTGAAAAAAAATAACCCAAACTTTAGACTTAGACGACCGAATAAATTGCATCGCTAAATCACAAGCATTCGTTACATTAAAAGACAAGGAAAATTTCAAAACAAACCCAATATGCAGACTCAAACTTGAACTAAAAGTGAACTAGAGAAAATAAATAAAATAATGCCAGAAAGAATTAAGTCCGAACTAAGGACGAAGTTAGGAGTAAATCAATGTAAAAACACAAAAACTAATATAGATTTGTTTCGCATCCCAAAAAATATAGTTCTGAATTTATACAACTAGATATAAAGGATTTCTACCATTTTATAAAAGAACCCATGCTAGATAAGACTATCTCCTTAGCACAAGAACTAATAAAAATAGCATAAATGAAGTAAAAACCATTAAACACATCTGAAAATTACTATTATTCGACAACGAAGATGCGTGGCAAAGGAAGAACGAATCTTCGACGTTGCAATGGGAAGTTCTGATGGTGCCTTAGGTTATGCTTGTATATTTACTACATGAACTATGTAGGATAATCGATGCGACTGATATAGGTCTATACAAGGACCACAGCCTCATAATCCTAAGAAACTATAACAGACAAAAACAGACAAAACTAGAAAAATAATCATACAAATTATCAAAAATATGGGATTCGGAATAAATATAAAAATAAACCTAAAAGAAGTAGATTTTCTAGATATCACGCTCAACCTAAGAAAAGATACATATCAACTATATAGGAACCTCAGTAGCACACTACTTTATATACACATCTCTTCCAATCCCCCGCCAACAATAATCCCATAATCAGTTAACCACAGGTTATCTGACAAAAATCCCAATGAAATCATCTTCAACAAAGCCCCCCCCAAAAAAATGTTAGGAAACAGTCCTAAAAGATAGTGAATTTTCGGCAACACTCAGATTCACACAACACAACACGAAAACATCAGGAAAAGAAACATAATATGGCACAACAAAAACATAAAAAACAAACGTCGGAAAATATTCATTAAACACTTCTTTCATCAAGATATTCAATAGAAACAGTAAAAAGTCGGCTAAAGTTGTAAATAATAAAAAAAGCACAAGGGAAAAATAAGCAACAAACCACCGGCACAAACTAAACCCAGCTGAAACTGCAGCGCAATGAACGATTGTCCCTTACTTGAAAAATAATATAATATACCAAGCCACTGTGAAATCAGCAGATAACGAAGAAAAATATACATAAAGTAACTGAAGAACCATGGAAGCAGAGAAATTACGTGAACAAAACATCATTTAAAAATATTAAATACGCGAACAGTACAATGTTTTCTAAACATATATGAAAATTAAAAACAAATTACACGAAAATATCATGGAAAATAAAGAAAACAGCATCAGCTTACAACAATAAATCAAAAAATTGTAAACATTGTCTAGATGTGAGAATAGGTATAATCACCTTCCTAGACTAACACAGATACTAAATAAAAGATAAGAACTCGTCTCAAAATGCATACACGAAAACCATTTTTACTATGTTACTTAAAAACCGAAAACAAAAGCGAATACCTTGTAAAATACCATCATGAAAAATGCAAATATATATATATATATATATATACAACGCAGATAATGTAACATACTTCATACAAAGCCAATTACTTTAAACTAAATAAATAAGATAACCAACCCCGACAAAAATATATAAATAAAACAGAACAAACAAAATGTATATAAATAAATAAAGTAAATAATAAACAAATTAAGAAACTATTTACACTATTTACATTGTTCGGGCTATTCATCTTTATTGGCTTATTTACGACGTTCTGTCGTTGTACGCTCCGGCTTTCTTCAGATTATATTTGTTGGAATTTAGAAACGAACTGTTTATTTAGTCCACTGAGGTAAGAAAACATCCCTCCTCAGTTCTGACTGGCAAATGAGAGTAGTTAAAAGCAGGCAACTTAATTTCCCAGTGGAAATAATACAAAGCTTCGTCCAGACATAATTATTTATTCTGAAAAGATCAAGCAAGTCATCAATTTAGAATTAACAGTCCCTTGGGAAGAAAACATGAACGAAGCCCACAAAGGGAAACTTGTGAAATATATACAGATTGTAGAGGAATGCAAAAGTCGTGATGCGAGCTCGGTGCGAACGGATTGTAATCGGTTGCAGAGGCTTTGCTGGGCGGTCACTATGTAAGATGTTGCTAAAATTAAGTGTTATAGGTTTGAAAAAAAACAAAGCTATTCGTTTAATAACAATGGTAGCAGAAGAAGCCTCTAGATGGCGATGGCAGAAAAAAAAACAAGTGATTGGCAGTCAGTAAGGAGATGAAAGGAAGTTGCGGCTGATCATTTTTTTTTTTTTATTGTTGGGTATGACCTAAAACTACACCCGACAATGGAATCTCAACTAGGGGACAGAATTAGGGTACCCCGAACCATTGTTACCTACGAGTGATCTGTGGCTAAGATCTAGCACATGTTTTCCCCCTACCAGGGTTACGGTTTTTTTTAGATGTGCATGTTAGTATGTACAAGGGGATGGTCAAGGAAAAAAAGGAAGGAGTAATTTTTTTTCCATCGGGCGGATAATTAACATGAATAAAAATGGTATAAGTTTAAGCAGAACGTGATTCTTGAGTGCGTTTCGTGTGTGTACGTGTATGTCTCAGTGAGAGAAACAAATCTTTGATTACCACTTCAAGCCGAGCACGACGTCATGTTCCTTACCAGATAGAAACTGTGGATGCGTTTACATCCTTTTTTTACTGAAGCGCGCACATTGCTGGTGAACCGGAAGTTATCCGGGATCGGACCATAAATTGCCAAAATGAGTCGCAGTGTGTGGTCGGGAGGATGGAAAAAATTGTAGCTAACGGAAGGTACACAAGTCGATATCCGATCAGTATCGGCTGGGTCACCGCGGTGAATGGGTATGATGTTGAAAGACCCAAAACCCCTAATGAACCTCGCCTAGAAATATCATTGATGATGTGCGCCAAAGCATCCACTAGATCAGTGGTTTTCAACCAGGTTTCCGCGTAACCCTAGCGTTCCGCCAGTAAAGCCCAGGGGTTCCCCTAGAAGTTACACAAGTACTATGATCGACAGTAATTTTTAATTCCCCTGTGCAGATATGTGTGTTTAGGTACCTCCACTAAATCAATAACAAAACAGCATAGTATGAATAAAAAAAGGTCCCAAACTTAATAAAACAAACTTTTTCCATCAAAATGTTTATACTTTTATTAAGAGGAAAGATCAAAGTAATTTTTAATTATTTTAAAAAAAATTTAAAATTTTTAATCCCTTCGAACATTTTCGAAATTTTGTCAGAAAATCTTGTTTTGATTTGAGTTAGCGGTTAAACAAACGTTACGACTGTTTTACAATGGAAAACGTAAAAATTATATTACCCACTTTTTTCAGTGACAGACATATTAATTTGGAAATTCTCGCAAAAATCAAATAATTGTCGGATTTCAATGAAACTTTTTTTGTAAATAAATCTGAAGATGAGTATATTTATTTTATTTTAATAATTGAAAGCATTTTTTTTTTTTTTTTTTTTGCATAAGACAATTAATTTATTGCAGGGGTTCCTCGAGCCACTGAAATGTTTACTTGTGGTTCCGCTCCAGCAAAAAGGTTGAAAACTACTGCACTAGATGTATTTTACGAATAAGAAGAGAATGTGGATGACTCACAATTGTGTATATACCAGTTATAAAGGTCAGGCGTGGTAGAACTAATGAATGTAGCTCGTCAGAACACACGCCATGGAAATAGCGATGATGTCACGAGAGGCTCACGATGTTTCGTCTGCGTGGTTGTAGGGTGGAAAATAATGAATCACCCAAAAAGCCAAGGAGACGCTTTTGAATTCTATCAAGACAGGCAAGTGAGGATAGGAAGCTACATCCCAGATATGACAACAGTACTCTAATCTGGATCTTGTAAAGATAGAGTATAGCAGGGAAAGTCAGATACTTATTAGAGCGATACGTTGAACCAATCATTTTACAGACACTTTAGTAATAGTTCGAATATATGAATCCCATCTGGGGTCTCGGAGAGCTTGAGTCCCAATAGATGTTCAAGACAAGGAACCCACTCCATCATGATAGGTGAAAATTTAGCGTAACGAATTAACGAATTAAACGTTTAACTAGAAAAAAGTAAATATTTCTTAAAAGCAGTATAGCAATTTATTGTAAATCGCAATTATTGGGTTGGTGCATAATTATCAGGCGTTTTTGTAGGCGAGTTATTTGTTAATAAAAATTGCTTTGTTTACATTTTTTAATAAAAATATTATTTTCTTTTTGGGTTATAAATATGCGTGTCGCTCCGGAATAATCATTTAAAAATGTTATTGTTGAATTGTTATAATTCTTTTTTCATAATAAATATTGTTTAAAAAAACACCTGATAATTATGCACCAACCTAATATTATTTCTTATATTTCATTTGCAATATATTATAATTATTATATTCATTTGCATTTGTATATGTATTGATTATTATTATTATTATTATTATTATTATTTATTTATTTATTTATTTATTTATTTATTTTAGCTTTTTCCGCAGTTACCTTTTTTTTTCTTTTTTTTTTTTTTTCTTTATTAGTATTTCTTTCTTTTTGTACAACTATACTAAAGATCGTTTGTCTTATTTTTACTTCCCGTTTTTGCTTATCTAAAGTTATATTTATCAGCTTTGCCTTTTCCACTCTCATTTATTTTATCAATTAATTAATAGTTTCCACTGGGCTTTCGGTGGAAAGATAAATTATATGAGATTGGCAGTTGAAAAGCTGAAGCAAAACAAAGAAAAGGCAAAGCTTTGCTACACTCAACAACTATTTTATTTAAACTCCCGCTTGATCTGTTTGCTCCCAGCATTCCATAGTGGGACTGGAATTGTTTGTAATCATAATCAACATCATTGATGTTCTTATAAAACATTATTCATTTTGTAATTGGGAAAAAGTTAGAAATAAATTAATAAAGAAAATAAATTGCTTTAGGAAGGGGGGGATGTTTTTATAACAGCATCAATAATATTTGATTATTGATGATGGTGATTGCAAGCACTTCTGCTTTCACTAAGGAAAGCTTGGAGCAAACAGATCAAGTGGGAGTTTGAATAAAATAGCTGTTCAGTTTTAGTCCGTTCGCGTCATCTTTGTGTTGCTTCAGCTTTTTCTAGTGGGACCGGAAATTCTTATAATCATCATCATAATCAACATTATTGATGCTGTTATAAAACATAGAGGTTAGGTGTTAGTACTGTCAAAAAGATAGTATAGATTATTTTTTTTTATTGTATGTTATAAATAATGACTTCATAATCTCCGTTTATTTTAGGCTTAAATGCCGAACTATATTTTTCTTTTTCTTTCTGCTTCCTTTTTCTCCAGTATCTTGCTTTCTAGTATTTTTGTTTAACATTATATATATATATATATATATATATATATATATATATATATATATATATATATATATATATATATATATATATAAAACGTTGATTTTGTGAGAGCTTCTAAGACATGTAATATATATAATATATATATATATATATATATATATATATATATATATATGTGTGTGTGTGTGTGTGTGTGTGTGTATTATAGACGTTCTAAAGTTTGCCACAGCTGGGTGTGGTAGTAGAGACAAGCTCCCACTGCCCCCATTTGTTTGGTATACGTCTCAAATAGTCTTTGAAAAAACTAAGTATATAATCAGTTGTTTCGGGCAGATGGAGCTCGACAGTCCGGGAAAGCAGTTCATCGAGAAGAAAAACTCTGATTTTAAAACTCTGCTGCTTTGTGGCCATATACAAACACGGAAAAGTCTATGGAAGTAAATCCAACCAGAAAATTCACAGTGGAGACCCGAACAACTCCCGCAGACAACCTGGTCCCAAATACAATGCCCTGTATTCCGTTCGATCTTGTCGGTACGGTCGAGAGAGGGTGAATGTGAATATATATATATATATATATATATATATATATATATATATATTATATCTGAATTATCATTTCACCCCAAATAAGGCAATATACCACTAAAACGTAAACAGCAAATCAAAGGTTTTATTGAAAAATTGATCAAAATAGGAAGAAGAGGAAGAAAAGAAAAAGCGTTTTTTTTTAAATTTTCTCTGTATATCAGCGAGACTACGAGCTATTTCGGCATTTCACCATGGAAAGAGAGAGTGGGAGAATGCGAGTAGCCAGGGATACGATCAGACGTTTTGATGGACAGTATTTCAGTACGAGTGGAGACATCCACAAGTCATCCCCTAAAATGAAGCAGCGACGAAGCGAGCTGGTTCAATCCAAGTTGGAGAGGGAGATATGGATAAAGCGGCCTGTTGCTCCTGCGCCACGCAATGCGGGCGGAGAATGGCAACTGGAGTACAGTCACGAAATAATGTTTCTGTTGATGTCAAATCCTGGATGTACGACGAGTGAATGATTCAACGGATAACGGTGATAGTACATCGAGTTAAGGTGATAGTCATACAGATGATCCACCCACGTTGGTCAGAAAGAGAGGCACAGCCACCTTATTGGGTACGTGATATGAGGATGATCTTGTTGAGATCAAGGAGGCGTGTGGTAAAAAGGTGATAGAAAAGAAGTGAAAACTTACCGGCACCGGAAGCAAAAATCTAGAAAAGTGGAAGTGGTGGTTTGTATAAAAGATGTAAAAAATGATGGGCGAGGTTTTTTTTTGTTTTTTTTTTTTTTGCAAACAGGTGTCGGTGAGATAACGGACAGCAAAGAAAAGGAAGAAGAGGAAAGAAAGAAAAATAGTTTTTTTTATTGTCTCTGTATATCAGCGAGACCACTCTTTTCTTAAATGTATTTGCGACGCACTTAACATTTAAATTATACAAATTTATAAACTAAATACGGCATCGAATAAAATCAAACGAAAGTGTTTTATTTTCAAACGAATTTGAGATTTAAGTTACATCACAATTCGAAATTAAAAATGCTCACATTCAAAATTTTGATTATGTATGTCATGGGTCCTTACCTATAACTACAGAATGAACTCTTCCTGTGAAAACCGGTATATTGACAAACGTGGAATATAGTCAATGGGCCGCACCTACGGTTTACGTGAAAAAAGAAATCGGGTGAGATATGAGTATGCGCTGATTTCTCGACGGGATTGAATGCAGCGATTAAGGATTATCACTATCCTCTCCTTAGTCTAGAGGAAGTTTTCACAAAGTTGAGCGGAGGAAAATTTTTCTCAAAGATAGACTTGAGCGAAGCACACCTTCAAGTACCAGTAGATGAGGAAAGCTCGAGGTTTTTGTGCATAAACACACATAAAGGATTATATAAGTTCCAGAGATTACCATTCGGGATCAAGGTCGCGCCGGCGATATTTCAGCAAATAATGGACACTATGCTAGGCGGACTGGATTTCACGATCGCATACCTTGATGATATCCTGATAAATAGCAAAAATATTGAACAACACTGGGAACACGTTCAAGAAGTTTTCAGGCAGATACAAAATTACGGTTTTCAGGTAATGGAAAATAAATGTGACTTCTTTATGAAGGCGATAAAATATCTGGGCCATATTAATAACGAAGTAGGAAGAAGACCAGACCCAGAAACAGCCACGGCAATAAAAATTAAAAAAAAATACCGGCTCCAAAAAATTTAGCCGAGTTACAAAGCTTCTTGGGCTTAGTAAATTATTATCAAGAATTTATTCCTAACATGCACAAATTATGCACACCCCTAAACGAACTGTTGAAGAAGGAGATAGTTTGGGAATGGTCATATGAATGTCAGAAAACTTTCGACAAAATCATTAAGACTCTAACAGCAGATTTATTTTTAGCGCATTATGATCAAAAATTGGAAATAATAGTCGCGAGTGACGCGAGTGACGCGAGTGCCTATGGTGGTGGTGCATGTATACTTCATAAAATGCCGGATGGAACATTAAAACCCATCGCGCATGCGTCAAGAACGTTACAACCAGCCGAACAAAATTACTCGCAAATCGAAAAAGAATCGCTGGGGATTATTTTTGCGATTACAAGATTCCACAATTATATTTACTGTAGATTTTTCACCTTGCAGACGGACCACAAGCCGTTACTAACAATATTTGGATCAAAGAAAGGTTTACCTGTCTAGACTGCTAATAGATTACTAAGATGGGGGATGATTTTATTAAATTATAATTTCATATTGGAGTATCTTCCATCAAACAAAATCGGGCATACAGACGGTCTTTCGAGACTAATACCAAAGAAAACGGAGCCATTAGAAGATTCCGTAATTGCAGCTCTACGATATGAGGAAGATATTAGAACATCATTATGTAGTATAATTCGAAACCTCCCCGTCACATTACAGGAAATAAGAAACGAAGCAGTGAATGACGAATTTATAAAAGAAACGAAAACAAAAATTGCAGGAAAAGATAAGCATATATCAAACAGTTTTTCGTTATGTGATAATGTTCTGCTATATAATGAAAGAGTAGTAACCCCGAAAACGCTACAAAGGCGAATCCTCAAGGATTTTCACATGGGCCACCGAGGAAAGAACATGATGAAATCCTTAATGCGAAGTTACGTGTACTGGCCAAACATGGATCAAGATATACATATGGTGGACAAACGCAAGGGCTGTTCTTTAGCAGCCAAGACACCTCCGATCACTCATAAGCTATGACCTAAGACAGATCGACTGTGGTCGAGAATCCATGTAGATTTCGCAGGTCCATTAGAGGGTTTCTAATACTTGATTGTAGTAGACAGTTACAGCAAATGGCCAGAAGTATTTCGTTGTAGAAAACTTACTTCTGAGACGACAATAAATTGCCTTCACGAGCTGTTTGCTCGTTTCGGAGTGGTTGATTATTTAGTCATCGATAATGGGACACAATTTGCATCTGCCGATTTTCAAGAATTTTGTGAAACTTTTCAGGTGAAATATAACAAATCTCCTCCATATCACCCAAGTTCAAACGGGCAAGCGGAGAGGTTTGTAGATACATTAAAAAGAGCACTAAGGAAAGCTTATGACGTACCAACAGAAAAGGCTTTGCAACAATTCTTGCAAGTGTATAGAATTACACCGTACAGTACTACACCATCGGCATTATCGCCGGCAGAAGTAATGTTCGCCAGAAAAATTAGATCGGTATTCGACAAATTACCGCCAAAACAGACAAAGCAATCACCAACGTCGTTTGTACCAAAAAGAAAATTTAGCCCAGGGGAGAAAATTTGTTTTTTAAAAAAATGTTCAAAAACAACACATCCTATTGGGATCCAGGTACAATAGAGAAACAAATCGGGAACGTGATTTACATAATTCAAGTTCTCGCATAAAAGGCACTTAAATCAGACCAGAAAGAGGCTGTTAGAGGATTCTAACGGTCTACCTCAGGAAGAGGAGGAAGTAATGGACACAATATTTGACACATTCAATATGCAAAGGCATCAAGCAATTTCAGAACCGCGGAAATCAAACAGAAAAAAAATTTACAGGGCCTTTGATGATTAATCCGAAGAGGAAAAAATATTAAAGACCCCTAACTAAGGAATGAACTCTTCCTAACACTATGTATACTACGCCTCTCAAGAGAGAGGGACGAATCGAGTCGAGCCGATAGTAGTTCACTCCAAACCAGACTGACAGTCATACTAACACCTTCCACATCTTGTATTATTATTTCGTGTAATATACCTTCGTTATTTCTACTCTTGTGTTCGTGTTGTTCTTCCTTGGTGCTAACATGACAATTTATTACATAATTTGATATATTCTTTGACACATTAATTATAAATAAACTAACGCACAGATCTGCGACACATACATTCATTGATGAACTGTTATAATTAAACTAAAGTACATATTTGCGACAATATATTCTTTGACACATTAATATAATTAAACGAAAGCACAAATCTGTGACTATATATTATTTGATACACTGTTATAATTCAAATAACACAAAGACCTGCGTCAATTAGTTCTTTGAAACATTAATATAATTAAACCAACGCACATTCAGCGACAATAAATTATTTGATACATTAAAATAGTTAAAATCAAGCACATATATCTACGACACATACATTCTTTGATAGATTAATATAAACTAACGCACAGACCAGCGACAATAATTTCTTAGATACATTAATATAATTACATTGAAGCACAGATGTGCGAATCAAACATTCTTTGATAAACTGTTATAATTAATTTAACACACAGACCTATGTCAAAATATACACTTGATAAATTAATATAAAAACATGCATGAGAGCAATCAAATTGAAAACGAACAAAACTAGCACACCCAACCCCAAAAAAGTAGATTCCAGGTGTAAGATTTCTTACATCAATGTAAGGAATCTACGTTTCAACTTTCCAGAAGCGGAGCTCCATCTTCTTCAGTCTAAGCCTGACCTCCTGTTCCTGTCTGAAACTAGCATCAATGCCTTAATCCCATTGCAGGGTTTCACAATTCCGGGCTACTCACCCATCATAGCAGCATATGACTACCTAAATAGCCACGGTCACGATCTCAGTGCCTACATCAAGAACGGGGTGCCCTGTGGCAGGGACACAAAAAAAACGTGAACCCTTATCTCCCGTATATGTGCTTCCGCGTGTCACTTATCGATAGTATCACATTCATATTTTCTTTGTATCGTCGTCAGGATGAAGAGTCGGTAATCTTCGATAGAATATCAGAGAGGATTGACAATATTCTAACCGAATTTCCCTCGGCCAGCTTTCACATATGCAGTATCTTCAATGTTCACCATAAAGAGTAGTTAGTCCATACTAACAAAAACAATGAGGAAGGCAGATATTGCAGAGACTTCTCCATCACCTATGGACTAATCTAGATCATTGAAAAACTAACCCAAGTTTCAGATGCAATGCGAACCTACTCGACTTTTTGCTAACATCATGCCCTGACATTAGCTCAGCAAAAGTGTTACTCCTCATTAGCACGTCAGACCATTCCCTAGTCAATGTCCAATGACATCCCTGATTTACCGTTCGACAGAACGGCTTTTCACTATTCGAAGGCAGACTGGGACAGCTTTCGGTCCTATATGACGGAACCTCCTCGCCAAACCTTCTTAAAACATGCTGCCCCCAAAACTGCTGCCCTAATTCCGTATGGATCCTCCCTGAAATGAATTGCTTTATACCCCAAAAGAATTACAGCAGAAAACGAACAGTCGTCCCTAATTCACCACTGAATGCGGTGCCAGCCATAGGTCACCGGAACCACTATTTCAAAATCTATCGCAAGGAGTGGTGTACAAAGATCCTGAATTCTTTCTGAACAGCCTGCAATAGCTGTAAGAGACTTCTGGAAAAAGCAAAGTGCAACTACGCGCGATCTGTCCGGACCATGATTAAAAAGAAACAAATTGGATCTCGCGAATTCTAGAACATCAACAAAATTATGAACAGAGGAAAGGCGGCTGTACCTACTATTATAAATGGCCCCGATGTCATATCCTTGACGACAGACAAGGCGAAGCTCTTCGCCTCGATCTTGAAACACAACGTTAGATGACAAAGGCCATCCCCTCCCCAACTTCCCACGTCTCACTGAGCACAATCTCAGTAATATACTCATTTCAGTAAGAGTGTCACTCTAGACTTATCAAAAGCCTCGACCCAAAAAGCCACTGGCCCAGACCAAATTCCAGTGGTCGTCCTTAAGAATATCAACTCAGAATTATCCCCGATCCTAAAAAAGTTATTTAACTGCTGCTTGAAGTAGAAATTTTTCCTAAGCCTGTGGAATGTGGCATGTGTATGCTCGGTTTCAAGAACGCATGTGACCGCTCCCCCTCTCAGCATAGACGCATTAGCCTCCTCAATATAATCAGTAAACTTTTTAAGGCCTTAATCCTGAAGAAGGTCGTCGTGCACCTGGATAAGAACAATCTCTTGTGCAATGAGCAGCATGGGTTTCGATCAGCCCGAATCCCTGCTGGTGTCCTACCATTACACATAGAATTAGTGAAACCCTTGACGACACACACAGCTCAAGTGCCATAGCATTAAATATTTCGAAGGCATTCGGCAAGGTGTGGCACAAAGGTTTGCTACACAAGCTTTCCAGCTATGGAATCACTGGATGGGTTTTCTCTATTATAAAATCCTTCCTAACAGGTAGATCCCTGGAAGTCAACACAGGCATCCCCCAGGATTCACTACTCGGACCAACCCTCTTTCTGATTTTCATAAATGATCTACCTAAGAATATTTAATGAAGCCAGGAAAACATTACGGATGACTTATCTCGAAGCATTTGAATAATTTTGGTTGGTTGCATTTGTTTAGCAGCATATCAATCTCGATGGGTTATTTAATGTCGAAATCTGAATATTTTATACGCAATTATATATATTGGAAATAATAATCGTTGTATCACTAAGCGATTATTATTTCCAAAAAATAAAATAAAATAAAATTGCGTATAAAATATTCAGATTTCGGCTTTAAATAACCCATCGAGGCTGATATGCCGCTAAACATATACAACCAATCAAAATTATTAGAATGCTTCGAGATAAGTCATCCGTAATGTTTTCCTGGCTTCATTAAATATTTCTGATTTTTCAACATCAAACTCTTTCTGCCATGTAACTCAGCTTGTGTTGATCCAGTACATGCCTTATGTTGGTTGTCGTGTGCTACGTATTCTTCAGAGATGCCTGCTTAAGTTATTTATTATTGCAAAAATGCAATAAATATGGCATAAAGCCCAAAATGACGCTTGGGGAAGGCTGGTAGTCAACTAGTCCTATCATTAACCTAACTAGCTACAATCGCTAACATATTGCTCCTATACAGTTCTTTACACCATAATACCATATTTGAATTTCCCAGACATACTGCTGTCATCACACTACTTCATTTGCTTTATGAACTCCAAACTGAACCCATATGTGCCCATTTCAGGGCTTTGGATTATATTATTCTAATCTAAAATTTCTACTGACATTTCACTTCATCGTTGTTCTATCATCATTGTATGCGATTTGAAATCATTATAGATTCTCGGTAACGATCAAAAATACATATAGTCTCATCCTTTCTTATTTTTATTAAGTTTTTTCATTCTTTTTTTAAATCGAAGAATGCCCCGAAATGTGCTTTAATGAGAAACTTTTATATCAGTAATAATTTCGCTTTGTGTCACTAAACTGTCTCGTCAAAGCAAAAGAAATGAGAAAAAAATGCAATGTTCTATATTACTCACATCTAATTTTAGAGCATAAACCTCAGACTGGTTGGACTGTTATTTTTATTCACTTTATTCTCAAATATATTAATAGAAAGTGTAAAGTCACCTTTTAAAAATGTTACTAGTTAAAATGTTTAGAAACATAGTGATAATTGATGAAACCAAACTGATTTTATTTAACACTATGAATAGCAGCATGCATTCCTGATGCAAGCCGTAAACAGCACACGAAATTAATGACCATTTTTTGAATCACGTTTTCATTTATTTCTGAGAAAACTATTAGGTTGGTGCAAAAATAATGACGTAATAATGTCGTTTTTTGACGTTAAAAAATACGCCAAAAACGACATTATTACGTCATTATTTTTGCACCAACCTAATATATATAAATAATTTTACACAATTTGGAGGTTGGTGCCTCACACCAAAACAAAGACAAAAGTTCATATAAACATATGTCCACAAATCTTACGCTTTTGAGCTATTAAGTTTAAAGAAAGTTTACGGTAGATGGTGCTGTGTTGCCACGTAGACTAGGCTACATTTGTCACTCATGTACATTTGTGGCTAGTCTGTTTTCAATGTTTAACGTGTAGTGAGTTAACTGAGAAGTGTTTCGTTTAACAATGGCAGGATATTCATATCGTGAGCATGCAGATATGATTTTTATATACGAATGTACGAATGATAATGGATGCGAGGCTGCATGGCTCTATCAGACTGCGTTTCCAGACCGAAAATAGTCAAGTCATCCGACCTTTGCTGCTGCTTATCGTTGTGTTGCTGAGACAGGATCCATGGCACAACAAACTATGGATTAAGAAAGACCGAGAACTGCTTGTAAGTCTGACTATATTCTACAGGTTATCAGAGATATCAGCACACACTTCTAGTGGCCCTTGCATGTCATACATCTCATAGTATCACATGGAGTGTACTTCAAGAGCAGCTCCTGTATTTGTATCATTTACAATGTGTGCAGTGTCTTTCGCCCTCTGAGCACTCACCACTGAGAACTTTTGCTGATGGTTTATTGCACAAAATGTCGATCGTTTGTTTTTCTCTTCAGTCTTGTTAATGGATGACACAAAATTTGGAAGAGATGGAATAATAAATTTACACAACCAACATTTGTGGACAGATCGGAAACTCCATGATACAATACAGGTTAGACACCAACATCAGGTTACGATTAATGTGTGGGCTGAAATTGTAGGTGATTGCCTGGTAGGTCCATATGTTTTCCCTTACAGGGACTTTATTTCGAACACACTTCCAGATCTGCTAGGAGGTGTACCCCTGCTAATACGAAGACGTATGTGGTTCATGTATGATGGGGCTCCAAGCCCAATTTAGTCACTTTTTTCGCGATGCACCGACTAACATCTATCATGAAAGATGGATAGGTAGGGGGGGACCGGTTTTCCATGACCGGCACGTTCTCTCGACCTCAACACTTTGAATTTTTATCTGTGGGGCCACCTAAAACAATTGGTTTGTACAGCAGACATTAATAATACAGAGAAGCTTCATCATGAGGTCCTGCGAAACCATTCGATACCGTGTGGAAGTATTTGAAAGGGTCCGCCAGTCAATGATCCGACGGGTGCAAGAAGTAGGTGTGTAGAAGCAAGAGGAGGACATTTTGAATATTTTTTTACGAGTTGCTGTGTTGAGGTACAACGATGGTCCTTTGGGCATATGTTTTTTTGTGGACATTTTACCTTGTTTTGGTGTGAGGAACTTGCACCCAAAGGTTTGTTAATTTGAAGGTGTTACTTTTCAACAAACAGATTCATGGATTCACCATATATATATTGTTAGGAAAAAGGGGTTGAGTGGCAGTGAAAGAAGGCTGAGTCCGTATAGCTTGAGTGAAGCTTTATTCTACTAGAAATCTACTCCAGTAGCGAACCGTTACAGGAAAATGGCCGACTACCTCATGGAGAGAGAGGAAATCATTCAGTTCTGGAAAGTCAGAGAAAGATTAAAGAGTTCTTTTATTTTCACCATATATATATATATATATATATATATATATATATATATATATATATAGTTATTTATTTAAAAATGATTCCATCGCTACATAAGAGTTCTCATGTTTCAAAACAAGAGCCGAAAACATCAATATAATTATTTGAATTAAATTGATGGAATCGTATTTTTAAATAAATAATTATATTTAGGGTCTACTTTTGTATCGAGCACTGTTTTTTAAAAATAATAACAAATATACTAAAGAACTTTGGATTATTTACCTAACGAGTTCTTTCCTATTTCCTATTTCACACACACACATATATATATATATATATATATATATATATATATATATATATATATATATATATATATATATATATATACATATATAATTATTTATTCGAAAATTATAACATAAATATGTTATAAAATCACTATATATATATATATATATATATATATATATATATATATATATATATATATATATATATATATATATATATATAACAAAGCCGACACTATGCAAGTATACGAAATAAAAGTAATTTATTTTTGACTTGTTATGATTTTGCCATTTCAATTACGTCTGACTTTAGTTAATATTAATTTGCATTTAATTCAAGCGTAGCTGAAAATACAAATACTTAGGAAATTCACATGGGAATAAATATTCTTTTCTCTCACCTCAGCAATGTTTTAACAAATAGTTTTGATCCCTGGGTTGGCTAAGAATTTAAATTAAGTTTGAACCTTTGGTTTGCATGAATGTAATGAACTCGTGGCACAAAATAACAAAAAGTATTTTAACAAACCGAAGTGGAAATTTAGTAGTATTTTTGTATTTAATTTTAATATAGTAATACTTAAATTTTACGTCGTCAAAAAAGTAGAAATACACAGTTTAATTTGAGTTCATACTTTCTTAGTCACTGGGTAATAATGTCGGCTGTTTTAATATAAGCAGTATAAATAACCAAGATCAAAAACTAGACACGGTCATGTTGATCAGCATTCTGGCACATTTTCTTCATAAGTATAAATAAGAGAATGTAAAGCTTTACCAATGTCTCTTCGTGATTTTAATTGCTTTAGAAAATATAAATAATAACTCTCTTTTAATTATCTTTCCAATAAGTAAAGCAACAGTAATAAAAAAACAATTATTGTGGCTTCTGTTTAGTAATTACGATCTTTATAGTGATGGTCAAATAAAAATCTGTTTTGCAGAATCATTCATGAAAGCACATTGAGAGCAATTTGATACAGAATTAGAAAAACAAAAAAAAGTATAGTGTCAAAAGGCAACAGACAAGGAAATTCTCAAGTGTCTTAACAAAATTACGTATAATCCCCATAAATTTTGATGAAACTAATCACGAACTTCTGTGCTAACCACCTAAAATTTGACTATTAATTATAATAAAGATCAGACATTTTCTTGGGAGATAATGTTTCTAGTGCCTGATTTCCGCGTCTCTGTTTAATACAAAAATCTGAGTTACTAATTTTGGAGTAAATTTCTCTTCTCAAAGAAATATTGTAGATGATACAATTTCATATTAATACAGTTGAAGCTAATGGAAACATTTGATGCAACTCCAAAAAGAGCTTGATAAATTGAAGCTTGATACTTTTCCATTTTCATCTAATATGTTGTACAGTTATATACTTTTAAATTTAACGATGTCTTTGGCACAAACACGGAATAATAACCAAGATTGTTTGGCAACATTAGTACACGTGGTGTAATGGCGAGCGAACTTGTCTCACAAGATCAATTACGACTGACCAGTGAGTTCGATCCTCACTGGATGCCTCATACTTCGGCATTGTGCTACATCTAAGCTACGCTTAGAAAATCCCTATTACTGCACGCATGACCTTTGACTTAGAGTAATGAAATGCTATAGGCATGAATTCGTATGAAATTTGGAGGCGTTACCTTTCAACAAACAAATTCACTTATTTGGGATGATTCTTCGCGTCAATCGTAAGTAATAATTTCCCCATGTTTAGATTCGGAAACATTTTTTTTTTGTAATTATCTGAGAAGAAATGATTCATAAATTCATATTTGATGCATCATGTCTAAATAATAAACAGCAAAACAAGATGAAAGAATCAAATAAAAACATATTTGCTGAATTTAACAGGTCTTAATGTTTGGAATAGTATTTTGAGTTTAAATTACATGACAAATCCATTACAATATAGATCCCATTGTATTAGGTTGGTGCAAAAATAATGTCGGTTTTTGACGTTAAAAAATACGTCAAAAACCGACATTATTTTTGCACCAACCTCATAGTTATGTTTGTTTTGTTTTTTTTTAAATTTTGTTTAAATTTCTACGATACAGTAATGTTTTTCCCAGGCGGTGAAAAACATAACGTACCTTAAATTTATATTTCCACTTGGGAAAGAAATAAAACAAGAGGTGGATTATTTATGATTTAAAATTAGCATGGACGGCTGGGAATTTTCTCCTTGGCTCTGAAAATAGTCCCGGTAACAATGAGTGTGCTATAAATACTTACGGTATATAAGATAAAAGTATTTTGGGCACACCTCTGTGATAACAGACCCATTGTGATAATAAAAAAGGGAAAAAAAGTTGCCACCGAATTCATATTAAGTGTTGCGTTTTCTCGAGAATATTTTAAACCTTGAAAAAAAAAACCCGTAAATGATTAATTTCCAATTTAGCAAGAAACCTATTAAATCATAAGTCATTTATTTTTTAAGTTTATCTTTTCTGGTTTTAAATAACAAATCTAATTAAAGGAAGAAAGAATTTGGAGGAGGGACAGTTACGTGTACAATTGGAATTTCACAGATTTTTAAAGGTAGAACATTGGTTACTAATAATATCTTTTTTTTTCCTAGTGATTTTTTACTAAACTTACTTATTCAGAATCCTAGTGTTTTAAGTACTGAATATTTATAATCTCATCAATCTAAGTATCTCTGTAAACCAGTAAGTAACGTACGTGACTGCATGTTGGGCATGTTTCGAATTATGCTAAGAATGAATTTCAAAAATCTGTATTAAATGCCTAGAGTAGCCTTTTCGAAGTTGGTAGTTATTGTTTCAGTTCAATTTTTATGACAACGGCAATTTCGCCAGCCACTCGAGAAACTGGAGTTTCATAATGTTGTAGACCCAAATATATTTGGTCGATAATCCTCACGCTCAAACACACACAAAAAAATAGGGTTTTAACAATTTGAATATTCTCCTGGAAGCAAGTTTGTGGTACCCAATTTTTACAACGATTCTGATGTTTAAAACAATGTTTCGACAGCAGAATTATATCTTGAGAGTTGTTAGCAAGAAAAATAATCAATGTTGTCATTCTGGAAGTTTATTATTAATGACGCAATTCGAAAAATACGGCATTTCTGTATCTGAGTGTATATTACACGCATTATATCTACACTAAAAGTTCAAAGAATGTTAACGCTATAGCTTATAGGGTTAGAATATACAAAAATATTATTTTATTAAGAGTGACGGATATAATTCAAGTTATAAAATAAAGATGTATTTCAAATTGCAATAAATTAACTTCCACTGATTTTTTTTTTTAATTTTTTTATTGTTTATGACAAGAATTCAGACAAAAAGACGCACTTCTTTGTTAACTGTAAGCCATTCATATTTGTAATCTGTAAGATTCCTCATTTGTTATCTATAATTGTGCAGAATTAGAATCATGCTTATGTTCCAAGGTACCTAATATCGGAGAACAACAAATCAACATTTTTAATGAGTAAATTTGTCAACAAAATCGATAAATTTATTAAACTGTTTATTATTAAAATATAGCTCTTTTAGTGACTGAATCATAAGCCAACGTATTTTAGTTCTTAACATTAACCTTAGAATCTGCTCTAATACTCGTTTCGGAGGTCTCAAAATGTCCCTGTATTCGTCAAATATCAAAATTAACGCGAAAGCTTGTTGCGACCGAATCTCCAGCTGCATAGGTTCACTGAGTTCGCCAAAATCAATTTATAGTCTCAGTTTTGGCAGCCAGATTCTCGAATTTTTCATTTGTGCACATATAACAATAGAAATAGTAAAACAATGGAGGTCAATAATGGTAAATTACGACCAAAACAAAAAAAAGTATGGAGTACCACACTAAACCAAATGACAAGAAGAAAGAGAACTGTTGGGGTCTCGTTTACGGCCCACGCTCCCCGAAAAGCCTTTTCCCGCCACCTGTGCGATTGTGGGCAAGGAAAAAGGGAATGGCAGATTTCTGGTAGGGTCAGAGGGAAGCTCCAGGCAGCGGGACTTCAGTCCTCTGAAGCTCCCAGGAATAAGGGCACGAACAGCCCCACTCCCTCTACCAGCGTTAAGGGCGACGCGCCGGCCTCACAAACTATATCATTCAAACAGTTGCAGAAGTATAATCTTGTTTACTAAAAAGCATAAATTTAACCAACTCAAAGCTTAGATGCAAAAAGTAATAAAAATCACCACCAAAAAGGCAGCAAGCCCCTCGACTCTTACTCGGTCCTGCCCTGCTGTGAAATCATTGCCTTCACATTCATTCACGCACACATCCCCTTGTAAACCTGTCCTGCTCGGTAGAGATCCCAGTCCCTTTAGAAAAATCACACTTCCTACTTCATCTCCTGAAAAACATCAAAAAATTCCTCCGCCTTCAAAAAGGCAAAGAAACCGCTCTGTAGAGAAAAAAAGAAAATAGGAAAAAGCGGGTAAAGTACCATACAATTTAGTGGGTGTCAGCCGTATTTTCCTGGCCCAGGTAGAAAGAGCCAAGAACTACGGTAACAAAGTAAAGGGGTTAAAATACCTGTTATCAATTACATAATACGGAGATAACAACGTGGAAGATCCCCTAAATTTTCCTGATACAAAAATAGTACTCACGGTCAGCTGAACAGGGTCGAGGCGTGGCAGATATGGGTATAGTCAAGGAGGCCAACAACTCATATAAAATCACACCCCATCATCGACAATGTAGAAATTAAAAAGCTAAAACTCTGTTCAGGGAGTATACCAGTTTTCGTTCACCCTTTCTTCTGTAGGGCTTTAAAACTTACATATCCCTGGGACATTAGCAGTTTCTCCCAAGACGGTTCTAACAAGACAGGGATTGACCAAGGCTCAATGGGAGAGGCCGTTTCCTTTCTCTGACTATATTAAAGCCACATTCCTAATCCTAATGACTCTCTGGTTGGCAAGTTTGAATGCCAGGGCCAGAGTATCATATCAGAGATAGTGTGGACTTGTACTAATAGGGCCTGCTCGCTCGCGATCTTCATCGTCTCGGGAGGATATATGTTGTGTACCGAAGACCCGTTTTCAACTCGCGACCGTGAATATATTCTGTTTAAGAGGTTTATCCTCTATTCATCATGTTTTAATAGACTCTCTATATGTGTTTCCTGGCTGGTGAGCAAGTCTTTGAATGCGGCGTGTGCTCTTGTCTTTGAATGCGGCGTGTGCTCTTGTCTTTGAATGCGGCGTGTGCTCTTGTCTTCGCAGATTCGGCGAGTATGCTTTGCGTCCTGGATATTACTATAAAGGATAGGGCTCTTCGTCTCTTTGGGATTTATGCGTCCAGTAACCATGCGGAGAGACCTGATTTGTTTCAGCGGATCGAGCCGTTTTTGACTATATCTTATCGGGTAGTTTTAGCGGGGGATTGGAATGCCGTCCTTGACCCCGATTTAGATAGTATAGCTGGAAGATCGAGTACTAAAAATCCGGATGTGAAGTCGTTTCGGGACTTTATCGGCAAATTTGATCTTGTCGATAAGTATCGTAATGAGCACTCCCGGGAGATAGTGTAGACTTGTACTAATAGGGAGAGTTTGGCTTCGGTGGTGCGTTCTAGCCACCTCAACCGAGTTCTAGTTAAGAGAGTCGACGTAAAGCTTTTAGGTTGTCTGGTTACTGAAAATTGAACTTGTCATTATTTGGTGAGAGAGATTTCCAGGAACGGCTACTACTAATGCTACAGTTGGAATTGACGGTTCTGTGGTTTGGAATATGTCGTGGAATATTAAAATCCAATGTTAGGTCGTTTGCTGATGATCATCATTTTTTCATACAATAAATATGAGTCAAATAAAACTTTATAACCTTCTACTTAGAGTTGTTACCATATTACAATTTATTTTACTAATTCTCTTTCGCAATGATGGAACATATACTCTGCGTAAACAAATTAATTACAGATCCGAATTTTCTGAACGCTGAAATAGAGTACCGCCATTTGCGAAAAAACTTTGAAAATTTATTGGAAGAAAGTTGCGATGGAACAGCCAACAAGTTACGTTACTTAACAAAGTATTTCTATCAGCCAGCGTCTACGAGTATTTCTCAAATTCATCCACCTGCGAAGATGCCCAAGGAATTCTGGACAAACTGTACATCAGAAAAAAAAAAAAAAAACGAAATTGTCGCTCGTCATCTACTCGCTACGAGAGACCGGCAACCCCCAGAAATGTTCGACGAATTTCTTCGCGAACTGAACAAACTTAGCGAAGATTGCACCTTCATAGCTATTACAGCTGAATAATAACATAAAGAGTTAGTAAAGGATTCACTCTTTGTTAGTAAAAATTCAGCAGCGTCTACTAGAAAATGAAACCTTACACTCCAGCAATCCTATGACCAAGCAAGAATTTTAGACCTAGCTAAACTGCATGAAGAAATGATCTTAAACTGCATAAGGAACTGTGCCACCCGGGTGTGACAAGAATGCACCACATGGTTCGAATTAGAAACTAACCCTTCTCAATTGAAGACGTGAAGGCGGGCGTGAAGACCTGCCAAATATATGCAGAGCTCAAGCCTAGATTCTACAAATCTAGAATCAGAACGGCTATAAAAAAAAAACACTCAAGCTTTTGAAAGATTGGCCCTCGATTTTAAGGGACCACTTCCGTTGAAAACGAGGAATAACTACCAACTAATATTTATCGGCAAGTACTCTCGTTTTCCGTTTGCTATTCCCCTAACTGCTACGATAGCAACATATGTGATTCAAGCCCTCTGCTATCTTTTTGTTATCTTCGGATTAACTCCTTACATATACTCTGACTAGGAGGACCGCCTTCCTGTCAGATCACGTCAGTGGCAATAAGTAGGGCAACACCTTACAATCATAATGGTAATGGTCAATGTGAAAGGCATAACAACATAATATGTAAGTCAATACTGTCGAATGATGCTAGCCATGGGTTGTCGATAGACCGCTGGGAAAGTCTCTTCTACGGGGTTCTATATCGTACTAGAACATTGCTGTGTACAGTAACTAATGCCACTCCACATGAAAGGAAGCAGATTCTGTAACTGCACAAGAAGTAACTGCGATGCCGGCACCCGATACATTGAGTGATAATTCCACTGACAACGCTCTTTGGTCCCCTCACAAGGTTTACCTAGGGCCTTCATGTCCAGGAACCTTCATGGTACGAACCTAGCTCCGACGAACGCTTGGTACATCAGAAACAGGCTCACCCTACTACCGACTCTTCTAATTCAGAAGGCGAACAGTTCGAGCGTTCAAGTAGGCGAAAGCTTATCAGGTCGAAGCATCCAAACTCAGAACTTAAAAAAGAAACACAAGACTTGATAAGCTCGATCCATCCCGACGATCCAGAAGGACACGGTTATTTGAAGGAGTTTTTTTCTTTTCAGTGGAATAAAATAAATATTGTGGGAGAATGTAGCAATAGAATAAGCACATCCCATCTCCGTTCTCGCTTTTAAGCATACATCACAATAAAATAAATGTTTTATCAGCACTAAAATTGAATAAATCAAATAAAGCTTCATAAGCTTCTAATTAGTTGTTACTATATTACGATATTAATAGTTCTATTAGCCTAGAAACAATTGACACTATAAAAAAACATCTGTATTTTTTAATTCAGGTTGCAGTTGTCTCGCTTGTGCATTTTAACACCAGAAAATAGAATTTCCATCTCTTTTTATCCTAACGAGCCCTTTCTGATGACGTGTTTCATGTAGTAATTTGCCTTAGAACAATCCTATAAATGAAGATAATAGAATTTAGTGGCAAATACTCACTCTATAGGCCATTGTCAAGTTTTCCATCTCCCCAATGGACTCTGTGATTTGGATTTGGGGGTCCTTGCAAGGGCATCAAGGCATTTTGTTGAATGTTTTTCCTATTGTTTCTACATGCAAAGGGGCCTCGGTAACAGTTCAAATGTCTGGGTCTCAACTCTATTCCTGTACTGAATAGAAAAGAAGGCCGTTACTGTTGTAACTAGTAATTAAACTTCCATGTTGACTAGTCTTTCATAATTATTGTTTACGTTTAAAGTAAATTTCATATAATTTAAGGCATGTGAAATTTTTGTCTGTACTTGTTCTGCTGAAGGATTTTTATAGCATAATGTTGCGCTAATCCTTTTACAGGTCCCGTACAAGTTCATTTGGATAACGAAATGCCTTCAAATACTGTGAAATTTATATGAAACCTTTGAGAAGCAATAGTTAACGTCTCTCAGGCACGGAGGAGTAGTGGATAGCGGCGCGAATTTGAGGAATCGGAGAGCCGAGTTCGAATCGAATCCATTATATTCTAATACCCTTGGGGAAGGTATTAATCCTCTTCTTCTTTCCCCAACTATGGGTAAATGCCATGACAAGTAATTGGTCTACCGGGAAAAAATCGGCCTCGTCAGTCATGTATTGAAAGATGCATGATCGCCTAAGCGTTTATAGCGCATGGCACATAACTGACTGAATACCCCCCCTCCATGGATTTCGTTAAAATAACATATTGACAGAAAAACACCTAAAGCTTACTTTTTTTGTTTTTTGAAGGGGAGTACTTTTTAGTTTTCTTATATGCAACGCATAACATAAGCGAAGGCAAAAGTAAATCTAAAGATGTACATATTTGATGAAACTTTTCGGCTCCAAAACTATACACTCACAATAAAATGACTATTGTTTCAAATAGTGGGCAAAATTTAAGGATGCAAACAAGACAAAATAATTTAGATAATAGCTCTCCGGGACATTAGTTCTGACTAAAAATCATAGTATCTGACTATATTTCGTAGATGAGGTATTACGTACATTATTTACATTATTCGGACTATTGTCCTCATCTTTGTTGCTATATTTATCACAACATTTCAGGATTGGCGGGTGCAAGAGGAGGACAACAACACTCAGAAAACAGTCTGCTTGCCTTATGTGAAATGGTTATCGGAGAAAATACAAAGGGCCTGCGGTCCATATAACATCAAGACAACCTTCAAAAGCTGGACAACACTTCACTGATACCTCTCCCGAGTAAGACCCCTCCCATACAAGAGAACATGACTAAAGACTGTGTGTAAGCCATCCCGTGCAGCTGCGGAAAGAAATATAAAGGGGAGACAGGCCGCCCCCTTAAGGTAAGTCTTCAAGAACACCAGAAAGCTGTAACACGAGGAGAAGTGGAGAAATCAGGCATTGCTGACCACATATGGAACGAAAATGGAGATCACCACCTTCTGTGGGATCAGACTGAAATCATAGACAAAGAACATCATTGGAAAATTCGTAAACTTAAGGAATCAGCACATATGCTAGGCCACAAAAAACTTCTGAGCCGACCAAACATAGAAATGAATACAATATAGGAACCAGTAATAAGGAGTGCCAGAGAAAAGCAATAATAACAACGAAAATTGCAATATGAGCTCCGGTAAAAAACATGCAATGATAACAGCAAAAATTGCAATATGAACACTGGTAAAAAATGAGTGCTGGAGACATTAAATTTATAATTCCCAGAAATTCATACACAGATATCCTTAAGGACACATGACACAGTGGATAAAGGTGTTGATTAGATTCAGTGACAGTCTGAGTTCAATACCTAGCTAAGGCAGTGGAGAATTTAGAGAGGGGAATTAACAGGAGATAACTGATAACTGATATCCATTAGATGGCACGTGGAACTTGTACAGTCTGCCTCAGCGAAATAAAGTGTTCAGTTCGACATTCCAACCGCGTACAACGGCCGAAACGTTACGATAAATATGGCAACAATAGTCTGAATAATATAAATAGCGTAAAAATCATAGGCCTTAGTTTACGAGTAGAGGAAACTTATAAAATATATAGTAATTTCGAAAAATCCATTATAGAAAATTGAGCTGACAAAACTTAGTTCAAGTAAATCGGAACATTGGTATTCGAATTGTCGATTTGTTCTCATATTAGGTAAATAAAAATGTGTGAAAATGGCTTTTAAACTTTTAAGTTAAAAAAAGAACAGAAAGAAAAATAACTGTATATTAACTAAGTTCGCACCTGGGCAAGTAATGATATGCCACAGATAAATTTGAGTTTATAAAACTGAATGAACGAGTTTCAAAGACTTATTTGAATAAAACATTTGACCAAAAATGACTTGGGTGACTAAATAATGATGTTATTAATTTATATGAATAATATATCTTATTAAAGATATATATTTTATTCAAATTATTGCATCAATATAGCGTGCTCTCTCTCTCTCTCTCTCTCTCTCTCTCTCACACACACACACACGCACATATAACCAAATGGATAAATATAGTTTAACGTACAAGTGTGCGTTCGTATACAAATACACACACACGCATATATATATATATATATATATATATATATATATACTCTATTGTGTAAGAAAAAACAGTGCTGAATGTTAAATAACAGAGCTATTTAATATATTAAGAAATATACATAATATGTTATATTGCACAATTCGGAGTTTCATCCGTTCTGCATTCTTCAGGTTCAATTTATTTTGGTTAACACCGCTTCTATAATATTTCTGTCTATCATGAGATATTTTATTGTAGGTGGATTATTATTGTTGTTAAAATACTTAAATGAATTGTAGTTTAATTTTGGATTTGAATTTAAGGCCCGGATTAGCATTTAAGATTGAAAATATGGCTAGAAATAAGAATTATACATTCTAATTTGAATAGTCGCTGTTGTAATCAAAAGAAATGAATGAGAAGAACCGTTTGAAAATCAAGGAGGGCAACTGTGTTTTTTCCATGAAAATGAATAAAGTAATTAATAATATTATTAATACTAATAAACTAAGAGTAGTGATAACAATAATAATAAAGTATGCCGTAATAAAATAAAATAAAAATTAAAGTACTAATAAAATTAATACATATCAATGAAAATAAATAATAGAAAATAGGATAAAATAAAATAGAAACATATAAACATGTAAATAAATAGAACAAATAAATAAAGCAAATAACTGAATAAAATAATCTAGGTCAACGTATTTGAGTAGAAATTTGGTACTCTATATAGGCAGGTGCTCATTAACTCACTCCTTTTGTTTAAGAGATTTGGATTGTTTAAATTGTCCGGGTTATTAATTTCTCAGAAAGACATAGGTTACATCTGTTGAAGGATTTATCTTTCGTTACTGGTTCCCAGGTGATAATTGGGTTTTTATTCTCACTTTTCAGTTTCCAGAAAAAATTACAGAGGGTAGTGCTGTTACTATAATTGATATTAAATAATATAATCTGATGGTAGTATAAGCGCGATTTCCGATGGTTTTCTGTAGAGCCCACATAAAACTTGGCCTTGTTGTCATATTTGATTTCAGATTTATAAACTAACGATCTAGACATACATTTGCTGTTTGATGGGCAGGGTTTGTTTTTCTGTAGTTTCAATTATTAGTTGCGAGGATGTTGTTGTTTTGAAGGTTGTTGAAGTATCTGTTTAGAATGGAACAGTTGTGCTGTGCTATATACTGGCCAATGTTTTTAGCACAACTGTAACTAACTTTGACGTTGTTTTAGTTGAAAATCTTATTTAGCGTTAGGGAATGACTTAAGTGCTTATGGATTAAATTTTTTTTTAAATTCCGATATTAATTTTGAAGCTTTTGTTGAAGGGCGAATTAAACCATATAATATTACGTTTGCGACGTTTTGGCGTCATTGTTGTTATTGGCTAAGAATTAGAAGTTAATTTTATGGTTACTATGTTCTAATTGCTTCTATGTATTTGCCTTTATGTTTGTCAAAAATGTTCTTACCGCTAGAGTTGGTGACAGTCTAAATTGAACCGATTTATGTAAATCATTCAGTATTCTAGGATGGTGGTTGGATTGTTTGCTGATGTATCTATGGTTGTATAAATCTTTAGTATATGGTTTGTGAAACCCATTAGATAGGTCAAATGTTACATCCAGGAAATTAATTATTGTAGCATTAAACAATCTGATGCAGTTTGAAAAGAGTGAACTCTGCAACAAAAAAATACAAATATTTCATTCGTGTTGAAATCAGCTCTTTGGTTCTTATGTCGGTTGTGTTTGTTAGCATTAATTGCAATTATTATTGTGATTACACTTCTACATTTTACTTTTTAAATGTTATAATGTAAAGTTTTAGTTTCGATTTATAATGACAGCGAATGAGCTTCAGTAATTAGAAACTTCTTTCTTCTCATTTTATGGAAAAATTCAAGATGTTTTCCATAACTTAGTTTACGTTTATTTGAAGCAACTGGTGTACAACTAGAATTTCGTAAGCGTGACTGTATTTGGCAATTTCATAAATAAGTTTTTTTTTATATTTATCTCCTGGTTCAGATTTCTGGTTGAATACGTAATTTCACCTGCTAAATCTTGTAAAGTTTATGCAATCAAAGAAGAGTTTATCATTATGCGTTTGTTGTTAACGTGAACATTATATTGAACTGTAACTTTCATTTAAATTATATATGGAATTATTATTATTATTATTATGCTACAATAAATTAAGCGAGTAATGTTATGTTTCAACAGAATATTTATATTTTAGATATTCTTTTCTTTTTTTTTTTTTTCATTTTGCCTTATGTCACTGTCTGAGACCAGTTTAAAGAAACAGTTATTAAAAGTAAAGCGAAAATCAGAGAAGTATCGTAGCATTTACTTACTGAATAATTTTATAGTGATTATTAATCCACATATGATGAAAGTTTTCAAGCTGTTCAAGTATAACCTGAAGCAAATGTTTAAAAAGGAAACTACATTTAAGTTAAAAAAAAAAAAAAAAAAAACAATACTTAGAATAGTACCTTCTGTGAAAAATTCTGCTTCTCATGAAGGCAGATCAAGATTTGTCATTGCAACAAAGGAGAGTGAGTTTACAAGTATAGGGTCATTACTTGCTTAGTAATAATAAAATATCACATAACATGTTTTGTTTCGTACAAATTTCTGATGTTACTTTAAAGAAGTGAAGTCCACCTTGTCCTACCTGTCTAAAATCCGTTGTTTTCTTTAGTTTACTTCTTGCATGGTAATGTTCTTTTTTTTTTCTCGGTTGAAACAAAACTTTAGTCTTTACAATGCTAATCTTCAGTTTGAAAAAATGAGTCGAAACTACTGTTTGTATCATTTATTCATGTATTTTTTGTTTTAAAAAGAAAAGTCTTTATTAAATATCAATAAATGGTTTTACCCCACAAAAATAGCTTGGACGTTAATGAATGATAATTATCTCATAATAAACAATGTGGAATAACATCGAATACAAAATGGAAGAAACTTTACGTTTGTTTAAGGCTTAAATTTTAGGATATGTTTCAATCCTATACATGACGTTCAGTGCATTTTTACTGTGAAAGAAAATGAAGTAAATTTAACAAATTGATGAAAATAAAGAATCTTTTTTTTTTCCATATGGAATCACGAAAAAAGAATTGCTCAACATTTTCAAATTTGGTAGTTAACTTTACCCGGATTACCATTTTAGTGCAGGCATACATGTTGCCTCCTGCCATATTAAAAACATGCAATTCATAATAGTATTACACGTATCGATAAACATTTTGGTAGCATATTATATAACGTGTAGCTTTTAAATAAAACCAAACAAACGAACAAAAAAAAAACAAAAAAAAAAACAAAAAAAAAAACAAAAAAAAACAATGAATAAACGTTTTACGACCTTTTTCGATTTCGGCCTATCCTATCATCAATAAAATAATGGGGGGGGGTTTCAAAACTATTTGCTTATTATTACAGGCACAGATTTTTTTTTTTTTTTTTTAATAAAAAAGTGGATTTTTAAGAGTCACAAAGAAAAAACAAAGATTAAGAGATGTTTATGTCAGAGGAGTGGTAAGCTGAGAATAAGTTGTATTTTTGCCACAAAAGCCGCGGGAACCAAACACATATTTACACCAATCATAAACTATTGTTTTCGAGTTTATGCCTTCCAAAAACAAAATGCTTGAGAAAAAACATGGAGGAGGAAAGAAAAAAACTTATCAGGCAGGTTATCTGTCTTCTTTCAGTGGATAAAAATAGAATTTGAACGTTGGGGGATATTGCTTATATAACCGTGGCTGTTACCAGTTCCAATCAGACACGACCACCTCTTGACAATAGAATATCAATATTTTCTGTAACCCAGGAATCAGGAAAAAAAAAAAAAAAACAAAACAACGCAAAACCCACTTTCATCCAGTTACCATTCGACGTAACTAAACGAACTGGACATTCACGGTGTATTTCACCATTGCTGATATGCTGATAAAAATTGTCCTGTTGTTACTCTTTTGTACAATATCCCAGGCTTACCAAAGTGAGTAATTTTCTTGAAATCATTATCATTCTCAAAATATTATACGGTTCTATCAAGTTATTTTCTTTTAATTGCCCTATACAAAGCTTAGCTAATACAATCGATTACCTTCCTTTCGGTATTCACTACTGATCTACTATTATCACAAACACATATTGCAGTTAAAGTATTTTCCCATTTATAGTCTACGCCAATAATTCAGATCAAAATAATTTGTTGAATTATACGCTGACAGTGTCAAGTTGTCACATTTTTTTCAATGTTTAAAATATCGGATAATAGATCCATCAAAATACAACTGCTACTTTTATTATGGCAAGCAAAATCAAGAAATCTTTTCTTACGTATGCAGAGTTAAAACATCTCTTAAATTCAGTTAAGAATTCGTAATTCTTCTTTTAATCAATCAATGCGATACATTATCGAGTCATATCAGTTATTTGCTTACAACTTCGGATTAATGATTCCTATAACCATTCGAAAGTTAGTAGTAAGTTCATAAGGCTTTTTATTGAAAAGAATCAACTCTAGGAAGAAAAGCTTTCATCTCAGAATAAAATTATAAATACTTTTCTATTTTTCAATATTGTATTTGTAAAAATACAAGTAAACAACTAACAGGAATATCCACACCTGATTTTTCACGTAGTCTTCTGTATGGTTTCGTTTTTCTTATGCACACTACAATCTTGTTCCAGTAGATTAATACAGTGATTTAGAACTTACAATCAAAGCTTTAAAAACCCGAAATCCTTGCTACATGGTCAGCTATAACTATGAATAATGCTCATCTATAAGGAAAAATGAGACTGAAGCACCTTCTGCTTGCGATAATTGTAAGTTTGCATTTCTCTGTCAATAACCATGATTATCCATCGATTGCTTTAATATAGGTGAATTGCCATGACTTCTCAAGAAAGATGGAGTGGTTTTCCGTTGCTTTCTCCGCGACTATAAATTCAGAGTAGTCCTTCTCTTAGACCGGCTGCAGCCCAAGACTAGAGAGCCCCATATATCCTGCGATTTAACCTATAACAGAGAAGAGTTGGATTCATGCCTTTCCTAAGTTCGTTTAATCGAAGTAAACCTAACAGACTTGGCTTGAATTAGAACTCAGCTTGTCAATTACGCTTTTCACGTTGATAACTGTTACAGTATAAATCTTCCTAAAGATTTATATACAGCATCTAATTATATTGACTCTCCCTTTGGTGGTCAAGCATTTGTTATTGACATCAGAAAAAATTAAAATGAGACCACAACGCATTAATCTAACGTCACACCGATCCTTTTTTTCTAAAATCTATTACTCAAATTCGTTAATATTATTTTAACTGATTACCATAATTTATAGTTAGATATATTTTTAAATAGAAAACTAGAAAATTCAAACATTATTTTAAACCAAATGAAATGTACGAGAGGATTGCACTTTAGCGTTCAGATTTTTATTTCGAACTTTCATAAAGAGAAGTAATCAGCAATTTCACTTCACGTCATCAAAGAAGGTCACGAAATAGACTTCGACCAACCTGAAATAAAATTGACCAACCAACACAAATTCAACCAAAGACGGGTAGCTGAACAGATGATAATAGCAACTACCGAAAATGTCTGTAATAGAATTAATGCAGCACAACCTCACCCAGCATGGACTTTCCTATTTCAACGGAAAATACAAAAAAAAAAAAAAAAAAAACTAGGAGTATTTTTTTAATACTTTGGTTTGGAAATGACATTTCTTTCTTTCTTTAAGTATTTTTCACGCTTTCAGCTTACGCATCTCTCGCGAACTCAATTCGATCCATTTTTTTTTTTTTTGTTAATTTGAATTTATAGCGTATACAATGTAGCTTCGTCACTGTTTCATTTATTTCTCAAGAGTGATCAAGAATTGCAAAAGCTTTCCGAAATATATCTGTGTTAACAATAAATTATCCGTTAGAATTACAAGCTTTTTTTTCTTTTTAATTTCATAAACATTGTTCAAAACCGTTGTTTTCTCAATTTCTTGAAAAGCATAATTTGATTGTTAATTGCTTCAATTCAATTTTCATTTTATTTTCAAAACATTACTAAACCAAGACGATAGTTTCCTAATGAATAGGAAACTTTAGATAGAACAATCAATATTTGGTAGCTGTCTAAATAAAATATATAGTTTAAAACTAAAACATGACTCAGTAAAAACAAAATAATTATGTTGGAATATTTTGATTTCATTGACTTTTTACGGCTTATCAACATTTTGCAGGTTATTTAAAGCCAGCAAATATTCTTAGATTGTAATTTTTTTTTGGAGATAATAACGATCTACAAGTCCTACTAATTAACTTATAGATGGAGGTAGACGAGGTGGATTCATGTCTTTCCCAAGGGTATTTCCGAATATAACGAACCGCGTGAATTGGAACTCGACTCTCCGATTTCCAATTCCAAGTCTCTATCCATTACAACACCCGCACATCCAACTTGAGATTCAGGGTCCCTAACATTGAAGGTGCCCCGAAGCAATTTATTTTTCTTTAATGCGCGAATGTTTCAACAAAATCGATGTACTCTTTTAAGTGTTTGCTATTTTAGGCTATGTTAATGATAGAATCATAAGTCAATGGGTTGAAGTCCAGTGACTCTGCTCTAAAACCCAATATGCCCTCCCTCAAAATGGCAGCTAGATCATAGGATCCTTCCTTGGTGAAGGGTTTAATATTTTTATAGCTTGGCCCTTAGACTAGAGCTAATCGGAACCAGAAACTTTCAAACTGTACTCATCCCGTTTATGCATTTTAACACACACACACAAAAAAAAAATAATAAGATTTCATGTCATTATCCGAACGAGCCCACATCTAATGAGCTACCACTTTTTTTACAGTAGGTTTCACCTTTACAAGGTCTTCACTGGAAGTAGAGAATTACGTTTGGTGGCCATTTTGTGTATAGGAGTAAAAAATAACGGTTAACCCTAGCCTTGAAAAGGATAAGATTGTAGTGATCGGGGAAACATCATGTTGGGAGTCGGTTCCACAGGGCAATGGCTCACAGGAAGAAACTGTTCGAGTGGAACTTACTCCTCACCAATGTGATACGGAAGGAATGTGGGTGGTTTGCTGCCATGTAAGTGGCATGGCATGTTCTTGCTGTGAAGGTTTGCCTCGGCGGGAGCAGGAAATGTAGTTGTAGTTCGTCCGAGGACTTTCCGTGGAATTAGCAGTGAGAGGCTTGCCATATCCCGCCTGTGGCAGAGAGGATGAAGGGTGAAGAATAATTCGTCACCCACAAGGGCTTGGAGACGCTTTTGAACTCTATGAAGGCTGGAGCGACCACCCAAATATGACAACAGTTCTCCATTTTTGTCTGATTTGGCTCTTGTAACGGCAGAGAATAGCAGGAGGGCTTAGGTAGTTACTGGAGCGGTACAGAGAGTCGGCCATTTTACCTGCATCCTTAACAATGGATTATGAGTACGAGTTCCACTTGAGGTCGGGTGATAGTTTGAGGCCCAACAGTCTTTCAAGGCACAGTGCTTTTCCGACAGGACCCACGTTCATACAGATTGGTAGTAGTTCGGGGTCAGATCGGTGATGATGGAATGTAACTAAATTGGACTTCGAGGCATTGATTGTAACCAGCCAGTTTTTACTCCATTGTGCAAGATCGGAAGAGAGTTCAGTCACCAACCTCTGACTATGGAGAGTTTCGAAGGTGCACCAGTATATAGTCGTATCATCAGCATAGAGGTTTACAAATGATCTGAGTACATTCTTAGGCAGGCCATTTATGTAGATCAAAAAGAAGATTGGTCCGAGGAGTGACCCCTGTGCGCGCCTGCGTTGATGTCTAGGGATCCGGAGGACTGGCCATTGATAACTACCTTTAGGGACCTATCTGTTAGGAAGGATTTTATGATCGAGAAGACCCTTCCAGTGATTTCATAACTGGACATCTTGTGTAGTAAGCCTTTGTGCCACATCTTGTCGAAAGCCTTTGTGCTATCTGATGCTATGATCCTTGAGGTGAGTGATGGTAGTTAGGACGTCAGCAGTGGGTCGGGCCGACCGAAACTCATACTGCTCGTCGTTCTTTTCTAGGTGCTCGACGACCTTCTTATCGATTATGGCCTCAAAGAGCTTGTTGATGATACTAAGGAGACTGGTGGGTCTCTACTGGTTCTTGAAAACCCGGCATACACTTGATAGTTTCCACAGGTTTGCGAAGGATCTCTCCTTTAAACAGCGGTTGAATAAATTTGATAGGATTGGGGATATTCTTAAGTACAACCTCTGGAATTTTGCCTAGACCAGTGGCTTTCTTAGGGTCAATGCTTTTGATAAGTCTAAAGACCTCACATGCTGTGACGGAAATATTACTGAGATTGTGCTCAGTGAGACGTGGGAAATTGGGAAGGGGGTGGTCTTTGTCCCCTAACGTTGAGTTAGAGGCAAAGATAGAAGCGAAGAGTTTCGCCTTATCTGTCGAGGGAGATATCACCTCGGGGCCATTTATAATTTTGGGCACAGCCGTTTTACTATTTTCATTGACTTCACACTACCATTCCTTACTCGGTCATTTACACCTTGAGGTCCTTGCAAAGACAGTAAGTCCCTTGCAACTTTGTTGGATATTACCCTACTGCTGCTGGTTGCGAAGGGGTCCCAATAGCAATTTAAACTTCAACAATCAACATATGTAACCCCGTCATTTGTTGGGATAAACAATGCAATTGTTACTGCTGAACTCTAACAGTTAGACCTAACAAGGATGAGTTAGACGCCAGACATATACGTGAGTGTGTTTATTTAACGAATATATGAGTACCTCGGCGTGGTTTAATGGTTAGCAACCTTGTCTTGCTAAAACAGTTACTAGTGAGTTCGATCCTTACTTGATGCTCCCCACTCTCGGCCGTGTGCCACATCTAAGATACGCTTAGAAATCATTACTTTCGGCTTTGTGCCACATCTATGCTACGCTTGGAAAATGACTTTAATGAATATGTACTTTTATACACGTGAGAAGGTGTATTCAGTTAAAAAAAAACTATATATACTTTTCAATAAGTGATTGTAAATTTATAATACATTTAATTATTTTGATGAACATTCCAATTTCACTGCTGTGTACATATAAAATCTGTAATATGCATTATCTTTCCCTTTCACATATATATACGCTCACTGTATTCATTTTCATTTGTTTTATATTGATTCATTACACTGTTTTATTGGCAAAAAAAAAACTGTAATCTCTCGATCTCTTTTGACAGGTCATGGAGGTGGTGCGTGTCCAAACTTTCGTCCGATTAGTGCAATCAAATTGTGTACTTCTACCGACAACTGCGAACCAGGTAAAATATGGCATTTTTTAAATAATTATTTCCGATAAATATGCCACAATTTTAACCCACGTTCAGGCTTTAAAATATATCTTGAGTTCAAAAATGTCAAATTCATCGCGTATAATTACCCACTGTTTATGATTATTATTTCAGAACTAACCACATTTATTACTGATCTATGATATTACTTTTTATAAGATTTTACTTACAGTATATATAGACATAACCAGCGTTCCCTCAAGTTATAAAGAAACGCTTAAACTAGTTTTAGAGCCTAGATTTGTCTACAACCCTTGAAATACACCAACTCCTTCTGTTCAAAGATGTACTGCTCCCTCAGTACCTTCTAATGGTTGTTGGTGATCACTGTATTGTGTAATGATTTATTCAGGTGAATTATTGAAAAATTATAGTTGGTTATAGTTAAAGTAGACGCGTAAATATTGTATCAGAGTTGTTTTGAATGTAGTGAAAAATCCCCTTCAATTTCCAAATCTACATACAGGTAAACCAATCCCTGGCTAGTGTAAAACAGAACATTGTCGTTATTATAATCAAACTTAGAACAAGAACAACCATATTAAGTTGTATGTTTTATTTTTGGTCATTCTATTCATTAAGAAATAAATTTCAGCAGACATTATTGATATCCTGACAATAATAAATTGGTGAAAAGAATTAAGAATTTAAAAAAATCATCACGAAAAAGATGGTTTTCAATTTACCACAAAAAGCAAGGGATTTCGAAAAAGTTTCAGTATATAGAGTAAATATGTAGACACCCTTTCGACAAAATATGCATGAAAAAAATAAAAATAAAAAATAAATGTGATTCTTATACGCTTATACTTCTTGAAATTATACTAGCAGCATTACCCGGCGTTGCCTGGGTTTATTCAAAAAAAGATCACGAATCTCATCCAATCTGTAAAGTTAAAATAAAGAAGATTTTTCTTTAGTGCCTCTTATCTATATGGCGAAATATTATAATGACATGAAGTGTGAAAACATTTATAACAGGAGAAAGTTGTTTTTTACAGAAGCACAGAAGATACAAAAATAATTGTCAGCAAATGAAGAGCACATTAATCGCAATCGATCTTTGAAAATTGTTGAGAAGAAATGCTTTGTTGACAGCTTTTGCTCAAACTACATCGAATGAACAACATGCATTGGAAGGAGAAGAAATTCAACAAAGACTTCTCCTAGCAGCCATGCCAATGCTGAAAACCAACGTTCACAAAGACTGTACAGAGTTGTTCTTTGCCCCTCAGTTTCGACATCTCGAGTAGCAAAAGTTCGGCAGCGTTCCTTCCTCGTCTAGTTAACTGTTGCTCATTAGTTTCTGCTGACTTTGCATTAGCTGTACGAATAGCATTTTGTGTCATTCTAATTTGAATTTCTTGTTGCGAAGCGTTTCTGCTCTGTGCTTTCATGCGTTTGGCTGTTGTAGTAGCACGTCCAAGTGAAGGATTTCGCTTTCTTAGCATTACTATCAGGCTGTAGTTGGAGGGGTTTGGCTAAGCTTTTTGAATAACAATGAAGTAATCAATTAAAAAGCAAGAATATTATACACATTAATGGAAATATAGCCACAATAAATTAAATGCAAGTTTATAAGGGAGACCATGGGAACGTGATAAACAATTATAAGCAAACTCGTAAAGTTAGGATTTATCTAAAAATAGACTACAAAAAAAAACGTTCTAGTGATAAAAATAAAAATTAACGTGCAGTTAGAAACCTACTCACTATGAACATTAAAACGTACACACTAATTTTAGCATAATTATAAATAAATCGAAAGAGGGTCTTAACATTATTATAAGTTCATTTTTCAGAATAAAACTGTCAAAATTTTAGGGCTCAAGTTTCCAAATATATGAGTTAGTAAGCATTATTTAAACGCTGATTAGATGATGATAAATACATAATTAAAAATTGGCATTTACGCTTAAACTTTTTTAATAATGTGATTTTCACAAATTTAAATTTAAAATCTCAAAAATACAAAATATACATGCATGAAGGCAGCCTACCTTTTTACTGGATCACAACTTTGATGCGAATGAGATTTTTTTGCATTTATTTCATCACATAGCACTAATGAACACTACACGTGAAGCAAAATTGATAGTACGCATTATATAACTCGATCGATCATTGCACGTGGAGCAAGATCAATTGTACACACTAGACATCTCGATCGATCTCGCACACGCATCTTATACCTACGTGCACTTCTCTCATCAGTGTACACTTTCATTTGCACTTATTCTTTTTTTTTCTTAAGTAAGGATATAATTTTTGCTGTCAAGTTAATGCAAACTAAACTATTTCCGTACCAAAATGGGAAATCCATAGGAAAAACTGATATTTTTCATAAATGTATTTATGACACATGGGGTGTCAGTTTTGATTTTGAGTTGATTGATCTAAACACAAATTATGTGCAAATTTTCATCAGAATGCTGCTAACCACTACAATTGAAAGACTAATGAGGCAGCAAGGTGTTCATGGGTTATCTTGGGGGACCCTTATATAGTTTTCAAAATCTTTTTGATTCATTTTAAGATTGTAACATACATGTAAAATTCCGTCGAAATGGAAGCAATTTGAAAATTTGGGAGTCCCTTTCGTTCACCCTAGGGGTCCCAAATTTCAAGCCAAAGGACACGTTTAAGACTAATAGTAATTGAAATAATAAAGCACATCTTTTTTTTAAGTTTTCTATTTAATTGACTTTATAGCCAAGGCTGTAGACTTAATTGAAAATTTCGGGGTTCCCTGCTGGTCCCCTAACTCGTGGTGGTCCCAGTGTTGAATTTCAGTGAATTCCAAGTGACTACTTCAGTTACTTGACATAATCTCAATATGTACTGAAATTTTCATTGAAATTGGGGAATACTGCTACAAAATGCACTTGAAAACCAATTGAGGCATCAAGGGGTTTATAGGGTCATCCTGGGGGCACCCTCATGTATTTTTAAAAATCTGACAACCAATTTCTATCTCGTTGTAAGAGTGTAACAAACATGCAAAATTTCATCAAAATTGAAGCAATTTGAAATTTTTGGGGGTCCCTTTGGGGCACCCTGTGGGTGCAGTGTCAAGAGAAATGAAAATCAATATAGTGTATAATAAGCGTGACAGTAAGTTGCATATTCTTATCAAGTTTCATTAAAATCGGCTTTTAGGTTTAGACTTCAAGTCTGAAAGTTTAAGAACTAAACCAATGGAAATTCCCATTTAAACATTATATTTATCGATTATCGGTTATTGAAAAATGACTAATTTTTTTGCCCAGACACATCCAGTATTGAGTAAAATCTATGTTCCAAATTTGGTGGAAATATGCCCTATGGTTCTCGAGTAGTTCACGAACTCACACACAATACACACACACATATAGTCAGTTTTATATATATAGAAGATATTTTCTCTTTTTGCAGGATTTGATTGCTGTTTATTCGCTGATGGAAGATTCTGTACTTTAAGTAAGTAGTAACATTTTTTAATTTTCTTTTATTAATAATTAAATGATAATCATAATTAATATAGTAAATAAACTTCAAATAATTGTAGCTAAATGTTAAAAGTTAATTTACATTTTTATAACGAATATTTTGTATGTGAAAGTATGTGCAAGTTGATTTTTTGGAGGTAAACAGTCTTATTGTTTGAAATGTTCGTATATATTGACATATGTCTGATATAGAGAAAATTAATATATTTTAGTAAATGTTATTGCTCACAGTTTAGAGGGAAAAGAAAGTACAAGCGTACTGACTACGAGAAACTGGCATCTAGTTTCAATTGTTGGACAATTTTTTTCCTCCTAGCCGCTTCGTTTCTCTAGTTATATAAAGAGAGTCCATTGATGTAGATTTATATAGATGAGTTGGCAATTTTAATTCACTGACTATGACCTGTATTAAAGTCTCGTATTTATCTTTTACATTTTTTTTTTTTAATTTGATCAAACCAACAGCGATGAGTTGAAAATTCTCTTTTTATACATTGTGATTTTTTTTAACGTACATAAAATTTGAATATTTTATTTTTAGCGGCTTTTCTTTGGAACTTTCTGTTTTAATCCGCATATGTCGATTCTCTATTTTGTGGCTTTTTAACACACCTCTGAAATTTTTATACGCTGGCTTCTTTTAATTAACAAATTTTGAATATTGCTACAATTGTTTGTTTCACACCAAATTACAGACCGATTTCTTTATAATTTCTAATAGTAAATTTATTTTTTAATCATTATATTTTTCTGGGTTGTTCGTCTTCCTAAAATGGACTTATTTGTTTTATTTGAAATTAAATTTTGTGGTTCTTTATATTAGAATTACTGTAATTCGTTATAGTCAACTTATCATCTTAGAACTACATGATTGTATTAGACCTTGTTTGTCTTTAAAACTTGGTATCACTTTTACCTATACATAAACTAGTATTATTTGAAATGTTACCTTCAAAATGTTTGTTATTTTTATCGTTAAAATACTTTTATTTTATAATGTTTCGTTTGTTTTCAGATAGTCAGTTATACGTATTATCATACAATCCAAACATAGTAATGATTTTTGTGAGTGCTGTAGAATTTTATAGGGTCATGTAAATTAGTGTAAATCTTGTAGATTTATTAATTTTTTGACAGACGGCAAGATATACGCTCTATTCAATCTCATTAATAGATGTATCCATAACTGGCCAATATAATCTGGATTTTTTTAATCCCAAGCAAGGCGATAGTACCACAAAGACGTTACTGAGAGTGGAAGAAAATGAGAATATTTTAGTGTAGAGAAGTGACAATAAAAGAATAATTTTCAGGAAGACGAGATGGCGATTGACGTTGCATTTAAATGTTTGAATAAAGTCAGTGGCTGGGAAGCAAGAAACCGGAAGAGAGTTCCAATATGAGAAGTACGAGAAAAGAAACTACTAGAATAGAACTTACGGTTAAATCTATATATTTCAACAGTGAGAACTATTTACCAATATAGTAATAAGCTTAGATTGATGCGGTCGAGGTACCAAGGAGGAATGCTCATTAAAACAATTGTTACGAAAATATTCATAGAAAAGATAGAAAGAAACCACATCACGACAGTGGGGAAGTGACTGTAGTCGAGATGCCAAGTTATTACCGATAACATAACTAACTTTATAAATGATCCTGTCTGTCTCTTGTTTTTCCTAAGGTGGTAAAATGAAAGTGGAGCACATTTGATATTATTCAACAGTCCAAGTATAAGATACATATTTTTAAGTCTATTGAAACAAAACGTCTTTTTAGAATAGTAAGGTTCTTTTATAACTACTTTTCTAATGAATCATAGAAACAACTAATATAGCAAACAACTTATAATAATTGTAGCAAAATTTCAAAACAATTTATTTACATTTTTACAACAAAGCGTTTGCATTTAAATGTGTAAGTTGATTTTCTGCGGATGTATCTCTTCATAGTAAACAGTCGAGATTGTCGTGGAAATTGGCATATGACTAATAAAGACGAAATTGTGAATAAGTTCTAAAAGTAAATATCATTACTAATAGTTTACAGAAGAACTAGAAGTGTAAGTATATTGACTTAAAAATTTGGTATGTGACTTCAGGTTTTCAGTGAATCTCTTAATATCAAATCGCTTCGTTTCGTTTCTTGGGTAAAGAGATTTACGCTAACGGACTGGCATTTTTTGAGTTGACTAATTACTAATCTCGTATTGATAATATACAATCTTGAAGGTTTTTTTTTAATTTATTCAAGTCAATATCAATAGCTAAAAAACTCTCTTTTTGTACCTTATAAACTTTTTTATTACGTTCACAAATTTCTAATCTGGATTATTTTGGGGCATTTTTTGAAAACTTTATATATATATATATATATATATATATATATATATGTATATATATATATATATATATATATATATATATATATATAGGCAGGTAGATAGGTAGGTAGGTAGATAGGTATCAGGGAAGATTCGAAAAAAATGAGCATAATGATGAAAAATTGACCAATACTTAACGAAAAGTTTTATTGCCAAAATCTTTGTATTATTATTAAGAGAAAAGACAAAGAATTCTCTTCTTTTAATCCTTTTAGAACCTTCGAAATTTTGATTAAAAATCTTGTTCTTCTGGAGTCGATGTGGCGCCATAAATTTTTACGAAAAATTCGAGCGTCTTTAAAAGACATTAATTTGGAAATTCTTGAAACAATAAGATAAATGTCGGGTTTTAATGGAACTTTCAGAACTCATTCACAATTAAATGAATTTTTTTTTTAAATGTTTCTTTTTTACAAAATCTTGGTAATTTTTTTTTTAATTTGTTATCCCCCAATGATATGATTTTATGAAATCCGAAATGAATTTTTTTGTCGCGTTTAATACTAGCTGTAAAGAAAAGTCCTAGGAAAAACCATCAAATTTTCTTGGTCAAACTAGGCTCCCAGCCGGGTAGTTAAAAAAATATCTAAAAAAGGGAGTTTACGTCATATTCCTTAAGTAATTTTACTCTAATTATTTCCTCCTCACAAAAATCTTGCGAACATCAGGTGATTGATAGATGTGTCCACATGTCATAAAAACACACACCTCCGTGTTAAAATGATTTTCGGTGATATTTTAAACTAAAAATAAGTAATATTTGTTTTAATTCAAATTAATTAAACTTAATTATACTTTAAATCAGCTAATCTTCAAATAGAATTTTAAATAAAATTTTAGAAAATTATATTTTATTTTTGAATTTCTTTTAAAGATAATTATGTTCTGATGACAGATTTGTCAATATGGACGATTTTAGCGGTTTTGCTGGTAATAAAAACATTATTCTAATAAATTTTAATTAATTTTGAAATACACTAAAGTATTTTGCTTATTGGAAATATTAATTGTTTGTTTGTTTAGGTTTTATGGCATATCAACCACTGTGGGTTATTTAATGCCAAATACAGTTTATATGAATTTTAAATGCCTATTTTGTATGGAATAAAAAATGTATAGCTGGCAACATTATTGTTTCAAAAACTTAGAGCTGGCAACATTATTTTTCTGAAAACATTATCTGAGACCTTGCTGTTGGATGCAGTTCATCGCCATACCCAGGACGCGGATGTAGTTTACCGGCATACCCAGGACGCGGATGTAGTTTATCGTCATACCTAGGACGTTTGGAAATATTAAATTTAATATATTAGGCTGGAATTAAAACTAAAGCAAAAGCTTCAAGAAAGATTTTATACGGAGGTGGGTGTTTTTATGAGGCGTTGACAGATTTATTGAAAGATTAACGTTTGGCAATTTTAAGTAAAGGGCACATAACTGTAAAGAATACAACGTGAACGCCTTTTTGTATAATTTTTTTTAACTATCCAGGAATCTTACACATTTAGGAAAATATTCTAAGTAATCTAATATTTTATTGAATTTTCGGTACTTTGGCCTTACTGACGAGACGCTTGTTGAGGAAATGTTAGAAAATTACCATTAATTTGTAGCGTAGCTTAAATGGGTCACAAGGCTGAAATTGTGGAGGATCGAACTCACTACTCAGTTGAACTAGCGAGAAAAGCTTGTTAACCATTATACCACGTCGAAGTTCCCATGTCTGCACATTTATGAATACATAAAAAACATTCAAAATTCTTTTTAAAATACTGGGGATTGCTTTTCCATAATTAATAAATATACGTTTTGTAAAAGATTAAAAATTTATACGTTATTCTAATTAAAATTTTAAAAAATGGAGACATTTCTGGTAAAAATTCATTATTCATCGATGTTTTTCTTTAGACAATAGTGTTCATAATATATCTTATGCATAAAAGCAATTGAAAGCTTTTCTAATTAAATAATGTTTTAGCTTTATTTCATTCTTATTTTATGATTTAGTGCATATCTTCTCTAACAGGGGGTCCTGTATAACAAAAAAAATTGATGACTTAAATTCTCCAAGGACTTGTCCTTATAACTAATATAAACATTAACAGCTATAAAAATGGATTTCTAGAAATAAAATAATAAAATTTATTCATAAAATTAAATAAGTGTGTGTGTAGAAGGAGTGGGTACAGATGTAAAAAATATTTTCCCAAGATTTTCTAAAAAAAGACACATTTAAAAAATAATTTAATTCATTTGTGAATAAGCTCTGAATGTTTCATTAAAATCCAAGAATTAACTGATTTTTGCAAAAATTTTCAAATCAACGTGTTTTCGCCGTAGAAAGACCCTAAAATTTCCAGTACTAATTTATGGTTCCACGTTCACATCAGAAAATCAAAACTTTTAACCAAAATTTGGAAGGTTCTAAAACAATTTTTAAAAAAATACATAGAAAATCGTTTGATCTTTCGTCTTAATAACAATGATTTTAACGATAAAACTTTTATTAATTTTGGGGTATTTTTTCATCATGTGTGCTTTTAGCAAATCTTTGAAGGTAACTAAGTTTTTACTTATAGTCGCCATCTTTAGTTTACTTATTGTTTTTTTTTTATTTCAAATTTATTATCTTATTCATTTTCTAGTTCGGTAACCGTCGCTTCGCTGATGGAAAAATGACCAAATATCAAATACAGTGTAACCCGGATATAAGAGAAACCCGGATATAAGAGAGATTTTCTCTGGTCCAAAATTAGAGCCATACTTACCTAAACAAAATAGACCAAACCCGGATATAAGAGAAACCCGGATATAAAAGACTTATTCTCCGGTCCCGACAACTCTCTTATATCCGGGTTACACTGTATAAATTGTTTTTTCATTTATTAAAAAACATATTAAGTTTAAATACGGAAGGATTCATCATTAAAATGACTTCGAAGAGCCGCACACTTCAACTCATACTCTTTCACCCAGCGGTTGTTATTAAGTAAGAAGGGAAATTAACCTTCGCAAAACACGTCTATTTCAATTTCATTCAGACTGTGTGCATATTTAAATAATATTTTTACAAAAAAAAAAAAAAAAAAAAAAAAGCAAAAATATATAAAATAATCTTATTTATCATTGATTAATTTTCGAAAATTTCTATGAAAATCTTATAATTTTCAGATTTTTTTCTAGGGTTTAAAAAATTAGTGTTTTTTTTTTTTTTTGGCTGAGAAATTAGTCTTGCCACTTTTCCTCTCATCCCACCATTTTTACCGGAATTCACTTTTTATGGACATTATTTTTTTTTAATTCACTTTATCGCCGTAAGTAGTAAATTTGGACTTTGTAGTCACCTCCATACTTTCAGGTTCTAGGTACTAATAAATTGATATGAATAGACTTTCGATATCCCGTGTGTACTTTTTAATAGTGTGGTGGTCGAAATTTTACTTTTTACAGTTACATGAAGATATTTCAGTAAAAAATATCAAGTGCGAGCATGCTGAAAATTCGTCCCGAACTTTACCAAAAATAATTTATTAGAACTCAAAAATATTTTTTCGAGAGTTGGTGCTTGCATAATTTAACAAAATACATTATTTTATTTCAGAATAGACAGGAAAAATGTACACTTAATATTTATTTTTAAAATAACTGTAATGTTTTAGTGCGATTTGTAATTAATTGAAATGTTGTAGCATACCTACAGACGATAATGGGTATGTCCTCATTCGCAGTAGTAAATACTATATGTTGGTCTTCAGTTGGAGATTCGTTTCCAGTTGTGCTGTTCAAACTCTTTGCCTCCGGGCTGAAAGGATCCCCAGACGAGGCTATGTCAAAAGGCAGATTCTCGTCTCGGGAAACAGCTACCTGGCCCAGTTTTATACTTGGTCTACGGGGAATTTTTGGCTTAGCCTACGGTCTCGGATACCTCACATTAAATTCGACCTTGTGCCACATCTGAACGCGTGGGGCGGTTGGTAGATATCCTGCAGGTGAAGATTCATTGTGGAATTCACTTGACTTCTAGCAGTTGACGACTTTTTCTACGCGTTGACCACTTCTATTAATATATGTGTTGTTCTTGTTCTAAGTATTATCGTTCATTACCAACCTTCATGTGATTATTCTATTCAGTAACTTTCCCTAGATTACAACATGAAGTTAATTTAATTGAAGGGAAATTGAAGTTGACGTATTGTCCGGTGAAGTTTGACTTGTGATATACGGATGATTTGAACCCATTATGTGCAAATTATTAGTACATTCAGGACATCCAGGCTAGCGGATTATTATTTTCTTCTTCCATTGTGAACTGGACCAAAGGTTTTACTGTGTTCACATGGTCCGGCCGTATTTGTACAGCTTTCTGGTACGGCCAGAGTATGAAGGTGTCCTCTACGTATTTCAGCCATAGTGTTGACTTTAGTGGTGCCGATCCTAAAGCCATTTCCCCAAAGTATTCCATGTTTATGTTCGTCATCATTGGTGACAACGGTAAACCCATAGCCAAACCTTCTTCCTATTTTAGTTGGAAAACTGAAATGTCAACATTTAGATTATCTATAGGAATGTTAATACGTTTTCTCAGAGAGGTGTCTGATTTCAGTCGGTTTCGAACCATTGCCAGTGCCTCATCTGTAGGAAATCTCATGAACAGACTCACCGCATCGAAGCTTAGCATTTGATTGCTAGGGTTTGGAAGCACCCTGGATCAATTTCACAAAATGTTCTGAGTTTCTAATATAGGACGAGGATTTCCTGGTTAGTGGGTTGACTATATTAACTAAGAATCTGACCATCCGGGTGGCATGCTATGCCCCTGAAACTGACTATAGGTCACAATGGAATAACAACATTGTGGATCTTGGCGACCATATATAAGTGATAGCTTGGTGTAACGTTGGGTCAGCTGCCTATACTTATTCGGTGCAAAGTAGTCCTTGTTCTTATTTAGGATCTGTCACAGCTTTCTTAGGGTCGGATCCTTTTTCACCTTTCTATAGCTACCATTCCTAACTAGGCTTGCCAATTTTACAGAGTATTCCAAATTGTCCCTCACTACTAAAGCTTTGTCATTGTCAGCTGGCTGTATGATGATACTAGAGTTACTCTGCAAGATCTTCATTACCAACCTTTCTTCCTTTGTGATGTTTGATTTAGGCATTTTCGCCTTTTCTAGTGTGTCTCTCTTTTCATCTTATCTCACAGGATAATGGGACATACCCATTATCGTTTTTTAGGTGTGCTACGACATTTTAGCGGTTGTGGAGAATCCTTTCCATCTCGAGGGCGTGTCCTGCTCTTTCCACTACCCTTTCTGCTTTCCTAGACATAGGCAATTAAACGAGAATAGTCTAGATTTAATAAAGGATTCAGTTCATAATTATTTGTAGGCTACCCAGATAGATATATACCTGATGTCACAACGGCCAAAACGTTGTGATAACAACAACAAAGATGAGGACAATAGTCCAAATGTAAATGGTATAAATCTGTTATTGTTATTTAGTAGTAATTTAGCTCTCTCCATGCCCACTCCAGGCATGGACCAGAGTCGCATTGCTACTAGGCATTTCTTAGGTGCAATTAAATATTTTAGGACATCAAACAAGTAAGAAAATAATAAAAAGATAAAAGCAATGAATTTAATTCAAAAGTATCATTTCATTTTAGTTTTTAATGTCTTCATAAAATTATATAGAATAAAAAATATATTTTAAAGCTATTTATTATGAATATAATTTATGTTTAAACCTAAGTACCAATTTTTTGATTATTGCACTGCTGGTGTTCCGTATTAAAAAAAAATAAAAAATAAAAAATTGCACAGCTTTTAAGATTTAGGAATGAAAGTAGAAAACTACTGATTTTGACCTTTGAAATCACAGGCGCGTAAATAAACATTATTTTCATTATGTTTTAAGCAAAGGGCAATCATTACTTTGACAAAATCCGGATAAATCATTTTTAAGTTTACTTTGAAAGAATCTCTAGGACAAATACTAGATTTTGGAGAGATTTTTAAATTTCTTTGTTACATTTTTTTTAAAATTCGTTTATATCAATCATTTTTTAAATATTTACTGAGGCAGAAAAGCTGATTATCTAATTTATGTCATTGCCATACACATATATCAGCAAAGATATAGTTTGACAGACATGAAGTTATTAATAAGGTTTTTCTTGTTTCCAAATTTATAATTTTATTGCTGAGCTCAGGGTAGGGGCTGTGTAGATTGAATGTGAATGGAATGTATTATTACAATATCTTATTTCAAACTCAGTCAAATTGTGTGTGTACATTAAGTGTCAGAAGTGCATGTAAGTCATTCACACACAACACAGATATGCGTATATACATTACATATGTGCACGCAAAGTCACACTAAGTGCGTAATTGACAGAGAATCAACTATTCTTTTATAATATAGATATATGTCATTCATTTATTTATTTTGTATATTTTTTATTCTGAATTTTGGAATTTTAAATAAGGTATATTAGATTTAGGATATAGAATTTTATTGAGTTTTTTTTGTTTTTTTTTTGGTCATGATATGGTTGTATGTAGCATAGTAGGAATTTATTTTTGTGTCTCCATTTAGAAATGAGCTCTTAGTTAATGTTGTTCTGGAAAGGTGATTATCACAATTTTCTCTTCTCGGCAAAGGTTATGTGGTTTTGAGTTGCTATTATTATTATTATTATTATTATTATTATTATTATTATTATTATTATTACCACGTAAAGTAAGTTTACAAACTACATTAACTTAAGCATATTGATTGTGCATTTTTTACCTTATTCAATACATTTTTTACCTTATTCAATACAAGTTCAAAATGTTCAAAAATTGCTCTATATTTTAAATACTGTTTTAATTTTAGCGAACCCAGACATTTGTTTCCATAATGGAATGGTGATTACTCGTGGAAAATCCATTACTCTTGAGGACAATTGCTCCGTCTGTGAATGTCGTGGTTATAATGATCTTCTTTGTAACAATGATGCCTGCGTTTGGCCAACACCCTCCAGACCACCTGCAAGTAAGTATTCAATATTTTTTTTAATACTGGAAGATTTACTTAATTTTATTAGCAAGGCTTATCATAAAAAGAACATTAAATTCATTTATTTGACTCAATTTTATTTTTATGTCTCTAAATGCGGACATAAATGTCTACATTTACATGTGTGCATTCATCAACGTACAAAATTTATTAAGTATATTATTTTTTTCATTAAGAGAATAAATAAAAATGCTGATTTCAAGTAAAGGATTTCAATTTTTATTTCATTAGATCTACTTAACCAAATTACAATATCATCAAGGTTATAATTATTTTTCAATGAAAGGAAGGCAAATCATTTCTAATTATTTTCAGTTTATTACAGTCTTATAAAGAATTTAATTACGTAAATTAGTGTTTTTTGCCTTTTATATAGCAATTGACAAACAAGGATATGTTTATTAATTTATTTCCTTAATTGATAAACATTTTATTATTCAATTATTATTGATTTATATTTATTATATACGTTTTAAAAATTTACTAAATATTTTTTCTTACAGCAAACTGCCAGGTAGATGGCAAGATCTATGAACTGGGGGAAACATTTTTGAGTAGTGATGGCTGCAATACCTGTATTTGTGGTTCTAATGGTGCTGTAGGTTGCACATATAAGATATGTCCTCCAGAAAAGCATACAAAATGTAACTATAAAGAACAAACCTATACTTCTGGAGAGGCATTTACTGATAACTGTAATACATGCATATGTAACACTGATGGTACAGTCAAATGTACAAACATACCTTGCCCAAATGGAAAAAAAACATGCACGCACAAAGGCAAAGAGTATAAAGAAGATGAATTTTTCAAAATTGATTGTAATACTTGTCGTTGTGGACCAAATGGTGTGGCAGATTGCACTAACTTCACATGTACGCCAAAATATCAAAAAAGTTGCACATACAAAGAAAAACAGTACGCAGCTGGTGAAACGTTCCGTGATGGATGCGATGCATGTACCTGTGATTTCTCTGGTTTCGTACAATGTACTAATAACAATGACTTTTGCCAAAAAAAGTGTATGTATAAGTTTCAGGAATACTCCATTGGTCAACAATTTCAGGAAGATTGTAACACATGTATATGTAAATCAACTGGCAAGGTAGAATGCACAACAAATAATTGCCAAACTACTGGATGTCTTTTCAATGGTCAGAATTACAGGTTTGGACAAAACTTTGATTATGGATGCAAGCAATGTACATGTAGAAATGATGCTAATGTCCATTGTAATACTAATCAATGTTTTGGTACGTGCATATTTAATGGCAATACGTATGAAGCAGGACAAGATTTTGATGATGGATGTAAAAAATGTACTTGTGCTAATTTTGGTATTGTACAATGTAATAATGATCAATGTAATGATGATTGTTCACATAAGGGAAAATCTTACAAAACTGGAGAAACTTTTTCTGATGGTTGCAAGAAATGCACATGTGGCAATGGAGGAACAGTTCAATGCGATAGTAGCCAATGTATTGGAACTTGCAATTATAATGGACAGACCTACAACGCGGGACAGAGTTTCCAAGAAGGTTGCAAGAAATGCACGTGTGGCAATGGAGGAACAGTTCAATGCGACAGTAGCCAATGTATTGGAACTTGCAATTATAATGGACAGACCTACAACGCGGGACAGAGTTTCCAAGAAGGTTGCAGGAAATGCACGTGTGGCAATGGAGGAACAGTTCAATGCGATAGTAGCCAATGTATTGGAACTTGCAATTATAATGGACAGACCTACAACGCGGGACAGAGTTTCCAAGAAGGTTGCAAGAAATGCACGTGTGGCAATGGAGGAACAGTTCAATGCGACAGTAGCCAATGTATTGGAACTTGCAATTATAATGGACAGACCTACAACGCGGGACAGAGTTTCCAAGAAGGTTGCAGGAAATGCACGTGTGGCAATGGAGGAACAGTTCAATGCGATAGTAGCCAATGTATTGGAACTTGCAATTATAATGGACAGACCTACAACGCGGGACAGAGTTTCCAAGAAGGTTGCAAGAAATGCACGTGTGGCAATGGAGGAACAGTTCAATGCGACAGTAGCCAATGTATTGGAACTTGCAATTATAATGGACAGACCTACAACGCGGGACAGAGTTTCCAAGAAGGTTGCAAGAAATGCACGTGTGGCAATGGAGGAACAGTTCAATGCGACAGTAGCCAATGTATTGGAACTTGCAATTATAATGGACAGACCTACAACGCGGGACAGAGTTTCCAAGAAGGTTGCAAGAAATGCACGTGTGGCAATGGAGGAACAGTTCAATGCGACAGTAGCCAATGTTTTGGGACTTGCATTTACAATGGAAATACCTACCAGGCGGGAGAGAGTTTCAAAGAAGGTTGCAAGCAATGCAGATGTGACAATGGTGGAGCCGTTAAATGTACAAATGATGGATGCATTACACAATGTTTACACAACGGGCAACAAATTACAGTTGGAAAAATTATTCAACAAGACTGTAATACCTGCACTTGTGAAGCAAATGGAAATCTCAAATGTACTGATAATCCATGCAGATGTAACTATGATGGCAATACATATAGCATAAATCAAACCTTCCAAAAAGAATGTAATACCTGTACATGTGGTACTGATGGACGTGTGCAATGTAGCAATAAGATTTGTGCAAGAAATTGTAATTATAAAGGAATGATATACAAATCAGGCCAAAACTTCGAAGATGACTGTAATCAATGTAACTGTCAAAATGATGGTGATGTCAAATGTACCAACTATGTATGCACTTGTACACACCGTGGTGTAACTCATAAAACAGGTGTACAATTCCAAGATGATTGCAATACTTGTACGTGTGATACAAATGGTGTAGCACAGTGTACCGAAAATGCATGCAGATGTATCCATGATGGCAATACATATAGCATAAATCAAACCTTCCAAAAAGAATGTAATACCTGTACATGTGGTACTGATGGACGTGTGCAATGTAGCAATAAGATTTGTGCAAGAAATTGTAATTATAAAGGAATGATATACAATCCAGGCCAAAACTTCGAAGATGACTGTAATCAATGTAACTGTCAAAATGATGGTGATGTCAAATGTACCAACTATGTATGCACTTGTACACACCGTGGTGTAACTCATAAAACAGGTGTACAATTCCAAGATGATTGCAATACTTGTACGTGTGATACAAATGGTGTAGCACAATGTACCGAAAATCCATGCAGATGTATCCATGATGGCAATACATATAGCATAAATCAAACCTTCCAAAAAGAATGTAATACCTGTACATGTGGTACTGATGGACGTGTGCAATGTAGCAATAAGATTTGTGCAAGAAATTGTAATTATAAAGGAATGATATACAATCCAGGCCAAAACTTCGAAGATGACTGTAATCAATGTAACTGTCAAAATGATGGTGATGTCAAATGTACCAACTATGTATGCACTTGTACACACCGTGGTGTAACTCATAAAACAGGTGTACAATTCCAAGATGATTGCAATACTTGTACGTGTGATACAAATGGTGTAGCACAATGTACCGAAAATGCATGCAGATGTATCCATGATGGCAATACATATAGCATAAATCAAACCTTCCAAAAAGAATGTAATACCTGTACATGTGGTACTGATGGACGTGTGCAATGTAGCAATAAGATTTGTGCAAGAAATTGTAATTATAAAGGAATGATATACAATCCAGGCCAAAACTTCGAAGATGACTGTAATCAATGTAACTGTCAAAATGATGGTGATGTCAAATGTACCAACTATGTATGCACTTGTACACACCGTGGTGTAACTCATAAAACAGGTGTACAATTCCAAGATGATTGCAATACTTGTACGTGTGATACAAATGGTGTAGCACAATGTACCGAAAATGCATGCAGATGTATCCATGATGGCAATACATATAGCATAAATCAAACCTTCCAAAAAGAATGTAATACCTGTACATGTGGTACTGATGGACGTGTGCAATGTAGCAATAAGATTTGTGCAAGAAATTGTAATTATAAAGGAATGATATACAATCCAGGCCAAAACTTCAAAGATGACTGTAATCAATGTAACTGTCAAAATGATGGTGATGTCAAATGTACCAACTATGTATGCACTTGTACACACCGTGGTGTAACTCATAAAACAGGTGTACAATTCCAAGATGATTGCAATACTTGTACGTGTGATACAAATGGTGTAGCACAATGTACCGAAAATGCATGCAGATGTATCCATGATGGCAATACATATAGCATAAATCAAACCTTCCAAAAAGAATGTAATACCTGTACATGTGGTACTGATGGACGTGTGCAATGTAGCAATAAGATTTGTGCAAGAAATTGTAATTATAAAGGAATGATATACAATCCAGGCCAAAACTTCAAAGATGACTGTAATCAATGTAACTGTCAAAATGATGGTGATGTCAAATGTACCAACTATGTATGCACTTGTACACACCGTGGTGTAACTCATAAAACAGGTGTACAATTCCAAGATGATTGCAATACTTGTACGTGTGATACAAATGGTGTAGCACAATGTACCGAAAATGCATGCAGATGTATCCATGATGGCAATACATATAGCATAAATCAAACCTTCCAAAAAGAATGTAATACCTGTACATGTGGTACTGATGGACGTGTGCAATGTAGCAATAAGATTTGTGCAAGAAATTGTAATTATAAAGGAATGATATACAAATCAGGCCAAAACTTCAAAGATGACTGTAATCAATGTAACTGTCAAAATGATGGTGATGTCAAATGTACCAACTATGTATGCACTTGTACACACCGTGGTGTAACTCATAAAACAGGTGTACAATTCCAAGATGATTGCAATACTTGTACGTGTGATACAAATGGTGTAGCACAGTGTACCGAAAATGCATGCAGATGTATCCATGATGGCAATACATATAGCATAAATCAAACCTTCCAAAAAGAATGTAATACCTGTACATGTGGTACTGATGGACGTGTGCAATGTAGCAATAAGATTTGTGCAAGAAATTGTAATTATAAAGGAATGATATACAATCCAGGCCAAAACTTCAAAGATGACTGTAATCAATGTAACTGTCAAAATGATGGTGATGTCAAATGTACCAACTATGTATGCACTTGTACACACCGTGGTGTAACTCATAAGACAGGTGTACAATTCAAAGATGATTGCAATACTTGTACGTGTGATACAAATGGTGTAGCACAATGTACCGAAAATCCATGCACATGTAACTATAATGGAAATATATACAAAATTAATGATTACTTTAATGACGGTTGTAAGAAATGCACATGTGGCAATGGAGGAACAGTTCAATGCGACAGTAGCCAATGTATTAATAATATCGAAACTTGCTTTTATAATAGTAAAACCTACAATGAAGGACAGATCTTTTATGATGGTTGCAAGAAATGCACATGTATTAGAGGAGGAACAGTTAAATGCGACAGTAGCCAATGTATTGGAAGTTGCACTTATCATGGACAGAATTACCCGGCAGGCCAGAGTTTCAAAGAAGGTTGCAAGCAATGTACATGTGGCAATGGAGGAACAGTTCAATGCGACAGTAGCCAATGTTTTGGAACTTGCACTTATAATCAACAGACCTACCCGGCAGGTCAGAGTTTCAAAGACGGTTGCAAACAATGCACATGTGGCAATGGAGGAACAGTTCAATGCGACAGTAGCCAATGTATTAATAATATCGAAACTTGCTTTTATAATAGTAAAACCTACAATGAAGGACAGATCTTTTATGATGGTTGCAAGAAATGCACATGTATTAGAGGAGGAACAGTTCAATGCGACAGTAGCCAATGTATTGGAACTTGCAATTATAATGGACAGACCTACTCGGCAGGCCAGAGTTTCAAAGAAGGTTGCAAGCAATGTACATGTGGCAATGGAGGAACAGTTCAATGCGACAGTAGCCAATGTTTTGGAACTTGCACTTATAATCAACAGACCTACCCGGCAGGTCAGAGTTTCAAAGACGGTTGCAAACAATGCACATGTGGCAATGGAGGAATAGTTGAATGTGACAATAGCCAATGTATCGGAACTTGTTCTTATAATGGTCAAGCCTTGAATGTAGGACAGATTTTAAATGATGGCTGTAAGAAATGTACCTGCATTAGTCCTGGCAATGTTCAGTGCAATAATGATTTGTGTGCAAATCAATGTGTGTATAAGACTAAAACTTATTTAGTTGGGCAGAAATTTGATGACCTTTGTAATAAATGCGAATGTACTCCTAGTGGTAATGTTCAATGTTCAAATAATGTTTGTACAAAACGATGTATTTACAAAGGAAGGACTTATGATACTGGGGAAACATTTAAAGATAATTGTAACAACTGTGTCTGTTCTAGTACTGGCAATGTGGAATGTTCTTCAAATACTTGCGTACCCCCTCAAAGCTGTATTTACAAAGGACGAAGCTTCTTACCTGGAGCGACAATGAATGATGACTGTAATTTGTGTACTTGTCAGAATACTGGTGTAATGAAATGTACCCAGTATGATTGTGATATTAATCAGTGTACATACAAAGGAAAAATATATAAAGATTCTGAATCATTTAAAGATTCATGTAATACATGTGTATGCCAAAAAGGAAAGGTGTCATGTACCAAGAAGTCCTGTCAAGATGGATGCTTTTACAATGATCACTCATACAGAATAGGACAACTCTTCCGAAGTAAAAATGGATGCAATGTCTGCATGTGCCTTGGAAAACAAGTTATATGTACCAAACACCGTTGTTACTATAAGGTAAATGATTATATCTTAAATCTTTTATGCTTTTGAAATATTAATTTAAAATAATACTCTATTTAATAATACTGTATCACCATTTATGTGAAAATATTTAAATATCTCAATTTTTTAATACCCTAATTTCAAAAGTATTGTGAAAAATGAATTTTTAAAAGCAGCATTAAGATGATTAATGATTAACATTACACTTGAATACCCTTTTTTTATTTTTTCCCCAAATGTATTACTGGACATGTAATTTTGTTTGAACATTTTTTAAATGCAATCTAAAATAAGAAATAATGCTTTAACTCATATTTTAATCTTACTTATCTGCAGGATTTGTTTTAAGACCTTAATTGACAACACGCATCATCATCATCAGAGAATGTAATGCATATAATTTTTGTATGTTTATTATCGGAATATGGTGAACTTGAAACGATGGAATACAATCTTAAAAAAAAGCGAAGAGTCTTTACTTTAAAAATAATCATTAGATAATCTTATAATGTTTATTTTTCTCTTCTGAGTTTTACATGCTTAAACATTTTTGTCAAATTCTAATTCTATTTTTCCTTACTTTTTCAGCCACGTCGTCTTTACGGATAATTCATCTTTGTCTCCATTTCAATCACCAAAAACTTTCGAAAGTCCATTATGTAACACTAGAATAAAACTGACTGTTTATATGAAATTGTGTTCGATTATTGTGTTCAGTAATTAAAATAAATTATCAAAAACTCATGTTTTTCACTGACATGAAGTGGAGTGATTCTAGGTCTGCTGCTAGGAAAGTTGTTCACTGTGTCATGCCAGATAATTCTTCTCGTCAGAGTCCCTTTATTTATAAATCTATCATTTATTTGTGCAATCAATACTGCTGCCATATCTGGCTCGGTTCTCCTTGTATATATCTCAAGATTCTTGACAAAATTCCAAGAAGGGTTTATAAAGAAATCTATCCTGATCTAGCATCATGACTTCAGTCACTTTCACACTGATGTAATGTGGCTTCCCTCTGTCTTTTCTCCAAATATTTTCATGGCAATTGTTCTGATGAGCTTTCTCCACAAATTGAATGAAACTAAGCATTATTACTAGATTGGCAACTAAGTCTCACCATTTTACTGCTGAACTAGCTAGATGTAACCGTAAGTTCTATTCTAATAGTTTCTTCTCTTGCGTTTCTTGCACCACTGCCACTATAATCTTCAAAAGTGTCAATGCAACATTAATCGTCATCTTCTTTCTAAACCCTGTTCCTCTATTGTCCTTTTTCCTCACTTCTGCTTGCTAATGTCTTCTCATTCTCTTCTATTCCTTGTAACCCCCTACTTGCATCCTAGAGACATTATCACCTTGTTTGGGTGAAATTATTAAAAAAGGAAGTAATATATATTTTGCATTTTTATATTGTCATAGCAAGAGAATATCCAAGTAATAAATAAACGACCTGTCACAGTTCCTTTAAGTTAATTTAGGAACAACAGTTGAAATTCATTTTCCTTTATGTCTGAATATTGTATGATATGTACCAGCAAACAATCTAAATAATCGAAGATAGGACAATGGCAAACACAGTAAAAGTGTACTGAAAGATTTTTTACTAAATTTTCACCCAACGCATGACCCAAGGGCTACTCAAGATAGCGTTTTACTAAACGGGGTTTTTGTATCAAAGTGAAAAAGCAAAGTAAATAGAGATTATAATGATATCTGTGATAAGTAATGGTCAGCTCTAGACTTGAAGTGGTTAAGATTACAATCTTAACCAGTTCAAATTTAGTTCAGGGAAACATCATCTCAAGAATCTGTTCCATAAAGTAGTGGCTCTTGGGGAAAAAAAGCTGTCCAAATTAAACTTCCGTTTTACTAATGGAACATGAAGGGGATGAGGATGGTTCACTTCTGTATATATGGCATGGAGGGTCTTTGCTATGTCTGAACAGGTAGTGCTAAGGAATATAGCTCTTTGGAACATTCTCCATGAAAATAGCAAGAGAATAGCAAGAGGCGTGTGATATTGCATCTGTGGGAGTAGGGCGGTAGGGTGGAAAGTGATTAATTGCGTACAAGATCAGGTAAACACTTTTGAATTCTGTTCAGGCTGAAAAGAGATTCTTCATTAGTCATAGTTTTGTACGAATGTATTAATTATTTTGAGTGGAAGTTTGACCAGACAGTACCTAATTACACGAGCGCGCAAAGAAACATTCACCATATTTATCTTGTCGGTGCAAGGAAAGATCCGCTGCTTATTAGCTTTCACCACGTTTGAATCTATGTACCTCGCAGAACTACACATCTCAATAAAGGCGTCCACAGATATGTTGCTAACGTATTTTTAGTATGGTTTATGAAAGGTAGTCTGGAGAAGCAGCAATTATGACAGAAGTATTACTGCGATGCTTTGTTGGAGGGGTGAAAATTGATATACCTTAGGAAATTTCTCACATTTGCGACACCTGGCGTTTCTAACTGGACAAGAATATCGGGGGTGAAAAGAGAGTTCACAGAAGAAGAATTTTTCGTTGAGACTGTCATGACTGCTTGCTCGGGGGTAGAACCTTGGTCACAAGAAGACGCTGAAGACAAAATTAAAAACTCAGAAGAACCGTGACAATCCTGAGACGCACAGACGGTAGTTAAGAAAAAAACGAACTCAATCTGGGTGAGTTCTAAATTGTTGGCTATATTGTAGGCAGTTCTTAACGTCATGGTTTTGATTTCGCATAGTCTCTGCCTCACTTGAACATTTCGTAGGCCGTTTATAAAGGCGTCCATAATATGTTCGTCCCGGGCTGCTTCTGTATCGATTGCTTTAAAATTACAGTCTTTGCTTAGTGTTTTCAATTCAGTTTGATAGCGTTCTAATGATTTGCCATCTTCCTGTATTCGAGTACCGATTAAATGTCGAGCGAAAACCTCGTTTTTAGGCTTGACATAAATTACGTGCAGCAACTTTATAACTTCTTCGTAAGAACGGGAGCCTGAAATTATACTGTAGCCAGGTGGGGACAGAGAGTTCCATATCAGCCTTGTCTTGTCCATTTGTCGGTGAGGGTACTCCATTTAAGGGTTTCTACGAAGTTTTCGAACGTTAAAATCCAATTAGTCCATTGATCAGCAGCCGTGGTATGGCCAGGCACGACGTCTAACCTTTGTGATCTTATACAATGTTCCATGTTGGGGAATTTCTAAATTGAATAAATTGTAGTGAGAAAGCGAACGCATGTGTAACTTAACTAAAGCTTTATTCAACTTAGAAGCATGTCCTACTGGACTTACTTAAATACAGAATACATATAAGGGGAGATAATCCATACCACATGTCACTTGGCAGCTCTCTTGCTAAGATAGAATATATCAGAAATAGCATATAATGAGCACTGAATTTGACTGTTTTGCTTTCAAGTTCATCATGATCAAGCAAAGTTTAACTGCTGAAGTTCTTTAAATGATATTGCAAGTTCATGTTTTGTTCTTTGTATTTCTCTTCTACTCAAAAAAGTTTATATCTATTTATAAATAGAAAACGCCTAGTATTTTACACATTATCATGTCTAAGTGTTCTCAAGTAAATTATAATGTAAATTTTTCCGATGCAGTAGATCAGGCAATATTGAGTTGTGGGCAGTTAACTATATACCAGTTAGAATAAAACAAGAAATTAATTTATTGAGCTGCATAAAATTTCCAACCACTATGTTATATAAAACATATGGCTCCACGTATTTGTATCATGCTTTTTTTAGTGAGGGGTTCTGGTAACAATTAAATTCTAACCGGAAGTGCTAAAAAACGATGACCAATCTTAAAGGTACTACAAGAGAGACAACCAAAGGAAGTAAAACAATACAGTTTCTGTACTGTGCTAACAGAACAATAATACTACTTGAAATGAATGTTTTAAAATGCTTTTTGTTATTCGAAAAATATGGCTTTCTTTTCAGCACAGTTTTATTGGGAAATCTTTTTATTTATTTATTTTTATTTATTTATTTTTATCTTTTTTTTTTTTTTTTTTTTTTTTTTGTCTAAATGTATAATCAAATCACTAAAAAGAAAACGGACTGGAAAGTTAGGTGACATCCCTAAACTAAAATATAGTGTTACTCTATGGACATTATTATTAATAAATAAAAATAAAAATATAAAATAATGATAATGAATATCATAAATAAAATAAAATAAAAACAAATAACGCTAAAACTTTGTTTAAAACAAAATAATAAATGTTCTTCCAGCATGCAGCAGAAACTTTTCCTGGCTAAAAAAAACGCTGAACTCACTTTCTTCGTTACCGATTCTCGGAGGGTGAAGACGTCCATCTCCTCTCCTCAGCACATAAGTCTTCTTCGCGTATCGCATGCAACCTGAACGCAGTCAGTTATGTGCAATGCGTGATACACACTTAGGCGATCATGTATCTTTCGATACATGACTGACGAGGAAGATTTTTTCCCGCAGTAGATTGCTATTTCTTTCTGTGGTATACTAGTTGGCATCCATGGCTATAGAACTTGGTCTGTTCTGCTATTTACCCATCGCTGGGCGGAGAAAAAGAGGATTCATACCTTTCCCAATGGTATTAGCAGGTAAGTGAATGTAATGGATTTGACTGGAATTCGAACTCGGCTCTCCGATTCCTCAATCCGAGCTGCTATACACCTTAACACACAAGTAACTAAAATACACAGATATACAAAATAAATAAAATTATATGATTTTAATTTACATTTTAACATGTTTTAGTGTTATTTCCTTGTATGTTTTTATTCCTGCGAACACGAGGCTACTCCTGCTGGTATGATGTGAGTGACCTCACACTACAACAACTATAGAAAATATATTTTTAATGTTAGATGCTTTATGTCCATAAAAGATTCTTTGAGAAACATTGTAAAATCAAAGTACATTTTTGTCAGCAAACTGAGGCTTTTATAATTCCATGTGATAAAACGCTCTTAAAGTTTGCATTACTCATATAAATATTTAGTAGCCTAAAGTTCTGACAACAATTATTATGGGGTTGGGGCTGCTGTAAAGTGCGAGTATGACTCGGGGTTGATTGTCAGGCGTTGAATCCCGGTGACAGTATGAAATGTGATGACGTGGGTAAAACTTGGGAGAAGTAAAGCTGGATCTATATTGTACTGAAGTCTCCGAACCCATGTTTTAACACGGAGTCTGCACATTGTTGAGGGTGTATATTTTACAAATATATTAATTGCATATACGACCCCTTGCGAAAATTATGGAATTAGAACACTTAGACAATATTCAGTTCGGTTGGGTTTTTTTTAGCTGTAAATAAACTAATAATACATTAGATGCAAAACATTTTTATATTAAGAGATTATTTAATCAGTAGACGTTTTTCAAAATTTCTTTAACAAAATCTTCCAAGGACATGCAATGAGTTGGGCAAAAGTCAAGCGTGCAGCTAGAAAGTGCGAAATCATTGATCCAGCAATCCAGCAATTTATATATGATGAATGTAGCGTAGTAAGTCTTTCCAGTGCAGTTTTCGTTAGCCACAAGAATAGTCATATTGGTAGACCTTTCACAAATTATGATCAGTACTATGCTGGAAATAATTTACCATGCAGGGTATGTCAGAAAATATTCATTAATTGCTCGAGTCTCGCCCGTCAAATAAAAACACACCGGCTTTACAAAATAGGTTTTACAAAACAAGCCAGGTCTTGTACAAAACAATTTACTTTGCCATATCTGTAATAAGTATTACAAATCACTTGCAGCTTTCACGGGCCATTGTCATATTCATGAGAACCAAAAACACTGATCAAACTCGTCAGCAATGGTCATATGTGTTTAACAAGCTGACAGGTACCATATGTATGTATAAGCAATGCAATTTGTAGGGGCAAATACTGAATGGTGACAGTCTGTTTTATGCTTAAACCTAAAGGCTTGAGAATTGCATTTATGTATGAAACAGATTGTCACTACTCAATGTTGATGCATATGTCCACATTGCTTATATTTACATACTTCTAATATTGAACACTTTTCTTCTATAAATCTAGCATAAATTGATAACTACATTTTATCATATATATACATATATATATGAGTGTGTGCGATATACACACACACACACACACACACACATATATATATATATATATATATATATATATACATGTACATATTGTACATATTAGTGGTAACAATTATATTAAATATTTTATATGCATTTAATTATTTTTACACATTTTAAAATGCTGTCTTTTGTGGTGTAAGATATTTTATTTAAAAACTTCATTTTATTGTGCACTAACAAATTCAAATATTCGGAGTCCTATAAAATACATAATTAAAATAAAATTTATTAAAAGTGTTTAATTATGTTTTAGAATCTACCATTGTAAAAATGTTGGTCTATTCATGGTCTATCATTGAATTGAGTCATTAACATGTCTAACAAGATTGAAAGGCTCAGATCAATTTTTGTATTATTTTTGCAATTTGTTATCTGTTAACAGTTTTGTTTACCCTATAATGGTGACCTTACCATTAAAAAGAAAACAAAATAAAAGAGTTGAAACATCAAATGGAGATAAGATGTAGTTCAAATAAGTTATAGAGTGTTTTTCTTTTGTTTTTTTTTTTCCCCATGGTTTACAAGATTCGATCATTTGCACATTCCAGGGTTTTGTATATCAGTTGTTGGAGACTGAGAGTTTATTTGAGGTATAACACAAAGTAGCAGTCAACATGTGGATAAAATCAACATGAATATGTAGATGAGTGAGAAAGACTCGTGGGAAAAATATTCCGCAACACTGAGATTCGAAGACGTATTGTGATGGCCAAGGACGCATTACAAAAAAGCTGGGCAGAGTATTGCGAGACAGGAGGATTTCTTTGGTAACAAAGAAAAGAATACTGAGCCGTTATGTGACATCTGTCCTCCTTTTTCGGCAGTGAGTGTTGGACGGTCTCCTCAAAGATGAAGAAGAGACTCGAGGCGACGGGGATGTGGTTCTACAGAAAAATGCTGAAGATATCATGGACGGAGCGTGTGAGCAACGATGAAGTCTTAAACAAGAAAGAGGCTTATACTTAACAAAAGGAAGGGGTAGCTGAAGTTTCCGGGGCACATAATGAGGAAGGAGGGCTTGGAGAATCTGATACTCGCAGGTCGAATAGAGGGAAAGAGAGACAAAGGGAAACAACGCATGACAAACCTAGCAGGCATAATCAAGTGGATGACAGAACGTGGTCTGGGGGAGCTGGCAGAGGGACGGTATTTGTTGAGAGCTGCAAGGGATAGAGGCAAATAGAGAGCCATGATCGCCTGAAAGGACACGGCACATAGAAAGAAAAGTAGTCGGGATTTAGTCACTGCTGCTGCTGCTGGTTTCATCACTGGCTGAGAGCATTTGTGTTGAGGGAGTTTTGCTGGAATATAAGTGTTTATTGTGATGAGCCGAGTCAGTGTAACCCCATGATTTTGTTGTGGAGTTCTTGTATAAACTGGGTATTTGGGTTGGAATGAGGATTTGAGCAACACGTGAAGTATTCAGGCATCGATAGAGGTGTCCTGAAATCGATTTCGCCGTGTTGATGTCCGCTCTTGAGAGTTTCTGCGACTGTTTTATTGTCTTTTATATGATATATATCTGTCATAGATTGTGATATATAGTCAAGGGGTCTAATTTCTCTGGATGTGTATTTATTCGAGTTTGTGTTCATTGCAATTGTAAGAATCTTGTGATCAGTGTATAGCACAAATTCTCGAGCCGAGGGCAGAAGTGTTTGATTGCTAGGTAGATTGCTAGTAGCTTTTGAGAGAAAACTCGATTGCATTGATGACGGTTTGGTTGAGAAGAAAGTGATTGGTTTACGTTGGGTATTTACTATTTATTCAATGACTGCACCTACAGATCGTTGTCAATGTATGACAGTTTCATAAAGTTGGTGAGTGTGGATTTAACAGCAGTGGATGAGTCTAAAGTGTCCTGCTTGAAGGTAATGTTTTGTTTTTCTTCTGAAGGAGATTTATTAGTGGAAGAATTGTTGATGAACAGTTCGGTCGAAATCTTCAGTAAAAATGAACTTGATGAAAGGTCTTAATTTTCTATCAGATATTGACGTAGGGAAGTATTGAAGTGTTTTGATCTTCTCAGATAGAAGTGAGTTGTTGGTGGCATCAATGTTATACTGAAGCAACTGATGCTGGAGTAACCAAAGGAGAATTTGTCTAAATTGGTCTGGAGACCAAAATGAGACAAGAATGCTATCCATGCACGTGTATACGGATTATAACCCTTATAGAACTTTGTCTATAAAGCGTTGAAATGTCTAGGCAGCGTTCATTAAACCAAATGAATTCATTCAAGAATTCATAAAGCCAAAAGAGTGTTATCACTGCCGTTTTAGGGCTGTCGTCGGTTGCTATGAAGTTCTGATAATATGCGCTGGTGTGGTCCATTTTCAAGGATATGTGTGCCCTGCAGTCCTGATGAATAATCATAAATATGAGGGGCTGGATATTGGTCTGGAATGGTATTTAGTATATTCTGAAGTAGTTGATGTCCCATTTTTAGACTAAGTGAAGTGGTGAAGCATATAGATTAGCTGAGTGACGAAGAATTTACATAGCATTAATTAAATTCCTTGTCTAAGTCGAATTTGTGCGGCTGCAATCTTCATGAGACTTTGCCAGTTGTCCAGTTGTTTTTATGTAATGCTGCAAATGATGTGTAATCGAGACCATGTGATTCGAGGGATTGTGTTGTTTTCTTGTACTGATTTAGAATCTCCATTCATTCAGAGTTGTAGCAAGTTGTAACACTGTCTCCTGTTGTGTAAGGATGCCGGTGACATAAATGTTTATTATGTTGCATAATAGAGTTCTATTTTTCATATGCTCAGCCAATTTAAAGTGAGTTAAAACGTCGGCGCCCAGTACGGGGTGATTTAAACTTGGCTTGTGTAAATAACCAAGTAAAGCTACAAGCCTGTAATTTGAAAAATGGTGTGTGTGAGATTGTGTCCAGGGGAAGGAGGTATTACACTGATTGCTGCTTCTGTGTCCCCAAGAAACTTTAGGCCATTTTTTGTCCTATATATAGAACAAGCAGGATTGTATTTTTGGGCGGAAGAGTTCACCGTTATAACTCTCGTTGGGTTGTAGGATATTTGCATTATTTTATATAATTCCTTGTGTAATTTAGGAATGTTTGGTGATATCAGCAAATATCTGAGTTTAATTGGCTGTCTCAGCTGAAACTAAGTCCGTTATTGTACCAGTTTTCTGCTCTGCTTTGATGTCTCTGTGTTAAGAGTAGTTTCATGGTCTGGGGCACCTTCTGTTTACCGCGGAGTTCTTGACAAGATCCAGAGACGGATATGTAATATAATTGGCCCTGATCTGGCCTCTCGTCTACAGTCACTCTCCCACAGACGCGCCGTCGCCTCTCTCTGTGTTTTCTACAAAATACTTTCATGGTAATTGCTCCGATGAGCTGCTTTCACTGGTTCCCAGACTCCATGAATTCAAGCGCCCTACGAGGCTGGCATCCCGCTCCCACCCTTACACTGTAGAAACTTTTAAATGTAGCCGTCTCTTCTACTCCAATAGCTTCATACCTCGCACGTCTCGCCTGTGGAATTCCCTTCCTTATTCCAGTTTCCCTGAGAGCTATAATCTCCAACTATTCAAATGTAATGCCAATCGACATCTCCAGTTACCTTGATCTACCCACTATCCCTCTCCTCATCCTTTCTTCTATCGCTCCTATCTGCTCTTGCTCCAAATCTTCTGCAACCCCCTGCATCCTAGTGGCTTCACACCTTGCTCGGGGCGTAATGCTTAAAAACAAAAATCTTCTGTACCTGTAGCTAAAACGCCTCTTCTAGGTGCTGTGTGTTGGTGTGTCGGATTTGTTGTTTGTATGCAGCACACTGACTCTCTGGTTGTATGTGACAAAGATCCCGTCTGTTTGTCGACTAGTTTATCCAAGGACGTGTCACCTGCCTTACGTGTTAGGATTTGCACCATAATTGTCAGTAGTTTGTCTATCCAAAAGGTGGCGTAGGATAGATTCAGACATTATGTAATGACACAAACAGCACTTGATGAAGCACCGCAGCTGTTGACAGATAGCTTAATGTTTGGCATTTTTAAGTAAAGGTTACATAACTGAAAAAATAATCTGACGAATATAACGTTAACAACTTTTTATATATATTTTTAACTATCCCGTAATCTTAAATCTTTAAGAAAATATTCTCAGTAATCTAATATTTTACTGAATTTTAGGTACTTTAGCATTATAGTCTTATTTACGAAGACGCTTGTTGAAAAAAATGTTGGAAAATTACCAATAGATTTTAAATTTACTATAGTTACCTCTCTTATGTTCTGTTAATGTTGTGTATGGATGTCCGTATTTACAAAAATCGGCACATTTATACACACACATCAATTTTTTTTAAATTGAAAATTAATCTTCTAGTATTCATTGAATTTTTCCTTAAGACCATAGTGTCTATAATATATCTTATTCATAGAAGTAATTAAAAGCTTCTCTAATTAAATGATATTTTAGTTTTATTGCATATTTGATTTTATGATTCAGAGTAAATTTTCTCTAACTGGGGGTCCTGTTTGACAAAAATAATTTGATGATTTAAATTCTTCAAGGCATTGTCATTACAACTAGGGACCTGCAAAGAAATGAAAAGATTTTTCATTTTTAAAAATGCATTTTAAACCTTTTAAAAATGAAAAATCTTTCTTGATGCTTTTATTGTTTTAATTTCAAGCTAAAATAAAATTTACTATTTCTAAGATAAATACTTGACTGTATTTCAAACTTAATTTAAATTTATTTGGTTTCATTTTTTTTATTATCAGTGAAAACGGTAAAATCATCCATATTGATAAATCTGTCAACACAACATAATTCTTTTTATTAAAAAAAAAACAAAAAACAACATAATTCTCTTTTAAAAATAAAATATACAATTCTTTCGATAGACTTATGTTTGAGAATTTTTGTTTCTAAGGGGGCCACAACTGGAACAATATTTGACAAATATAATATGAACGCCTTTTTTATATAAGTTTCTTTTTTTTATCTACCAAGTAATCTTAAAATTTTAAGAAAATATTCTGAGCAATCTAATATTTTATTGAATTTTAGGCATTTTAGCTTCATACTTACGAAGACGCTTGTTGAGGAAATGTTAGAAAATTACCAATACATTTTAACTTACTATAGTTACCATTCTTATTTTCTGACAATATCACATTTGGACATCCGTATTTACAAAAATCGACACGTTTATGCACACATAAAATAAATACATTTTTTTTTAAATATTGGTGTTGTTGAATTGTAGCATGCTTTTCTATTTATGATGGGTAAATACAGTGTTAATTTAATATCAATGTAACATGACCACTATAAATTGATACAGAATTTTAAAAATTTGTAAATTATTATAATTAAAAATTCTAAAAATGAAAACAATCTTGGAAAATACATTATTCCCAAAAATATTTTTTTCTTAAGGCAATAGTGTCCATAGTATATTTTATACCTAAAAGCAATTTCTAATTTCTAAAGCTTTTCTAATTAAATAATGTCTTAGCTTCATTGCTTTTGTTTTACGATACAAAGCAGAGTTTATCTAACTAGGGCTTCAGTTTGACTAAAACAAATTTCATTATTTAAATTATCTGAGAACTTGTCTTTATAACTAATATAAACATTATTCACAACAAAAACGAATTTCTTGAAAATTCATAAAATTTAATAAGTGTGGTTTAACATATGTAAAAAAAAAAAATTACAAAGATTTTCTAAAAAAAGAAAAATTTCAAAATAATTTAATTCATTCGTTTTCCGCTGACTCGAATTGGAAAGATTATATTGAATCAATTGCTAGGTTTGCTGTTAGGAATATTGGTTCTCTGTGTCGTGCTAGACACATTTTTTTTTTTTTTTTTTTTTTTGCAAAAATTTGCCTTATATATTTATGTCTGTCATTCGTCCTTGCTTTGAATATTATTGCAACATATGGTCGGGTGCCCCTGCTATATATTGATATTCTTGATAACATCCAAAGAAGGATCTGCAATGTTATTGATTCTGATCTGGCATCTCAGCTTCAGTCACTTTCCCACCGCCGCAGCGTAGCTTCTTTTTGCCTTTTCTATAAATGCTTTCATGGTGAAAATTTTATGAATTTAAGCGCAGTACAAGATTGGCAGCAAGATTTCATTATTTTACAGTTGAAATGGCTAGATGTAACCGTAGGTTCTATGCTAACAGTTTTTTTCTATCGTACTTCTCGCTTGTTGAACTCTGTCCTAGCTTCTTGCTTCCTAATCACCATTGATCAATTTCAATACAATGCCAATCGTTATCTTGTCTTCTTAATTCCTGTTCTTTTATTGTCTCTTCTCCCCTTAATCGTGTATTCATCCGCTGACTCATCGTCTATATTCATCTGCTGACCTATTTTCTTATATATAATTCAAAGAGGCCCCAAACGAATCTTAAATTTAAATTTTGATTGGACAATAAATATAAAGAGCATATATTTTTTTTTAATTTGAAAAATGAATCACCAACAGTCCGCCATAAATGTTATTTCTGGCATTCCATTTAGAGTTGATTTTAAATATAGTACATCATATATATGTTTTATTAACCGCCTGGATTACTTTTAAATACACTTCTCTAAAAAGTAAGAGTAAAATACAAGCCTAGACTGAATTCTGGTGTGCTCTATTTAGAAAGTTTTTTATTACTGCTATTTTGTACCTAAGTGGACATTCGCTTTTCGAGTTAAGGTGGCACGAGTTTTTGCTGGTGGTTTTTTTGTATAATGATTTAATGAAAGTGTTATTGCTGTATTCAACGAGGACATCTAAGAATGGAAGTTTGTTTTTTTGGCTAAGCTCATAGGTAAAGTTAAGGACGGAGTTTTTTTCAAATGTGGTCTTAAGTGTATCTATTTCTTTAATGTTATTAGCTAAAATAAAAATATCGTCTACGTAGCGGACATATATTTTCGGTTTGCGGACCTGTGTAAATATCGTATTTTCTACGTGGGACATGTAATTGTTGGAAAAGCGTGGACCGAGTGGATTTCCCATACTAACACCATTAGCGAATGTCCACTTAGATACAAAATAGCAGTAATAAAAAACTTTCTAAATAGAGCACGCCAGAATTCATCCTATCAACTACTCCTCCTCAAAGAACTTAATAATGTTAAACAAACACTAATCAACAACGGCTTCCCTAACCACCTTATAGACTACCAAATTAGACTATTTCTCCCCAAAGCAAGTAATAACGATAGCGAACACACAGCCAAAAATCACATACACATTTATTACAAAAACCAAATGCATATTAATTACAAACAAGACGAATCTTCTCTAAGGCATATTATAAAGAAATATACTACTCCAATTGACCCGAATAAAAAAAATCAAATTAATTATCTATTATAAAAAATTTTAGACAGCTAACCTTATCCTAAAAAATAGCAACACACCAGCTAAATCAAAATTACAAAGAACGAACAATATCTATGAGTTCAAATGCCCCTTAAGGAACTGTGTTCCTGATCAAACCGGACTCATAAATAATTACATCGGTTACACAACTACATGCTTATCCAGACGTCTTACATTACACCTATCTTATCACAGCTCGATTAGAACCCATTTAAACACTCACACAAATTTACCAGACTCCATTAGAAACATACTAGTAGAAAACACAAATATATTAACTGCATCCACCTGCAAAAAAAGACTAAAAATAATGAAAGCTTTAATAATAAAAAAGAAAAAGCCAACTCTTAACAATATTAACTACGAACAAAGCCACAATGTGCTAACCGTATTCGGAAATTAAAAACATCCTTACTACAGACTAAGCCATACACAGAACGCACACACTCAATTAAGCTGAAAAATCGATTCATCCTTGATAATGGCTAGAGGTATAGCCGAAAGCGCTCGAAAATATAAAACATTTGGACAGTTCTTACACACCCTTTGTCCAGAAAAGAAAGCTCTTGTTCGAACACAAGAAAAATTAAATAAAAAGCTTATCCGTAGTACCTTGTCTGTCGTTTTTAATGAAACATGCATATATATATATATATATATATATATATATATATATATATATATATATATATATATATATATATACACACACACGAGGTTAGGTATCACCAAAATTTATGTTTTTTTCCGAAATGATAGCAAAAGATGGCTACCTCCTGTTTTAAAGTATTTGCTAAAAGATCATGTAATTATACGATTTAAATGAAATTTCCAATACTTCTTCATTAATGAATGAATCATTTACTGAATGCTTTATCTTATTTTAAAAAAAAGCAAAAAAATCTTTGACGAAAACCTTTGGAGGGTTTGTTTCACTCTCTTACACGTTTTCCATATCTCGTGTATACTTTTTTTTAATTTTGGCAGTGTTCATACAATGTTTTACAGTTATATATTAAATAACAATTGGAAAAAACGTTCATGAAAGTATAAGGTTTCGAAAAAATATCCGATAATACATTTCGCTCATTTCCAATTGTCATTTAATATATAACTCTGTCGGGATCATTTACCCAAATTCTTATCACAGTTATATAAAGAAAAACTCCAGGATGTATTATTTCACTAAAAAATTAAGCAATATAGAGTGTGAATATACGAAAAATTCGTCCCATATATAAACAAAAATAATTTACTAAAACTCAAAAAGTAAATTTAATTAAAATATTTAATGCCTTCAAATTTATTCATTATACAAATTTTAATAAAAGTGTATAGAATAAAAAAATATTTTCTTAAATTATTGGTCATACAGGTTAGAAAACTTATTTTCAAACATAAATAACAAATTCTTGATTATTGCATTGTTGGTCTTCTGTATTTTTTAAGTATTATTTTTACCTTTTCGCGCGCCTTTTAGAACAAGGGTGGAATTATACAGTTTCTATTTTATCCTTTGACCTCATGGGCTATCGTGCGTAAATTAAACGTTATTTTCATTCTGTTTTAAGTAAAAGGTAAGCATTACTTTTAGAAAATCCAGTTAATTAATTATTAAATTTATTAATAGTCTTTGAAGCTTATCTCCGGTTCAAATATTTGATTTTAAAGAGATTTTTAAATTTGTTGTTTAGATTTTTCGCATAAATGATGAGTTGATGAGTTTATTAAAAAACGTAGAAATGTTTTAAAATGCCTAAAAATTTATTTATATATGGAAATCAAGATCAAAGAAGGCATTTAAATTATTTAAAATTTTAAATAGTAGTGTTAATTGTAGTAAATTTAAAATTTATTCGTAATTTTCTAACATTTCCTCGACAAACATCTTCACAAATAAGACAGTAAAGCCAAAGTATCTAAGATTCAATAATATATTTGAGTACTTAAAATATTTTCCTAAATTTGTAAGATTACTGGGTAGTTAATATATATATATATATATATATATATATATATATATATATATATATATATATATATATATATATATATATATAATGACTTCACGTTATATTCGTTAAGTAATTGTTACAGTTATGTACATCTTAGAAAAATTCACAAACATAAGTCTATCGAGAGGGTTGTCAACACTTCATAAAACACCCACTTCTGTGTTAAAAATGCCTTTCTGAAATGTTTTAAACTGAAAGTAATTGTTGTCTTAAATCTGATTAATTAAACTTTAAACTGGAAATCTTCCTCAAATAAATTAAAGCTTTAGACAAGTTTATTTTAGTTTTGAATAAACGTTTTGTTGACAGATTTGTCAATATGGACAGTTACAGAATTTTTACTGATAAAAAAAATCTTATTCCAATCAATTTAAATTTAACTTGAAATATAGAAAAATATTTTGCTTATTGGAAATATTAAATTTTTAATCCATTAGCTTGAAATTAAAACTAAAATAAAAGCTTCAAAAATATTTTTCATTTTTAAAAATGCATTTTAATTTTTTAAACCCTAGATATCATTTTCTTTTTTTCTATGTATAAATTACTTTATCAGAATAAATTTAAATGATTGAATGACAGAGTGTTAAAAATGTATGTACCGCATTTTGTTCTCGAGAATGATTTCGAAGTAAAATGTTTTAAGTTGACGGGATATAGGTACCTCCACGAAATCGCTAAAACGTCAGCATACCATGATGAAAACATGCTCGAAATATAATGAAAACAAAGGTTTATCGTCAAAATCTTCATGTTATTATTAATAAAGAGGAAGGATCAAAGTATTTTTTGAATATTTTTTGAAATTTCTACTCCTTTCTAGAACATTCGAAATTTTGATTAAAAATCTTGTTTTTCTTGTGTCTGCGGTTGTATTAACTTTCAGCATAGCAAATTCTAGCCTCTTTTTTGCGGTGACAGAAACATTAATTTGGAAATTCTTGCAAAAATCAACTAATTGTCGGATTTTAATTAAATTTTCAGGACTTATTTACAAATAAATGAAATTTTGTGGAATTTTTTTTATTAGAAAATCTTGGTAAAAATATTTTTTACATGCGTTTCACCCCTTTACTCAATTTTATGAAAACTTGAGAGATTCAACGTGATAATTTTTAGTGACTATATTAATTAAAAACAGAATAATTTGAAGAATTTAAATCACCGAAGATTTTTGCAAAATCGGACCCCGTCTTATCGAAAATCTGTTCTGAATTGAAAAATAAAATACGCAATAAACTAAGACATTATTCAATTATATAAGCTTTTAATTGGTTTTTGTTTATAATATATATGAAAGACAATATTGTCTGAAGAAAAAAAATTTCGATGAAAAATAAATTTTTACAAGATTTGTTTTCATTTTTTAAATATTTTAAAATTCAGTTTCAATTGTGTAATTCTTAGAAAATAAGAAATTATTGTTATTTACTAATCATATATTTTAAAGCTTATTGCAATTTGACCATCCCGAATATTTTTTTTTAAAAATTTCATTTTGTTTTATATGTGTAAATACGTGCAGAATTACTAAGTATGGATGTTCAAGCCTAACATTATCATTACGGAAAGAATCCCTGAGGCTAAACGATAAAAAATGCGACAGTAGGGTTGATTTTAAATTTCCCCCCACCACCAAAGTACAAATAAAATCAAAACGGCAAATATTTAAAGTAAGACATCAAACCATACTTAGGAAAAAAGGGTTAAATTTAGATTACCCTCTTCGGTTATCCATTGAAACTGCTATCCACCGAAAAAAAACACCAATGTCAGTCCCAACCGTGAACCATTTAAAAGATAGTTCGCGCAGCAGATTGGTTGTTACAAACATTTAATCGGGTGAGCGAAAAACGTGGTCTTTTCTTCGTCTAATTCAGTGAAAAGGCCAGAGTAGCTGTTAGTGTTTGATTGCGAGGGAGAGATCAGGGATTGATTTCCCCTGATTGGGTCAACTTGGTGATGGGGGTGTATGATGTTGAAAGACCCGAAACTCCCTGATGAACCAAGTCAAATTACATCACTGACGACCCCCTCCGGCGCCTACTTAAGAGCGTATTTTTTTAATTATTCCTTCATATAAATTTTATCGTCTGCTCCACCATACTTAACTATGATCATGTTCTGTGATGATACGGCTGTCAATAAATCGATTAACACCTCAGAAAAACAAGATTCCGAGGTTAAGAAATACGTGTATACAACGTTTTCTATTTCAAATCAGATTAACTTAACTTTAAATTTGCTAATTTTCCTCAAATGTTTCAGAAATATATATTTTATTTTTGTATGATATTTAAAAACGGGGTGTAACTTTTGTTTACAAATGTGCCAAAAAGCCGATTTCATCGAATTTACTTTAAAAAATCTATTCCGATCAATGTAATTTATGTCTGAAATACGCTAGAGTATTTTGCTTACTGGAAATAGTAAATTTTAAATCCTTTAACTTTCAATTAAAGCTAAAATAAAAGCTTCAAGAATTTTTTTGTTCATTTGTAAAATGTCATTTAAACCTTACGTATTCCGAATTATTGGAGGTACCTACGGAATTATATATATGTTAGAGACTGCTTGGGATATATATATATATATATATATATATAAACATGAAATTGTTAGAGCTGTCTATATATACCAAGGGGAATAACTCATGGTTACCTCTAGTAATCATGTGAGCTAATAGTATGTAGCTTCTGAAAATATTCGAGTCTGTAAATTGACTTGCACTGAAATTTTTTTTCTTATTCTTAATTAGTTATTTAATCACTTTTTTCACTTCGGCACTTACATTTTTAGCTTTGTAATAAAACTTTTCCTAATACACAATAATGTCCTCCCTACATAATCTTTTTTTTAAGTATTCTTTTTTTTTCGTACTGAACGCAAAAAACGCTAACCCGTTTTTTAAAAAAATTACTAAAAATCAGGGACTTGTCAAGTTTAACCAAAATTTTCATCAGCTATTGATTAATGAGTGAATTGTATATTGAATAGGTTTATTCCATTAGAAAACTAATATGAAATATATGGAAATTTAGGGGCCAGTTTTACCCAGACTAAGACAAATCAACTGATGGACATTGAAATAAATAATGAAAGAACAGGGTGAGATAGATGGAGCCAGAGTGAAATTGCCAGATAGATAGATAGATAGATAGATAGATAGATAGATAGATAGATATGAACAGACTGAGATAGATTGATAGATAGGAGGAGGGAGAGAAAGAGACCGAGAGATGACTGGTAGCAAAATATCTATATCATTTTTTCATGTTCTCGGTTTCCAAGTATTTCTCCTTTTTTTAAGTATCATTTATTTTTGATCTGACTGCGAATTGATAAATATAGATTGTAAAATCATTCCAGTTGCTTGGCAAAATACTCGAATGTCATAAAAATGTAATCACTCATTCAATTACATGAATTTTTTTTCGGTATTTTCTTTGTGATGAAAACAACAGAAGAGATTAAATAATGATATTTTAAAAATTAAAGTGAAAAAAATGATTAACTTTTTAAATATTTCATGGACAGTTATTATTATAAATTTTATTTTAACAAACATTTTGTCTGTAACAAAATATATACCAATTTAATTTAAATCAGATCCTGCTTCTGAACTGTATTATTTTCTTTTACTTTTTTTTACAAATTCAATCACGCTACACATCGAGTAACGCTATTTTTGGTCGCTTTTGTATTCTGTTTACGCTTTATTTACTAAGTTCGAAATCTGTTGATTCGCTGAGAGTAAATTCAAATTTAAAATCAAATTTTGGCCAATGTTAGAAAAGAAAATATATTTAGTTTAAACTTTTGGAAGGAATCATAAAAATGATTCCAAAAGACCGCATATTTAAATATCTGGGAAGTGTTTTAACAGAGGACGGAAAGTGCGACACTGAAATCCGAAGACGCAAGCGGATAGACAAGATGCATTCCAAAAGCTAAGGAAAGTATTAAGAGACAGGGAAAATTTGTTAGAAACAAAGAAAAGAGAACTGAACTGTTATATAATATAATTCCTCATATATGGCAGTGAATGCTGGACAATCTCCCCACAGACGAAGAAGAGACTTGAAGCAACAGAAATATGGTTTAACAGAAGGATGCTGAGAATACCATGGGCCGAACATGGTATTCTCAACGATGACAAGGGTAACAAAAAGGATAACGAAAAGGACACTTATATTTAACATCAGGAAGAGACAATTGAGATTTCTCATGTGCATGATGAAAGAGAGCTTGGAAATTTCGATACCCAGAAGACAAACTGAATGCAAGATGGACAAAGGAAAACCACGCATAACTTGCCTAGTGAGTTTGAGTAAATGAATGACGGAACAAGATTTAGGAAAGATAAAAAGACAAAATTTACACAAAAGACAGGAAATAGTGGAGAGACATAATCGCATTCGTCCGGAAGAGAGACGGAAAATACAATAGGAACAATTTCATTTAAATTGTATGTGCCCGTACGTTTGCGTTAACTAGCACAGGCCGATGTAGCTTGAAATTAATACCAGCTCAAGTGGGCACCCCTTCGGAAGGATTTTACTTATTACTCAGCTCAAAAGCAAGACCTTATTTCACTTTTCTTTTATATATCTCCTTATATCTGATTCGCTGAATGAACAAATTAATGTATAATTCTAGTTTCTGTAAATATGTACATAAAGCGTTTGCTTTCAATTGTTATATACATCTTTTTGTCTGTATTTAACCCATGTGCATAAGCGTTACTCTATATCGTAGTTATAGCAATACCATCGTGAGATGGTAAAATACATTTATCTCCACCGGACATTCCAATAAATGTAACAAATTAAATCGTCTTTCTTCTGTAACAGCAAAGACAATAAGAAGCTATTAGGTAGGTGCAAAAAATAATGACGTAATAATGTCGTTTTTTGACGTTAAAAAATACGTCAAAAAACGACATTATTACGTCATTATTTTTGCACCAACCTAATATTTAGCTATTATTAGGTTGGTGCAAAAATAATGACGTAATAATGTCGTTTTTTGACGTATTTTTAACGTCAAAAAACGACATTATTACGTCATTATTTTTGCACCAACCTAATAATAACATTAATATAGGCAAACATTACTACATGGAGAAAATAAAACAATGCTTAACCACGGGCCCCTTTGTTTACTTTTTGATAAAATGAATCCCTTTGTTAATTTTGTGGCGTAAAACCTTATTTCTTTTAACAATTATTTGCTTGCCAAGTTCTTCTTAAATGTGGTCTTCTAATCAAAGGCCATTGTGGATTTCTAAAACTTCCTTTTTCTTTAATAAATTTATAAACAACCATGTTTACTCTTGTGAAAGATAGTGGAATGGTTTCCATTATTTTCCCCGCAGTTTCGATTTCGGAATGGTACTTTTCCTTACTTTTGTTTCCCATTAAATTTCGACACAATTAAGCCAGATGTGTTTTCAATGCAACAACTAACAAAACTACACTAGACGTGGAAAGAGTATATGGAATCAATTGCTAAGTCTGCAACTAAGAAAGTTGGTTAACTGTGTCGTGCCAGACCATTTTTCGCGCCAGTATCTATGTCTACTATTCATTCTCGCCCTGACTTTCAGCCCCTTTCCTAATGTCGTAAATTAGCTTCTCTGTACCTTTTCCATAAATACTTTCATGGTAATTGTTCTAGTAGAGTTTGTTCTATAGTACCTAGACTTTATGAATTTAAGTGCATCATTAGATTAGCGACAAGGTCTCATCATTTTACAGTCGAAATGGCTAGATCTAACTGTAAGTTCTATGCTAACAGTTTCTTCTCGCCTCTGAAGCTCTCTTCCAGCTTCCTACCTCGCAGTCAACTTTGGTCTTCAAAAAATTTAAATGCAATGTCAATCGTTATAATCTGTCTTCTTAATTCTTGTTCTTTTATTGCCCTCTCTCCTTAATAGTAGTTTTTATAATATCCTCTGACACTCAGTAACCTTTTGCGTACTAGTGGCTTTATTGTCTTTTGCTTTTTTTTTTCTTTTTTTTTTTTTTTGTAGGATGAATTTATGATAGCCATGTAAAAACCCCTGACTGATGTCAGCCCACGAGTGACGACAGCCCGTGAGTAACGATCAGCAGTTGTTGTCCAGATCATAAAGAAGATAGAAGTGATAGCCACGTGATCTAAACATCGGGTATTACTCGAGCACAAGGTGTTAACCCGGATGGTGTCCCGCTGCAAATATTACAAGTAAGACCTTTATATTTGCCCTTTCACGTGCGGCTTGCTTTATTTGTATATACTATCGTTTCTCTGTGTGGGACAAATAGTTATAAGTATATACATATTTGTGTACAAAACTATTGTGTATGGTATATTTGTATAAAATATTTTCTGGGACAATGCATTTTTTACTTTAATTTCTTTGAGTTATTCTGGTCTTTCCTTCTGTTGTGTTAAGGTGTTAGTATATCACAGATATATTAATGCCTAACATGGACAGGGGAAAGTGGAGAAAACAAAGATACTCCTTCTCTCTTAAAAACACTCCATTACGGACATCATAAAGCTTACATACAAGTGTGGATTTCACTATGTTCAAAGGTCTGTTTTATAACGTGAAAATGAGTTACAAGTCTTTTCAACTATTAAGACATACGCTAAAGCATGTTAACCTCTAGTTACATGGCTGACTACAGTCGAAGCCAAAATTAAGCGTCAGGCGAAACATTATATTACCACACGTGGACAACCGATCCATATACCTATAGTTGGACCCTGCTAAACTGCAAATAGGAAAAGCACAATTCAAAAACAGAATGAAGCTTATTCGTAGCTATAGAGATTATTGGTTCAACAAAGTAGATAATAAATGGGGATCTCGCAATGATGACAGATTTTTAAAGTTTGCTACTAAACAGGACAGGCATCCAATTTCATACATACATATATTACTTCTGTATGTCTTTGTAATAACTAGTATAACTTTCAGTGTGTTTTTTGATTACTTTAATAACTTTTCCAAATTTTTCACTATGTTTAGAATGATGACACATATATAGGTGTATAGATCAAATGTAGATATATTTAGAATCAGAGAGAGGTTTTATAATAAATCAGCACGAAATAAAAATTAAGCGGAAACACAAAACGTAAGTTCCATCCGCAAAGATTAGAAATTTGGTAATTACTCACAACCGCGCATAAACTGGATAATGTGCAGGCATTCTGACATTGTCCGTGTCCAATCTTAAGCCTCTTTAGCTTTGAGGTGAAAATCCTTTCCATAAATTTACGCTATTTTGCATGACCTTACGTCATTTGGCTTGTTTATCAGCTACATAAGAATCAGCGATATAAGAATAAGTATTTACAAGGAAAAACATTAAGAAAAATTTAGAAATCACAACAATTATCCATTTTAGATGGTTAAATTTTGCCATGCAAACAAGAAAAATTATCTCAAAAACATTTGTTTTTTAAAACAAATGTTTTTGTGATAATTTTTCTCAATAATTTTTGCTCAATAGCAAGCAACTAACAACACAGGCGACAATACACAAATTCAATCAATACGTTAGACAGAAGAGTCAATTGCCTTTAGCAATTTAAGACTTATGTTCAATACCTACATTATACAAATTCGAACCTCATAAACAGTTTTATATCAATATCGATAAAGATATTGAAACAAGAGAGGATTAATTGGGGAGAAGAGTTTTTTGTACTGTTTGTACTACAAGCTCAAATATGTACAAAAGTGGATCACAGTAGAAGAAAAGTTTAAATCCTATTATTATTTTTTCTGACGAAATAGAGTCAGCAAACAACGAAATTTCTCACTTTATTGATCCTATTAGTCCTTACGTCGTTTGTTGTACTCCAAAGATATCAATAGCTATTATACACGACATAGCGAACTACAAATCCGGTCAGCAATCGATATTTCGACTTGAACACTCTTTTATTTCCCTCACCACTAAAGAGTTCTGAACATATTTTGTTCAAGATTGTTTTATTCAGGGTATTGCTCTCCTGACAGCAAGAAACATTGTTCTTGGTTCAATTTGCTGTTACAAATCCAATTCCTAAGTCTTTGTGTCGAATTTCTATTTAATATTCAAGTTTTTTTTTTCTCTTTCCTTTTTACCTTACAAGTATTATGAATACACATAATTTAACACATACTTACTTACACAATAATACAACAAAATGAATCGTCTCTTTTCCGCTAATGTAAAGACTATAAGAAGCTACTGAGATTTTATTAGGTTACAGGGGGCTATAATTAATATTTAGGGTGACGACAAATATTCTGCTTTGTGTCTGATAACAGAATGTGGAATACAGTTTTAGTTTCCTAAAAATACTAAGAATAAATGAGAAAACGAAATTGTGTATATGATAAAGTTTTTTTTCTATTATCACTCGAACATAAAACTGTACATCAATGGTCATTTACATGTGACACTGGGGCCATAAAATGGTTAAATGATGATTATGAATAGGAAAAGGTTAAGCCTAAACTGGAATATAAGCTGTAGAGAGAGAGAGAGAGAGAGAGAGAGGATGAGACATTTTCCTTGGTGAAAATGGGGATGGATTTCTTCTCTCCTAAAGTTTTTTTTTTATCTGTCGAGAATCTGACATGTGGACGAAAACAGATTGGAAAATAATTTTGCATCTCGCACGGAAATTTAACTTAGAACGAACATTTTTCTTGAGTGTCAAATGTACAATAGGGCGAAAGTTATGAAAACAAGTCTTATCAACAATGATCTGGTTTATATTTTCACTGGACAGAGATAAGCATAGGAACTAAGAAATAATTTAATCTCTTCCTTGAGCAATTAATAAAACTCATATCATTAATGAGGAGAGAGACAGACGGGGCTTATATTTTCACTGAGAAAAACGAACTGGGAACTTTGGGAAATTTAAACAAAGAACGAATCTTCTTTTAGGGTCGTTGACGAGCTGGTGATCTGGCTTATATTTTAGCTAGACAGAGGTAAGTCCATGGATAGAGAACTCATTTTATCTCTTCCTTGAAGAATCAAGAAGAATTAAAATTAATGACTATAATAAAACTACACCTTTTCGCCCAAGACGCTTTTAAAATAAGATTTGTCACAAAGACAATTATGCTTGCTATAGGAAGTAGGCTATGGTTGGATGCTGAGAAGGAAGGCGGAAGAGGGATAATTTAGTACCACCTGTATGGCGCGATAGTACGAGATTAAAAGTTAAGCAAGTTGGGGTTAAAGGGAAGAGCAATCCCTGTAACTACTCTCAAGAAGGTGGATAATTCTCCAAATTTGGGAAGTTGATTAAGAAAGTAGAAATAAGGAACAAAGAACCTTTACTGGGGTTAATGTGATAATTGAGGAATCATCGACTCCCCAAAACCAACAACCAACTTGGACCAGCGACAGCATTGACAAGCGCAGAGTTAGTCCTGTGGTTAAAACGTCGTCCTAAGACACTGAGGAGCGGACCACTAAACGCGGTTACACCAGCAGATGTAGGCGATATATAAAACTGAGTTCAATGTTTTCTACTTTTGACATTTACGTAAATTAAAAGTATTATGTAGATAATTTTTTATGAAAGTAAGAGTATATGCTGATAAGAAAGAGGTTTCTACGTTTAGAAGGAGTGGAAGGAATCCAGCCAATTAGCAGACAGTGTTTCTGTGTCTATAGCCGATTGTTTTCTGAATGGCAGTCGGACAGTTTTTTTTTGTTTTTTTTTTAAGTCACCGCAATGCTAATCGGTCCATTTGACGCGAATGATTTTTCTACTAGTTCCTTTCTCGAGTTGCTGGCTCGTTTTTTATTTGTTTTCATGTTAATTAATTCTACCGAGGCTTGAGGGCTTTGAGTATAGAACCATTTCATTGGTTGATTATTCTATCTGAACGAACACGAAATGTGCACCACGTCCGCCAAAATTAAACTGGCACAAGTGAAGCTAATATTCTTTTTCTTCTAGAAACCAGACGCGAGAATTATGCCTATTTTTAGAGCTCTCTGGCTGGTTGCTAATTGTTGCTGATGTCTTCTGCCATTGGTCAATTTTTGTGTGGTGACATGTGCGTGTTGAGCCTACAAACTTTAATACAGGTAGGCATCTCTACACAGAGAAAATATGTACGACGCTTAATCACGGATTTTTTTCAATTGTCATCCCCAGTTTGTGACACAAAGCCTTTAATAAATATTTATTCACTAATTTGTATCTATTTAGAATATATCAAATATGGATGTCGGGGCTTTATACACAATCTACGCGTCTAAACGTGCAAGTAGTTGGAGTATATATGAGAGGAAAACTTTTAATCTCAACAGCCGGTGTAAATGTGATGAAATGGGTAGTGACCACACGTATGGACCGTGTAGATCCCCAAGGATGCTTGAGAGCGGTCGATGAAGTTAAATGTTGAAGGGCCTGCTTTTATGTTTAAAATATGAGAGAAGTGATTGTGTTTAATAGGTATTAGAAAGTTAATTAATTTCGATAAATTAGATGGATTGAGGTTTTACCTAAAAGTCGATCCTAAATATTAATTCATATATAACTTAGCAATTTAGTATAGTTGGGCCAGTATACCATTATATATCAACGACTACCTAACTGCTATACTTGTACGAAAATGATGACAGGTGATAAAAAAACTTTTTGCCCCGAAGTCAAAAATTGTTTCTAAAAATCCATGAGATTAAGTTCACTCTCAAGGTGAGTGTATTGATGATGAAGGTGGGTGCTATGCCAATAACATAGGTATACATAGGTGGGCTAAGAATGATCTTAAACAAAAAAAAATCAACATCCAAGTTTCTCAAGAAATAGCACTCAAGATAAATATCTCCCAAACAGAAAATATGATCTACAGAATTGCAATGAAAGCAGTGATGGTTTATATCCTGAGTCCATCCTGTAGTTTCGTACAACAGCGCAAGTTATTACAAATCCAAAATATTAACCTAAAAACTTGTCATCTTCTTAAATAGCCTCTTTAGATTGACTTTCATATGGATTTCAAACATGGCGCCAAACTTGTTCAGAAATAAATAAACTGGCAGCTGTATACAAACGCTTTTTCAGATCAATGATTAAAAATGGCTTCGTGTAAATGAGCTTAGCGAGGGCCATCTTTCTTCTAATCAAGTGGTCTGATGCTACAGAATCACAAAGAACTGTAGCAAATAACAGAAACATCATCTGATGACTTTCAAAAACAGCAACAATTAAAATTGATGCTCTTGTCTGTGTGTCTGTTGTAATTAGACTCTTCCCAAAAACATGAGATATATTGCACGAATATTTCATTGACCTCATCCGGCTACGTTGTATCCTTGGGGATAAAGCATCCAAATGTTGTGCCTCAAGTGAACTTAGCAATGGTTTATGATCAGTTTCGATCAGAAAATATAAGCAAATAATTAAGTCTTGAAACCTTTTTCAAGCACGAGCCTGTACTATTGCTTCTTATATGAGTTGAGTGTATCTTTGCTCAACTGGTATGACTGACCTAGAGGCCTCCACTCTACGCTTCAGTTTTTAAATAAGACTGCCCCCAGTCCAAAACCGAATGCATCTGCTGACACTTTGATCTCTTTGTGTTGTATAGAACTATGGCGTATTTGATAAGCGTTCCTTCAAAGTGTTAAAGCCTTTGTTACGGTCATCTCTCCAAAACCAGTCTGTCTTGGGTATGACGATAAACTACATCCGCGTCCTGAGTAAGACAATAAACTACGTCCAACAGCAAGGGTGCTTATCAGGAGGTTTTGAGGAGTGTGGAACCATCTCTTAATTGCTGGGGTTCCCAGGTCCACGCTGACCGCAGTGGTAGCACCTATTAGGGTCCTAGCTATGGGCAAATAGTTACCCTCAACCCCCTTTGGGGTCAAAGCGCTATTAAGTTGTAGGAATGGGTTTGGTACCAGCAATATATTTTTGTAAATAATTATTACCAGCAATGAATTTTTTAAGAAAATATTATTACCAGCAATACATTTTACTAACAATTAAAAAAATTGTCGGCATTAAATAAGCCATTGAGGTTGATATGCCGTAAAACAAAACAAACCATACCAAAACCAGTGGTTTCTTTTGGAAAGAATGTCTCTCGGGGGTTTGTCCTTTTCTGTTAAATATGAAATTCATTTTTCCTGTTGATTTCCCCAGAAAATTGCGTAACTCAAACACATTGATGGTTTCCCACATTTCTCTCACAACCGTGGCTTTACTCGGATCCATTTTAAATCCGCCATCTGAAATAATGTGACCAAGATACTTGAGTTCTCTTTTTGAGAACTCACACTTGTCAATATTAAGTTCAATCCCAACATTCTTGAATAATGATAATTGTGTTCCTCTTGTGTGTCCACGTATCAGAACATCATCTATATGGCAGACAATATCTTCGGTAACCTCTGTTGCTATCCTAAAAATGAAAGTGCTCCGATGCTGATGGTATTCTTTTGAAGAAATTTCTTCCAGAACGTGGTCAATTTAGTTGATTTTTCGACGAGATGTATTTGCCAAAAAAACATGTTATCTTGCTGAATATCTTGACGCTGGCAGATGATCCTAAAGTTTGTTTTACTGACGGTAGGATGAACTTTTCTCTATACACTGACTTATACGAGGTCGATACATCTGCTTAGATTTCCGTATTTCTTTGTCACTACTACTATTGTGACACCTACTGGGGCGTTCTGGGGTTGACACTTAGTCACTGCCACCAATATGTGACCCGGTCGATCGGCGATCGTCGCTACCCGGCGGGATCCTTTGGTCTAATGGCGCAAGTATTAGGTTGGTGCAAAAATAATGACGTAATAATGTCGTTTTTTGACGTTAAAAATACATCAAAAAACGACATTATTACGTCATTATTTTTGCACCAACCTAATACATAACAGCTTCTCACCAGATGCAACTGGTTCGACACCAGCTCCGTCGTTCTCAGCTCGCTTCCAATGACTGGTTACCGAAGTAACTATCTTGATCTCAAGTCAAACCTACACACGTTGTGATTTTGATCTTAGGTAGACGAGATCAATCAGACACCGGATCCGTTGTACAAGGTAAGTCTAAACTGGAGGTGATGTCGCACAAGTAAAAAGAAATAAATGGAAACCAAAAAGGTTCGGACATGTTCAAAGAAAGCACATCAACTTTTATCATTCTGTTATATACAGGAGTGTGTTTTCTTCCCAACCCGTTTCTTCTGAGAGTGACACTTTTATACTTCTTAGGCAAGTTATGGTCTAAGTCAACTGGCTTAGTTTTTAGGCGTTGGCTTAACTTCGTTCGTCACTGTAACTTGCTGTTTGCAGGAGGCGAAATCGGAGGCTCACGCGTCGGCAGAAATCGTGGAATCTCTCAATCAGCTCTGCGCGGCAACTCTCTGGCTCCTGCTCGCGGCTACTCCTACTGCTGACTCTAACTGACTAGCGGGCACACGCTTATATGAACTTCAACCAAAACCCGGTGCTGGGTTAGACGCAGCCTTAGGTTTTCGGTGAATCCCCGATTTCCAGCAAGGGTCCCTTTGTTGTCTGGCCAGGAAAATTAATTTCTTCCCATTTTTGGAAAATTAATTACTTCCTATTTCTGGGGGGATTCCTTCGTCCATGATTAGAGGTTACGGGATAGCTATCCTCCTAGACTCCTTCCTCCTCACATTGGTACCTCACGCCAATCACTTTCGGTGGGCATTAGTAACTTTTCTGTCTTTCTTGCCATTTTACCTCCGCCTATCACCACTGCTACCACGCGATTAATGGCGTCTCGGCCGTGCTGGTGTGGCTAAGTTTGCTTCATTAATTAACTCTTTGATACCTCTGCTTATTCAGGATTTCTCATCCTGTTCCCAGATCATGAGCAGTTAGAATTATCAAGTGGAACTTTGTTTACGCAAACCTTTTTTGCGCCTTGCCAAAATTCCTGCAATAAACACGTGGCCCTCTCGTCTGGCCATTTCCCTGGTCATATTACCTGTTTACACAATATCTATGCACTCTCGAACGATAGATCACATCTTCGTCGATTCTGGTTATTTTGTGTTTTCTTAACTAGCACTTTTAACGACCATCATCAATCTATTGTCAGAGATCGCCACATTGCCTTTTCGTAAAATTATCGCTGACGCAATTCTTCGGTCTCTTGAGAAGAATAAATTTTTTGAAGAAATAAAATCTTCATATGTTGATCGGTATATCCCTCGTTATATCTCTTGACCCTTCTTTTCTGTTTTCAGCATTTTCCCGTTCAGTTTTTATGGCTAATTTGTTAATTAATTGCTATAGTTAAATAGTGTCACGCTATTCCAGAGCAGCATTTCACATAGCTGATAACCCCATCTGCCCAATGCGCAATTGTTTTTGTTTGTTTTTTTTCACTTTGGGCAGCAGTGAAAGGCGTAAAGTAAAAAGTGAAAATGTGTTGCGTTTTGTGTCGCCACTGACTTCAGTCCTCGTGACCCGAAGGCCACTTCATAGACTGTATCAACGAAAGACGATTTCTTTTTGTTATTTTTTTTTATTATTATACGAGAGGGATAGACGTGGCAGCATCGATTCTAGGAAGAACTTCAGGGGAACGCATGCCCACTTGTTAGCTAAGCATTCTGTCATACGGTTTAGACTTTCCAAGAAATTTGGGTGTGCATATCGTGTCGACGCTTCAGAATTCTTGCGGCTATCTCTTGACTTCGCGCCGTTTAGGTCTTACAAGCAAAAATCAAATAAAGGCAATTCATCATTGTCAGAATTCCACGCCCACTAAATATTCTGAACAACCGCTCGCCATACTGCCTCTGCATTCCGCAACAAATGGCTTTGCATCCGTTTTGTGTCAAAAGTTGCTTCTCAGCTTTGATTACCTATTTTTGAGTGCGTCTAAATTGATGAAATTCCAATGTCGTAATGGCAAGGCTGCTTAATAGAGCAGTGTGCAATTTTTTTTATCATATGTTTCAGTTCTTGTGTCTGCTTCATTCCTTTTTAAACAGGTGATATCCGCAGCCCCCCCCCCACCAACATCTATTGGAATACACTCTAGGTCAAGTATTGCTCTCTTTGCATTTGCAAGTTTCGGGGCATCATTTTTTTGTAGATCTGGTTGATAACATGGACTAACGGTTACATCAACGCTTACGTAGATCTTAAATCGTACTTTTCTGTCAGACAGTTTAATGTCAACCATTTACGGATCCCATCCACTAGTAAAGGCAGCTGTAGACTTTTCTTTTATCTCGTGGACAGCTGTTGATGCACACACTCGCCTGTAGTTCTCTTTCTTCTCACATGCATGACATGTCACATATTTAGTGAGGTGTTGTGTTTTGGGATGGTGTGGACTGTTTCCATATTTGTAACATTTGCTCTTATTTTTTTTATTTATAATTTTGTCCGTGTTTTTTCTGTATTTTTGTACTTGTTTCCATTCGTGTATAACACTGTCGGCAGGTCATGTATCAGTAGGGATTTCTCACCGCCGGTTGCCCTATTGATCCTTGAGAGTTTCAGCCCGTCGAGTCATTTCAACCGATTTTTCCATCGTGTTATCGCCGTCCAGCTTCATTCTTTCTTTCCGACAAAAATGAGTCTGAAAGCCCGATAACCTAACGGGTAAAGTTATCTTTCAAAACCCCAGAGTTGCAATGTCTAGCCAATGTATACAAGGCTGTCACAAAAGCTGACTCTTTAGATCCTTGTTTCCTCTCGTTTAATACTGCTCGCTCGTAAATACGTTTTAAACGAATGGAACATTGCTTTAACAACATATAATCATTCATGTTCGAAACATTTTAAATCTTGAAGTATATCGTCATCTTGGTTTCCCATACAATAGATTAAATTATTTACGCGGTTTTCTTGAATTGTAATATAGAGATTACTTGCTTGATTAAACTTTCAAAACACCGGATTCGTTTTTAATATTCAAGTAGGTTTTTAAAAATCGAACGATTGCGATAGTTGGATTGTAAAAGATTGCACTTTAGCGGCCATGTTTGTTCTGTTTGCATCACTCGACTTTTTCGTATGCTGAGTCTTTTTAGTTTACAGTCACTCACTTCCGACATGCTTGTTGTGCTATTGTTTCATGCATGAGTAATAAAAAAACAAGTGTATACAGTAATATTAAGGAGACTTTTTTTTAGCTTTATTTACAAGCACATAAACTCAATACTACAACACAAAGACTATTACGAGGTTGTCAGAAGTACTACGGTGAAGTAATGGATAGCGGCTCGGAATAGGGAATCGGAGAGCCGAGTTCGAATTCCATTCAGATCCATTACATTCACTTACTTGGGAAAGGTATGAATCCTCTTCTTCTCCCCCACCAGCGTATGGGTAAATAGCAAGACAGACCGAATGGCAAGAGGTCTACAGCAGAAAGATACATGATCGCTTAAGCGTGTATAACGCATGGCACATAACTGACTGACTAGATTGTCGGTAAGGTCTCATCATCTTACAATTGAAATGGCCGTAAGTCTTATGATAACATTTTCTTCTCTTGCATTTCTCGCTTGAGCAGCTATCTTCCGGCTTCTTGCTTTCTAATTAACCTTGTTCTCCAAACATTTAAATACAATGTCAATAGTTATCTTTTGTTCACTTAATGTCTGTTGTAACAGGGCACTGGTCCTGTTTCGACGTTTAGTTGCATGATAATGCTAAATAGTGGTTTTAGGTGATTAAAAATAAATCGCCATAGGGATATTAGAAAGAAAACGGGAAAAGAAACGGAGAATTAAAGTTATATTAAACATATAAAATATTAAATTATATTATATTAAATTTGATTAATATTAAATTATATTATATCAAATTTAAATAATATTTTATATTATAAAATGAAGTTGAGAGAATTGAACTACGAACGAATTTGGTGAAAAGCCATTAACATTAGAATTTCGCATATGTGGTTTTCTTTTTCTGATAAGAGAAATATTTACTTGGATTTCCGAGTTCAAATCTGATCCGAGAGTAATAAAATCTTAATAACGTCCTGGGTAAGACGATAAACTACATCCAACAGCAAGGCCTCTGATCAGGAGATTTGAGGAACGTGGAACCACCTCTTAATTGCTGGTGCTCTCAGGTCCACCCTGACACGGGGTGGTAGCACCTGTTAGGCTCCCAGCTATGGGCAAATAGTTGATGCCCGCCCCAAACTGGAGTCAAAACACTATGAAAGCGTAAAAATAGGTTTTAATACCAGCAATACATTTTTGAAGATATAATTATTACCAGCAATATATTATTGCCACCAATACATTTTTAGAAAAAATATTAGCAGCAATAAAAATCTTGTCGGCATTAAATAACCTATTGAGGTTGATATGCCGTAAAACATAATAAACCAAACTAAACCAAATTCTTAATACTATGATGCTATGCTCATAAGGTGATTCTCATTAAAAGTTGGAGAAACAGTTTTTTTGATTGGGGGCTATGTGTTTTTGGGGGCAGTGACCCCGTTGAGATAATACAAGCAAAGATGGAAATGTTTACATACACCAACGTCAAACTGTGATGGGATGCTTAGGGGAGATCGTTTATATAAACTGGAGAAGCATTTGGCTTCGAGAGTCGCCGGGAGATCTCAAACAGAGTGTTAAGAAAATCCACATCGCTCAAAGACAAGAGCACACTCACATTCTGCGGGCGGGGTGGACACACGGACACAAGCAAAATAGGAGTGTTGCAGACACGCTACGAGGCGAGAAGGCAGCTGCTACTACGATTTGTCAAAGCAACTATACGGAAAAGAGAAAAACAGCTATAATTTGGTGGAAGCGAAAAACGAAACCAAAGGCCAAAAAAATACTTCGAAATCATCATTTTTCTACGTGTAGAAGGCGTATGTTCGTCTGATATTCCCTATCAGTAAATTATTTCCGAAGTGGTCGTTTATTCAGAAGACATCCTTCCTCCTTAGCTTCGACGTTCGAGGACCGGCTTTAGGATCAGGCGAGAAACAAATTCCCACGCACCCTGAAAGAGTTTAATTACTCCGCTGTGGGGGACACAAATAATCACTAGACGATCGCGGTCGAAAAACGGGATTCACTTAAGGGAATGTGAGACTGACCAGAAAAGCCGACAAAGATACGTACTCATACTTGGCCTGCCGGGCTCACTGGACGTGAAAGTGACCGAGTACGTCTGTCCCCTATCGTCCATACTTGTTAACCCGAGAGCATTTGGTCGGGTGTTTGCTTACGTTCGGTCTCGTTGGCCGGAAGCTACCTAGTCATAATTGATTTCCATGATTAGCCTTAGGGTCCGTTTATGAATGCATTTATACTGCTCTTTTAATGGTCTCTCTCCTTAATAATGATTTTTAAAAATTTTATCTGTTTATTTATTTATTTTGCATATTGTCTCACACTCAGTAACTCCTTGCATCTTGCTTGGGATGAAATGATTTTAAAAAAATAAATAGGCTAGCCGTTCCGTGTCTCCCAAATGTCATCCTTAGATTGTTATTCGAAAGATATATTCACAATGCTTTTGGAAAATGTTTTTATATTCTCTCCGTCAAGTTGTCAACTACTGGAATTTGCTCTTTCAATTTCATGTGTTTATAAAAACTATTTTTCTTACTTGTTATCCAGTCTCCAAGGCGGGAAGATTTTTTTACAATGATGTACAAGGAACCGGCCATTTTCCCAGGATCTTTAGCAATGGATTGCCTATGTTCTAGGCATTGAATGTGATTATCCAATTTTTCCGCACTGATATGTTTACTTAACTATAAATTCGCATTTTACGTAAATATTATCAACAAACATAGAGTCCCGTTAGACTCTTTTTTCGGCTCTATGTTGACGGTTTATAGCCATAACCGTCAAGTTAAGTCAAGGTGTGATTTTTAAAGCTATAACATTTGTAATAAATTATTTACGCTTTTATTTTTCCGAAATGCGCATAATGGCACAAAAAGTCAAGGTAATGAGGTTTATAGAAACCTCTTTTATCTAAACAGTCAGCAGTCAATCTTACAGTCCTAATGTTCACGGCACGTCTGTTACATTTTTAGTCTTTGAAATTTAACTGCTACGAATTATAGCGAAATAAAGGAATAAATCAAAGTGTGAGACAAACGCTAGAGTAAGAAAGTAAAATACCCCCCCCCCTACCACAGAATCTAGGAATCATTGTCTTGCTTTAATGGACGAACAAAAGACAGTAAGATTGTTTTATTTCCGCTTTTGGAGAAGAATTGAAATATATCAATATAAACAATTTGTGCTTTCTTGGCTGAAACGTTCATCGAAATTCATCCTATCAAGAATGACATGAAAACAAACTGAATTCGTAAAAAGTGCAAAATTTAAAGCACAAATATTGTTTAGAAACAAAGATTAAAAGAACATGAAAATATCTAAAATAGCTCAGCGCATATCCGGTTAAACGTAACCAGGTGTATTTTTAGAAAACGTGTTTTTATGAGTCAAATGAGGCGCATTAGTGACTGAATTCCAGATTGTTTTTATTTTAATGTTGCCATCCAACCAAATTATATCACTTGATAAAAATAGATTAGAATACAAGTTAATCGACTTCACTAAAAGAAATTTAAGAGATATAAAATAGACTTGATTTGAGTGTTATTTAGCAGAATAATTTTCACTTGGAACCACGAGGATTCAGTTAATACTCTATTTTCGTGTCAACTCATTTGAAATAATCTTAAATTCATATCATGCACTTAGTAATATGCTTATTTCTAGCAACTGTCTTCCGTACAGGTAAGTGAAAAATGTAACTTTATTATATGATAATTGTTATTGTTATAACAACTATTTCTGTCGATTGGATTCAACAACTACACCGACACTAGCAGATCAACGCGAGACGATATCAGCTTTGAAAGTTTTTACTTCAATAGCTACCAATTTCATCATCATCATCATCATCATCATCATCATCATTATTATTGATTTTTCGCACCGTTAGCATCTGACAGTTTACACAAAAGTCTCCTCAATATTCCAGTATCCATTCAGTATTCGAGCTGTTTTCTTTAGTGACGTTATCGGGATATTCTTTCGCTATTCTTTCTAGGATTTACAATTTCTCTTATTGCTATACTTTTTAGTATCGTTCCCCATGCCCCAATAACGATTAGTATTGCTATCGTCATACTCGATAATTTCTCACGATAATGAGACCCGGTTTTCTTGCTTGTATTGTTTATTATATTATACTATTTATCAGCAATATTTTCCATTGACGAAATTGTACAAAGTACTCCTTTTTTTATCAAAAGCATCAAAAGTATTTTCGTTTTTAATCAACTGTATATTTTTAAGCTTAATGAATACTTCAAGTGTGACATCTTTCGATGATCTAAGCACTTAGGAAGATTTTCGAGTGCAGGTGGTCAGGTGAACTTCTACCTTGTGTTTTAAAGCATCATCATCAGTAAGTTATGATCAGTCACTTCCGGGTCTTATTTCAAAGGTCAAATCACCATACATAAAATGCTTAAATCATTTTAGCGCATTACTGTCAGATATTGCTTGATTTATTTTCATTTTTCTAAAATTTGTGAGCAGCTTCAGTGGGTTTGTGGCCCAGTTTAAAATAATGCTTCAATCCGATTTGATAACATTGGAAATAAAAATTCCATTATTGGTAATATTATATATACATATATATATATATATATATGTGTGTGTGTGTGTGGTCGCCTGACAATCGCGGTAGCGTGAAACTTCAATAGCGATCCGAATTTTGTCCATTTCTGAGCTGTTACACTAGGAAGCGTATTTTATAGTCTTGGTTATTTAGACATAGAGCACTTATATATTACTGTTTAGGGGTAGCTGTCTGACTTTTGATGTGTTCTTAATTTATGTTTCCTTTCCTCTTTTCCTTCCATCGGTTTTTTCTCCTTTTTTTGCCACTAGACAGTCTTTGTATTGATTTTGCAAATAATTGGGATATTGACCTTGCTCAGTAAAAAGTTAGAAATTACTGAATCATTATCTGATTCGACGGAAGTATTCCTCCATATATATATATATATATATATATATATATATATATATATATATATATATATATATATGATAACTGCTCTTTTATTTTTTGGTATGTTGATCACGAATTTGAACGTAGTACTAGATTGTCAGCCAGATCTCATCATTTTGTTAGAAGTAACCGTAAGGTCGATGTAACAGTTTCTTTTCTCGCACTTCCGGTTTCTTGCGGTTTCTTGCTTTATTGTTAACTACGAGCTTCAAAAGTCATCTTTTATGTAATTGAATCCTGATATTTTTAATGTTCTCTCTTTTCTCGTCGTTTTTTAAATTTCTTTGACTGTCAATAACTCCTTGCGTCTTAGTAGATGTATCTCCTTGCTTGGGGTGAAATGATTATATATCTTACTTATTATAAAACGCAGATTGTATGTGTGTGTGTGTCTGTACATTTATATATGGGATCGGATTTCAACTGATTTAAAAAAAACTTCACAGGACTGCGTAAAATTACCTTGCGGTGGTTCTGACAGCACCAAAAATTGGAAAAACTCAATTGTTTTTGCACGAAATCAATTTGAAAACACGATAAAACACGATTCTGTCGCCAGAATGAAAGGGGTTATATCGAGTTATACTTATTATAAAACCTATGTTGTTTGTGTGTGTGTGTGTTCGTTTATATATCGGATCGGATTTCCTACATTTTTCAACCGATTTCAACAAAACTTCACTTTTTTTTGGCAGGTTGTGTTTCTTATTGTCTTGCACACTTTTTTCTTTATTTTTACATCCAGAATGCTTTAAAATTACCATTTACAAGACAATTGTTTATAATAAAATTCTATTCAATCGGTAGACTCATAACGATTGAAAACAATGTTTTTGTTTGAATTTGGGTTTGACTAATTCGCAAAAAAACAAAAAAAAAAACTAATTAAGACATGCGTGTCCGTCAACCTTAAGCAATAATCTTTGTCAATTTTATTTTTCAGTCTTTATGATTGTCGATGCTTGATCTATCTCTTACTGTTACATCCCCGGGCAACGCCGGGCTCTACTTCTAGTGTGTGTGTATATATATATATATATAGGGTTTCACTCCAAGCAAGACGGGAAGCCACTAGCACGCAAGGGGTTACAGAGAGTTGGGATGAGAGCAAAGAGGGGTGATAGGGGAAAAGATAAAGAGAAGGATAGGAGATAGCTCAAGAAAACGGGTTTCTAAAAATATTAAATCCCTCCATATATATATATATATATATATATATATATGTGTGTGTGTGTGTGTGTGTGTGTGTGTGTGTGTGTGTATAATTTATATGTTTTAATAATAATATAATTGACAGTTTTTAGATATACCCATGAATTAAGCTTTTTCGTATATTGATAATTTTATAAATAAATGGTTAAAATATTATTTAATTTCATGCATTTTCTAATATGTCTTGCTTTTTGTAATGGGTTTTTGTAATGAGAAATTTTTTTGTAATGGGAAATATAAAACTCATCTTATAAATTTATGACGTGAGATAATGAGAATGTTCATTTGAATTAAAACTAATTAAGCAACGACTTATGGAACTCACTCCCGGACTCTTGTTTTCCAGTCAACATTGACCTTCAAAAATTTAAATGCAATGTCAATTATTATCTTGTCTTCTAAATTCCTGCTCTTCTACTTTCTCTCTCCTTAATAATGTTTTCTTTTTCTCATATTCTCTCACACTCAGTAATTCCGCTGCGTCTTAGTGGCTTTATTGCATTGTTCGTGGTGAAATGATTAAAAAAATCAATGTATAGTTAAAGTTTATTTTTAAAACAAAACCGTTTAATATTCCTTCGCAGTTTTATTAAATGTTTTATCAGTCAAATTTTATTTTTATCGTACCGAACATTTTCAACTGAAGAATATTATTTTACCAACAAGAGCAAAACCCTTGAACCAGTCGTTGAGGCATTTTTGGAACACCGCATTACAAGATCTAAATTAGTTATGATTATCATATAAGTTACCCTAAAAGGACGACCATTATTTTCCTTCAGGAAATATCCTTCTTCTTTTAATATACTCTCTCTGCTCCTGCTGTCTTTTTAGGGTGTGGGTGATCATATGCCTCCACAGCTTCTTATTTTTTATTTATCTCTTACCAACAATTTGGTTTTGTGGTACTAGTTCTATCCATTTGTTCAAACTTGATATCAAGTTTGTTTTCCTCTCTCTCTCTCTCTCTCTTTCTATGTGCCATGTTCCTTCAGGACGTGGGTGATCATGGTCCTCCACAGCTTCCTGTTTTATGTTTCTCTCAGCAGTACTTACTCACTTCTGACTCGCCATTGACTTTGTGGTACATGTTCTTCTATACATTTGTTCAAATTTGTCAAGTAGCTTAACGGCTTCTTTATTCTTCAATGTGGCCTGAGCGTGTTTAAATACTTTTTCTTCTTTATATGTTCCCCCAAAATCCAGCTGCCTCTATCTGATTATTAGGAGCAGCTTCTTTGTAGTGGTGTCTATGGTATTATCAACATTCGTCGGTAGAATCTCATCGTGGTCGATTCAAGTCTTTTCTTCATTTGTGAAGGAATTGCTATATAGGAAGTTAGACATTACATAGCAATCCGGTTCTATTTTATTCTAATGTTATTTTTCGATTTCTAAATACCTTGGCCAGTCTCTTAAAAGCACCTTTCACTATTCTTGTCAACAATCTTAGAAAATCACTATTCCAAATGTAATAATTATGAACAAGTATTAAATTTAGAAAACAATAAAGCTTTCCAATTTGAAACTATCGGTCGAAATAAGACGAATTTCATGTTCAAAGGAAAAACATCAATTTATTCTGAATTTGAATCAATAACTGATACAAGAAAAATATCTAAAAGTAAATACAAATGTGAGACTACCCACCTCTGCAACTCGTTGCACAAAGATATAGACCCCACGTCGTAGAATTTCTGTGCGGCGGATCGAGCGAGAGGCAGGCTCACAGACAAAAGAAAAACACAACTACGAACTTGGGTAGGACGAAAAGAGGAGGGAGGGCGTGTGACCTTTTGTGGATGATTAACTTTGAGCTGATTCTCGGCTGTCAAAAAATATATCTTAACTAACAATGTCCGGCTGCTAATGTGTCGCTCTTCGTTGTTACTTGCTCCGGCCTAAATCAACCTTCCTCGAACCTAAACTAAGTCTCACTGTCCGTAACCCAAAGCGCTCCCGTATATATGCAGAGTCCTCTTTCATCATTTCCGGGAAAGGGACACCCACGAATAAACCCATAACTTTTTCATGACCATTTCTCCCTTTGAAGAAAGTGGACATAAAAATATTTCTTAGCCTAGCTGACTCCGATTCAGGGACATTAAATTCAGACCCTTTTAAGTTTTGACCAGAGCCGGTCTTTTAACTATTTTCGTATTTTGACAAGTACTTAACACTTATCTACCCTATGTTTTTATCTAGATTCCTAATCTAGTCATTGGGTCTTGAAGTTTGACACCCAGGTCAAATCTAACTAATCTTCTCGCACATATGTGTGCGCGCGCACGCACACACAGATGTGTGGGTGTATATATACACACACACACAGATGTGCGGGCGCACACACACACGCGTGCGCATATATCCAACTCATAGTGTCACACAAAGCAACAAGTGGGTATATAATACTTCTTGTAACAGCCAGGACAGCTATATTATTGAACGCATGTGTATATAACGTCAAAACAAAGATAGCCGCCATCATAAAACAGTTGCAAGATGTAATAAGATTTTTGCTTGTTAAGAGCAAAAATACAGCTTCAGTTCACAAAGCAATTGACAGTGCAAGGGCCTTTCTTGTCAGCCTTAGAAGCTGTATAAAGGGGCCAATACGGACTTTTTGGAGCATACTGTCAGGAGTGATGAGACAAAGGTTGATTCCTGGAAACATCCATCGTCAGCAATTTCCAAAAATTTCTTGGTTCAACGCTTCACTAAGAAATAGATGTCAACAATTTCATAACATGCGGTCAGACATTTGACGCAGTCAGATTCTATGAAACACTGGATAGGTTGAGAGAAGTTGTTAATCGAAAAAGTACAGAGTAATTATGCGTAATTATGTTATCCTCCAGCACGACAACGCCACTTCACACACGGCCAGTATCTCGTTTTAGTATCTCCATTTATATGGTATTTTACTCGCATCTATCGCAGAGTCTTGGTATGACTGGGCCCCTCGAATGACATTTATCCGGGAAGTGGTGTAAGGAATATCACTGGCCAGATAGTCAGAGACTCCAGTTCTAAAAGCACACGAACATTAAGAGATTCATTCATGCTAACAATAAAACTATTTCTGTATATGTAGAAGTTAGAAAAAGTAGAAGGGTAGTATGTAGCTCACCTTAGATCATGCAGAATATACTTTGCACAGTGTAATCTCAAAGAAGCCAGATGCAGGGTTGACTTGAATTGACCTCCTAGCCACCAAGTGCAGACTCACGTGATCGACCCAGCTACACCTGGGTTACAAGCGTGAGAAAGAATCGTATTACAGGTAGATATATAAACACTCATCCCCAGAGAAGAAATGGACAGTCTCCCATACACTGTACATGAAAATGTAAGGTCCACGTTCGGACAAGGGCACAGAGATACGTAAACACACCTACGGGCCGGCAGTAATTGAAGATGTACGGGGTTGAATAATCATACTTATTATAAAACCCAGGCTGTGTGTGCGTGTGTGTGCGTGTGTGTGTGTGTGTGTGTGTCTGTACGTTTATATATTGGATCGGATTTCCTACATTTTTTAACCGATTTCAATAAAACTTCACAGGACGACGTAAAATTACCTTGCGGTGGTTCTGACAGCGCCAAAATTTGGAAAAACACAATTGTTTTTGCACGAAATCAATTTGAAAACACGATTAAGATGCATCGCGAGAATGAAAGGGGGACAACTCATAACAAGTTATACTTATTATAAAACCCAGGTTGTGTGTGTGTATGTGTGTGTGTGTGTTCGTTTATATATGGGATCGGATTTTCTACATTTTTCAACCGATTTCAACAAAACTTCACTTTTTTTGGCAGGTAGTGTTGCACACTTTTTTTCTTTATTTTTACATTCAGAATGCTTTAAAAATTCCATTTACAAGACAATTGTTTATAATAAAATTCTATTCAATCTGTAGACTCATAACGATTGAAAACAATGTTTTTCTTTGAGTTTGGGTTTGACCAATTCGTAAAAAAAAAAAAAAAAAAAAAAAAAAAAAAACTAATTAAGACATGCGTGTCCATCAACCTTAAACAATAATCTTTGTCAATTTTATTTTTCAGTCTTTATGATGGTCGATACTTGATCTATCTCTTACTGTTACATCCCCGGGCAACGCCGGGCTCTACTGCTAGTATGTAATATTACGTATGAAAGATTCAGTCTCATGTTTTCATGAATCTGATGAGACAACAATATTATTGCATAAACACGGAAGATAACACAAATGGTTTTAGTTAACAAGTCCTGTAGAGTACAACGCAAAGATAAATGAAGGGATATTGGGATTAGTAATTTCTGTTAACATGTTCAGCACCAAAGAATTTTAATCAACAGTTTTGCTACTTTTACCTGTTAAGTGGTAAACAGCGTTAGCTACGTAATATCCTTCTACTGGAAATGTGCAGCGTGTCTTCATTTTGTCATCCACACATTGCTACAACTAATACTTGTTTTCTAGCAATGCTATTTATTTTCTGGGGAATCCTCAATTTAATTTTTGGCCTACACGCGTCAGCGAACAAATCGCTAGCACTTTAAGTGTTATTAGGTTGGTGCAAAAATAAGGACGTAATAATGTCGTTTTTTGACGTTAGAAAATACATCAAAAAACGACATTATTACGTCATTATTTTTGCACCAACCTAATAATTTATTCCCCAAAGAGAGTTATTTATCACGATAACAATAGTAAGATAAAAAAAAAAAATATTTAACTGCTCAGTGTGAGATAGCTATGTATATCCGATCGGTGCAGAGGGTTAATGTTCAATCACAAGCAGGATCCTGAATGGAGATTTTCGAGGCCGATATGTGAGAAAACGGCAAGTATGAAGAATAATATAAGGACATTTAGAACCTGTTTCAGTTTTTTTTTTTTTTTTTTTTAATACATTAACTGTACATTCATTATATTATATTATTTGCTTATAATGAATAATCTGAAATTGAAACAGTGGTGATAAAAATAACTAAAACTGGTTCTAACTCTTTATTTTCATACGATTGTCTCATCATTTTCTCACATAAATGCAAATATTCATATTTACACATGTATAAAAAAAAACAAAAAAAAAACCTGATCATCCACTCACGTTTTTTAAAGAAACAAAAAGACGATTCAATTTATGCCAGGAATCGGTTCAAACGTAAACTCGAAATGATAACTTGTTTTGCAAATATCAAAATATTTCTTTTGAATTAGAGGTTTTTTTTTTTAAGTTAACTCTATTATTAATTCATATTTACTTGTTAAAACGTAACGTAGCTGCTCCTTGCTTTTTCTATAATTATTTTCATGGTAATTATTCTAATAAGCTTTCCTCTTCACTACGTAGACTTTATGAACTTAAGCGCAGTACTAGATCGGCAGCAAGGTCTCATCATTTTACTCTAGAATTGGCTAGATACAACCATAGGTTCTATACTGACAGTTCCTTCTATCGCACTTCTTGCTTGTGGAACTCTCTTCAGGCTACTTGGTTTCCAGTCAACGTTGATTTTCCAAAATTTAAATGCAATATCTGTCGTTATCTCCTGTCTTCTTAATTCCTGTTCTTTTATTGTTTTTCCCCCCTTAATAATGCTTTTTTCTCCATATTCTCTCACGCTCAATAAACCCTTAAATCTTAGTGACTTTGTTGCCTTGCTTGGTGTGAAATGACTTTTTTTTTTAAATATTCATTTTATACGACACGGTATATCTTATGAGATTTATAAAAAATATTGTGTGAATTTAGCATAATCTTCATTTTAACTTGAAATTGAAACTAAACATTTTTTTTTAAGCGTTTCACCCTAAGCAAGGCGGGAAGCCACTAGGACGCAAGGGGTTACAGAAAATTTAGAGCAAGATCAGATAGGAGTGATAAAAGAAAGGATGAGGGTAGTGGATAGATCAAGGCAACTGGAGATGTCGATTGACATTACATTTGAATAGCTGGAGATTATAGCTCTCAGGGAAAACTGGAATAGGAAGGGAGTTCCACAGGCGAGAGGTGCGAGACATGAAGCTATTGGAGTAGAAGAGACGGCTACATTTAGGAGTTTCGGCAGTGAAGGGGTGAGAGCCGGATGCCAGCCTCGTAGAGCGCTTGAACTCATGAAGTCTGCCACGAAAGTATTTGTAAAACAGACAGAGAGGCGACGGCACGTCTGTGAGAGAGTGACTGTAGACGAGATGCCAGAACAGGGCCAATTATATTGCATATCCGCCTCTGGAGCTTATCAAGAACCCCGAGGCAATCAGAAAGGGCTCCAGACCATATATGGCAGCAATACTCTATGCAAGGGCGAATTGTTGATTTGTAGATCTGGAGGATCGATTCCGGGGAGAAAAATAAACGTATAAAAGGAAACTGTTGACTGTTTCGTTACTGGAAGACATTGATTACATCAATACATAATTACATTTATAATGCCATATGTGAAATCAGTATCATCATTATCGTTGTCGTCGTCGTCGCTGTAGACCGTCTTTTCAGGCGAAGCTGTCTGGTTCCTGTTATGTTGAATAGGTTCTTGTGTGTTTGATTTGACCAGCATGAGAACGGTACACTTTTTCCGCAAGTAGGACATTCTAAAAGATCCTGGTTTGATAGCATAAGCATCTTGCGTAAGACGTCTTCGAAACCCGTGTAAAGAATGGCATTCCAAATAAAGCATGAAGAAAAAAGGAGCGGGGAGAACGGTAATCATTATGCAAGGAAAATTAAATTTATTACTGTAGAATTTCTCTTACGTATTCTTCAAGATTAACCTGCCGTTAGAATTTTAAAAACTTAAAAAAGGAATACTTTGCTGTCGGAAATATCAAACTTGAAAATAATAAAAATACTTTCAATTATTTTCACTTTCCAGATGGTTTCATGCCAAATCCAAAATGTCCACGAGAACGACCATCAGGGGCAACGCAAAAATGCTCAACTGAAGCTGATTGTCAAAACGGTAAGATTACGAATAATGCTTTATTTCTAATAAATTTATATATCCACACACAGACACAGACACGCATATATATATATATATATATATATATATATATATATATATATATATATATATATATATATATATATATATATATATTCAAGTAATCAAGAAAAATATATTCAAATAAATCAAAGGTTCAAGTGATTTATCTGGTTAACTGACTCAAGAGTTTTCGCTTCAAAACGTTAATCAGGGTCAGACGTTTGATAAACATCTGTTCCTGATTATATATATGAATGGGTGGGGAGGTTATCCTTTCTTAATCAAGCCGAGAAGTAGTGTATTGTGGCAGCAGATTATTATTCAAACATATATTGTTAATTATAACAGACAACGAATGTCTATTATGTTTTATCATGAGCCGTTCTAAGCTTCGTATAGTTGCTTTAATTTCTGGAGAAAATAAAGACAAAACCTGTTTAACATTTGGATATTTTTTATTATGCTGTTCCTCGATCTAAGCTTCCGGCTGACATGAGCCATCGTCAAAGTGGTTATATGCATATTAATGTCATGCTTGTTGGAACAATTAGTTCGATATATAACTGACAATCCCAGTACCATTTTCTTAATCGTATGATGACGTATGACTGTGCGTGCTAATTTAAAGTTCTATTAAAATGTGTATGCACACCTACAATTTATGTAAACATATAGATGGAAAGTCTGAAAATTATGGAGCACCCAGTAAGGATCGAACTCAATATTTAGTCGAAACGATCATACTGATTTATTGACATAGCTTAGGCGTGACACAAGGCCGCAGTTATGAAGCACCCAGTGAGGATCGGACTCACTACTCATGAAAATGTGTATGACAAGCTTGGTAACCATTAAATCACGTCAAAGTGCTCACTTAGGTGTGGCACAAGGCCGCAAGCATCGAACTCAATATTCAGTCGTAATTGATCTGCGAGACAAGCTTGCTAACCATTACCCCACGTCGAAATGCCCTTGTATAGTAGCAATTTACTAACCGTAGCTTAGATGTAGTGATCAGATTAGTAGTACACAGTGAAAATCGAACTCACTACTCACTACTCACAGATCGAGCGAGACAAGTTTGCTAGCCATTACATCACGTAGAACTGCCCTTGTTCTATTTACTCTGTAGGACAACTTACAAGTTTTAAAGTTTTATTTGCGTCATCGTACCTAAGTTATTTGCATAATTTCCAGTATTCTACTATTATAACCCTAATGAGACTTGATTCAATGTGTCAGTAGTTAAAATTAATGCAACAGTAATTGGTAGAATAGAGCCGTTATATGTATTAATTAAAATACTAATTATTTTACTACATGAAAATTTCTGAATAACATTACAATGAAAATGAAAATCAGGAAAAACGGGAAAATCAATGTAGAAAATAATGAAAGTGTTACTGACATAATAGAACTACAGTGTAGCCCGGATATAAGAGAGTTGTCGGGACCGGAGAATAAGTCTCTTATATCCGGGTTTCTCTTATATCCGGGTTTGGTTTATTTTGTTTAGGTAAGTATGGCTCTAATTTGGGACCAGATAACATCTCTCTTATATCCGGGTCTCTTATATCCGGGTTACACTGTATTATGAGATGTATAATATTCCTTTTATATTTATTTCCAGAATATTCTTGTTGTCCCTTCACTAACGGAAAATATTGTTCTTCAAGTAAGTATGTTTCTTCCTATCAAAAGAATTTGTTAACTCATTAAGAATTCCTAAGACAACATTTTTTATTTTGTCAATCAAAAATTTGAACTCTGTCCGAATAATATATGCTGGTTCGATTAACTTTTGAAAGATTTGTAAAAACTAGATTATAAACAAAGTTTGTTATTAATTTTGTTTTCTGTATATTAGTAGAAAAAGGGTTATACCAGACTGGACTTAATTAATGAAAGGTTACATTTGAAAGATTAGCGTTGCTACATTTTGATTTGACTTTTTCCTCTCTTAGGAGCGCAAGTTAAACCAGTTTATTTCAAAATTAACCCCCAAAAGTCATGAGTAGTGAAATTCAAAACTTAGTAGTTTCGTCTTTCAAAACTCATCAAATTTGAAAACTGCCTACCAGTTTGTTACTCTTAGAAAATTATGTGGAATTTACCATGGCAAAAAGTGTGGGATCTGTTGGTAACTATGTTGTAAAAAAAAGTGATCGTCCAGTTAATATCAACTTGTTTGTTAATCACCTGACAATTCTTATTTTTGCTACATGCAAATATTATGTTCTGGTTGGGTTAACTTTTGAAAGATTCGCTAAAACTGGATTATAAAAAAAAGTTAGTTATTAGTTTTATTTTCTGCATATTAGCAGAAACAGTGTCTGCAAGTAATGCATCTTCTGACACTTTTTTAATCATAAATTCATTGCTTTCTTCCCTTAAATTCCTGTTAGCTTATTTTCCTAGCTTCTGAATTTTCCATAAGATTTATAAATGGGAATTGGCTGATTGCCCTAACAATAAAGAGCTGAATGATCTTTGATGATACTGCTAAAATTTCCCTAAAATTGAGGCAAAGATGGCGCTGAAAACCGTTATATCAATCTAATAGGATAAAGAAAAATAATAAACGATTTTCCCATTTAATTAGTAACATGCAAAACCTTTACGTTTCAGCAAAACAAATTCAGTACATTTTTATACAAAAATCTTTTAAAAAAATTTAATTTTTTCATGTCGGAGTTAGCTCCTCTTTAGTTCCTTAACCCTTCACCAGGGGTCTCTCTCCTCTTGCTATAAATACTGGTGACCTTTTGCCTCGATCTCTTTTTTCCCTCATGCCTTGGGTCTTATACCACCTCGCGTTGATGAGGTGGGGTAATTCTTTTCTCTTCATTTCAGCTAATATCAATATGTGAGCTCTCACCAATACAGCGTTTCCCAAATTCTGGGAACACGCTAAGTACAATACCGATACACGTACGTACGAACACTCACCACATTACACACACATAATATTCACCACACAAACTCAATGTAACTGTCCATGTGCTTGTAACTTGTTGTTAATACATATATTTGTTTACATATAATTATCGGTCTTGTTTTTTTTTTTCTTTGGACTTAATTATAGTCTAACATTCTCATGTAGCTGGACCGACTAGCAGGAAATCTTAACCCACGTGTGTTCTTTATATCTTCATCGCCACGGTCCACTACAAATTTAATAATATACTGTTCTCTTTAATAGTGATTAACATCTGATAAATTTATCGACCGTATCCTCCAGTAATGCTATTGTTGTAAAGACTAATAAGAAAACGAGGATAAGTCTTCGTCAATTAACATCGGCTTTAGAGTATGCGGCTTGATGGGCTTCAATTATTATTCTTCTTGTGAGGATGTGATAGGCTTTCTTACTTTTCCTCTTGGTCGAGAAGCTTCCAACACCGCAAATTGCTACAAAACTAAAACCTCAATCTGAAAAATCATGTTCTTAAAGAGACTTCTTAAATCGAGACTTATGGAATGCCATGCATGGTGCCAAATCCGTTCAGAAATATCTAATCTGTCACCTGTATACAACGGTTTTCTAAGATCAATGAAAACCTTTGAGCGAATGAAGCCTGGGGGTTTTGGGAAAGAAAACATACTTCTTTGAACATTGTGGACTGGCGCTACAGAATCCCAAGCAAAAATCTGTACCAAATAATAGAAACAACACTTGGGGACTACCAACAGCAGCGACAACGAAAATGGATAGCACATGTTTCTCGAATAGAAAATAATGACATAATCAAGATGTTGACATTCCACACTACTTCAAATAGAAAGTTAGCAAGGAAACCCCCATCAATACTTGAAAGAGAGATAACAGCTCCTTGCATTTAAAACCTGTTTTGCTGAAAATAATTTTTAAGAGAAAAATTTTATAAATTTCAGTACTGGCTGCTCGGTCAATAAATGCTCAATGTTTCGTGATAAGGAAACAGCCAATATTACCATTACCATATATCTTCCTGTCATACAGTTGCCCTATGTGTACACATTCCAAGAGCAGCTGGATCGACCAACTGTTTACATCCTGTCAGGCGCGAATCTGCATCTAGTGGCTAGGAGGTTACCTTCCAGATCAACCGGCTGGTACATCTGGATTCTCCGATGGGAAAATGAGTGCAAAGTCTATTTTAGTATCATCTGGGGCGAGCCAAGTATATAAAGGAGTCACACAAATCAACTTTTTTTTTAACAAATGTTCCCCATTGCCATTGACATTAAGTTCGATTCAGACTACCTGGTATTTCCTGGCAGTGAATCACACACAACGAGCCCATAGTCTGATAAGTGACTATATAACAAAACCAGCGCTGGTGCTTAATAAAAATAACGGACTACCTTCATTAAATTATTATTTAATATTTGATTGCTTCTTGGTTAGTCACATTATATTTCCAGGACTATCTATGGCCAAAGTGTCAACCTTCGGTATTTCTACGTAGCTTCTCTTATGCACTATAAAACTAATTTGTTTCATCAACAGTCACTTAACTTACAAACCACTTGAGCAGAAATTGACGTAATAATTGATGTTAATAAAACAAATTTGTTAGTATTTGTGACACTTTCTTACAAAAGTTCTTTTTTTTTTTTTGAATTGAGCTCTTCCTGCGTTCTGTACTCACGACAACCATGTTGGTTATAATCTGGGCATTACTAAACCATACAGGTAATTGAAAATATAGGTACGAGTAATTATTTGAGCATTCAACTATTCCATAATTATCTGAACAACTTTTTAATATGGTGACTATATCACTCTTGAAAGACGAAAGGCGCCGAAGTAATTGTTTCTTTCTCTGTCCTCTGTGCTTAGCTCTTGAAATGCTAGATTGCTATGTGATATCCATTCTCTTATAGCAATTTACTAAGCGAAGCTTAGATGTAACACAAAACTGAAAGTATGGAGCGCCCAGTAAAGATCGAACTCACTACTCAGTCGTAATTGATCTAGCGAAACATGTTTGCTAGACACCACGTCGAAATTCCCTCTCCATCCTCTTTTATAGCAGTAAATGCGGGAAATTTCCCTACGTGATGAGTTTGGGTGAATGGTTGGTGTAATGGAGAGGGGAGACAAAAGGAGAAAAACTGCTAAGGACATTTGCTAAGTTGTGGAGAGCCATGATTGCACGTACCATGAAGGGTCGCGGTATATAGAAGAAAAATCATACACAAGAATTACATTAGTCGTCTAGAGAGTGCCAGTTCCCGAAGGTTATAAAACATTCAGGTTCAAATACTACAAGTAACTTTAAGTATAAGGGCGTTCAATGTCAATTAAAATTCAATATGCTTTTTACCGACATTACAGTCATCTACTTCATATATAATTACATTAAAATTATTATTTCCTTCCCATAATACTTGAGTTCTGGTCGATTGGTTATTTTGCAGCTGATGAAATGTGCAGTCTAAAAGAACGCAAAGTTTTTAAAGGCGAGAGAGTAATAGATGAAGACAAATGTACCGAATGCCAATGCTTAGGCTATGACCAATTGTTATGTACATCTGAACCATGCGTCTGGTTAGTACCAAAACGTATCAGAGGTAAGTCTAAACCGTTGTAAATCTTAAGTTTTGGGGGTTTGGAGACTAAATTTATTTTTGTTTTATTTTTATGTTCTATGTCGATAAATACTTCGACCATTAAAGTAAATTGTATGAAACCAGGATGGATACGTAGCTTTGGACGATTTCGCAGGTTAGCTCGCTGGCTAGCTAAGAGAGTTTTTTCTTTCAAATTTTGAATTGAATAATGCTCTAAAATCATTATCTGAAAACGTGATAGGAAGTTGTTTAAAATGAATAAGTACAAATAATTTCCGTATTAAAAATATATGAAAGTGAATATTTATTTTCATTTTTGGAACCTTGTTAAGTTGCTATTTCGATTATACATTTTCTCATCTCGAAAGACGTGCAACTGAGGTTTAGGATGCGAAATCGAGTTTCGTTTGAAGCTAATTCTTTATTCCTGTTCTTTACAGTTTACTTTAACGACCAAAAAATTAATTGGCTATTTATTTAAAGATTGTGAGAGTCAGTAAAACGAAGTAAAACTAATAGAAATAATTGTAATTTTTGCTATTAGGTTGGTGCAAAAATAATATCGTTTTTTGACGTTAAAAAATACGTCAAAAAACGATACAATTTTTGCACCAACCTAATAATTTATCTATTCATTTTATTTCTGTTTTGAAAATTTGAAATCGAAGTATTCTGTTTGTTTAACTTTTAAAGAAATATCGTTAAATTGCAACCAATCCTTTGTATACTTCACATCATAAAAATGTATCTTCATCTTTAATGTTCATTTTAATACTGGTACAGTGTAACCCGGATATAAGAGAGTTGTCGGGACCGGAGATGAAGTCTCTTATATCCGGGTTTCTCTTATATCCGGGTTTGGTCTATTTTGTTTATGTAAGTATGGCTCTAATTTGGGACCAGAGAAAATCTATCTTATATCCGGGTATCTTATATCAGGGTATCTTATACACTATATCATAAATTTCATTTTTTTATTATACTTTTATTGATTTGGGATTTCTAGCCTTGAGTAGCAGCCAATCTAGGAAAAGGTGAATTCTAAATTTTAAGCTGTTTGTTGCACATGTGACATGAAGTGCAAGAAAGACGTTCTTTGCATTAAGGCTTGATATGACCATTTACTAGAAACAATCTTCGACCGAATGTTCTTGATGCTAGATTATGTAGAGGATATTGAAAGGGTGGGGTCTGGATCAATGCAAACCTTTAATCCCCTAAAAGAAATCCATTAACTAACACGTTCCTTTCAAGAAACAATCATCATCTCTTGGAGAGAAAGATAGCGATTAATTAATATTATTATTTTTTTATTTACTTATCCTTGTTTTAATTATACTTTTTAAAATATTTAATTCGAAGTTATTTTACACTATTTACATTCGGACAATTGTCCTCATATTTATTGTTATTATCATAACGTTTCGGTCATTGTGCCCTCCAGCCTTCATCAGGTGTATATCGGTCTCAGAACTGCCTGTATGTTACAGGCAATTCTGAACTGAACCGTTTATTTAATTTGCGGTAGACTGTTCTAGTTCCATTGCCCATGTCTAAGGATATCTCGTCTAGTTATTATATTTTAGCACTGCTCAGTTATTATTCACCCGTTTCCACTGAGTTCAAACAGGGATTGAACACACAATTTGCGAACAAATTCACGAACCAACGCTTTAATTCATTAGACTATTGTTCCGTAGGACAATTGTCTGTAGCGAACTTGGAGCCTTAAACCGAACCTACCTGCTGATTGGTGCTGTCTGTCATGTTTAACTGTGACTGTTGTTGAAGACTGCACCTATTCTTGAGTCCCTAAACATATTTAGATACTCACGAATAGGACATATATTGAGGAGGGAGGGCATGGAAATATTAACACTCATAGAGCATACTGAAGGCAAGAAGCCTAAATAACTTACCTAACGAACTCTTGTAAGTAGATGACAAACAGGAAATGGGAGAAACAACAAAAAGAGAAACATTACCTAGTTACGAACGATAAGATGTTGCGGATAGTCATAATCACCAACGTCCTGAAAAGACACTACACATGAAAAAGGAAGAAGATCCTGAGTCCATTATTCACCAAAAAGCCTCAGTGGGTTGCACTTAACAATTGTTATATTGGCTTGGTACAGTGAATTAACACAATCAGAGTAAATTAGTACTATTACTATGATTTTGGTGGACGTTTCTCAAATTCATGGGGAGGAATGGGCCATTACCCGACTACACTGACCCAGGGCATGTTGGTAGGGGAGGCTGTGACATGCTCGAGTGGTTATATCTCTTTTCGTTTCATGATCGTAAATGTAACGAACCTAACTGGAACTAGACGACGACCGGTGTTTCAATGTGATATAGCCGCAAGTCCACTATTACTCTTATGCAAAATAAATTATTGCATGAGCAACATCTTATGCTGACTCAAGATACACCTGTCCGAGACTAGGTCAATGGATTATTGTAAAAGTTTAATAAACGTAAAATTCCTAAAGTGAACTTTATCAGGAGCCTCACCATCCTTATTTGAATATAAAAATGAATTAAAGGTACGTAATTTTCAATGGTAGACTTCAATTGCAATATTCACCATAGGAGGGATTTTTTTTTTTTTTTTTTTTTTTTTAGCAATGTTCAACCTTCGTGTCCACAAAAAGCAGTGTGTCAAAAGGACGGTTATTCGTTTGACACCGCTATTACTGTATACATTTTTACTCCTTCGGAAATGTTTATTTATAAGATTATAAAAATATGTGAACTAAGTACAATGTGATATTTATTATTTACTATTTTATATATAAAAAAAAAGTCTCTTTTCCGGGCATTTTTCTAATTTTTTCTCTGCACGTGAATTAAAAAAACGATTGAGAGTATCTCTTGCTCTGAACCAAACATCCATAAATTTTATATTTTGAAAAAGTCCACAAACACTCAATATTTTGAGTGTGTATCTCCCTGTTTATTGGATGGACAAAGTTTTCCTTCGGTATAATTACAGACTGTAATTTTTACCACAAATATTGCATTGTGGTCGGTTTACATATTTTTTATAATTGTGTAATTTTTCATAAATTTTTCAATAAAAAAAAATTGTTTTCAAATTTATTTCTTTATAAAATGGTCAATAGTAAATATTTCATTATAGTTGGTTCACACATTTTTATAATCTGTTTAATAGTGTTTAACATTTTTACTAATTTCTTAATGTTATCTTTCGTTCTGTTTCGTCTTTTCAGCCTTGTCAATGGCAAAATGTCCAATTCTGAAACCACTCTTTTTAAATGATACTTGTCACAACTCAAGTGATTGCAACAAAGGTAAAAGCCACTAATACAAACAGTGCTACATGAAAATACACAAATTCTTAAGCCATCAGCTGATGTAATTTCACCTTATTTTGATTAGAATGCGATTAAATAAAAAATAAAATATAGCTTTGATAGGGAAGATCTTTTGTTTATCTGAATTCTCTGTTCTCATACAGGTGCTTCCTATTTATAACCTTGTGCCAAACTAACTCAAGCCTAATTAGTATCATTATAGTGCACATTGCTGTGAAGTAGCATTTAACAACTTACCGACGATTATTTCTGTAGTGACACCTGCCCTTTTGACCTTGTGCCAGACTAAGCTAAGCTTAATAAATTCAACGATTGGGCATCTCACCCGGGAGTAACTAGCCACGCAGATCATTAATTTTATAGTTATTTCGATCCTCGTTGTGTGCTGTAGACTTGTGGCTTTGTGCCAGACTAAGCTAAGCCTCGTAATCACGTGGATCTGTTTCGAAAATGCAATCCGCAAACTGAGTTCAAATTCTGGCCTAAACTGTTGTGTTCACTTCGTACCAATACGCTTGGAAAAGATATGATGATATCTCTTGTCTCCCCTCTAACTATGGCAAATATTAGGGCAGACTGTGCTTTTTAGCTCTGGTAAGGCAACCACCATAGAAAAAAGACAACGCTGAATTCAAAAAAATCTAGAAAAAGCAACAGGAACCCACTACACGCCCTTTCCCAAGAACTATAATGGCAATTCACATACATGAAAGTAAAAAAAAAAAAACATTGAGGAGAGACGTGATCGTATATGTTGTAGAGGAACACAGCGTTAGAAGATTATATTCACACCAGCCTGTTTAGCCGCTATAGCTCATAGGAATCACTTTTTTCTGGGTGCACCAGCGTGATAATTCTTATCACAACAGATGTGTATTTAGACTGCTCGAATTAATTGTAAACGTATCCTCAAAAAGGCCAAATCTTTGCTTGCTGATAGAATGAGGCACCGTATAGCCTCTAATAAATTTGGCTTACGTCACTACTACCGGCTTTATAATAGTCTGTTAAATAAGAGTAAGTCTTCTATCTCATTTCTCATTACTCAATTTTAAGTATTAACATCTGCTGATAAGGCAGAATGTTTTGCTCGTTTAAATTCTACACTTGACTCCTCTGGAGTATCTTTGCTTGATTTTTCACTTAAAACTGAGTCTCTATCGTGTGATATGCATATATAACTCTGTCCATGGTATTTGCTATCATTTCTAAAATGGATTCTCACAGAGCATATGATAGTATCACTGCAATAGTCTTTAAGAAATTTGTTCTCTCTAAACTCTGCAATAAATACCATTCTGCTTCTTGCTTTCCTGCTTGTTGTAAACCCTATTCTTACATCCAGTATTTAAGAACTCAGATGAACCATCTGATCCTTCTAACTATCGGCCGATTAGCCTTCTACCTGTTTTTGGCAAATTACTAGAGGCTCTAATAGACTCTGAATTGGTTAAGCATCTCACACCGCAGGGTCTTCTTTCAGATAAGCCACATGGCTTTCACTTCTCTATGTCAACTGCTGATGTGTTAACGATTATTGCTGAAAGCTGTTACTTTGGATATCTCGAAAGCCTTTGACAGAGTTTGGCATACTGATATTCTTCACGAGTTGAAAGGTTATGGTATTTCTGGACAAAGTTTTTAACTTTTCAAATCGTGAAATAAAAGTTGTCTTGAATGTCCACTCTTCTAAATCTTTTTGAATAAATGCAGGTATTCCCCAGGGCTCTATCCTTGAACCTACGTTGTTTCTACTTTGCATAAATAAACTTCCTGATGTCATCAATTTACAACTCGGTTTCTATGCAGATGACACAACTATTTACCCCTGCCTTAGTCTGATCGGTTCAATAAGGTAACATTGGCAGCTGATCTTAAAAATGACCTACAATCTATTGTTTAATGGGGCAATGAGTGGCTTGTTAATTTTAACACCTCAAGAACGAAATTTCTCTCTTTTAATCATCGTTTTACCTTCCATCAGCATGGCTGATGCCAGCCTCCAGAGAAGTGACTCATTGCGTCTTCTCGGACTAAAATTTTCAGCTGACATGAAGTAGAAAGTATATATTGAATCAATTGCTAAGTTTATAGCTAAGAAAGTTGGTTCACTATGTTGTGCTAGACAATTTTTCTCTCCAGAATCTGTCATATATATATATATATATATATATATGTATATATATAGATCTACCATTCGTCCTTGCTTTAAATATTACTGCCATATCTGGCCTGCTACATATGTAGAGATTCTTTGTAAAATCGAAAGAAGAATCTGCAATGTTATTGGTCCTGACCTGGCATCTTGGCTTCAATCCCTTTCCCACCACTGTAACATAACTTCCCTGTGCCTTTTCTATAAATATTTTCATGGTAACTGTTCTGATGAACTTTCCGCTATGGTATTGTAAATACTCATTGGGGCTAGTTTTTAGAATTGTTGCTTTATTCCCCTCCCCCCACAGACAATAAATTGTAAATATGGGGACAAGTTAATATTTTCATAGAGACAAAGAGATATTATGGTAGTTGTAGTAAGAAAGGTACGTATGAATGTGTTGTTTTGGTGTAAGGAATACTGTTCGTACGATTGGGTCAGTGTTTACGGCTAGCTAAGTTATAGTTAAGACAGAAGACCGTCCTTTTCCCAATTCCCTTTTCGGCCTTGTGCCACATTTCTGTATTAAACAGAATAAATATCACTTTCCGCTATGGTGCCTAAACTTATTTTTATTTTTAGCGCAGTAGTAGATTAACATTAAGGTCCCATCAATTTACAGTTGAAAGGGCTAGATGTAACCGTAAGTTCTATGCTAACAGTTTCTTCTATCGCACTTCTCGCTTGTGAAACTCTTTTCCGGTTTCTTGATTCCTAGTCCAATTTGATCTTCAAAAATTTAAATGCAATATCAATCGTTATCTTCTGTCTTCTTAATTCTTGTCCTTTTATTGTCCCCTCTCCGTAATAGCAGTTTTCCTAATATTCTCTAGCACTCAGTAATCCCCTTGTGTCCTAGTAGCTTTATTGCCTTGCTTGGAGTAAATGATTAAAAAAAATGTACATATCAAAGTGAGTGTGTTCGCTTTTAGTCTTGTCCATTTTAGATTAGTATTTCTATTTGTTTTCAAAATCCTTTTATCATTTTTTTAACTCGTCTCTTTCAGATCAACAATGCTGCAAGTATCCAACAGGAAATGTGTGTGCGTCAAGTAAGTTGAAACTTTCTTATAATAAAAATGGAATTGTTTGAAAGTAAATTATTAAAAGCAAATATGTCTTTGCTAATTTGAACTTGTTAACGAAATATCTCCCCAAAAGTAATCAATATAGTAAACAGACTGAAGGCATGAATTAGCAGTCATCATGCAAATTTGATTCCTATTTTCACATACACTCTCTTTCTCTTTTCTTTCAACTCTCCATATATATATATATATATATATATATATATATATATATATATATATATATATATATATATATATATATATATATATATACAGGCAGCAAGAGTTCGCCCATTTGTTGAATTAAACCGACAGGGTACATCATTTTTATTGTATTTTCCAATTTTCGAAGATGTTGCACCTTGTGTATAAAATATCCAAAGTTCATATGTTCTCTGTTTTGTTCCAATTTTTTCAACTGCCTTAGTCATTATTAAGAACTTTCTATTGTCAGTGTTGCAGACGAGATTTTATTCGTTACATTCTGACATTTTTTTTTATCGCAATGGAATTCGAATCAATCCAAAGTGACTTCCTCTGTAACATCTAATGGATCTAGGACGTAGCGAAAAACCATATTTATACGTATTATTACTCTTCCCCTTCTTATTATTATTACACCGGTTGAGAGAAGAGCTCAATTTAAGAAAATAAGAAGAAAAAACACAGTGTTTGACAATGTTAATCCATATTTCAACAGAATGTATGTCTTCTTCAATTAAATTTTTCCAGTATAAAAATATATAAATCTACAAAAATTTATAAGTCTTTCTACAAACGTTACTTGTCTACGATTTAATACTGATTGAATACAGTAATTGTGGCACAAGACCCAAAAAGGGGGGAGCTGTCTAGATTAATCGACACTATCTTATATCTAGCTAATCATATTCACGACCCATTCATTCGTTACAATTTACTCATTCACTATAAGAATTTATCCGTCACCATTCGCTCCTATATACACCAAAATACCTCACACATACGCAGGACCCCTACTGAAAACCACCCCATGACTTAAAATTTCAATATTTACAATTTTCTTGAGGTGTTAAAATTCTATTATTGTTATGAAATGAAGTGGGGGGGTGATGACCCCCGAAAAGAAAGATGTTAGTAAGACCTGTCCATTTCTCAAAAATAATCTCTCTCTCTCTCTCTCTCTCTCTCTCTCTCTCTCTCTCTCTCTCTCTCTCTCTCAAGACGGGTAAGGATAAAAAAAACATGATGGGCATTAGAAAATTACAAAAACTGACGCAGACGAGATGAAAACGCAGGTCAAAACAAACTGGGGAGGTTGGGAATCTCGACTTGGATCGTAGAAAGAAGCTGGGCACAGGCCAAGAACGACACATACTCACATTAATTAGGTACACAAGAAGGGTTTATCTTAACCAAGGAAACAGCTCTGTTATGACTTAGTGAGACTTAAAAAGAAAATCAGGGCTAGCCCCGTTCAAGTTCATGCAATTTGCGTGATAGTCAGGCAAATCCGCCAAACCCTATCTGACAGCTACGTTATTGAGAGGTAGCCTAATCCGAACCAATCGCCAGATAAGCGAAAACTCAGAGTTGCTGAGATAATCGCCCGCTGGCGCTCAAGACCAGAAAGTGCGCAACTCGATCGCCGAAAAACCGAACTGATCGCAGAGCGGATCCTTCGCGAGCCCCTTCACTAATTTCCGATACAAGACTCTCGTTGACCAAGAAAGGTCACTGGACTGAGGAATAACCCTCAAGGTCAATCGACACTCGAGGAGGAAATCCAATTGATCCAGGTGCCTACGATGGCACCCAGCCTCAGAAACAGGAGGAGTGATGGTAAGGCGAGGGAATGTGACCCTTATACTCTCCTTCAAGATCGAATCCTCTGTCAACGCGCGGCGTTGGAAAGCCAACTTCGACACCCTGACACGGACGTTGGGCACAGACATCTCTGTCGATGCTTGCAACCACTCCACAAGAAGGAGAAGATCAAGCGCTCGATCTCCTTCTTAAAAAAAAGTTCCTTACAGGGATGAAGTACAGCCAGCTGGTAACGGTTGAGAGGCAAGAAGTGGCACACACCCCTCAGTCCTACCCTTCAGCGCCAAATCTTGACCGACTGATCGACCTTGGAACTCGTGGCCTGTCCGTACCTGACTACACGAAACTGGACACGTCATCAGTGTACTTGGAAACACTGACTCAAGCTCCACCAGAGACTGCGAATCCATGTAGGGTCGGACTGCACGCTCTGTCTCTCAGCCGGCGAAAGAGAAGCTCCAACATCAAAGCGTAAAGTAGGGGCGGCTAAGTCAGCACAAAAGCACTCGACCATTTTCCGTCCACCTGCACCACAGCATTGCAGAGGCGATACAGGAAGCTAATCCACCGGCAGAAGTCCGGTTCGAATCCGGCGGTCTGAAGGACAGCAGCCAGGTACCGATAGTCGACCCTATCAAATGCCTTAGACTGATCCAAATTGATCATCGCAGCTTGATCGTCGTCTTTTACACCCTCTAGGATCGTGCGGATCAGATGCAGGTTGCTCTGAATTGTTCGGTCCTTCACAGAATAAGACTGCTCGGGACCCAACGGAATCTCAGCAACTGACTGCAAACGCTTCAACAGGATCTTGGCCATAATCTTAAACTCTGTGTTTAGTAGAGTTATGTGCCTGTAATTATCTAAATCCCACCTAAAACCCTTATCCTTTTTCAACAACGTGATCACACCAGTGAAGATCCGATCGGGGACGGACCCCTGGCGGGACCATCTGTTGAATACGGCAGTCAAAATCGGAACAAAGACGTACGTGAGCCGCCAGAACAATTCATAGGGTCCACCATCAAATCCCGGAGACTTGCCAATGCCGACCCTCTTCAATGCCGAGTAAACTTCGCCATTCGTGATCTCACCCTCGGGGCTAGCCGCTTCCATCGGCGAAAATCGCGAAAGTCGAGAAAAGGCAGTCAAATAGCTGCGAAAATCTTCGTCACAGAGACCAGGCTCCCTGGTAAACCGGCTTCCGTTGCTTGTAATGAAAAAAACGGCTGTACTGGTAAATAAACGCATCAAAACGAATGAAACGCTGCCAGCGTGAAGTCATGCAACTAAAACGTGCTTAATATGATGGTGATCTTGATCATCATCATATTATTCATATTTATCATCATAATCATCATCAGCATCTACATCATCATGGCTTGACACTGATTACTAACAAATTTCCAGATATTCCGACACAACCTACTATCTTCTCCCATGTTGATTTCCTCACATATTGTCCACACCGCACAATTTTTATACACCACATAAAAAACCAATTACTTAGTCAACCAACTTTTTATATATTATATTTATGATAGTTTAAACATACCTGTCTCTCACGAACTTACTGTGCAAATAACTTAACTCTACTCACCACAAGCTGACATAACTCCTACTATACAACAAGTTCACATATCCAATCCTTAGGTCGTCCGATTTGATTGTGGACTTTTTGCCCTAGCATATACTTTCGAATTAGTCATAGGAAATTCTCCAGAAAAGCTTTTGTTTGACCAATCCAAAATGAGGTCGCATTTTTAATTTTGTCTTTCCTTTCCCGAAAACAAAAATTCATCAAATATCAATATATACTATAGACACAACTAAATACTTACCACTTACTAGAAAATGGGTCACTTCTAAAAGATCTGATGAAAATTTTCATAACTTATATCAGAAACTTATTACGTCCTCTTTGGATTTATCTACACGGATTACTAAACCATATATATATATATATATATATATATATATATATATATATATATATATATATATGAGTATTATATTTCATTGTTTTTCGCAACTTGCAGTTTAATATGAATACGCGTTTTATTTCTAGGCGGTTACACAATCGTTAGGTGTTTGAAAAGGACAAATAACTCAATTTTAAACTAGGAGGTCATTACGTGGCCTATACTATATATTGTAGAGCAAAAGAAGCAGACCGAGATAGGTAAAAGAGAGATTGTTTTCCTCACGAACAAAATACCAGATATCAGGCGTGCTACTCAGTAGGCCCAGATATATGATGTCGAGGAATAGAATTAAATGGATAAAGGCTTTAACGCCATCCCATACCTAACGTTCTTAATCAAAATAAGTTAAATATCTGTACAAGCAGTGGCATACATCTACTTCCTTTTCTAATTCAGCTAATCAGGGTACGGTCAAGATTTCATTTTGTATGTGATATTTTCATATATGTTTATGGTTATCAATTTCATTGTAAAATTTCAACGGGTTATCTCTCTGTTTCTTTAAGTCATACGGTGTTTGTTCAGACACCATAATCTTTGATAAGTCGTCACACAGATAGCACCAGGATCAAACTTTTGCTGTAACTCTACATCTTACGTAGGGATCATGATAGAAGTTTCCTCTTTTGTTTCCTACTATTAGTCGTAGAGTTACCTGATTTTTTTTTTAATTTTCAGTTAACGAACTACGTGGGTACATTTTACTTGCACAGAAACAGTGGATTAAATATTGGGTTATGAGTGGGTTGCATCAGATCATTTTTGCAGCAAACCTAATTTTCATGATTGCAGCAAACCTAATTTTCATGATTTCTGTATTGTACTATCATGAAAAATTAGCACTCCAAATTATCTCTTCTTCATCTTGAAATGCCATAAAGGACAAAATTCTAACACAGCAAACTGACATAAGTATGGGGACCAACCAAACTGTTATACTTGATCTGAACTAATCTTGTTACTTATTCGATTTCAGGGGACGAAAATGTATGTACATATGGAGACAAGAAACTGGAGTCGGGAGAAACAATAACTCTTGAGGATAACTGCACATTTTGTGAATGTGCTGGCTCTGAGAATATGCTATGTATCGACGACGACTGCTTCTGGAGCAACGAACAAAGTGAAAGTAAGTTTTTTTGTTGTTGAATTTCTGGGATGAGGAGTTGTTGTGGCCTTGTTAGAGCCAGAATTAAAGACACAAGAGAAGAATTGAGTTAAACAAATATATTAACAGAAACAGTAATACAAACATATACAAACGAGAGTGTTACAGCAAGAATGTTCGATCCGACTATCAGAGCTGACTGCTGGAAACTCCCCTCTCCAAAAGGCAGTACTTGCTCGTATTTTTAGCTAGGAGAGTTCATGCGTGCATGGGCAAATTACCATAACAGGAGTTATCATAGTTTTTACACTATTTACATTCGGACTATTGTCCTCATCTTTGTTGTTGTTATCACAACGTTTCGGCCGTTTTACCCTCCAGTCCTTATCAAGTGTATATCGATCCGAGTGACCTACAAGGAATTCAGAACTGAACCCTTTATTTAATCTACAGGGTTAGAACTAGACGAAATATTCTTAGACATGGGCAGTTGAACGAGAACAGTCTACACCTATAGATTAAATAAAGGGTCCAGTTCGGAATTCCTTGTAGTTTACCCGGATCGATATACCCCTGATGAAGGCCACAGGTCACAACGGCTGAAACGTTGTGATAATAACAGCTAAGATTAAGACAATAGTCCGAATATAAATAGTGTAAATAAAGTAAGTTATATTTAAAATAAAAAACAGAAACAGAAAATACATTTAGTAATATGGGAACTCGGAAAATATTTTTTTAAATTTGCAAGAGATTTTTTTTTTTTTTTTTTGGTTTTCCTGAATTATTGAGAACTTTTATGCATAGCTCGGAAGTTAGAATAAATACTGAGAACCTCCAGTTGCCAGTGAAACTTACAAGAACCAAAAATGACATGGCCTTATATCCTAAAATATGTCATATACACTGCTTTTTTGAATTGTATAAAGCTTCAAATTTATTTTTATAATAGGAATTATTTTTATTGTCTCACTAAATTTTTAGAACAGTAGTTCTCAATATGTTTTTGTTTCCTATGCACTCTTTTTTACCATATTGCAGAATGGCATTCCCAATTATCAAAATTGTCTACCCAAATATTGTTTTTTTCTTGTATTAAATGCCAACTCCTACTTTTTCTCTTGGTTTTAACTCCATATTTTTAATATGTCCGTTTTCTACGCCATCAATGAGATTTTAACTTCCATGTATTTAATTTGAATTCTAAGCCAGTCATGTCTATTTATAATCAGATAAACCATCGAAAAGTGGTTCTTTTCCGAAGTGCTCTTCATTAAATGAGCTGGCAGAGTGAATTGAGTAATTATCAAGTCTTCTAAAGATAGAGTCACGTATTCTGGCAATGCGTTTTGCCTTATAAAAATCCTGAGAAAGTTCGAGAAAGCTTGTCGTCAGTCTTACTTTTAATTTTATTTTTACTTTATAATTATTTGGATTTGTTCTAATTTGCCTATATTATTGTCGTGACACACTTCTCATAATCTTCGAATGACAATTTAAAATCTGCACGAAAGTTAATTACCGTGACAATGGCAAAGACGCACTGTTAGAAAGTTAGTTATTTATAATATACGCAGAATACGATTTTCTTGTTTATTTTTAGAATATCAAAGAGTAACGATGTAAATAAAGACAATGCATTGTGATAACTCCCAGAAAGAAAAAGAACAAAAATTGTTCACTTAAATAAACGACTTGCTTTCTAGTGTTACTGGAACTGTGTCAGCGAGTAACTTTCTGGTGCAACTGGCACTATGTAACCAAGTGCTAGCTGTCGAATGGTCGAATAATCGTTGACTAAACCAGTCCCCCAACTAGGCTTATCTTGTGATAAAGCTAGTTGGACTTTGAAATGAAGTTTAAAAACGTGTCAAAGCTAACAGATTCGAGTGTTAGACCATCAAAGATAAATCTGGTCTAAATCAATGACATTTGAAAATATTAAAAAAGATAGAAGTCCATCATTTAAAAATGTAATGCGGCTGAGTTTTCCAGGCAACCGTGTTTTCATTATTATCGTTTATCGATCGGCTGTCAAATGGAAGTCCGTCATTTAAAAACGTACACGTTTTTGTATTGAAGGATGATATTCTTATTTCTTAGATATATTCATTTTAAATTTAAAGACAGATATGAGCAGAAAGGGACGTTTCCAGAATTGTCCTAACTTTTCAAAACACTATTTTGTTCAAATGAAGAATTAAAGCCCTAATGCAGAAGTATATATTACCTTGACTTAAAAAAAAAATCACCCATGCCTCTAGAATCAACCAAGTCTGTAGAATTAACATGAAGTTTCATATTATTTCTAGAAAGAAAATAAATATCTATATCTTATAATACTAACACTAAAGCTTCTATAAAAGTCACTTAAACGTTTGTATTTTAAATATTTTTAGTAAAATCAGTTCATTTGATTAATGTTTCAAGTTTCATTCGGCAAATTTGGACCTTCGTACACGAAGAAAAAACGGAATGTCAAAAGAGCAGTTTTTTACTTTTTTTCATTGACATCATTATTATTTTACCTACCTTCACTCCACATCATTTTAAATTTTTTTGTTCTTGACAATTTGCAACAAAAATATTAAACACTATTAGATTGTTCATTTATAAGAATAAATTCATATTTAAAACATTCTAAAAACCAATACAATTAAAACAGTGCAATATTTATCATTTACCAATTTATAAAGAATTAAATATGAAAACTATTTTTATTCATAAATTTATAAACATTTATTGAATTATTAAAATATGTGGAATGAAATCCTTTATTTAACATTTTATAAAATTTGAATCGCTTAGCAGTCGTCAACCTTTTCAATAAACAATACAATATAAATAAATAGTGTAAGAAGATTGTCGATGAGTGAAAATAATAGCGGTGTCAATGGAAAAATCGTCCTTTTGACATTCCTTTTTTCGGGGGTTTTTTCTTTTGTTTTTTTTTTTTTTGTTTGTCTTTTCTTTGGGGGTGTTTTTTTTTTCGGACACAAGGGTCCAAGTTCGCCATTCATTCATTTAAAAAATCTATTTCTTCAAAAGTACAGAAACAATTAATTCTAACTAGTTACAATGATCAATCAGATATATTTTGCTGAAACTTGAAATTACCAAGATGCATTAAATCGTGATGCAATTATATACAAAAAATAACAACTATTATTGTTTATTAAATGCTTCTTTAAAATGTATCCCTTGACAGAAACGCCGTTCTGTCCAATGGCACGTCTTCCAACAGAAGTTACCAAATGTCATCACCAAGAAGAATGTTCTCCAGGTAAAATCGTTTTTTAAAATCGTCTGTGAAATCATTGATCTTTGTTTACTAGCAATTTGAAAATATCAGTTGAACGAAAGGAAAACTTTTAACCGAAAATCTGCACTCACTTCGCTAATGTTAGTTGCAATAAATTAATTTCATTTATCTTTTCTGTACAAAAAGTAGATATATTGAATTATTTAATTGCATTTACTTCATGCGAAATTTTGCATTTATTAGTTTTCTGTGTATCAAATCATTTTTTTTTTAATTTACATCACGCGAACAGTGATTGATTAAAAATTATCTTCTTATGCATCTCGATTTGTATTCTACGAAGTTCGATAGTTTTCTTTAAGAAAGCAAAATTCTAATTTTATTTTAGATTTTATTGCTTTGATTTCTATTTTTTTATTTTTTTTATGGGGCGGGGGTGCTATCGCCATGATATATATTCGTTTATATTCTTTTTGCGGAAATTTCTGATATAACTCTGAAATCTTTATACGCTCGCCTTTTTCAATTATTAATTTTGGATATTACTAAAAACGCATGTCTGGATCCAATGAATGTCCAGACATTTGTGGCCTAGCGATTTCAACCATATTTCTGGCCATTTTCAAGATCTGTACATGTTATTTATTGTTCGATTTTTTTAAATGCCTATTTATAATTAGCCTTTTACGTATATATCTTTATTTTATTACTATAAACACAGTTTATATTTAGTTTAGCCTTCCGGTTATAGAAACGATTTCCTTGACGGAAAAAGGAGATACAGGTTCGGTTTCTGTCGGAGGCACAATTTTTTTTTATTAGGTTTTCTTAATCTTGAACGGTTATTATTAATTTCACTGATTTCAGCAAATCAAATACGTGAACCCACTAAAAATAACGTTTATAATGATAAAGATTTAATTTCGAATATATATATATATATATATATATATATATATATATATATATATATATATATATATATATATATATATCAAGAACAATATTGGGAAAATATATGACAAAGTGGAAAAAGTTTTTAGAGAGAGTGCCTTGATCGTAAAGTCATCTACAGTAAATTTGCGCCCTGGCTTTTACAACATTTTACCATTCCTGGGAGAACTTCTAATAACATTAATGAATGTATGTGTGTGTGTGTGTTTGCGTGTATTATAAGGCTATATACCATTTCATCCAGCAATATTTTTAAATATGTTATATTTATTGTTTATATAAATATTTATTATAAACTGAATTTGTAAATGATTCTAAATTCTGAATTTGAATAAAGAAAAGTTAATCTACATTAAACAATTGACCAATTAACAAATGCATTTCTTTACAGGCCATAATTGTTGCAGTTTTGAAGATGGAAAATACTGTGTTTCAGGTGAGTAACTTCATATTATAATTCTCATACAATTACTGTAAAAAAAATAACCTAGTAGTCCAATCCTCCGGCAATTTCGTCCTCAAATACATTCTGTATAGAGAAATGTATGGAATCTATGATGCTAAAAAATGCTGGATCTGTTGTTATTGTAAAAGAAAAGTAATTCCTCACTAAATATTCACTTGTCTGGCAATCTAAATTGATTTATCTGCAAGCAGGATTAACTCATTGGGCTATAAATATTAAAATCGATTACATTTGACAGCCCATCGAGACTAAATTGTGAATTGATATTTTTCTCAATAGTCTCCCAGGTTATTTTAAAAGCATCCGAAAAATTGGCAAAGAGCACAACTCAAGATTTAGCAGTCAAGCAATTGTGGCTTGTATTAGCACTTTTAAAATAAAGTAAAAAAAAAAATAATATCTAAAAATGAGGAGATTAGAAAAATCCAAGAAAATTTCATGGTTCTCCTATTTGAATTTTCTGATGAAGAAGTCGGTAGAAATGAAAAGATTTTTTTTTTTATTTCACTGAAACATCCTTTAAACACTTCGATCGTCTCTTCTTTCTTTTTATTTTCTTTCATTTATTCACTGAAATGAAGTAGTGTCTTTTCCCCTCTTTCCACGCGATCAAAACGAATATTGTTTATGAGGTATTGGTAACAGGCCTTAAACACTTTTATCTTCCCTTCTTTCTTTCTTTCTTTCTTTCTTTCTTTCTTTCTTTCTCTCTCTCTCTTTCTTTCTTTCTTTCTTTCTAGCCAAATCCTCGTCTTACGAACATTTCTCTTAATAATGATTTTTAAATAATTCAGCAATGTTATTTTATTTATGGTAACTAAATTTTTAGAGATTGCCCTACTCGGTTTGCTTTGTTCGGCACTGTGCGTCTGAAAAATAGCGCTTTTATCGTGCCTGCTAGTTATTCTCCTTTTAGCTGTGATCAAAGAGTGATCAAAGAGTAGTATCTGTTCTAATCGCTTTAATCTGATTCTCTCTCTCTATCTTACCTTTTTTTTCTTTCATTTTCTCGCTGAAAACATGATCAAAACGGAATAGTTCATTATTTATGAGGTATTGACAGTACGTAACGGTCGTGCTAACTAACGAAGGCGGGTACAAACACAATTATAATAGGACATATCCGAATTAAACCAGATGTTTTTAAACTCACTTCAATTAAATTCGTCCTCTTTTATTCTTTCTTTTTTTTTTTTTCACGCTTTTTCACACATTGGCTTCCTGAATGGACGCAGCACATAAAATAAATCATTGGTAATGAAAAATTTACTTTTTATATGAATCAAACATGAAGGCATGACGAAATTCAAACATCTCATCCTAAAAATGGAATCTATTAGGTGGAAAAAGTTATTAATGAGATTTAAAGATAATTCTTTACTTCGAAAATTCTGGAAACAAGAGGAACTATTATTGTACAATGCTACGAGGAGATGTTGAAAAATTCATAGCTTAACTCATTTCCTAAAATCTGACCAAATGATAAAACAAGAATCTTTTTAAAAATCTTATTGGACCATGAACCTTTCAGCACCACCTCAGGCTAATTTGAATGGCATGCAGGAATAGAAAAGACAAGAGCACGGAAGTGGAATGTTAATTTTCCTGCAAGTCAATGTCAGTTCTCTTGACGACACTAGTCACACGGCAAATAATCTTGAAGCTGGTATGGGAAGTGCTTCCACATGCATCATAGTTACTAGACAAGTCAATGAGAAATTGGTTCGTTTGAATGACACATAAGAATAGAAAAGACAAAAGCAAGGAATGGTAATTTGTCATGCATATGGCCACACTATGTTGAAACATTGGTTCCTGTATGATCACCGAAGATAAGCAATGTCGAGTCTGGTCAGTACTTAGATGGGTAACTACTTAGGAATACCAAGGGACTGTAAGCTTGGATGTGCACATGGTCTAGTTGATAACGACTCAAAATTGTTAATCAGAGAACTAAATTCCAATTTCAGTTGGGATCATTATATTCAGTTACACGCAAATACCCCTGGGAAAAGTATGAATACACTTCTTCTCCCACACCAGCTATGGGTTAATTAGTAAGACTCGTATAAGTAGATCATTATTACCTCAAAAAGAAATTTCTTACGGTCTATAAATATTGCTAAGAGTTGATAATCCGTAGAAAACGAATCAATCAATCCTGCAAGTCAATGTCAATTCTCTTGACCACACAGCAAATATTCTTGCAGATGGTATGGAAAGTTCTTCCACATGTAGCATATTTTTTACACTGATCAATGAATAGTTGACTTGTTTGAATGAAACATTGAAATACATAATCTTATTTTCTGGGCAACGAAGATTTCACTGCATGATAACATTTATCTTCATATTGAAAATATGATGCCGCAGTTATGGAGCTGGTATGAGAAGTTTTTCCACATACAGTATATTATCCAGACTGGTCACTTTCAGAATATTGCTTGTTTCATTCCATGTGAATAATCTTTGTCTGGTCAGTGATTCCAACATGTTCAAGGTATTAAAAACAATTAAAGGAGAGTTCATCAAATCAAAACTAGAATCATTCATTTTTGATGAAATGTATAATTCATTTGAAAAACGGCATAAGGAAAATATTTTGATGACTAAATAATAATGTTATGAGCCAATGAGAGAAAAAAAGATTTTGTCACAATACTGCTGCAAACTTTTGCATCAAATTAATAATGTCATATACTTGCCCCTCACAGTGGCATTGTCTTTTTAATGCGTGGTGTCAATGCGCATAAACACGAACCCAGGACAAAAACTGCCCAGTCCCTGCAACTATTGTCACACTAGTATCGATATTTCCCCAATGTTCCTTCTTTAGTGCAATAATGGAGGTGCTGGTATAAGATTGGAATCCCCAGGACCAGGCATCCCTCTATGCCTTTTCAAGAACAGAAGACAGAAAATTCTGAAGACAGAAATCTAGGAGAGAGGTGAACAGCAGATACTGCACTTTGATCCCGGCCCGAATACTTAGAATTGTTAATACACTTAATGCATTTTAATAACTTTCATTTTATTTATCAATTTGTTATTGTTACATTATCAGTTCTTTATTGATTGTTTTTGTTTTTATTCTTTTGATAGATAGGAACAACGTATGTCATTTAAATGGAGGCAAATTGATGAAACTGGAAACAATGACAATGGATAACAAATGCAAAGTCTGTGAATGTCGTGGTTATGACATTATCTTGTGCAAAGATATATGTAAGAACGAATCAATTACAACGGGATAATAACCATAACAGTAAGTAGAAAGTGTTAGATTAAAAAAATCACTTTTATTCAACAAGTCATTTCATATACGCTGTATAAAAAAAAAAAATAGTCACATTGCAATGTTATCACTGTGAACATCTAATAAGAATACAAGACGAAACCATTCAATATGTAAAATTATTCTTTATCCAATTCTGCTCTGTCAGATAAATGTCGGTTGTGATGATGTGTGATTTCAGGGATAACATTTGAATCTGCTTTCAAGGATGTGAGGAACTCTAACTTTTCTCTCATAGGTGAGACGTTTATATAACTTCCTGTATTCTGAAATTTAGCTGAGTTGATTTTCTGTTTATATGTTGGTAGAGCCACTGATATCCTTTGACAGTTATGAGGTTATATTCTATGTCGATCCTAGCTCTTTCGTTGCTTTGGTTTGACACTGAGTGCAAAACTTACTTTAGTATCTCTTAAGGTGAGCACAGTCGATATTGAGATCACCACAAATCAACTCTTTTTAGAACAAACGCTTTTGACATCAAAATCGATTCAAACCTCTAGTATTTCCTGGGATGAAAAACATATTATCCCATGGAAAATAAATGGTTAAATATTTATATAATATAATTATATAATATTTATGTATAAAGAATAGATCCGACTTAAGAAAACTTGTGTTGCTAAATGGAGATGACAATGTCATCTTGAATATGCGCATAAACACGAACCCAGGACAAAAACTGCCCAGTCCCTGCAACTATTGTCACACTGGTATCGATATTTCCCCAATGTTCCTTCTTTAGTGCAATAATGGAGTTTCATTATAAATTTCCTGATAGAGGCATTTACCTAAAACATATATGTATATATATATATATATATATATGTTATAATTATTTTTTTAAAATATGATTCCATCGCGACACAGAACATCCTATGTTTTAAAATGGAAAACTCCAAATCTAGATTAATTTAAAAAATTAAATCTACAATACAGAGTTTCGTCCCATTATCAAGCGATTTCTAAAAATCGCTTGATAATGGAATGAAATGAAAATTAATTGAAACAAAACGAATAATTCTGTTAATATTTAGTTTTTTTTTTTTTTTTTTCGTATTTTCCCAATGAAACATGACCCAGTGCATATGTTAGTGCTTCGTATGTCCATTCCCCGAAGTCTTTCCTTGCAGATTGACCACAGATTCTTGATTGGATTTAAATCATTAGCGATTCAAGGCCAGTCTACAGTACTTTGATTTGCTCACTGGTAAGGCTTGCCAGTGTGTTCGTGCAGCGTAACATTCATCTGCTTCCTTTGAGTAACGTCCATCGCAGACAGTAGCCGAAAGACAACTAAACGACAGTTGAGACAATAGTGTCTGGGTGTGATGAAAACCTGATTTCAAGGCCAAACCAATTTCATCATACACCCGAAAATAGATTCATATTACTGCACACCACTGTAAATGACCTAATCTGGGGATAAAATAGAAACCGATTACACCCTGTCACTCCAAAGAAAGGAAACTAAAGTGGTTATTTCAATTAATTTGCACAAGAGTGTAGTTTAATTTTTTTAAATTTTAATAAAATCGGCAAAATGCAAATTTATCTATAGAAATTATGTATTTGTCCCTAGAAATACAGAATAATTTTTAAAGCAAAATAAAGTTAGAGATATTTGAATATTTAAACATTTCTAAAAAAAATATCTTTTTTAAAATTTACAATAAATTATTGACATTATTTTTGTTTTTATAATAATTTTATTAAGAATGTGATTTTTTATACATTTTCTATTTCAGGAGACACTTATATTTTGGAATCAAAATCAGTGAGCAGTCATCAGAGGGCCTCATTTTAAACATCCACTGTCCAAGTCCAGAAGTAACAAAAAATAATTAAACAAAAGAAAACGAAAACCCTTATTACGTACTTAGACGTTTGATTTTAAATTATTTATTTTACTTTTCTATGCGATAAAAAAAAATCAATATACTAAAGACATGGGCAAACTTGGACCTTTGTGCTCACAAAATAAATGGAGTGTGAAAAGGACAGTTTTCCCTTGACACTGCTATTATTTTAACTACCTTCACTCCTCAGCAATATTGATTGCTTTATAAAGCGATGATTAGAATTCTAATAAAATGTAAACATATGAAGAATATGAATTTATACATTTTCTTTGTTCTTGAGAATTGACAATAGAAATAATAAACACTATTTATTTATTTATTTATTGGATTGTTTATTTACACTATTTATATTGTTTATTGGAATGGTTGGCAAAACATCAGTTTATTACCAATCCATTCGAACTTTATAAAATGGTAAATAATAAGGATTTTCGTATAGTTGGTTCACATAATTTATAAATAAAAAATTGTATTCATATTTATTTCTTTATAAATTAGTAAATAATAAATATAGCATTGCATTATTTTTAATACAATTTTATTAGTTTTTAGAACGTTGTAAATGTAAAATTATTCTTGTAAATAAGCAATCTGATAGCATTCAATATTTTTGTTGTAAATTCTCAAGAACAAAAAACGTATGAATTAATTCACTTTCATCTTTTGTGATGAGCCCAAATGTAAAAAATAAATATGAAAATAAAATATATAAACAAAAAAAAAGGAATTAAAAATAAGGCTTTTACTTTCCTTTAAAACCCCATATTTCTTTTCTCTCTCTCTCACTGTACGTCTCTCTCTCTCTTTCTCACTGTACGTCTCTCTCTCTCAATTAATGTGAAGGTAACCCTCAAATAAAAAAGAGAAAGAAAAACTGAACATAGCTGTAACATGGTGGAAGTTTTATGAGTCTAGTTGTGATAGAAATCTACCAAAATAAGAGAGGCTCCATGCATATTTCTGCTATAAAAAAAATGAAAAAGAAAGGAACATTGAAAAATAAAAGAATTTTGGCCAATCAAAAAGAAAAGAGGCTTGTGATGTTAGTCGAAACCAAGCTTCACGCAAGTAGTCAGAAGTCCTTTCTTATGGAATCTAAGCAGACAGACGAGAAGCAAAGAGGAGGACCCACCAGAGAAATCAGTAAAGTGTGACACATTTAAATAATAGTTTAGCAAACTATTATTTTTAAAGGAAGTGTATCTCTGCTCGGACTTCCTCGGGTTGACCTTAGAGGTCAGATAGAAGAGAAAATAAGGAAGTTGATTTTGATTGGCTGAATGAGCATGGGAATGATAGAGATATAGAAAAAATTTTCAGTGAGTTGTTTCCTAACAATGTAGATGTTTTTCCTTTCATGTCTGGAACTGCTCCTCAGTCAAGTGAGAGAGCGACACCACTGGATAGTTAGGTGTATACATCAACGTGATTAATAAATAGCTAAGTTAAAATTCCCTATCTTGAAGTTCTTTTATCTCTGGATTCAAAACAACTAGCAATCACCGACTGCGCGAGAAGAAGGCAACTTTATTATCAAGCAATCACCGTCACCCAAGAGCTCCCCAGCCCAAGGGTGCTATTCAACATTAGACTTAATTTGGTGCTGTGATCAGGACCTCCCAGCATTGCGCAGATGCAGGATGAGGGTTACAACACAACAATGGAAAAGTTTGAAGAGGATTATTGGACTGAAGACTCAATAAACAAATAAGAAAAAAAAAGAAAAAGTAATCTTGACATAAGGTCAGAAAAAAAACTAACTGTAAGTAAAACTTACTATTTTCTACAGCTCACACTCATGTACATCTAAGCAACAAACCAAAATAGGAAGTAAAGAACAAAATGCGAAAAAAAGTAAAAAACAGTAAGCGAACAGGGTTTGATGGACAAAAACAAGGACGTTTAGGGAAAAGAAAGAGGGGACAAAGTGAACACCCACACTCACGCATGTACTCACTGGTGTGACAATGTCAATTTTGATGAAACATTTTAGTGAGAGACTGATTTTTGTTGTTTTGTTCTTTCTTTTTACAAAAGTTTAAACCATGTGTGAAAATCAATTGTTGATTTTGATTAGCATGCTTTCATGTTATTTAACAGTCTGTTGGCCACATGGAAGCCTGAATTCACGTACATGAACACAGTGGAAAATTGTTTTGAAAAAGAAAGACTGACGGCTTTTTGTAATGTGGCATTCTCACTGTGATTTCTGTGTACTGTTTATGAGTTGAATTTCTTTATAATTCTGGTTTTGCATGCATTCAAATGTTTAAGTTTAGAATTATTTTGTTAATTGCAATTAACTGAGAAATGATTGTTTTTGTTTTTTTTTCATTTTTTGTAACAGAGTGTGGAATTCCTTTTTTTATTTAAGAGCTGTGTATGCGTCCTTTTGCCTTCATTAGTTGAATAAGTAGGTTGTTAATTGGTGATTTTTGGGAGTTAATTTTTATGGAAAAATTAAGTTATTTGTGGTAATATGTAGATTCGGCTTGCATGGTTTCAGATTTCCAAGTGTATTTTGGTCAGTGTGTCCTGAGGGGGGGAACTGTCACATCTGGCTATGTAGATAGGAAAACTGGACAATGTTTGGGTAGAATGGGAGCTGTACACTAAGAAGTATTCAGAATAGAATGGATATACCCTAAGATACCCACAGGGCCAAGGAAGGGCCCTGATGACCAAAAAGTAATTGGTTAGGTGGCTTGCAGGATGCCAGGTCACAGTAGACAACTAAGGGAAGAAAACCCTTGTAGCCATGGTAAAGTCAGTAATGGATTAGGTGCTGAGCAGGTGTGGTTGTTTTCCCCATGGAAGCAGCCAGGGGCAAAAGGAATTGAAATGGTGTGAATTGAGTTTTGGCATACAGAGGCAGATGGTTAACAATAGTAATTAGAGAAAATTAATGGTGGTAAATTTGTGAAGATTTGTTCAAGTAAATTTGGTAATATGCAAATACAAAAGTAATTAATTGGTTGTGGTTGAATAAATAGGGTGATAATGGACCGTGCGTGCTGTGTCAATGTGAGTAGGAAATAAGTATGTATCATAGTATATTTAAAATGTAAAATTTATGTTGCAAGGACATGGCTCAATTATGGAATTGGTTGATGCTGTGGTGTGGGGCTTTTTGGCATGTATTCTATGGTTTTTGGACCAGTATTTTTTTTTCTGGGAATCGTATGTACATTTTGTGTAGTCTCAAATGAAGAGGCAAGGAGGTTTGTTTAACCCAGAAATATTGGATTGCAGAGGTGGTATCTGCTGACCTGGATGGAGAAGACATTGGAGAGGTCAAAGTTCACTGTTGGAGTGATTTGTATCCAAATTGTTGTCTGAGATTATAACCTTGGGTTACAGAAACTAGTGAACAAGAATGGACAAACGATTGTCCAGTATTCTTTTTCTTGTTAAAACAAATGTTTGTGAAGCATGAAACAAATGACCAAAGTTTTGTTGTTTACGTTCATTCTTATTTTAGGAATGGTATATGTGAATGTTGGGGGGTTCATGTGACCTGTAGAAAAAATGTAAGGAGCACGCCTTGCTGACACAAAAGGGTAAAGGAGATTTTAGTGTGATATAGTTGAAATGAAATTCATAAATGAATTTTTTTTTTAATAATTAGGTAAAATATGTTAAATAATAGTTTAGCAGACTATTATTTTTTAGAGGAGAGTGTATCTCTACTTGGATGTCCTTAGGTTGACCTTAAAGGTTAGATAGAAGAGAAAATAAGGAAGTCAATTTTGATTGGCTGAACAAACGTGGGAATGATAAAGAAATAGAAAGGTTTTTTAGTGTGTTATTTCTTAACTGTCAAACAATGTAGACATGTTACCTATTGTGTCTGGAACTGCTCCCAGTGGAGTGAGAAGGCGACCCCACTGAATAGTTAGAAGATGTATATGTTGACGTGATTAATAAATGGCTAAATTAAAATTCCCTGTCTTGAAATTCTTTCATCTTTGGACTCAGAACAACTAGCAATCATCAGCCATGAGAGAAGAAAATGCACAAAGAAACTAAATGGTCATATGCTTAAGATATTTTTCCATCCCTCTGAAAACTGAGAATATACCACAGATTCACACCACACCTATTTCCAAAGTAATCACATTCCTAACAGCAGCCAACAAGGTGACAATTACTACCAAAGTCTGACTTGTAAACTATCAAATAACCAGCCTGAATAAAAATTTGCTACCCTGAATTACAAAGGATTTGCTCCAATCAAAGTCAAATAAATATTATTTGTTTATACCTTTGATTCTGCTTGTTTACTTCCAAAGTTTCCGATAAATATTGCTAAGAACTTCTGGCACTTTACCACAATATATTTAGGTTTTTTACAATTCTAATCATCACTTTTGAAACCAAACATTGCCGAGGAGTAAAGGTAGTTAAAATAATAGTGGTGTTAAGGGAAAAACCATCCTTTTTGAAGGTCCAATTTTATTTAAGAAATATATTCTTTTTACAAAAAAATAAATTTCAGATTCCAATTCCAAACTCTGACGACCAGTCTAAAAGTTTATTAGTTAATTCATCATGAGGATAAATTAAATACCTGATCTTTTTAGTGTGAGATACCTACATGCAAGTCAAGATCATATGATGAGTGGTCCAATAATTGCATATCCTATTGCTACAGATGTGTCTATATATATCCCTACCTTTACTACCTTTAGTGTAATGAGCTGATGTTGCCTGAAGTATGTCTTCATGTCACAAGCAATTCAAAAGTCATGGAATAAATTATTATACTTATAATAACCTTATTCTGTCAATGATACTTGTCTTAATTCCTCACCCATTAATAATCAATTGTTTACAGATTTTCACATTTACAAAATAAGCATTGTTAAATCTTGCTAAAACAAATTCTTAAAAAATTGCAAAATTTGACTATTATCAATTTTTGTATCTCTTCTAGATTTCATTTATTAGTATAAAAAATGACTTATTCTAAGAGAGTAATCTCAATGAGTAATAATAATCTGAAACTTTGCTTGTCTATATACCAGGTTCAAATACAGTTAGCACTAAAGTACAACAATTATTATTATTGTTGTTTTTTTTTTTTATTTCCACCAGAATTTTTTGTGTTACTATTTATGAAAGCATTAGAATGGATAAAAAATTTTGATGTAATTCTTTAATAAATCCTACCAGTGATAGCATGAGTTATGTCAACTGTGAGTAAATAAATAACCAATAAAGTCAAAACTGCAATCATTGAGTTAAAAAAAAGGTAAAACAGTTCCCAGAAAGGATATGTGAAATAAGCATTATTATTATTATTATTATTATTATTATATTTAAAAAATCATTTGGCTTGTCTATGGAAAGCTGTAAGTTTTAAATAGTCTATGGCGGAGTCATGAGTAACAGTTGTTGGGAATAAAGCCATACCAAAGTTCTAGTTTTCCAAAGAGATACCAACATGTAGACAAAGGAATTCTAATTGCCACACAGACACCACATTGATTCTTGAAAATGACTGAGATAGTCAAAAATACTTGAACAAAACTGTTGTAGAGTAGCTAGCACCCCTTCAGCACTCTTCCTGATGGCCTGGCTCATAGTCTTAATTAGTCTATGATTAAGGACTTGAACAGTTGATGAATAAGTTGATACTAAGCTGATTTTGGACTGATCTTACTTTGGTCATACAGCATTAGACTCTCTCCTATTCCTTGTAAGTTGTCTTGTTAATTGTTTGTAACTTATTGTTCTGTGTTTTTTGTATGTATCCGTTAGCACCGGATACTGGTGCTGAATAAATATATTAAGCACTCATTCTTCTCTGTGCATCATTCACCTCGATGATACAACAAAAACAATAACATAATATGAACTTTGGACAGTTTATCCACAATTTCAAACACAATACACAAGACCTTATTCAAAAATTAGAGAAATACAAAAAAATAATCAAATTAAACAGGTACACTTTGTTGGTTCTCTTTAATCAAACTTGTTTGGATGATTACTTAAATATACCTATATATATATAGGTATTTCCTTGACGATCCACTTAGGTGAAATCTGGGTAGGTTTGTTTGGCTCACTAGGTTTATCTAGGTCTGCTCTATGGTTGTATTGAGCTCTTTTTAGTTAGTTGTTTACTCGTGTCGGTTTTTTTTTCTTTGGGCTTTAAACCTGTATCTGTGTGATTTTTTCGACAGACTTTCATGTTTCTAGCTCTTTCTTTTTTTAAAATCTTTTTTTCCCCTCGAGATTGATTTGATTATCGGCAAATCAAAACTTCGAAGGTTTTTCAAAACGAGTATAGTTACATATATATATATATATATATATATAGTTTTAAAGTTTGCTATATTTATAAGATAAAGTGCTTGATATCAGAGATAGAGCATATGTAAATATAAATATAGGCGGCCTGACAATTATATCTAGCATGAAACAGCCTGTCGCCTCTGAGTGTTGACTTTTATATTCATATGTATATATATATATGTGTGTGTGTGTGTGTGTGTATATATATATATATATATATATATATATATATATATATATATATATATGTTCACACAGATATTGCATTCAGGTAGAAGTGTTAGTGACTGACACTTTGATCCTAGGCAGAAGCGCCAATTCTTATTTAAATTGTCCTATTACTTTTATGAGTATTATGCTAATTAATTATCAGTCTCATAGACATCAGTCTCTATTAGAAAAACAAAAACAAGCCTATAAATTTTCTTTAATATTTCTCAGCTTACATGGGAATTTAACCTGACAGAACCTTTGATTGAATACCAGTTTTTACAGATGAGTGCCTTATTAACATCATCTTGTTCATTATCATAAAGCAGGAAATATCTTTGACATAGAGAATATTATGAGATACTGACTTTTCCTTTGGATTATTTACTTTCTTTTCTCACCTTGAGAATTGTTATAAATTGGAACATTATCATCTCATTCTGCAATTCAATGTTTATTCAGACTGACGTCAGTAAACAGCAGAAATTTATTTTGACTTTCACATAGGTTGTTGATAAAAAGTAATGATGTGTAAGTCATTTCTCTGCATGGTTGCTTCAACAATGTAAAGTATAACAATAAACGTTGGTAGGATTTAAACTCAGAGAGAAATAAAATAATTCCTTTTTTATATAGACAGCTTTAATATTTCAACCAATCAACAAATCAGCTAAGAAGGTCTGAGGATAGTCATTGAAATATTGCAATAGAAACAATATAGATGAAGATAAATAATATTACAATATGACTATTATTTTATTACTAAGTTTTTCTCCATTGTATTATTGCTTTTTATGACAATACTACTGTTAAATAGCACAAAATGAGAAATGAAAAAAAATAGTTTTTGATGAGTTTTGAACTTAGGAACCTATCTTTCATGGGCATTGCCTTAACCCTTTCAGCCACAAATCATGATCAAATCTCTAGTAATTCTGACACCTGCTTTTTTATGATTCTTTGTCGTCATCATCATAATAGTGGCACATTAAGTAGTGGTGATTTTAAATCTTTTGTGAAGCTAATTTATTTCTAAATTTGCACTTTTTATTTTACCAAAAGACTGTACCAAACCAAAATGTTGGCATGAAAAAGCAACAATAATAAGACAGTATAAAACTAACAATAAAATAATAGTAATAATGAAGATTGTATTGACTCAGTTTTTCGATAAAAGACAAGATGAAATAAAAGTAGCAATAATAGAGGGGCCGGAGTTAAAAAAGGAACTGACTGATGGATTAGCCAGACTAGTGACAGGTTAAGTCATGGTGAGTCTGTCACTAAGCTAGTCCACCACCCAGGGTTTTTATCTCATTGGCCATTTCTCCCATAACACTACGTAGTAGTAGCTAGAAGCAGCTCATCTAGAAGACCATTACTATTGTAGCAACTTCAATCATCACTGTGTGCTCCATATTTGTGACCTTGTGCCAGACTAAACCTAAAAAATCTCAATAGCAAAGCTGATAATGAAAACTGAATATCTTTATAGTTTTTTTTTTTTAATCATTTCAGCCCAAGAAGGCACAATGAGTTACTTGCCTGAAGGTAAGGATCAGTCATGTTGATGGAAGACAAAAAAGGTTATTGATGAAAATTAAGAACAATGTAGGTCCAAGGATAGAGCCCTGGGGATAGACCTGCATTAATGTAAAAAAAAAAAAAAAAAAAAAAACGCTAGAAAAGTGGTCATTTGAGACAACTTTCATTTTGTGATTTGATAAAAGATTGAATTCAAGAATTTGTCTAGAAATACCATAATCTTTCAGATCAGCATGCCAAACCCTGTCAAAAGAAGATCAGCATGCCAAACCCTGTCAAATGTCTTTGAGATATTCAAAGCAACAGCTCAAGCTTCACCATTCTTATCGAAAGCTTGACAGACTTTCAGCAATAACCATTAATAGATCAGCGGTTGACCTAGAAAAGTGAAAGCTATATTGCAAATCTAAAAGATACTTAACAAATTCAGTGTTGATTAGATTCTCAAGTACTTTCCCCAAAAAGAGGTAGAACGCTAATAGGCTGATATAAGAATCAGATGGTTCATTTGAGTTCTTAAAGACTGGAACAACAGAAGAGGATTTCCAACAAGCAGGAAAGCAAGCAGCTGCGAGGCAATTATTGTAGAGTTCTACACTGACAGATTTTACACAAGAACTGCTACTTTTGGGAACAAATCACTTCAGAGTTCATTAGTGTCTAATACTTTGACGATAGTAAGGATCAGATGCTTCATTTGAGTTCTTAAAGACTGGAACAACAGAAGAGGATTTCCAACAAGCAGGAAAACAAGAAGCAGATAGGCATTTATTGTAAAATTGAGAGAGAACAGGAGCTACTTAAGGAGCACATTTCTTAAGGTCTATTATAGTGATACCATCAAGTTCACATACTTTGTGGGGACCCAGTTTAGAAATGATAGCAGAAACCATGAATGGAGTTATATGCATATCACTCAATAGAAACTCAGTTCTAAATCAGGCAAAGATATCCCAGATGTGTCATGGGTAGAATTTGAAGAGAATCTATAAGCAAAATATTCAGCTTCATCAGCAGATGTTAACACCTCAAATTGAGTGAAGAGAGGAGAGATAGGAGATTTACTCATATTTAATACACTATTACAGAGCTGCCGGTAGTCACAAGAAACAAACTTGTTAGAGGATATACAGTGCCTCAGTCTATCAACAAAGACTTTTCCTATTTGAAAATATGTTTACAATTATTATGAGCAGACATAAAAAGGCATCTGTTGTGATTGTAACTATCACACTGATACAGCCATAAAAAGTAATTCCTGTGGGCTATAGCAGCTGAACAGGCAGATGTAAACCAAAAAGGTTTGTAGTTTTACCTGATATTTCTGAGAAGGTACAAAAGCATCAATGCCAGTTTAAACCCTAGAAGAAATCTCTGTGGCACAATTTTCAATAGGAAGATTAAGAAAATCAATCCAATATGCATGTTGTCACAAATCATAAAATAAATCCTAATCAGTATGCTGGTAGCAGAAAGAAGTCTTGTGAATAGGAGATTCTTGTCTAATAGACGACTCAAAAGAAATATCAATAGATACTACAGCGTGATCCAAATTACCAAGAGGACATAGAGTTGTGATGCTTGACAAGAGCTAGGAGAGGAGGTAAGGAACAGATTCACTATCTGTACCTAAATCACTGAGAAACAAATCACAAGCAACCCCTTAGTAGTTATATTACTAAACAGGATCAATCTCATCTAGAAGAAAAAAAAATACTTGTCTTCTGTTAGGTACTTAGCCATATTGATAACAGCAGAAATGAAAAAGCTTAAATGGTAGCAAATGAATCCCTAAAACTGAACATTTCAAATTTGGAAATCTCTCCCCCATACAGAACCTAAAAGCAACTATAAACTCATACATTCTAAACAAGTGGCAAGAGTTATGGAACTAGTACCCAACCAACAAACTTTACAAAATTAAATCCATTCTAAGAGAATGGCATCATTTCTCAGAAGGTAAAAGTCATCTTATCAAGAATCAGAATAGGATACATTCATATCAATCAGCATGTCAGGAGGCATATACTGTAAAACATATTCTGATTGTAATGATCTTGTCCCTAGATGTCAACAATTTGATGAGATGATTAATGTAAAGGACCTTTCCGAGAAAATACAAGTAGAGACTATTCTAGCCTACTTGGTAGATAGCACAAATTATAGCACTAAATGACTCCTATTCTAGATGCACAACTGGAGAGTGATGGAACTAACGACCCAAACGATTGTTTTCAGGTTAAAATAACCAAGAATTGATATGCTATTAAAACAGAATAATCAGCCCAGAAATAGGCTTATTGTAACAAGGTGACAACCATGTTTGAAGCTGAAAGTTGCAAACAGTGACTTCCAGCAATGAAAGGGTTAACCTAATTAGGAAAAACGTTCATTAAAGCATGGATCAAAGGTAGGTTAAAATAAGGAAACAACAATTAAAAAATATTAGGACCTTAAAAATGAAGATAAGAGAATGGCTTGAAATTGTGACTATGAGTTTACAGCACCAGAAATGAACTTTTGGTTAAACCTGAGGATTAAGCATTTATTGGAATGGAATGTGTTAAAGACAAAACAATGACTGGGAAACTAACTTTTGAGTGACCCCCTAGGGTCAAACATTTATCAAAATGGAATATGTCAAGCCAGAAGTTGGTTTCTGTAACAAACAGGTTTTTTGTGTGATGGCATTACTAGCCCCATGCCAGACTAGTTTTGAATCCAGAGCTGTCCTCCTCTTACCAATCAAGGCTAGAGAGCCCAGTTTGCCCTGTTATTTAATGGGGAGAGTGGAAGAAGAAGTGAATTTATACATTACTTAAGGGTATTTGTGTAAAAGTGAAGGTAATGAACAGCTAGAATTTGAATTCTACTCAATGATTTCTCTAAGCTATTAACCAATACACTAGCCTCACATCTATTTAAAATGATTAAACCAAGGTTTTTCTTTTTAGCTGATCACAAGTCTCCACAGATTCTTTGATGGCAGAGTGGTTTCTTGTTGCCTTCTCCACGGTGTGAATTCAGAGTTTACTTTTTGTAGACTGGCTGCCAGTGAATGTTAGAAAGCCCATTATGTTATTTAACACACATCAGGGGGAGAAGAATTGGATTCATGTCTTTCTCAAGGGCATTTGTGCAAATGTGAATACATACATACGTACATACATAATTAGGTTAGTTTAATTTATAAATGAGGCCCAAGAGATTAACAATAACTAATGATAAAACAAAACTCTCTACTGTAACAACTGTTATGTGATTTATAGAAAATTGAAACTTACTGTAGATCTTAGTAACCTCGGCATACAATTTTATTTTCTTTCTTTGAGAATTTTCACCTTTTCACTTCAAGGAATCACTTTACCATTTCTTTTTAGTAAATCTAGATTGCTAGTATCACTATTCTTAAATCTTGGGTCTATTATTAATTAAAAATTATCAATTGTTTATTTCTGCAGTTCACCAAACTGTAAAAAAATAGGAGAGCAACGTGTTTTTAGGACATGGGCAATCAAGGCTCTCCACAGCTATTTTTTTTTGCTCTCAGTAAGATCTTCTCGTTTATGAACACTTGTTCTGCTACACATTTACACAAACTTGTTGAACAAGTTGCTTGCTCTCTTTTGCCCTGAGAGTGTTAAATTCTCAAAGCCTCATTTCTTCACTGTGCATCCCAAAGATTTCCATTTATTGTGATCAAGTTTCTTTGTATTTCAACTATGAACTTCCTCATTTGTTGCATGATATCCCCAACATGCATCAGCAGAAATACATCTCAGGATGCTGAAATTTTTTTTTTTTAATTTTATTCATGATTAAATTTTCCAGCTTTCACTGCCAGAGCAGATATCAGATAGCTAACCAGTACTTGTTTCTAATATTTTTGTCTTGAAAAGTGTCTTTTGCTATACACCTCTGAATTTATGTCACTCTTTCCATTGTTATTATAGTGGTCAGGTAGTTGAATTTCAGCATTTATTTAATTTTGACATCCCTGATGTGTAACTGACATTTTGTACTGTTCCTTTTGCTTACCAGTAGACATTTGGTTTTCTTTATATTAATGGCGAGTTCTTTTTTTATTGCTTTCCTTAACTGTCTTGTCTAATAGTCCTTTTAGTTTTCCTTTTGAATCTGCTATGGACAGTGTCATCTATGTAGCATTATGTTGTTAAGATTACATCTATTGATAATATATTTTGGTATGTCCTCTAATTCTCTTAAATTCCTTTCACTGTACAAATTATATAAATCCATTGAGAAAACTTTCACATTCCTATTTCTGTTCAGATTCTTAATTCATTGTCTATTTGTATACAAGCCATTTGTTCTCAATACAGAGTGTAGATTATCTGTATATGCTTTTTATGCAGATCAAACTTTTATTTCAAGAAGTTTGTTGTGTTGTATTTTATCATACATCATATTTTAATTGTGCAATTGACAAACCAGATATGACAATCATGATAAATTATATATAAATTATTCAGTATGTGTTCTGAAACATCTCAGCTGAAAACAGTAAATCATAATCATGAAATAATAAAGAAAATATTATGAACATCTGATGTATCCTTTTAATAAAAATGAAATATTTGAAATTTTATAAAAGACCTCACTAGCAAATAACAGACTTTATTGGCAAATTCCATAAAAAGGGCGATAACTCACTCAGTACTCTCGACATGCTATATCTGAGGTAGAATAACTTGATTGTAAGACACTTGATGCAGGTCTTGAATTCATAAATTGATTGTACTGGAGTGTCCTTTAGAGGACCAACAAGTCATCTTAAAAGCTATAAGAGTGACCACAAGAAAACCAGGTTTGATGATTCTTGTTACAAGAACCGCGTAGACAGCCTGACAATAAGACAGTGAAATAATTCATTCTTTTTTAGCCAAATAAAAAAAGGCTTGAACACATTGATTTTTCAAATTCCAGTTAACTAAAAACCATCCAAAATTATCATTTACAATTTATGATATGTTACCAAAAAGTTTTCATGCTGCAAGTTATGATCACATGAATAAAAAAAATTTAATTTTTTAATATTTCAAATTAGAATTTATCTAGGATGGCTTTTTGTAAAAAAAGGAATTTTTTTCAAAATTTCTTTGTTAGCTTCGGAATTTACTAATGTGTCTGTGAACTGACATCCCAGTAAAGAGTAAATCATTTCATGCAACCCGGGCATCCACATGGACTACAACTATTAAACTACAGTTTCCATTATGTAAAAATTGCAGATGAAGTGCTCCGAGGGCAAGGAGCAGGACTGTTGTTATCTTTGGCCTGAGAAGAATAAATAGTTAAGTCCAGTGGACTGTCCTGATATTTTTCATGACTAATTACAGCAGTTTCCACATCAAATTCATTTTTATGATTAAGTATAACTGAAGGTAGACCTGAATTTAAAACTTTAGTCTGTGAATTCTGGATCATATTTGGGGAATTTAAAATACCTGATGATAAAAATGGATCAGCAAAAAATCCAGATAATGGCATATAATTGTTCTGAACAGAAGTAAGGGAGTGGTTCTGTGGAGAGGATATCAGATATGAAGCTGGGAGTGCTAACGTTTGACTGTGGCAGTAGAGAGGCTCTTGGATGGAAGTTTTAATTTTCCTATTAGTGACCAGGTCTTTATTGGAAAAGTAATGTCCATGAGTTCGTACATGTTTGCGTAGGGAACTGGGGTCTGTATATCGTTTGCTACATCCAGGTATCTTACAGATGTAAGGTTTCTCTTCTTGGTGCGTACGGACATGCTTGAAGCGATCACTAGAGTTTGAATATGCTTTATGACATCCATCAACAGGACAAACATATGGCTTTTCACCTGCAAGAGAGAAAAAGTAAAACAAAATGATGATTGCTGTTGTGGTATTTAGACAAGATATCATCATTGTTTGTATAAACATAACTAAAATTATGGAAGAACCCATTCAAACAGAAGACATTTGCAAACAAATAATAATGTGTGTGTGTGTATATGTGTGTGTGTAGACTAAAGGAAAAACAATGATAATATCAAAGAACAAAAAATCACATATAAGAGTGCATAAATGTCTAACCTGAAATAGTTATTAGCTGAAATTTGATCTGAAATTTTCACTGTATAATGTTCTAACTGGTGAAAGAGATGAGATATTTGTTGTGTCATATTAATGCTATAAGTTAATCAAAAAAATCCTTGCCGTTTTTACATTGTGTGAGAAGAAGTGATCACTGATATTCAAATGAGTGTATCATGTGCTGGGAAAGCAGTAGGGGTGGGGGCATTGCTCTTGACTAATGCAGGTGCATTTTTTCATCATTAAGCTAAGCACTTATTGATGTACACACAGAATAATACAAATAAGAATTTATATATAACTCTGTATGTCTGTATGTGTGCATAGGTGTATACACACACACACACACACACACAGATATATATATATATATATATATATATATATATATATATATATATTTTCATTAAATAAAAATAGTGAAAGAAAGATTACATTTATATAGAGTTTGTGATGGATAAATTATTGTCTAAATTATGCAAAAATGAAAATAATACTGACATCTCATTTTAACAGATATATTTACCAAAATTACACAAAAATATCTTGAGATACTAAAAACTACATTTATTCAATAAAATCGCCATTGGCTTCAACCACGGCCTCCAGACAACTTCAAAATCTCCTGCAAATCTTGTGGACAGTCTCCTTGTTTAAGTTGATGAATGCTGCCATAATCCTTGCTTTCAGTTCATCCTTGCTATTACAAGGAGTTTTGTTGGTCTCTCATTCAACTGTACCCAACACATGATAATCAAGTGGGTTGCATTCTGGAGAGTTAGGTAGCCAAAAGTAAGGGGTGATGTGGTTGCAGAAATTGTCTAGCAACCATGACTTGTTTCTCCATAATTTGTGGCATGGTGCGGAGTTCTGTTGCCAGATACAGGGTCTTCCAGCAGCCATCCTCTTGACACAGGGCAGCACTACCTCCTCAAGACACTTGATGTAGGCCTTCATGTTGAATCTGTGGCCCTGTGGGAAGATGAATGGAAGCATAATGTCACCATCACTCTGTTCGTATAGTACAGCATGCCGTTTCCAAATTTCTGTCAGAGTGAATTGTGTCATTTTGCTGTTTTTCTCACAGACGATGCCCATCTGGCCTTACTATACTGTGCAGTGTAAATTAAAAATATAAAATGGCGACAATTTACATATCGCACCATATATATATATATATATATATATATATATATATATATATATATATATATATGTGTGTGTGTGTGTGTGTGTTTGTGTTTTTTACAAAGAGTTCACCTAATTGGAGTGCCATGCTGACTAATTCTCCTTCATAATATTTCTCAGTACAATGGGAGTTACTTGGTGATGCCCATCTCCTCCCCAATAACATGCAACAAGTTGCAATGAGTTACATAGTACTAACCACAAGGAGTAAACTCTAACCTAATCATTTTTCATTCCCTGCTATTTAACCATGACTGGTGAGAGAAAGTGGATTCATGCCTTTCCTAAAAGAATTAGCACTAAATTAACACCAGTTGTTTCAGCCGAAATCTGGACATTCGTTTGACGATTACATTTTTCAATGATGTAAGGGAGAAAACTCAGGAAAGTAAAACATGCAGGAGCTAGAGTTTTCTCCCTTAAATCAGATGATTTACTTTCATGTGAATCAATAGCTAAGAGATTTTTAAAGTTTTCTTCTAATTTTTTAAAAAAGTATTTTCCAATTACACTGTTTAAAACCGTCTAAGATGCGGGCACACTGTATAAAATATTACACTTTTGACATCGAAGAACTTTTCTTAAAGAAAGAAGAACTTACTTTACTCTAACTGATGTTACTTTCTAACATTGTGCATGTCCTTTTGTAGATTTAGAACAGTAATGAATATAGCAAGAAATATTTGTCAAAAGAATAAAGTAATTTTAAAAATAATCAAATATAATAATTCGATTGATCAAAAAGTAGGGTTTTATAACATATCACCTTTTCTAGCTAAGATAATACTTGTAGGAAATAATATTTAAATAGAAAATGGTTAAATATTTTAATAGAATTTTAATTCAATTTCATACTTTTCTTAACACCTAAACAATATATAATCATAAATTACATTTTTAATTATTAGTCATACATTCTTTACTTTTGGCCTCAAAATTTCATCCATTCATATTTTCTTATGTTTCTTATTCCATTAGTGTCAATAACAAAGAATTTTAATTTGTTTTTTTTTTCTTTCTCAGATAACAATTACTTTGAATTCATTTCAATTTGCATATTCCTTTTTGGTGAAACACATTAATAGCATCATAACCGACCTGTATGTGATCTGTTGTGGATTTTGAGGTTTTCCAACCTGGAAAAGCATTTGCCACAAAGTAAACATTTATGAGGCTTTTCATTTGTGTGAGTTCGGATATGGACAAGCATTTTGTACCTGTTAAGAAAGAAAAGAAATCAATGTGTTTTTGAGTAAACATGTAAAATTAGTTATATAAAATAAATCTGTGTAATTTACACAATCTTTTGATATGATATATGGCTTCATATTGAAAAGACATTGTAATTACAAAGAAAAAAGTATATGGAGTTTCATTTTCTACTGCACCAATAAAGGAAATTAAAAAATCATTTATTTTTTTTACTTTTCTACATTTTAAGGATTTAAAATGTGACAATATTTTTTCTTTGTTTTCAATATGATTTGCACAAGTTTCTTTCATCTTTTTGATGAAAATTGTAAAATGTTACATTTTTTTTTTTTTTACACTATAGCCATTTTGTGTATTTTTAAAATTTCTACCCATAAAGACTACAGAACTCTTATTACTTGTCAACAATTTTTCTACATATAATGTCATATATAATTTTGCACTTCAATATTAAATGATAAAAAGGATTTAAAAACCAAGTACCCATGTGAGTGAACAGTTGTATACCCAAATGTGAAGAAATAAATTTGTAAAAATCTTTAACAAAATAGAGAAACTATAAAATTTTGAATAAACTTAAAAATGTTTTTGGTTGAATTAAATTAAGTTAAATTTAATAAATTTGAAATTTATGAAAAAAGATATATTATCCTTATCTGTCTTCCTTTTTTTTATGTGCCAAATCCTTTCAGGAGCTGGTTGATCATGACTCTCCACAACTTCTTGTTATAAATATCTTTAAGAGTCTTTACCATTTCTCTCTGACCTTGTTCCACTATCCATTCACTCAAACCCATTCAGTAGATTACTTTCTGTTACTCCCTACTTCTCTTGCCTTCAATATATCCTGTAAGTGTTCAATTTTCTAGGCCTTCTTTCCTCATTTTGCTGTATAGGTTAAATAAATCTGGTGAGAAAACAAATCTTTGTCATACTTCTCTTTCTAATTTTGTGTATTCACCAAACTTGTTCTCTATATGCATGGAAGCAGTAAAGTAAAGGTTATAAATTACTCAAATATTTTTCCTGTATAAATCTAGCTGTCCTAGTATTTCAAGCAGCTCTTCATGCTGTACCATATCAAACACTTTTGTGCAATCAATGAAATTTTCAACATTTGCATATACTGGTTTTGATAGCATTTCTTGTTCCAGTGTTTTAAACAAAGTCATACTCTTCTTGCCCCTATTCATTAAAATCCTAATAGGTTTAGTTATGTGGCTCATTAAGCTGACTGTTTGATGGAGTTTGCATTCATATGCACTTCGTTTTTTTGTCAGCTCTATCAAGATAGATCTATTGAGGTCTTCCAGTATTTCACCTGCTTAAATTTTTGTAGACAAATAATGTCTGAAAAATCAATGCAAAGTTTTACATTACAGTTATATTGTAAATAGATCCCACCTTAATAAAACCCAAGAAAGATTTTCATTAAAAAAAAAAAAAAATCCTTTCTTTTCTTTCACTTTTTACTAATATTTTACTTTCTAATATTTGGAAGAAAAAAGTGGATTTTATGTCATCAAATTCAGCAGTTTAATGATCATTAAAAATAACAAAAAATTCTGTAAAAATATAAATGCAAATTTTCTGTGGGGGTGGTGGTGGGGGGTGAATATAGTTTTATTTTCAATTCAACTCCAGGCAACATTACCACTTTAATATCCTTGCTGTTATCAAAATTGTTACCAGCTTTAGTCTGCTATCAAAGATGGTATTCAATTTAAACATCATCAAATGACATAAATAAAAACATTCTTCACTTACCTGGCATTGAAACCTTTACCAAGTCGCTGACATCCATCCCATTCACACCTAAATTCGCCAGAGAATTGTTCAGCTTTAACATGCTGCTCATTTACATGGCTGACAAGTTTATCCAAGTTATCAAATTTCTTAATACACTTGGTCCATCGACACTCATGAACATCATCTATTTCATGTGGTTTTTCCCTTTTATTTGGATAACACATTTTTAAAAGTGAGGAAGCAGCCAACATGGAGGAAGGGAAACGGTGTGACACTGCTGGAGTCTCCAAAGATAATTTATTCTGTAACAAACCATTTTACAGTATTATGAAAACTGCAAATGCTTGCTCAATAAAGTCAAAGCAATTCATAAATTTATTCACCTAGACATTTACTCTTATGAAATTGTTTTAATTTATTCACTAAACAGATGAACTTTATATTCTACAAAAATGGAGAAACATTTTAATATTAGTATGAAGAAGCCTCATTTGCTACTAACTGAACATTTACAAATATTTTTGTTTATATTAGTTCATATATGGTTATTCAGTTATCCATCAAAGCTGCAATCCGCCGAAATAAGAAAAGAAACCAGTCCCAACCGCGGGCCATTTAAAACTTAGTCCGCGCAGCAGATTGGTTGTTACTAACATCCAATCGGATGTGCGGAACACGTGGTCTTTCTTCCTCTTATTCTTTAAAAAAGGCCAGAGTAGCTGTTAGTGTTCAATCAAAAGGGGGAATCAGGGGTTGATCTCCCCTGATTGGGTCGACTTGGTGATGGGGAGTATGATGTTGAAAGACCCGAAACTCCCTGATGAACCAAGTCAAAACATCACTGACGACCCCCTTGTGCACCTACTTAAAAGCGTATTTACGAATCATATGGACACGCATCTTGTACTTGTTAAGAAGGTAAAAAGTGAATGTATTCCTGAGTAAATTAGAGGCATAAGATAAATCTATTCAATTTATTTACACAATCTAGTCATTATTTAGATAAATATAGAGGTATGTTGCCAAGTGTTTAGAACATTAACATTTCAACCATGAGAGACATGGTTCAAATCTCACCATAATCAACTTGATAAGTAGATGACTTCTTGATAATATTAACTTGGAGAGACAATCCCAGCATGTGAGATCATTGGGAAGTGCCTGAAAATCATACTACAATTTGACCTTAAGACTTGTGTGGGAAATTGTGTAGATGAAACTGTTCAGAAATCATGAAAGGTTATGCTAGCACAAAGTCAAGTCAGACTGAGTTCAACAACTGATCAAATCAGATTATGCACTTTTTTTTTCCTGAAACTGTAACTCAGAATAGTTGCAGTATAAACTGCAGGTTGGTTCTGTGGGTGTTAAAGAAACACCAATGTACCTGAACAGGTTTCTGCAATAGGGAGTAGCTAGACACCCTAGTGGATTTCAAATGCCTCTGAGACTGACAAATGCATTTTATTTATATAGACAAGTGGTTTTTATCTTTATTTGGAAATAAAAAGTCCACCTTTAAATTTCCATTTTCTTCAAATCAATAGAATTGAACTAAAAAATAATGCTCTTAAATACAGGGTGCAACAGAAATAGCTCCCACGTAATGGTATCATATTAGTGGCAATGGTGTCTTCATCTAACTAATGTCTTACCATTATGTGGGAAGTATTTCTGCTGTACACTGTACATTATTAATTTTCTTTGAAAGTTGTTCATCCTATAAATTTGGTTTCTTCAAATTATGAAATCTAACAGAAAAAAAGTATAGATTATCAGAAACAAAACTACTTTCCACAGCAAAGTTCAGAAATTATATTCAAAAACAATATTTTACCCAATTCGTAAGAATGGTAAAAGAAAGTTTTTTTTCACAAAATTAATAACCACAGAATAAAACAAACTTTAATATACAGAATACATTCACACAAGATCCAACAAATCAAAATACTTTTTTTATATAATTTACAGTTTTAAATTATAAACAAAAACCAAGTTGAAAAAGCTATAAATGCCAAGAGTATTTTTATTTGATGTTTAATTTAATTTATATCCATTAATAATGACTGAAACTTTAAATAAGATTTCTTTACTTAGTTTCAGAAATACTCAAAAAACCAAAAACACTACCACCAAGAAAAATAATAATAATAATAATAATAATAATAATAATAATAAATGCCCTGATGCTGTACAAGACCTGGCTCTCAAGGTTTCTGATCATAATTGATTGGACGTATAAACATTTCCATGTTTTTCTTGGTGAATTATCTTAATTCTACAATAAACCTCATGATGCACTGTGTACCTCTGTTTATCAGAGCATCAGGACTGGGTGTCGATAGTGTTATTTTTGTTCTGATTTTTTTGGGAAAAAGATGAGGTAGCCAAGTCAACTTCACGGACAGATCTAGATACTTGAGAAGACCCTCAACTGAAGCAGACTGGGTTACCCAACCAAATTTCTAACTGGACCCCCACCTACAAGGTTATGAGCTGATTTTATCAAAACCTGTCAACATATTGTACAAATTTGGCTGTGGTGTATGTGCCTCATAAGCCTTTATCAAATTGGGTGTCATGATGTATATATTCAGTTTTATACCCGAGTATCACTTTGTTGGCTTGCTGTGCTTTAACCCAAATTATAATAAACACCGAGATAAAAATAATTGAGTTCCAACACTTTATTCTCGAATTCTTTACAAATAAAAAATAAAGAGCCTTTCAGAAAATAATCTATTGGAAATTTGGGAGATAAGAAATGATCATCATTTCTAGTTAGAGATTTATATTTACCAAGATGAACATACTAGTCTAAATAGAAAGCTCAACAGTAATGTTACTACTAACAACATACTATTATAACTGATACCATTTATTATATTTTTATATGAAATAAAATGACTGAACTATCAAGTTTATGAAAATTAGGAAAAATAATCAAAGAAAATATGTATAAAAACATCAGCTTGTATTCACAATTTTTTTCCCTTGTTTCTACAGTTAATGATTTACATATTCAAATTCTTAATTTAGAGATCATTCTTTCAATAACCTTACCAAAAAGTATTTTAACTTCCTAATAAACACAAAAATGAATGCATAAAGATTTTAGTATAGACTAAACAAATCAAGCTCTTACATCAATAAAAATAGAAAATAAAAAAACAAAGCCATGTTTGACATATACCCTGAACTGATTAAGAGTAGCCAAAATCATGGCCCTCCTTTCAGGATTGAGTCCAACTCTGTACCAAAAAAAAAAGGATATAAACAAATACCTTTCTCAAATAAGAAGCTATTACTGTTCAAATTCAATAATATTTCACTTTAGCATAAATAATAATAAGCAGAATATAATGGCCTTGAATAGTCTTCAAAAAATGAGATTTAGTTAAAGTTTGATGTGTTCAGACATTTTAAAAGCTTTGAATATATGTATTTTTAAAGTTGTGTTCCTTACTTACATTTAGAGGTGAATCATCCGTCTGGTAGTAACCATGATAAAAAATACCAGCCATAGAGTTGTACATGGAAAAAACAGATTCGGGAAGACTAGTACATGGTGTAGATGGGCTACAATTGACCAAATGAAATGAGGAAGGAGAGAAAATAACGGAATCACTATTAATTATACTTGGATTTGTAGGGGAATGATCACTTGAATGACTAGTAACCCGAGAATCATTCTCAAGAGGTTCCTTTTTAATTTGCAGAATATCTGAAATGTAAAGAATGAAAAGTTACTGGTATTATTCTACAACTTGATTTTCATCTTGGTAATATATTTGATTAGTTTTACGCATATTCTCTTGAATAAAAGCAAATGTTTCTGCCAATCTTTTCACGGATATATTCACAATAAGTCAACCATCAACATCTTTAATTTTCAGACAGATTATTGAAGTTGCCATACCAAAAATGACACAAATATAGCAAACAAGGAAATTGAGAAAATTACAAACTACTCTGATTTAAAAGTTGATTAAGATTGTTTGGAATGCTGGAAGGAAATGTAAAAGTGATTCCAATGGTGATTGGAGCATTGGGATCAATCCCATTAAAGCTGTGACTTCCTTGACCAATTGGGGATACCATGAAGTCATCCAAAATCCCGGTTCTTTTGAGCACTGTGCATATTTTGAGGAAAGTGTTGTCTGTATGAGGTCCATGTGGTGACTTGACAGATAACTTAATATACTCAGTGTATTAAAAAACTTACACTATTTGACAAAACATAATAATAGATGTAATGCTGCAAATTTTCTAAATCACTGTGAAAATCAAGTTACAATCCTTATATACCAAAAGGGAAAAAACAAAAAGAAACTAGTTTGCTTGATTTATTTTTCGGAACCCAGATAATTTAATCTGAACATGGTATCTCCCTTTAGAAGGAAAAGAATTAATTTATAAGCATGTTAAAGGGAAGAAGCAAAACTATTTACAATTTTTATGGTAAATAATTTCTAAAATCTTTTCATTCAAAATGGTATCTAAGAATTTAAAATCACTAAAAACATGTTTGTAATATATTATGAATATTGACATAAAATTAAAAAAAACATTTTCTTCAATGATTACCCAATTCTTTTGCTTTTGAAGCCTTTCCATTCTTCAAGAAAGAACCAGTGTCAGTTATCACTTCTCCCCCAGCTTCTGCAACCTCCATCTTGAGACCTAGTCACATGATTTCAGTCAACAAACTGCTAACAAAAATAAAAAAAAACAATCTAAAAGTAATGAGTGTGATAAAAAACAATTGATTAGCTGTTGTCTGTAAAAATATATTTCAAGAAATATAGTTATCTAAAAGTATAGACAAAGTTAATTTTATCACCAAAATTTTGCCAATAAAATAATTTTAGATTCAAATATTTAAAAGTCGGCTTGACAAGTTGTAAATATGTTTATAAAACTAAATTTTAATGAGATTTTCATTAAACCATATCCAAAAGCATTTTTAGAGATGCTTATCAAAAGTTGTTTTTTTTTATTTTTTGTGAAATACTCTACACATGGAAAAAAAACAATGCAGTCACTAGACAGTAGAAATCATATTTACTATAGAATCAAGACATTTGTATGCAATGTAATCAATCAAATACAAAATAACTAGATTTATAGGCTGCCCTATTAATTCCAAGGCTAAACTATATTTTAAAAAATAATTGACTTATATGCATAAATATCAAACTTAAATCAAGTTATCATATATCTGATCACACTGGAAATTACAGATATTTCTTGAAAACTTCATGTTGATAAGAAGTGGTTTTCAGACAATCAAATCAAATTAATCAAATACACTTTATTTATAAATCAGGTTCAAATTCAAACCATGGTTGTCTATATTCACTTTGCATAAATCTGTATTTCATATCATTATTCAATCACCAGAGATCAGAACAAAATAGCATACACAATGGTTGAAACAGATTGGATGAATGAAAACTTGTGTAAATCATTCTCCCATAACTACTTTACCTGCTTGAGCAGTAACACCAAAATGCAAGAAAAAAACAATCACATGTGTGTGCATGTGTGTGTAAAAATTCAGATATAAATAAAATATGTCTGTAAAAATACAATATGAATAAAGACAAAAGAGTGTTCTAAAATTATAAATTTTAGAAACATAACAGTATTTTAGTCATACATCTTTCCTCCAAATCTGTTCTTGATATATGTCATTATCCCATATATATATATATATATATATAAATAAACAAGAAATGTTGTTAAGCCAATGGTCAGACCGAACTATAATTTCATATACATCCTGTGTGTAATCATCAGGCATATATATATATATATATATATATATATATATATATATATATATATATATTCGAAAATTATAACATAAATATGTTATAAATTCACTACAAAAATAGACATTTTGTTTCAACACATCTGGTGTCTTACCAAGTGATGGTGTTCAACACCATCACTTGATAAGACACATATTATAACATATTTATGTTACAATTTTCGAATATATAATTATATTTGCTCTACTCTGTATTGAGCACTCTTTTAAGAATAGTATTTGTTGGTTATTGGAATTTATTCCGTATACACCAATCCTATACTTGTATGTATGTGTGTGTATGTATATATATATATATATATATATATATATATATATATATATATAGTATGTATCAAATATATTTTTACAAACTTTGTGGGGGTGTTCCTCACACCAAAAACAAGGACAAAAGTCCATATAAACATTTGTCCGTAAATCCTTCATTTTAGAGTTATTAAGTTTAATGAAAGTTTATGGCAGATAGAGCTGTTGCCATGTAGACTAGGTTACATTTGTCATTTGTGTACATTTGTGGCTAGTCAGTCTTCAACAATTAACAGGTGTAGTAGTGAGTTTGATAATGGTAGGATATTCATATCATGAACAAGTAGATATGATTTTTACATGAGGCCCCTTGAATGGTAAAGGATGCAAGGATGCATGGCAGTATCAGATTGTGTTTCCAGACCAAAGGAAGCTGAGTCATCCAACCTTTGCTGCCATTTAGTGACACGTTGGTGAGACAGGATCCATGACACCACAAACTATGGATCAAGAAAGACCGAGATCAGCTTGTACACTTGACCACGAAGAACAGTTACAGGATGTCGAAGGTGATCCAGGTATTAGCACATGTCAAACATCTCATAGTGCCACATAGAGCAGCTCCTGTATCCGTATCATTTGCAACATGTGCAGGGTTTTTCACCCACTAATCACTTGACAGAGGAGAACTTTTGATGATGATTTCTTGCACAAACTGCCTATCCATTGTTTGTCTCTTCATTCTTGTTTACAGATGAGGTAACATTTAGAAGAGATGGAATAACAAATTTACACATAGCAAGCAAAGTCCATTAGTTCCAGAATTGGCCACTGTTGTTTACTGATGCAATCAACAGACAGTGACTGGTAGTTCTGGGAATAGCCGTTGTTGTTTACTTAAGCACACAAAACATCAAAACATTTTGCTGGATTTGTTTGTTCAACAATCCAGATTATGTATAGAAACATTCAGCAACTTAAAATCAGAATCACATCACTGACAATTTAATTTCTATTTGGATTGTTTTACATTTATCCAAGTGGTAAAATAATCATGGACAATAGATTGCCTCTTGGAAGATTGTGTTCACTAAAAATTACATGTAGAATCAGAAATTTATTCACAATCAAAATTGTTCTCAATCTCATGTTAGAAATGACCACAGTTAACTTAAAATTTATTTCAACTTCATTTAAATAAGGTACTTTAAGGTTTATAAACAAAACTGTCAAAAATATTAAAGCTTTTTCTAAAATATGTTCCCAATCAAAACATTGATAATCCCTAAAAATACAAACTGCCTGACAATTTTTAATGTCTTTTTAGTACTTCTTGAACATATCTGAAAGAATAATGAAAGATTTGTGATGATGTTAAATTAGTCAAAGTCACAAGTGATCATAAAGCAAATAAGCTTCCAATAATTGTAATAAAGTTTAAAGCTGAAATTTGTTTTAACAACAAAGTGTGTGGAAGCTGAATTTTGTAGATTTTTTTTTTTTCATAGTAAGCATTCTTCCTGGAAATGTTTATGGACATGTGTCTGATGTAGAAAAAGCTTACATTTTAGCAAATGTCATGGCTCACAGTTTATGGGAGAAAAGGAAGTATAAGCATACTGACTTTGAGAAATTGGCATGTAGTTTCAGTGGTTGGTGACAATTTGCATAGCTGGGTTGCCATTTTTTTAGTAGAAACTGACCACAGACCTGATGGAGACCACATTTTGCAGTTTACTGCAAATAACAATAGTACTGACTGAGTATGACAAAGCACATCATGATTAAAGTAGATTATCAGAATATAGTAGGTGATTGTATGTCGTGACAGACATTTTTTACAATAAATATGGATGTCTGTGATTTGCCAGAAATCACTGAAGTGTACTCTAATGATGATTTTCAAGTCTTTTACTCAGGAGAGTCAGTTAATAATTTTTTTTTTTAGTATGTGATAAAATCATAATCCAAAAGATACCGAAGAGTTTGCATAAAATATCTATATAGTTTTCTTTTTTTCAATCATTCATTCGTTATCTCATCTCATCATGGTACATTGGATATATATAAAAAAAATATATCATTAATGACGTGTGCCAAGTAAGTATATCCGACCTCCCCCACCAAAGCTGGATGTGACACAAAGTCGCTTTAACGTGGGGAGCGCCGTACGCATATGTATGCCACAGAATCTGAGTGATGTATTTCACAGAATATACATTTTTTTTTTTTTGGTTAGAGAACTATTATTGGCCAAGTATGAAAAAATCTAAGAAGCTTTTGAATTTTATTTACTTAAACAAAAAGAGCAAGCGATTGAAAATTCCCTTGCTCCAAACTATTTTTAGGATTTGTTTTTTGTTATTTTTAACTTAAGCAAATTTCTAAACTTATTTTAGATTTTTTTATTTATTTATGGCGACTTTTTTTCCTGTCGTTGTAATGAATGCGTGTGTAGTGTGCTGGTCTTCTCTTCTTGTGTGACTTTGAGATACGTTTTTTTGTGAAACATAACAACATTTATTTGGCATATCACTGCATTTTTTATGCCTGTTGTAAATGAGTCATCACTTTTGAAGTCCTTTCTACACATGTACAAAACAAAAACAAAACTATTAAAAATAAAAAAAGTCTATGAAAATAAGGGTAGATAGGATAATCAATCACTCGATTTGATCCCTTTTTTTATTATAAGGGTCCCCCTAAATGATTCATTTATTTTCATAAATCATCGAGAAAAGAAGAATATATTTTTCTTTGGTAAGAATTTCATTCAAATGCTCATAATAGGCCTCGTTTAAAAATTTTCAGTAACTAACTTTGCAATTTACAACAAAACGAAAAGTAAAATAAAATTAAAATATGCTTAATTTTGTAAATAAATATTTTTTAAAAAAAGCCGATAAAGCAGAAAGTAAATAAAACTAAAAAGTAAAAACTAAAAAGCTACCATTTTTTTTATAGCCAAAAAAACAAACAAAAAATCTAAACCGCACTGCAGGTTACAGCTAGCTTCTAATGAATATCTTTAAAAATATTTTATTTGTGGTGTGATAAAATAAAATTTGGTTAGAGAATAAGAGAAAAAAGACAACGTGGGTGGGAAAAGTAACATATGACGAATAATGAGAAAACTACACGAAACGCATCAACATTAAAAAGAATTTACAGAGGAAGAATGCATTTCCTCGTGATAAGTGAAATAAAATAAATATGCTAAAATCTTTACCCGAGATATATGCTAACAACCATAAAGTTTACATCTTTTTAAAAATACGGGGATTTTAACTTTTTAAGGAAGTTGGTTGGCGCGTTGAGGCTCCAAAACATGGGATTTGTTTCCCATAACACCGGTGTTTGACACTTAGAGACATAGCGACTGCCCTTCGATACGAGCAGATAGAAAATGAAAAACAGACATTACAATGTCAAGTTTCATAAATGTTTTTTTTTTTTCTTCTTTTTACCTTCGGGCGACAATGAGTTAATAAATCTGTTTATGTAACCACCAAGCATAGTTTCTCATCACAATATTGGTCATTTTAGAGAGCGGATTCCGCCATTGAACACGCTCTCTCACGCCTTAGTATAAGTGAACGTCACGCCATTACCATATAAGGGAAGTCAGGTGACCATTTGTTTCACTTACTATTTCTTCATCTGTCTTTCTTGGGGTGAGGGGGGATCTTTTCTTTTCTTTTTTTTTTTTAACAATGGTATTTTGTCATTGCGTAAAAATGTTTATTAATAAAGTTTTGAACTGAGTTTTATTTTTATGAAATCAGCATTTATAAAAGTAAAACTCAGTTCAAAACTTTTCAGGCTAAAAACTGTAGTGTAGATTAACATTTTTTTTTTTTACTGAAAGCTAATGTTTTTTTTTTAGCCTTTTTTCTGCTTTTCATTTCTTCCTACTTGTCTTGATTACTGCACAATTTTTTGTGAAAAAATATTGTTAAAAAAAGGAAAACATCATTTTTTTTAACTTTTTTAGGTACTTAATTTCTATTTTATTTTAATTGTCAGATTTTAAGGAAACTTTCACGACTCAATTTAAAAAAATAAATAGTTGAAAAAAAGAAAAAGTTCATTTTTTTTATCCTTTCATGCACGTAATTTTTATTTTATTTTTCGTTTTTTTTCATTTTTACTGCTATTGCTCATTCATTTTAAACTTCGCGCATTGCACAGTAATCAAGACAAGTAAAGCTTCCACGCATGATTACTCGAGGCAAACATAAACAAAGCCAGTAATAGAATATTTTCATTACAGTGGGCTTTTGGTGCTACCAAATTTAACTTCAATGAAGACATTCATTTATTTATTTAAAATTTAAACATTTTTCGGGGTTTTTTTTTTTTTAAGTCCGTGGCGGTACCTAACTAAGTAACCTTCCACACATTACTATTCGCGGCAAAAATATGTAAACAACTCCAGTAACAACAGTTGAGCAATGTGAAAGAGATCGAACTTACATTGTCGATAAATCCTAAAGGGTAATAGAGTGCAAACTTTTAATGTCATTTTTGAAATAATCAGGCAATTTCACACCATAATGGAACATTTTCATTACCATGAGATTTTGGTGCTTATACTGCAATTGCAATATAAGCACCAAAAAAGCCTTATTTAAAAGATAATAGCCTAAAACGAAACACTAATCCATATTAAAAGAAAAATTAATTTCTGTATGTAAATAAAGTTTTTAGACTTTTTAAAACACTAGCATGTTCACTCTCACCAAACAGCCATTATAGGTGAAAAATATAAACAACAAATTTAAAAATCTCTTAAAAAGTCTAATATTTGTCCTAGAGATGTGTTTTCAAAGTCATTTAGTAAATTTAAGGATTAATTAACTGGATTTTGTAAAAATACTTATTTTTTACTTAAAACATAATAAAAGTAACATTCATTTATGCACGGTAACCTGGGATATTATAGAGTTTAACCTCTATATGCGAAGGATCCATTAACTAATTATTATATTATTCTGATTTAACGATTTTCATTGGAAAACAAATATTCAAGTACATTTATTGTATATTTATTTATGCTAAGGACAGATTTTGTGCAACCTAAACGCAATCCAAGCTCCAAGCTTAAATCTTACATTATTCATCGTTGATTGGTCAATATATATCAAAAGTTGCAACAACTACACCATAGTGTTTAGACACAAGTTACCGCCAAAATCTTTAAATGTGTTTGTGAGCTGATCACATGATTGATAAATAAATAGAATGCATGAGCACATTTTCTTCAGTGTGTTTTTTGCATGGTTAACAACTGCTAAACTACTCTATGACACTTTGTTTCTTTGAAGTTACAAAGTCAGAATTACTTCAACACAAAAGAAACTTCAAGTCAAGTCAAGCTAATTTAATTCAACTTCATCCAATTCACTCACTCATCATTTCTGGATTCATTTATCACATATTGAAAATCCTCAATCATAGGAATTATCTTCAACAGAATCCACAGAACTTAGTTCTAAACTACAGAACGAACTTACTTCCAACATTTTCATAAGATATTTTATTCAGTCTTTGACACACAAAAGTATATAGTCAAAGGCAGACAACTTTTGTCACTAAACTGTTACACTACAAATTACACTTCTGCAATTGTTTTGCAAACTGTTTAAAATTCGATTTAACAAGTTTATTTATTCACAAATTCTACAAAAGTTACACATATTTACATAAAACAAATATTTCTCTTGGTGGACTCAATTAACTTAACACTTATCACTATAAGAGTTTATATATCAAAATTAAAATCCACCAACAAAATCTCTCATTCACAAAACTGAAACTACACATATTGCTTGTATATTTTATGTTATATAAAATGTTCTTATTATTGTTGTAACAAAAGAGATTTGTTTTTTGTCATATTTATGCTTTATCAATGTTGTTGAATGCAAAAGTTAAATATGACCAGAAATAGCTAATTACTTCACGCAGCCTATATTTTCTTAACATTTATTACCTGACGAAATAATTAATTAGCACCTTTTCCACCACAATATCATAGGTCAAAAACTATATCTACTACTGTGTCATAATCCCTTTTAAAAAATGCACAAAAAATTAAAGAAATTTTAAAAAAATAAGGAACACAAGCAATACAATAATGAAGAAACAGATATTTATGTTTAAAAATAAATTATCTTTAACTTTATATAACCAATAGTTTAAGAATATTTTTGTTTATTCTATATGATTTTATGAAGTATAGTATAGATTGAGAGGCATGGTGGAGTAATGGATAGTGGCTGGAATTGAAGAGAGCCGAGTTAGAATTCCAATCAAATCTATTACATTCACTTACATGCTAATACCCTTGGGAAAGGTATGAATCTGCTTCTTCTCACCCCTGCTATGAGTAGATAGCAGGACAGACTGGGTTCTCTAACCTTGGATGGCAACTGATCTACCACAGAAAGAAATGGCAACCTACTGCAGGAAAAAAAAAATCTGTCTTGTCAGTCATGTATTGAAAGATACATTATCACTTAAGCATGTATCACGCATAGTACATAACTGACTGATTCAGTTCCTTGTATATATTCTGAGTTTGAATTCCAGTCGAATCCATTACATTCACTTACGTGCTAATACCCTTGGGAAAGGTATGAATCCTCTTCTTCTTCCCCTAGTTATGGGTAAATAACAGGACAGACCAGGTTCTCTAGCCTTGGATAGCAACTGGTCTACTACAGAAAGAAATGGCAACCTACTGCAGGAAAAAAAAATCTGCCTCGTCAGTCATGTATCGAAGGATACATGATCGTCTATGCATGTATCACGCATAGTACATAACTGAGTACAGATGAGTAGTTTCTAGAAGTATTTCTTTTCAGTTAAATGATACTTTTGAATTTAATACATCACTTTTATTTTTTTTAAATTATTTTTTTAACTATTTCATGCCATAAAATACTTAACTGCACCCTATGTGGTCTTTTTTAATTATTCTGAATTTAAGACTTATTGAATTATCCTATATCATTATGCTCTTCTGATACAAAAAACTATTCAATCAAAAGGTGGGAATTCAGAATTATTTCCTTTTTGAACATCCATAAAAAATAATCTAACAAAAGAGAAAAGATTAAAATTGTTTTGAAAAAAGTTCACACTCAAAAATGGCATTAAACTTCACATTTTTCAATTCTTGTTAGTACTATTATCACCTTGCTGGGGTGTAAAGCATGAAAAATTGATTTCCTTATTCTTAGCTTTAAAATTTCTTGAGTTAACCTAACTAGTGAACAAAGAATACAATTATTATAATAAAATTAGTGGGTGGCAGACACTTATTTGGTACCTCTATCCTGATATTTAGTTCAATAGCATGATACATATACAAGACTTAATGAGACAAAGATTATTATTCATTAATACTAGATTGGTAGTAAGGTCTTATCATTTTACAGTTGAAATGGCTAGATGTAACCGAGTTCTATGCTAACAGTATATTTTTTCGTGCTTCTTGCTCTTCTGGTTTTTTGCTTTCAAGACATCTTTGATCTTCAAAAATTTAAATGCAATGTCTGTCTTAATTCCTGTTCTTTTTTTTATATTCTTTCACACTCAGTAATCTTTTACATCTTAGTGGCTTTATTGTCTTGTGAAATGATTAAAAAAAAAATCCCAAGGGTGCTGTAAAATGAAATAGTTTCCCTAGGTCAACAGTATGAAGAAATAACCCTCCTGACAAATTGACCACAGTGAGATTCAAACCAAGGTCTTATGGTTGGAAAATGAACATTCTAACCACTTGTCCATTTACACTCACATACACATGTACATGAAGGACACTCTGTTTTTAGCTACAAAATACTATTTTTCCGCAATGATAAACAAGAATACAACTATTTTTTCAAATGCATTGCTGTTACCAGTGCTGAAATTCATTACCTACTACCTAACTGTGCCCACACCCACAATTTGGTATTCATAAAGTTTCGACAAGTGTCAGTAAATGTCAGTGAGTGTGATATTTTTCCATATTAAATAATTTGATGATACACTTCTGCCAAGAACATATACGCTCATATATACAGAAGGGGTGCTATTTTAGTTATGGCACCAGTTGTAACCATATACAAGGCAGTCTCTGTCTACCTCAGTTATTTTTAGTAGATTTGCCAATCTGCTTAGGAACTTGTATGAGGGATGGTATGTGACAGTTAATCTTTTTCTTGTATAACCCTCAACTCAGTGGTCAATTCTGGGTCAGCCTGGTCAGCAGTGACCACATGTTCTGATTCTTGCCACATACTGCCTATACCAGAAGATATCTTGGTCCTCAGGATCGTAGGACAAGTTGATTGCAGGTTCAATCCCATGATGTTTGATACTGTTGCGGGTCAACTTTGATCCATACCTTCTCCACTCACGTTGTGTTTCTTGATCACAGAGTTGGTAGGGATCGATTAATCATCAGTATTGTAGTGCTGATTCAAACCATGGTGAGCCTGTTCTATGATGGGAAAAAATAGAAATATCTTTGCAGATGAAATAAAAACGATACAAGTCATATGGTCAATTTTTGATTTGGTTTATGTAGTTCTTGCTATAACAAAAATTAAACCTTCCCACTAAAATCTCTTTAGTGACACTGCCTATTGGAACAGGTTGGGAATTTTCTCGGCAACAGGTCACATGGGTTTCAGCAGCTCCTTTGTCCACTGCTCTCATGTCTGCATCTCTCATCGTCTCTAGCTCCATCTGCAACTGCAACTTCCTAAATACTGACTGACTCAAAATTGGAGTGGGGACTGACAGTGTTTGGGAATTTGGTGTTTCCCCAAGTTTCTGCATTGATTCAAACAAAGGTTCTTTGTTGTCTGGTTTGTAATATTAATTATCTCTCCAAATTTGAGAGATCCTCTCTTCCTATGGGTAGTGGTTGCAGGTCTTGGCCCACCCATATAACTCATTCCTTCTCTTCTCTACACCTTGCACCATTACTTCGAAATGAGCAGAGATAATTTCTCCATCTCTCTTAGTATCTCATTTAAGCCCACCACCTCAGCTATCTTTTTGACAACTCTATCAAATCACATGGGTGTAAAGGCAGTCTTAACTTTTAGTCATTAATTATAATTATCTTTTTAATTTTCAACAACTGGTCTTGTTTACACAATCAGCTTGTTCACTTAATATTACGCATAAACCTCACATGCTCAAGTTTATTATATGAATTCCTTCAACACCGGGTAAAATCCTATTTGCTGACAGACAGGCATAAGTCAGTCTCTTGATTCTGACTTTGTCCTCAAAGTTATCAAATATTATACTCAAGTGATGTCTTCTTCTGCCTGGTAATCATGAGAGATGTTTTCATCACTTGCACTTTAGTAAGTGGTCATAAATTAATTTCTCCATTTCTGCCTTGTTTAGAAAAATTCTCAACTAACTTAGAATGTATTTTCACTATTTCTCCCCAACTGTTATGTTTAAATTTTCCAGATAATGCTTCAATAATATCTTTTACCCAAACAATAATGTCATTTTCCTCAAGTTGTCTGGGCTTTCAGTTTATATGTTATTCTGTATTTTTAACCCTTTTCATTGGTTCCAAGTCACATTTTGAATTAACTCTTTCTTTTCCTTTTTACCAGTGTCACATAGTGTCACACTTGATTTATAAAAAAATGTGTGTGAAAAAAAAAATAACCATTACTACCTTTCCAATGTGTGAAAACAGTTCAAACCAAAGAGGTTTTCAGATGCAATCCTTTTTTGATGTTTTGCTTTTTAAGCTGATAGTGGTGACACAATTTCTCATACAAAGAAATAAAAAAAGAATATTCTGGAAAAAAAAGCTTAAGAATATATATATATATATATATATATATATATATATATATATATATATATATATAGTATTAATACAAATATAAAAATTGCCACTTGGCTGACTGATGTTACCTTCAGCATCCCAACTGTAAAGTTTCAAAGATGTATCCTCCAGCAATCACAGGAAAAGACTTAAATATTTATCATATAGCTAGTTATAAACATATTTCAGCAGATATAAATATATATATATATATATGCCTCATCAGACCAACTACATTTTATGAAATGATAAAATTCAGCCAGACAATCTTATAATAAAGCATATATTTAAAAAATAAAAAAATGAAAAGATAAAAATGAAGTAACAAAATTAACTTGACCTTAAGAAAAATTGGGAGGGGGAGTCACATTAATGAAGAGAGAAGTGGGGGAAGAAAAAATGAAAAAAATGAGGAAAGGGGAATGTTTGTATATTAAAGTAATGGAAGGTAGGGAAGGGTTTTATGGGTAAGTTGTCAAATCGGAAAAACCTGATGAATATTTAAGTCTTTTCCTTATTTATATTGCTCTGTATATAAATCTCCCATTATTATTATTATATTGCTCTGTATATAAATCTCCCATTAATATTATATTATTATATTGCTCTGTATGTAAATCTCCCATTATTATTTCCATCATGACAACAAAATAAAATCCGAAATAACCATCAGATTCTACTTAAGAGCACTTCGAATTTGCAGCTGTCAATACTTACATGATGAGAAGAAGTACATTAAAAAATAAAGAGATTGTCATTGGTCAGGAATAAAGGCAAGCATTACTGGCAAAACGGTGCTATAATTGCAAATGACTTCATTATTAAAAATGCAATTTCACTATACCTGGTGCAGCATAAATATTTACCCATTATTTAAACATAGAAATTTACCCATTGTTGCAACATACCTATTCATAAGAATAGTTTCAAATTTTGCATAAGGATTCCTAACCTACTTTTGGTTTTATGTTTGCACTTTAATTAAATATGGTGAATCAAACAAAATGTGATCAAATTGTTGCATTGAAAAGAAAGAATTGTTAGTTGATATAACTGTTGAATGTTTGTAGGAAACTGTTTTTAATGTGCAGGAAAAGTTTCAAAAGTAGCAAACAACAAAAATAGCAATCCAATATCAGGAAGAAACCACTCACTTTGTAGCAGGAGAGTTATTGAAACCATCAAGAAAAGAACAAAGATAAATCTAGAAAAAGGAACAGGGAAGATGGCGGATGAGCTGGATATTTCAAATAGGTTGCTAAGGAATATTGTAAATGATGATTTAGGGCTAAAACTATGCAGGATTCAATTATGACAGCTGCTTTCAAGTGCCTCCAAGCAAAAACGGCTTGACAGGAGGAAACAAATGTTGGAGGAAAGAAATCTTTCACTTTGGAGGCTGTGGTCAACTACCGAAATGATAGGGTTTATGCCACTTTACCAGGAAATATTCCCATAAGTTTTAGAACATATTTTAAGCAACACAAACCAACTGGTTTCATGGTTTGGGCTGCTGTTCCTTTTAATGGTTGAAAATTGCCCTTGGTGTTCATTGAAGAAGGAGTGAAAGTGAACACCAGAGTTTACCAACAAATGTTGGAGAGAGATGAGTTGCCCTGGTTATCAGCCATATTTGAAAGTTGATATATCTCAAGATGGAGTTCCTGCACACACAACCAATCTGACACAGAATTGGCGCATGAGACATTTTTGTGAAATCTTTGACAAGTCAGTTTGGTCTCCATCAAGCTCTGACATTAATCCTATGGACTTTGCAATATGGTTTATATTGGATAGAGATGTTTTACATATCTAATACTAATGTGTTAGACCTGAAAGACGCTCTTATTATGTTTGTGGTATAATTTGAGTGAAAAAGTGATGTACTTCAGTTGAGAAGAGATTAAGTGCTAGGGTGAAAGCAAAGGGTAGCTATTTTGAATTTTTTTTAATCATATCACCCTAAGCAAGATGATAATGCCACTAAAATGCAAGGGGTTACTGGGAGTGAAAGAGAGTAAGAAAACTTTAGATGGAACAAGAAATTCAATCCAAAACAGGAAACAAGGGTTAAACCTCTATTCCTGTTCAATAGACAGGGAAGGGGTATATAAAATATTGTCAATAAATATAGTAATCAAATGGTAAATTTTAATTAACCTAAATCTAAAACATTTTATTTTATGTTAAAATGAATAATGGCTAACTGTACATGTCATACCAAGTAGATACATTGATAATCAGGAAGAAAGGAGTTGTCAGTGGTCTGAAAATAAACCAAATGTTACTGAAAAAAAAGTACAACTATTTCATAAATCATCTGAATTTGGTAAATTCATTTTTGAATACAATAAAAGGGAGTGCTAAGAAGTTCTCGACCCTGTCTACTTCCAAAGATAAGCATTTCAGTAACCAGACATCAGGATACTGGTTTTGGGACATGAAACTGGAAGAGAAATTTTGCAGGCCATCTTGTAGTAGATTTACTTTCTTTAGCTAAATGATAGTGAATTGTGATCATATGCCTTACTAGCTTAAAAGCCACTCTATTGGGCATCATTTAGGCTAGCTCCTGCAGAGGGCTCTTGATCGGGCATTCATCATAATAGGTGAAGAGGAGCAGATGTGATAGGCAACAATAAACTACAAAATAACTCAAAATTGATCACTGCATTTAAGTATTGCATTAATATTTCCACTTACCATTAAAAGTTCAATGATAATTTTTCTGCCACCACTTAATTTAAAGACAATTTGATGTACATATGTCCTTACTTTCCATACAAACATTTTTATTTCATGGGTGACTTTTGCTGGATTTCACTATTAATTTTGATTATTCGCAAATTTATTTCCAAGTTATAAAAATTGTTAACATACCAAAAAAATTTGTCAAAAAAATCATGTACCAAAATTTCAGGATTATGATTCCAGATCCGGCCCAGAATGTTTTTAATTTGTTCATGGAGTCAGCCTGATTCCAAAATGGTATGATATGTTGGGCTGTGCCCTTTAAGAGTAGAGTTGACAAAGTGGGACACATTGACATTCACATTTATTATATAGATTGACCCATAGTGAAAATTTATAAAACACTTTAGATATCATAAGTTAGAACTTTACCAAATAACAGAAACCATATAACTTGAGGACTTCCAACAGCAGTAATAGAGTACTTGGAAAGAGAGAATAAGACTCTTGGTTATTTCCACTCTCCAAGGCTATATAAGACATTAGTACATCCATGATATACTGAAACCTTAATACAACAGACAAAAGGACAAAAATAGCTGAAAGAAATAAATGCCAAATATACATTGTTCTTCAAAAGAGTTTATATATAGATATGACATGGAAGAAATTATATACAAATATGTATATACCAGTCACTATATGTTCCACATAGAGAAACTATAGCACATGTGAATGCAACAAGCAGTGTTAAGTGCAAAAATCAAAAGGGTCTTACTTGTAATTTTTCCTGAAGAATAAATGACCAGATTGGGTAATGTATTCTAATGTTCCTAGTTTGGGTTACATTCTTTCTCCTTACTGCCACAGGCTATCATTGTCGACCTTCCTTATGCTCTAAACGGCAACTGATTTTTGTCACCCAACAAGCTGTCATCACTCCATGTTATGTGACCCTCATTCATCCTACAAAAAGGTAGATAATCGCCATTTGTATGCCTGTAACAACAAAAAACAAAATTGATAGCACATGTAACTCAAAGAGAAAATAATGACATAATCAAGATGCTGACTTTTCACACTACTTTAAACAGAAGGTTGGAATGAAATCCTCATTAATGTTAGAAAGTGTTATAACAGCTAGTGGACTTGAGAAACCTATTTTCATGAAAAACTGTTTAAATAGAAATATTGTATAAATTTCAACCAACAATAATATCAACCATTCAGTGAATGAATGACTAATGTTTCCTTATAAGGAAACAGCTAATCTCATCATTACCATTACATACATTAAATAAGAAATGTTGTTTAGGAATAAATATAATTTCAAAATTCAATCATTTCTTTCATTCACAGTTATTCTTCTCTTATCTATTTCTGTGTTTTGAAATTCATCTGTAGCATAATATATAAACTGAACAGATAAATTATTAATTACAAGTATATCTTCTTAAGTTACTGCATTTTATCTGTGGATATTTGAATAATTGCAAATTTGTAATTTTATTCATAGAAAATTATAGCGAAGAAAACGGCGACTTACCTCGTCAAACCAAGCGACAGCGTGTCGCGTGTATTCTACGACGGAAAAAGTGGCGAAAAAGAAAACTACTTACCAAACAGAAGGGCACGTATTCCGCATTAACATGCTGAAAATGGAATAATTGAATTAAAGAAAAAAAAACAAAAAACAAGTCAGTCGCTATAAAAGTATTTTGATATGTAAATTACGGAACATCCTATCCCAGCTGTCGACGAATGAAAAAAATAGGTTCTACCGATAAAAGCAGTTGGCGTTCTCGATTCGGGGCGAAAAATTCGGGCATTTTTGGTTTCGGCGTTTGTTAGAGTGTGAGTTATTTTTCTGACTGGTTACACGCATTGTGATTTGAAATAGTACCGGCGAATCGAGTTTTCAGCATTTCTTTCTGACCCTGATATTCGAGTCTGGACTTACAGTGATTTTTCTTTGTGTTGTGGAAGTAATCTGCGACAAATACTTCCTTTGCTTTCAGAACGCTTACAAAAATATTAGAAAAGAAATTTTAAACCACAAAAATTTAACTTATAACAATGCAATCTTATTCAATTTGTAGAATCAAATTGAAAACTAGGAAATAAAATATTCACAATATTTAAAAATGTAATTAAACTTTATTTAGTGTTACAATTTTTTTTTTTTTTACAGTGTGGTTCGCTGTGTACAAGGCTTGGAAGCCACTCAAAGTAGAGGGTGACAGAGTAGAAGGTACAGTTTATGTGGATAGATGGGAAAGATAATGGTTAATCTTAGACTTGAAAATTGAAATTCTAGCGATCAGGGAAACATCCTCTTGTGGGGGTCAGTTCCACAGAGCAGTGGTTCATGGGAAGAAACTGCTTGAGTGGAACTTATTTCTCACCAATGGAATACAGAGGGAATGAAGGTGGTTTGCTGCAATGTAAGAGGCATGGTGGGTCCTAGCCATGATAGAACTGGCAGAACCAAGAAAAACAGTTCATTCAAGCACTTTCCATGGAAGAAGTAATAGAGCAATGAGGGGTTGCAGGGTGGAAAATAATTTGTCACCAACAGGGACGTGGAAACATTTTTGGACTCTATCAAGACTGGAAAGTGAGAACTGGGCAGCACTTGCCTAAATATGACAGCAGTACTCCATTTTAGGCCTGATCTGGCTCCTGTAAAGTTAGAGGATAGCATAAGAAGTCAGGTACTTACTGGAGTGGTACAGAGAACCAACCATTTTTCCTGCATCTTTAGTGATGGATCATATGTACAAGTTCCATGGGGTCTGAGGTGTGTTTAAAACCTAATAGTTGCTCAAAACATGAGGAGACATCTATTCATTATAACTGGTGGAAATTTGGGGGTTAAATCGGCAATGATGGAATGTAGCTAGTTTGGTTTTTGAGGCACTGAATGTAACCAGCCAGTTTTTGCCCCACGGAACTAGATCGGATAAGAGATCAGCTGCCAATATCTGGTCATCACAAGTTTGGGAAGTGCACCCATTTATCATTGTATCATCAGCATATATATTCACAAATGATCTGAGTATACTCTTATGCATATCATTTATGTAAAGTAAAAAGAGGGTTGGTCTGAGAAGTGACCCCTGGGGTATGTCTGCATTGATTGCTAGGTCCACAGACTTCCTTTTAAAGATAAAATTTTCCCTTATAAAATAAATAAAGCAAATTATTTTGCTTTTTTCTGATAAAAATAAAAAAAAGTCCTATTCATTAACAATCACCAGTAATATGCACAACTTTATATGTGACTATACACTTGTATAAAACCAATGAACAAACAGTAAATATAGACACACAAAAGTTAAACAAGACAGTTAAGAAATTATTAAAAAATGAAAACAAATCCTGGACTAGATTAATAGAATACCACCTCATTACACCCTCATTATACACCTTACCCAAAACACACAAAACCAACATACCCATCAGACCCAGTGTGTCCAGAATCAACAGTGCACTCCACAAATTAGTTAAATGTTATTTCAAAAATCCTAACTCTGCTCCTAGGAACCATGAACACAACACATGTCAAAAACTCTGGTGACTTAATCCAGAGAATACAAAACGTAAATATGGAAAACATGGTTATGGTGAGCTTAGACATCAAATCTTTATACACCAACATAACATCACAAAATGCCTCAACATATTGAGAAACTGCCTCAAAAAATCCAAAGAAAAGCTTCCTCTACCTGTCCACAAAATTATAAAACTATGCAAATTAATCACTGCTTCTTTCAATATTTTCTATAAGCAAAAATTTGGCTTACCTATGGGGTCACTTATCAGTAGTGTTCTTGCTTGCCTTTTTCTAGAATTTTTAGAATCTAGTCCATTTAAACACATCATACCAAAAAACTCTACTTACCTAAGATATATAAATGACATTCTTTTATTATATCCCCATGATATAAACATTAGACATAATAATGAAACTCAGTAAGGTTGAACCTACCATTTAATTCACATACAAATTTGAAATAAACAATTCTCTACTTTTCATCAACATCTTATTAATGCAATTAGATTTTAAAGTTTATCATAAACTTAACATAATTAATTTTTATTCTCACTACAATCAAAGACTATAATTTGGACTAATCATAGGATTCTACCTCAGGGGCCATAGAATATGCAGCCCTGAATATCTAAATGAAAAGAAATATATTGAGAAAACATTCAGACTTCTTCACTGCCCACATCATTACATCCACAATGCTAAAAAATGAGCTTACAAAATTCACAAAGTCAAAAAAACAGACACCAATAATAACACTTTTAATAAAAGTTACACAAAATTCATAATCCTAATCTCCAACACTTTCTACTAAACTTGCAAACAAATTAATCATCCCTAATGCTAGGATCTATAGCTAAGAGGTATAGCGCATCAGATCAAATGACAGTTCCATACAGGACACAGGTTGAATTCCTGTTGAAGAACACATATTTTTTATGAAATTTCTCAAATATTCAGACTGATAAATGTAATTAATGCTGTTTAATTAAAGATGGAGCATTTACTTAAATGAATTGTATCTATTAAAATAACATATAATAGAAAATATATATATATATATATGTGTGTGTGTGTGTGTGTGTGAATAGGATATGGGCTCCAGACAAAGTGGGAGACTGTTATATTGACTTGATTATGTGTTTCATCATCATTAGATTGGCTTCCTAAAAAAATCAGAATGAAAGAAATATATGTGTGTATCGACCGGAAGCTCCACATGGCTAAGATACATAAACAAACATTAATATATATATATATATATATATATATATATATATAAAGTGAAATATATTAGATCTATGTTGTTTCCTATTTGTTCTTTATCCTATCATATGCAGTCATCTCTTGCCACTTCAAACTTTGAATTTTGCAGCTTCACTCTTTCTTTTTTAGATCTTTTCATTAAAAAATAAAAAAAATCAGGTGTGATGAAACCAAGGCAATGAGAATATGCTGTTTACTAATTAGCTATTGTTGAGGGTATGCTGTGGATTACTTGTTGGTGATGTGTGTTGCGTGTTGATACAAAGGAGTCCGCAAACAAAATTGTTCAGAAGATAGTACGCTTACAACAAACTGAGTGCAAAGCAAAAAGTCAATAGTATTTGATTAAAATAAAACCAAATTTTATTTTTGGTAACAAAACTGAAACTATATGCAAAGATATTTATGCAAACAGGATAATTGATTTCAAGGATGTGCTGAAAAGAAAACATCAAATTATGCTTATTAGTCCTTCCAAGGTATAAAGAATATTTATGCAAATGATTTAGAGGAACAGTAACCTTTGTTGTGCAGTACATCTCTTTATTGCTTCTTCATCAAACATATTGCATTATTTTCCTAGGTACACACAAACCTAAGAAAATAATGCAACTTTTTTGATTATGAAGCAATGTACAATTAAAGACTTTATGTGTGATTTTAATGTACAATAATAATATGATATTTGTAATGTCTAATATGTCTTATTTTCTCTTATTTTGTCTACTATATTGGGTAATATAAGTGTAAAGGTGACTACAGGGTTTGTTATTTCATGCCTAGAGAGCTCTTATAATGTTAAAAACTGTATTTAGACGGTCGTAAACAGGTTTTCTATGCTCTAACTAAAAAAAATATTCAATTTATAAATGAAGAATCATATTTCGCGAAAATTCACTTATTGTGGTAGGGTCTGGAACTGATTAACCGTGATAAATGAGGGATAATTATATATATATATATATATATATATATATATATATATATATGTTTATTTTCAAGAAATAAAATTTCAACAGCATTTTATTGAATTGGAATATTAACAAATAACATCTTCAATATGATTTCCATCATTTGTGATGCAAATGTTGATGTGCTTAACAAGATTCATGTGAACTTGATGCAATAGCTCCACATTGCTGTAAATTTTAACACATTCACTCTTTATGTCTTCAATCAAGTGTGTTGTATCGGTGATTTTTATTGAGTACACCTTTTCCTTTTAGCATATCCCAGAAAAAAGAAGTCATTTCTTTCTTCATTTGACAAAACTATGTTTAATGAAACATGTTTTTATCTCTGTGAAGAAAAAAATTATAGTTAATGAGATTTCCTATTTTTGCAGATTTTAGGGACACCCTGTATATATGTTTGTAATTAAAAATACAATTACAAACTTAAGCTTCCTTAATTAATATCAAAACGCTTAAGATAAAAACAAAATACTAGCAACTAAATAAGAAGAATGAAATAACAAGTAAACATTTACTTCACCATTTAAGCATAAATTAAATTATACAGACACACACACACGTGTGTGTGTGTGTGTGTGTGTGTATATGTTATCCATGCCAAGAAGATTAATGAAGGATGATAATGATGAAGAAACACACAGTTTAAATTTTAAGAAAACAAGATGTTATGTAGTGGTTTTCACAGTGGAGGCTTGTATTGTACTAAGTTGGTCCTAAAATAGGTTCGACGTACAAAACGTTAGGAACTTGATATAATAGTAATGATGCAGTAATCTAGTTGGGGTGGCTGATACTTCAATATCCGACTAACGGTCATCCGAAATCGACTGGCTGACCAACTCTCTGCCGACTCCGCATCTGCTGCTACTACTCCTACTTATTATAGGGTGGAGAGTCTATTAACTATAGAATAGGTGTGTTCCAGTATAACACAAGATAAGGAAATCATTCACGAATTTATATGCTTGAACTAGGAAAATAAACCAGAATTATTAAAGTCTGTATTTTTAACTTATTATCATGAAAAGGAAATGTTCATATAACAGATTAAATGATCTGACACAAAATAATATTAAAAAATGTTTAAGACTTAGCTTTCTCAGATTTTTGAGAGAAAATTCATTGAAATGCTGTGTTGGTTAGAGGCTGATAATATAATTGTTGAGTAATTTTACACTGTTGAGTACTTCAATACTGGTTTCAAGGAACTGAAACAAAAGTAAAACCTTTCACATGACTTTAGACACTCTTCTTTGATTAATTTAATTTTACTCCTCATTTTAGGTTTGCTACTTTCTTTCCTTCTTCTTTGCCCACCTGCTAATTTCTGTGAAGGCAAGGTTTTCAATGGTCCAAAAGCAATTTCGCATAGGCTTGCAAATTCCTTTCCTTTTTGTTCTTGGTTCACCAGTTAATTTCCGTGAAAGGCAAAAAATCTCACATAAGCTTTCAAATAGTTTTCCTTTTTCTTCTTCAGTCCTCTGAATCTGAAGGGAGGGGAAAGAAAGAGTTATTATTATTATTTTGCATTCACCACAAGCCTTGTTCCTGGACATCAATCTTTCAAGCAGTACCTTCCTATTGTATAAAAAGGGGTCGGGATTTATTGGGTAACATAACGTCAGCGGTAATATAAATATACCAATAGCAACTCACCTAAAAGAAAGGGCCTTGTCGTATTTCGTCTGCTTGTGGCCGGGAGAAGTACAAAAATCTCCTGCCGTAATTTACCAGTACACAAATTCACGCAAATAAAATTCTTTTCTTTATTGGTTTGTAGTTGTGATTTTTTATTTTTTTTTTTATTTATTTTTTTTTTTTTTCTTGTGTCTATAACTTTCTCAGTAATTAAATTCTGAATTTGTCACAGGTAAAATAAAAAAATGACTTAAGTAAAAATTTTTAAAAATCAGTAACTGAATCAGTTTAAGTTTTTTAATTTAAGTTAAACTGCATTATACGAGAATAAAATTTTATAAGTAATGAAAAAAAATAGTACTTGCAAGTTTTTTTGTTTTATTGGTTCTGGTAATTTTTTTAACTCTTCAGCGCTTAAAAAAACATTTTTAAGTTTAAAAATAGTAACACGGAACGAAAATGTCAGTAAATATAAATTGTAAACTCCTTTTTACAAACAAGGAATATAAACCTTATTTATGACTCTCGGTGTGTAATTAAAAAATAAATTAGTAATAGTAATTGATAGCTTAGAGAGAATGAAAAATATACTGAGCAAGTGCTTTAAATCCTAAAAATGGAGTACTTTAAGTAATTAAGAGAAACGTTTCGTTTACAATGGCGACTGTGGCGCCAACATTGAAACAGCCAGTAATTTTTTTCCGCGCCACTTTTGTAAATTGTTCAGAAGAATAGAGACGGTTATCATTACAGCTGGATAAAACGTATTCGCTTTTTATTTGTGAATTCATAGATTTATTACTTCAATTAATGTGAAAGAAAGGGATTTTTTTACAATAATTTAAGATTATGGATGATATGCAATTATTTTGTATTGCAGATGTAAATTGTCCTCCTGTCGAAATTAAAAGGTTTGGAGATTTTTAAAAGTTTTTAATTACGAAAATATTTTTTAATCATATGTCCTCTCTTCCAGATAAAAAAAAAATTCATAATTTTTATTGATTTTTTTTTTCTTTCTTTCTTGTCTTAAACTTTTTGCGAAATAATAAGTAAATAGTAAATTTATATATTTTTTAAAAATTTTTATGCTGATTTTCTGTATGTTTCGTATATGTGGAAAAAAAGATGTTCTCAGAAACAAAGAAAATTGTTTTAAATAACAATATTATAACTAAGTACTTAAAAAAAATTATTTTTTTAATAAAAGCTTAGTCCTTGTTTAAAGGCAACAAATGTAGAAAATGAAAAAAAAAATCACAATATGGCCAGGTAATTAAATTTTTAATAAGCAAATGAAAGTCTATCTGATTTTTTTTTATTTATTTTTACAAAAATTAAAGTAAAAAAAGTTCATGTGTATTTTTATTAATTTTTGTCAAGTCCAAACCTATTTGCTTCATAAATTTATAATCTTTTATAGATATCGCAATTCTATCAAATGAACTGAATGTCTTAAAATAATTAAAATCTTTTTATTTTTTTAATGACTTTTGTTTTTTGCCCATTGATTTCTTCTTTTTATACACTGTGCGTATCACTAAAATCCAGTCTATTTTATTTTTGAAGAGTTTAAAAAAAAAAGAGTTATTTTGAGAAAGTACTAATTTATTTATTTTTTATTACAATTACAAAATAGAATAAACTTTTGAAATGTTTTTTCTTTGTTTCTGATTTCTAGAAGTAAACTGTAAACAACATTTAAAAACTGAAAACCTGTCGACCGAGTCATTAAAAAAACACTATTGAATTCATTAAATAGTATTTAAAAACATTTGGAATTATTTCTTTTGAATTCATTTACGTTCGGTTTTAATGAAGAAAGTGCTTACAGTTGATTTAATTCATTAATCGATAAGTTAAGTATTTGAAAATTATTTGGGGGGGGGGAGTGAATAGATTTTTTTTCTTTTATTTCTTAATTAAATTATTTAAATAAATCAATATTTTATTGTTAAAAAGTAAATATATATTTACTGAGTTACTCCTGTAACAAAAAATAATTTGCCCACATCAAAAATTTCATCATTTTATATTTTATTTTCTTATTTTTTACAGTTCGTTTATTTTTTCTGTTTCTGTGCGTTTTTTATTTTATTTTTTTGTTTTATCTTTGAAATTACAATTTTTAATCTCTAATTATTTTAACAAAAAATATGTTCTTTTTGTTTATTTTTTTCACAATTATTACTTTTAAGTATTTTTTAATGTTTTGAATTTTGTATGTCTTAAAATCTGAAATTAGTCCTTTATGCCTGAACATGTTTATAATCTCCGAGCTTTGCCGTTTGTTTACTTGGGTTGTTTTTCTGACTGAACAAAAAAAAACAATTTATTTTCCATCTTGATTTTGTTATTTGAGGCAAAAACCGCAGTTTTTAGTTTCTTTCTACTTTTTCAAAAAAAAAAAATTTCTTAAAATTAGTTTCAGTGCTTAAAATTTTTCATTCGTATTCTTTTATACACAGGTTTCTAGTTTTTATTAATAACTTTTTTAAAATACGTAAAAACGTACATTTTTTTTTTTTTTTTTAATTTAACTTAAATTCATCACATTTTTAAATCCAGAATGAAGTGGACAATATCCTAAAAAAGGGGGGGTATTTTTTTTATCTATAAGAAAATAATCTGAATTTAAAATTTAGTGTTTACAATAACCCCCCCCCCCCCAATCACTTTTTTTTTTTTTTTTTTTTTTTTTCTAGAAATGTGAATTCTCAGAATTTACTGTTAATTTTTCCGTTCTACTTCTAAAAAAAACTTTCATTTTACCGGGCTGTTAAGGATTGGTTTTGCTTTGCATTATCCAAACCAAATAAGCTAATCTTGTGACCTATGTATATTTATTTGTTATCCAAAAGATAGCAGCTGAGTTTTTTTTTTTGTTTTTTTTTTTTTTGTTTTTTTTTTTGCCATAGTCCAATTTCTTTCGAATTTAAAAGGATAATTAATTAGTATATACTATAAGATATCCATTTTATTGGCAGTTACGTTTTAGTTTTGTATTTGCTTGATAAAATTTCAGAAATTGCCTGGTTTTGATGGCTTTTGATTGCAGCCATCAGGGTGTGCCTCCGTCTCTTCTTGTTAGTGAAGATGAAGTGGGATGGTGCTGAGAGACAGGTTCCTAGGTACTGAAATTTTCAGTAAACCAAATTTATATTTGATTTCCTACATGGGAGTGAATACTGGACAATAAAAAGACTTAAAATGAAATTGATACTAACAATCAAAAACAGCTGGAGAACATGATGAGGGAAGAGGGTTTGGTGAATTTAACGTTCACAGGAAATATCAAAGACAAGGAAAGCAGTGAGGGGAAATGGCAAATTGCCTACTTAACAAATTTGGCAAAATAAGGACAAAGTGAGTTGGTAATAAAGGTTCAAAAGTTATTTAGAACAATAAAACAGGAAGTTGTAGAAAGCTGTGATCGACTGCCTTTTATATTCTTGGGTGTTGAGTATTTTTGATTTATCTCATTCTCTAAAAGATGAAAAAGGAGCAAATTGTAAGTCTGAAAAAGGTGCAAAAAAAGAAAAAAGCTTCATTCCAATTTATCCAACCAAACCAAAATGGTATCTTCCTGGGTGAATTTTTTTGTTTCTTCCTCACAGTAGCAAAAAAGAAAAAAGTTGGTGGGGGTCTCACTATAAACACCTTCATACACTCAAGTTGTGCAACAGTGTTAGGTTACTTACCTGCTAACTGTGATCAGATGGGACATTCAGAGAGAGATCACTTGCTCTTCCATTGCACTCCTGTTAGCTTGATCCTTGTGATCAGCCCAAATGTGAATAGCTTGGATGCGCTATTCCTATGTTAGTGAATTGAATAGTCATATATTCTGAAGACTACTTCTGGATCTGCAGTTATAAAAAAGGGCTGTGGATAAAACAAGGGTAGATGACTACCAACATCTGAGATGTTATGAGTTTTAGTACTTTCGTGTTGTCTATTAAAATTTTGATACATTTTTTTTTTTTTTTTTTTTTTTTTTTTTTTTTGTTAATCAAAATCAAGAAAATAAATTCATGTAAACAATCAAATTTTTTTAAAAAATGGAGGTAAAGCAAAGTTTTCCTTGTGGAAGTGTGTAGGCCAGACTGAGTGAAAGGAAAGGTGATACCATAACAAGGTACCCTGCTATACCATTTAGTACCTACTGAAATTCCAGAATGAAACTGACACCACCCACTGGCTGTGGGTCCAATACTTTACCTTGTACAAAGCTGAATACCTGATTCATCTCTATAACACAGATATATTGCACATAATAATATAACCAATTACAGATATGAGTAGGATTTTTCTAAAATAGCTTCCAAATATATTATTACAGGTATACAAAAATACCAAATTTTCAGACATAATAGTGATCTTGTTAAATTTCTTCAAAAGTACTATGGTAGTCATGACATCTTTTTAGTTTTACCTGCATTTAGAGCCAGGTACCACTTGGTTACCCTGTGAACCACGAACTCCCTAACCTGATCATCAAAATTTACTCACTAAAGAGTATTAGGTTTGTTTGGCCATTTTTTTCTCCAATCAATTGCAGTTTGATGAATCCAACATACTTGCCTTGAAACAAAAGTTGTTGAGTGACAATGTATTCTGAATCTGTTTTCAGATTAGTAAAATCTTAGACTTAAGAAATTTGGGAACAGTTATCCAAGACTCTTCCTGGTTTTGGTCACTGAAACATTTTTTTTTTTTTTTGTCTGCTTGTGTTTCTAATAATTTCAAGGTATTGAAAAAACTCAAGAATTTGTAAGTCAAAACCAAAATCATTCTTTTATGATGGGTACACATTTTTTTTTTTTTTTTTTTTTTTAGTCATAGAAAACCAGGGAAAATGATAACTAAATAATGATGCTATAAATTTATATTTTATATACAGAATAAAAGATTTTGTCAAAATAATGCTGGATACTTTTGCATCAATATTGTAATATTTTGTCATGTTCTGTATTTGTAAAATTACCTTAAAGTTTTCATTTTCTTTTGGTTCTGAAAGAAAAGATGAAACTAGGTTTTGGTGTTGCTTGTTATTTTAATGAAAACCTTTTCCATCCTCTTTGATTTCTTTTACAAGAATATTAAACTTAAAGCCTTGTTAATCATTATCAGGTACAAAGGAAGAACCAATGCCTGCCTCATGACCAAGATCATTGTTTTGTTTTTAAGTTCTGAGCACAAGTAAAACCTAATATTTCAAATGCTGATTTACAAAATAAGGCCTTCCCCCACTTAGGAAACTTGATGCTTAACCCACTTGACTTCAAAAGAAACAAATTTTAATGCAATTGGTAAAAAGATGAACAATAAAACTGGGTATGAAAATATACTCATTGCTCCTTTTTGAAGTTTCCTTCCCTCAAGTGTATTTCCTCTTTTATATATAAGAGGGCATATTGATGAAATTTCTTACCATTCAATGCAACCTTAACTAACAAAATATCTCTCAAAAATGATAGGCCAATCTCTGCATGGATTGGCACTTTTGCCTAGGCTCAGCATAGTGTCTGTGCATTCTGTCTGAATTAGAAAGTTGCTGTCTTGTTTAAGCAACATAATCCTAAAATGGTGGATATGTTACTTACCTGTTTATCTATCATTTGGACATTTGAATCAGGACAATTTTGATATGGCAAAAGTTACAGACATGAAGAAACAGAAAATGTCACACAGAGATAACTGTAGCTCTTCTTTTTTTTCTTTTTTTTTTTTTTTTTTTTTTTTTTTTAATGTAAAAATAGTCATGTCATCATCATTATATGCAGACACATGTCATGTAAGGCATCTGTGTATGATCGGCCATATGGCTTCATCTGTACGTGTTAAAAAAATGTTTAATAGTTATTCTTGGTTAAACGCAAAGGCTCTCCAATCATGTATACCTCATTGATTTCAAGCAAAATATCTAGGTACCTCCACGAAATCGCTAAAAAAGAGAGCATAGTCTGATGAAAAAGACGCCAAACTTTATGAAAACAAAATTTTATCGTCTAAATGCTTATGTTTTTATGAAGAGAAAAGACCAAAGTTTTTTTTTAATTTTTGATTCTTTTTAGAACATTCTAAATTTTGATTAAAAAAAACCTTGTTTCTCTTTGTACCAACATGGGCTAGTAAATAACATAGATAATTTAAGCACATTTTTTTGGTATTACACACATTAATTTGGAAAATCTTGCAAAAATAAAAATAATTGTCAGATGTTAATGAAACTTTCAGAAACTATTCACAGATGATTGAAATTATTATAAATATGTTTTTTTTTTTTTTTTTTTTTTATTAAAGTCATGGCAGAAATATTTTTTTTATATATTTATTAACACCCCCATAACTAATTTTATGAAAAACTCTAGAAATTCGAGCGCGCAGGGCTTAGTGATTACAATAGTTAAAAGCACAAGGCTTTGAAGAATGCAAATCATGTTTATTTTTGTTTTTTTAATTGGAGTCAACGTACTTGAAAATCAGCTCTGAATTGTAATATACAAAACTCGATAAAACAAATATATTATTTAATTTCAAATGCTTTTAGTTGTTTTTATGAATAAGGACAATATTTTCTGAATGCAAAAAAATTTTTCAATGAAAATTGTATTTTTAATACAATTATTTGTTATTTCTTTTAATTATAATAGATTTTTACATTAAGTTTTTAAAAATATTATAACATTAGTTAAAAGCAACATCAACCTTTCAAAGTGTCCAGATGAGATCGTCATTGTCTAGCGCTTTGAAAATTGTATTGTTTGGACCAATCAGAAGAGCCATGGTAATTAAAAAATGTAATTTTTGTGCTTATAATCGGGCAGTAATTATAAAGTAAAGTATGGAAGACCAACCAGAATACAATTTAGTTGCATTATTTGAGTTCAGCATTATTCTCCGCTGTTAAGGCCTTTACTTTTGCGAAACATGTATGGAGAAGTTAATTTGATTTTTCAATTTCAACTGAGAAGGGTACCTATAAGTATCATCTTATGACATTTTTCCATAAATGAAATATCAAAATTAATAATAAAATGAATGGAAATACAAATAACACAGTAAAATGTAATAAATGTACATAAAATTATAGTATTTTATGTACACTTCTGATAAAATTTCATAAGAAAGGTACCTATAAATTAATTAGATACCTTTTTCTTATGAAATTTAATCTCACTCTTAACAGTCTTAATTTTTTAATTTCTTTATATTTTCCATAAAGAATCGTAAACGTAAAGATGAAAGCTAAGTACAAAAAAAAAAAAGAAATGAAAAATTAGAGCGCTGAAAGTTTTCCTTAAAAGTAACGAGGTAAATAATTTGTTCATTTAAATCTAAATAATTTCACTTCCTTCCATCCGTAGAAAGAATTATCCTCCCGTAAGTTATCTAAACATCATGAATCACATCTGTCAACACTTGTCAAAGACGCGAAAGGTTATGACCTGCTTTGTTTTATTTTCAAATTACATTTTTTCGGCGCAGAAGCTAAGTTAAGCTTGGTTCAAAATATTTTAAATAAACATTATAATTCCTGATTTTATTAAAATCAGTCAGATTTTCATCTTATTTTATCAAATGATTGAAAATGATTGATTATCTGTTCTTTTTTTTTTTTTTTTAAATGTAAAAATATACCCCAAAAATACTTTGATCTTTCCTCTTTAATAATAATAATATGAACATTAGACGATAAAAACTTGTTTTCGTCAAGTTCGGCGTCTTTTTCATCATGCTATCTCTGTTTGTTTACATTTTCGTGGAGGTACCTAAAGTAATCTATTGAAAAGTGATCTCTTAAAATGGATAATCCTCCTATTTTTCAAGTTGTTTATGGTATTCATCTGGCCCACTGTCCACTTGGATTTTGTGCCTTTTTAACTTCATAAAGCAACAAGAGGGGTAATGAATGCAGAATAATAATAATAATGATATATAATAAGCAGGTCAGTTGGAAAGCCCCACTCTTGCATTGCAATCTGGAGTTGATGCAGTATCCCCCTTTACTTTCTGGGAAAACAGTGTCAGAGTGAAGGAGCTGGCACCTGTCCTGTCTTGCAACTATAGAAAGGTTTAAGCAAGGTCGATTTGAACATTTGGATCAACTGCATTCAAATATTGAAGATAGCAGCATGTTGCTCCTTTTAATGATAGCCTTATCTGCCTCTGTGGCTTTGTTGCATGCAGTAAAGCAGGACTTGCTGTCCACTCATGGAAATATGTGGCAATTGATCCTCAATCACTTGAGCAAAATGGCTCCATATGTCTAAAAGTTTTCAAAATACCTGCAGTCCTTGGGAGACTCGTGTGTCTCCATATAAGTTGAGCACCTCTTTATTTTATTTTACTGAGCCCTCATTTGTTTGTCATGAGAGAGTACACCATGCTAATTTTCCCTCTGAAAGTTCTCCACTGCCTTAACCGGGTATTGAACTCGCACTCTTTGGGACTGTCACTGAATCTAACCAACGCCTTTATCCACTGTGCCATGTGTTTTTGAGGATAACTGATAACTGACATCCATCAAACATGGCACTTGGAACTAGAACAGTCTACCCCAGTGATCGAAATAAAGGGTTCAGTTCGAAATTCCAACCACCTGAAGAAGGCTGGAGCGTACAACGGCCAAAACGTTGTGACAAATATGATGACAAAGATGAGGACAATAGTCCGACTAATGTAAATACTTGACTCGTGTTGTTGCACAATGCATAGTGTTTTCCTCTTCTATGAGTATTTTTGGGAGTGCAACAATCCAAAACCTCAATGTTGTCTTGAATGTGGGTGCCTACATGTTGAATTTTGTCTGATTTTTTTTTTTTTTTTTTTTTTTTTTCCATTTGAAGGAAAATTCCAGCAAAACTTCGGTGCCAATTGATGACTAATTGATTTTTATTGTTTTTCAGTGTTTTGACCTGGTATAAAATTATTGTAATCTTCATTTTTAGTTATTTCATTGGCAATTTGTTTCAGTCGCAACTCTTGATAGCCACACTTAACATAATGCCGAATGAAAGTATTAGCATGCTTCCAATAATCTTTTACCTCCATGCAAATATGCCTTGTGCATAAAAACTGGCACTTAGGTTTGATTTTTATCTTGTGATAAGGATGATCAGAATGGCAGTGTAGCTAAATATGTGATGATTTAGGCTTGCAAAATAATTCTGTCATTAGACAATTCCTTGAGAACTTTACTCTAGTTTCTAAAAATTCAACGCTAGCTTTGGAGAAACTAGATGTAAATTTTATATATGATCGAAAATAATAAAAACACCATTAAAATGTTTAGGAAATAAATTAAAAGGTAAAATATTCAAATTTTATGAATAAATGAATGAATACAAAAACAAATTAGTTAGATTTTACTGTAATTTTTATGAAAATCTTAATTTTCTTTTTATTTAAACATTTTGGTTAAATCACCTTAATTGTATGCAGACATGTCCTTGTTAATTAGTTTTCATGCTTAGAGTAACTTTTATTCTATTTTAAGATCTGTGCTCAATGCATTCAAACATAGTTTTTAACAAATGTTTGTTAATGGTACATTCAATTTTTTTTTTTTTTTTTTTTTTTTTTTTTTTTTAAATCAAAAATGGATAAAAAAAAAAAAAAAAATTTGTTCAATTTATTTTTCATTCAACTTTCCTTCACCAGTTTAGAATAATGATAATAATATATGTAATAATAAACAGGTCAGTTGGAAAGCCACGCTTGCATTACAATCTGAAGTGATGCGGTATCCCCTTTACTTTCTGGGAAAAGTGTCAGAGCGAAGGGCAGTAGATAGCAATTCATTTAAATTCTTGCTGATTAAACCTTTAAGTCCTATTTATTTTTTTAGATTTGTGTATGTATGCATTAATGGTCTATTTTTTAAAAACCTGTTACTAAAAAGTGAGAATTTTTTTTATTTTAAGAAATTACTTATTCTAAAATAAATATGATAGATTTTTTTTTAACTAAAAATGTTGTATTTTGGGTATTGTCCCTCCACTCTCCAAGAACCCTACCAGTTATCCCAAACCCCAGGAAAACAGGATAACATTAATGTCAAACCCTACTGTAGGGTTTGACATTAATGTTATCCCGTTAGCCTGATTAATTATATTTTTTGCTCAGTTTATTGTTGGCTGCTTTGATAGCCTTTTGAAATTCTTGAGTTGTAAATGGCTTTTGCATTAATTTGAAAAAAATGCATATACAGAAGGTCCTTGGGTTTTGTTGCACCCAACTTATGGCGCTTTGTGGTTACAGCATCATCTCCCATAATATAATACATTGTCACGTGATGCTACATGAGGAAGACGGCATTGTTTCTTTATTGGATTGTGGTACATTCACTTATCTCTTGTTTGTAACTTTTTTAACTTTTTGCCAATATATATGTTGGTCAATTATTGTCTCACAAAATCCTCAAGAAAGGTTGTTTGTCAATCATTGGTACATGATGTACTCTGATTGCTTGGCAGAAGTTTACAAATTAGATTTTGAATAGAAATCAGTCTCAAATCACATTTTTATTTTTATTTTTATCCTGCTTTATTTAAACTTCTGGAATGTGTTAAAATCTTGTGTTATTTTCTGTAGTATTTGTCAATAAATTCATGTGTTGGTAAACATTTTGAAGAAACTGTTAGCATAGAAGTTATGGCCACATCTTGCTAACTCAACTGTAAATCGATACAATTTTGCTGTCAGTCTAGTATTGTGCTTATATTCATAGTCTAGGTATCATAGTAAAGAGCTAATCCGAATAGTTACCATGAAAATATTTATTTAAAAGGGGGGGCACATAGGCAACTTTATGATGGTGGGCAAGTGACTGAAGCTGAGCTGCTAGATCAGGACCTATGATATTGTAGATGCTTCTTTGAATCTTATCAAGGAGCTCCCAGTAAATTGCAGGGGTACTGGACCATATATGGCAGCAATATTCTAAGCATTGACGAATGCTAGACTTATAGACATGCGAGATTCAGGAGAGAAGAATTGTCTCACCCCACACAGATTTTATTTATAATCTGACATTATTTCTTATTACCATATATGTGTTTGAGTAAACTCCGTTTTTTTTTTTTTTTTTTTTTTTAAGCAGTATAATTGATGTCTTCAAGAGGCACAATTACTTTATTAAAGACTCTTTAATGCCCAGGCCTGTAGACATCAATTACATTGTTTAAAATCCTGGGATGTCTTCTTGGATACATGTATCCACTAAATATGTTTAAAGTAATAAGAAATGTGTGTGAGATAGTTCGGTTGAGTTGTCAAAACATTTGCTTTCTGACCAGGAGAACTTGGTTTGATTTACCATGAAAGTAATCTCTTAATGTTATTGGCTTGTGGAGGTGATCCCTGTGTGCAGCATCTACGAAAGAGCCTGAACACCACATGATGGGTTGACCCAAGCGTTGTGGGTGAAATTGGGTAGACAAAATTGTTTGTCAATAGTTGTGCCTGCACAGTCACAAGTTATTGTGACTGAAGTTTTGAGTGTACTGATCTTATTCTAACTTTTGATCATGCCAGATGATGCACTTACTACCAGAAACTTTTTACAGTAAGGTTCACTCTGTGCAAGGCCCAGGGAGCCACTTGAGGTAGAGGGTTATGATAAGGAGTAGTTTATATGGATAGGAGGGGAAGATAAGATAGACTCTAGACTTGAACATGTTAAGATTGTAGTGACTGGGGGGAACATCCTTTAGGTAGCCAGTTTCATAGTAATAGCTTAGCTGTCCCCTGTGCATAAATACCCATATAGTAGCAGCTGACACTAAATCTCTAAATCTTTGTAAAAAAAAAATTAAATTCTCATTTTGGGGTGTGTTGAAGATATATAATAAACAATAAAATCCAAAATCATCACATATGGGGAATAGCCTATTTTGGCAGATGAAGATATGTCATCTGTCTTAACCCTAGTGTGGATTGAGCTTGTCAGAAATAGAAATTTAACTGTGAAAGCTATTAAAAAAAAAAAACACACCCACACACACAGACAAAAAACTGATACAGAATTTATCCATTTCAATGTTTCAGCCAGATGAAAGGCATGAGACTGCGGTCAAGGGAAGGTGGAAGGTATTTGTCTTAAAAGGAAGGAGTTTTAAAAAAATAATCCCTTACATCCTTTTGTCTATATATTTTTAAAGTTATTTTTAAACCCCATTTTATCCCTCTTTTAATTTTAAATTAATATTTAATTCTTCATATAACCTCATAAGGTTAATATTTAGGCTTAATTTTATAAAACTTCCCTTTAAGACAAATATCTTCCACCCTCTCCTGCCTTTTGTCTGATTGAAACATTGAAATGGATAAATTCTGTATTAGTTTTTTGCCTTTTTCTTTTTAGATTTCACAGTTAAATTTCTATTTCTGATGCAAACTCGGTCCACACCAGGGTTGATAAGACAGACTACCAATAGGCTATTCCTCATATGAGGTGATTTTGTATTTTATTGTTTATAAATTATATTGCTTTAACAATAAATACATTGAGCTCTTTTTGCGGATCAGTTTTAATATTTTATGTTACTAGGATCCGCTTGGATTATGTACCAACAGATTTGTTATCTTTACTAAATTATATATGAGATAGTAATATATATCTTTATGTATTAAGAACAGTATTGGGGAAATTGTATGGCAAAGTGGAAAAAATTTCCTTGTGACTGACACGTTTCGTCCTTCATTGAATGAAGTCCTGAAGGACAAACCACATCACAAGCAAACTTTGCCCACAATTTATTATCTCGTATATATATATATATATATATATATATATATATATATATATATATATATATATATATAATTTTTTTTTTTTTTTTTATCGAGTTCACCCCATGCAGGGTAGTAAAGCCACTGAGGCACAAGGGGTTACTGGGTGTGGAAGAATTAGAAACAAACATTGCAAAAGAGCAGGATCAGGAGGTCAGTAGATAGTGATTGACATTTCATTTAGATTTTTGAAGATTAAAGTTGGCTGGGAAAAGACTTATTCAATCCTTGCTTTAAAAATACTTTATCATCAGAAAATTTGAAGAGGAAGACCATGAAATTTTCATGGGTACAGCTGCTGCTGAACTTTTTATAAAGAACAATTTATTTGTTTCAGTTATCTCGCTTATGTGTGTATTTTATTTTTTATTTTTCAGGTCCAGACATGGTTTCAGCCATAGTTTTGTTCTGAAAGAACCTCCTCCCAGGTTTCTGGTTCTTTTTAGCCAGGGGAAATGGCTGGATTCTGCTGAGAATTTACGCCTGGAAGCAAATCTGATTGTTAACAAAACCTGCCAAGAGTTTGGTGTCCTCAGCAAAACTAACAAGTAAATGGAATTATTTTTTTCCCTTGAAACTATGTAATCAATTTTACACAATATAAAGATGTTTTCTGATGATGGGATTTGCAAACCAAAAGAAGTAATGAATTAATTTTTCACTTTTAAATTTTAATCAGTTTTATTCAGTTTACTTTCGATGATATTCAACTGTCAAAGGAAAGGATAAAAAAATATAAGCTATTTTTTATATAAAGTTCACTCAATACATGGTCCAAGAGCCAATCAAGGTAAATTATAGGTCCTATTTACCCTATTTTGTGATATATACTTAGTTAATGGCTCAAAAAGAACTTTAAAAAAAATTATACTAATTTATGCCAATGATTCTATAAGAAATTTTGTGTAATTTGCTTTTTACGCCCCATGCTAAGTATCTAATAAAAATTTCCCGAACAGTTATTTTTTTATTCTAAATTTATATGCCTATTTAGAGAATAACAAATTTTTATGAAATCTACTGTTTTGGAGTTATCAGCAGTAAAAGTTTGGACTCATTTGTGTTGTTGTCAACTCCGGCACGGCAGCCATTATTGGCATCGTTTGCATCAGTGCGTGCGCAATAGTCAAGACAAGTGAATGTCTGTTCTGCAGCAAATATATGCAAACAATGCCAGTAATGGCTGCGGTGCAAATGGATTCAAACTTTTATTGTCAATAACTCCAAAAAGGTAAATTTTATCAAAATTACTTTATTTTCAAATTAAGCTTGGAAATTTGCATGTAAATATAACTATTCGGGAAATTATTATTAGATGCTTAGCACAGGGCTTTAAAAGCAAATTACCCAAAATTTCAATTTATTTCAGTGTTTTATAGCAAATTGTTTTTTATATAATAAATTTTAACTCTCCTCAAAAGTACTTCCTCTTGCAATTCCCAATTGCGACCCTTAATTACTACGCACTATTTATATTTATTTATAAGAGATTCTTAATATCTACTATTGGACAGTCAAATTGAACACGGTCAACTAGAGAAAAGTGCTCCTATTTATACCCCATCCGTGGTATTTGATTGCAGTTATTGAATTCTTGTTAATTGGTCCAATATTATAGGAACTCTTTGCTTGCGTGCGAAATACAAATATAAAGCAATCATGTGTAATTATTACCAATACAATTGGATTAGGTGTGAAATAGCAGAGGTGTTAAAATTTCACAAAATTTGGGCTGTTTCATCATCAAAATCAAGGTAAAATGTGTGAAAAAGAGGCCTAGTTATTAGAACAAATTAGGTCTCATCTGATGATCGCTGTTTGTTTTATCATGACGATGGCCCAGAAATTGGTAAAATGGGGTGGAATTTAAAAAAAAAAAAAAAAAGTGAGCGATATTGAGGGTATGAGAGCAAAATCTTGGTCCATCACACAACCACAGTACACTGGTACCACTGAAAACTGGTTCGCCTAATAGCAGTGGACTACTGTAGTAAGGAGCTCTTTGGATTCCTCAACTTCCAGTTGAAGAAAAGCATTGGAAAGCTCAACCTTTGCAAAGCATATTCTGCCATTGAGTTTTGTGAAAAGATCCTCCAGCACTGGAAGTGGAAACTGATGTGCATCCAAAGAATCATTCAAACCAGTCAAGTAATCAGCAAATATCCAGATGTTTCCATTTGCCTTTTTAACAACTACAATAGGAGCTGCCCATGTGGAGTAAATTACACCTTCTTGCTGAAGATGCTTCAATTCTTTTTCAACCATATTCAAAGCAGCATAGGGTACTGCCCTTTTTTGTCTAAAAATTAGTTTAGAATCTGGTTTTGCATAGTCTCATTTTTTATGCTTAATAAATTATTGCATTCAGTGGTGAAGGCTTTTAGCATGTCTTTGTCCTATCCAATTTTTGAAAGAAGTCTGCGAACATCAGCATGAGTAGATTTTAATCCTGAAATAAAAATCAAAAAGTGATTTTAATTTTTCGCATTCCCAATTGATGCGATCAGCAAATATCACATGATTGTCAGTGTCATCTTTTGTTAGCTCTAAAGAATTGAATCGAATATTAAACAAAGAATGTTTTTCTCCAAATACTTCAGTTTTTCCACTGTTTCAGTGAAGGTGAAATCTGTTGCCTGCTTTGATAAAATATAATTCATATAACATGTTCCTTAGTGCCCAGAGACGAATTTTCCATTTTTCATAATTTTTATTCATTACTTCCTGAGAACAGCAAGGATTGTTTGGATTTAAACCATGAGTTTCATATGCGTGTCAGCTTATCACCATGTTGGATTCAGAAGTGCTGCATTCCCACTGGCAGTCAAGGGACGTAACTCCATTGTATTTTGAGTTACAGTGTAACCCAGATATAAGAGAGTTGTCAGGACCGGAGAAGTCTCTTATATCCGGGTTTCTCTTATATCCCGGTTTGGTCTAATTTATATACATTAACACAGGCTCTAATTTGGGACCAGAGAAAATCTCTTATATCCGGGTTACACTGTATTCTCCTTTATGGGGGTAGCAAGTAATACCTCCTAACAATAATTATTTGTCTTCAATGAAGAATAAACATACATAATTTTATTAATTTGTGTAAGTTTTTGTTCTTTAATTAAAAATAAATATCTGTTTATTATTTAAAAAATCTTTTTGTAACTGCCTCTACCAAAAAAGAAATAATTTTTTCTTATGCAAAGGCCAATAATTCTATAAAAGTCAAGGATCAATTTTACACTGCATCAATATTATAACCAAAACCCTATTTATAAATCGAAAACAAATCGATATTTTTTGATTTTGACAAGTGTTGAGGCTTAAGAAAGGTTTAAAGAATGCTAATCTACAAAAATTATTCCCCATGAAAATTTTCCCCTATTTTTTTGGTGGGATGTGGACCAGCCTACTTAAGTAGTATTCCACAAAAAAATGACCATTTTTCTTTGATTTATGCACACTTGAAGAATTCAAATATGGTAACAACACAAAGTCCATTTCTCTGAACAAATCTTGGAATGTTAATGATTTATTGGTTCTGTGCACTATGGAGAAATAACAATTCTAATTTCTAGAGTAAGAATCATCCAGATTAATGCTATTTAATAGTAATTCGTGTAAATACCAATTTTAAATACTCATTATCTTTGTTTTTACTAAAAATGATGAATATTAAATCAAAATATTAAAGTAATTATAACTGATTTGAATATAGATTTAATTAATCACTTCACTATATTTTGTATTATTTTTATGACATCTAAACAATTATTTCTTCCATCTTGCTGTGCTTGCCAAAACATAAAAAATACTATTATGTGTGAATTTGTATTTGTCTCTTGTTAATTGCCAATTTCTGAAAAACTGATAAATGCTACTACTAAAATATTTTCAGTACCAAAATGTCCTTGTGGGTAGAATTCTTACTGGATGAAAATAAAATAAACAAATAGTTTTCTTGTCGTTCTGACGTTTTGGATTCTTCTTTTTCAGATCCATCATGAAAGAACTTAATCTTGATTCTTCTTTGTCCAAAAAGAAAACAATTCAAGCTCATTTGCAAGTGAAAGCTATTGACACAAGTTCTTCAGACACCTCAGCTGAGAAAAACCAGAAAAACAAAGATGTTTCTGCTGATTCAAAGGAAGCACAAAGGCTAAAAGAAGCAACCAAACCAGAATCTTCAGAAAAAACTAAACTGAAGAATTTTCATGATAAGAGTGATCTTGGGGAGAAAAAGAAGAAAACAGATGGAGGTGGGGAAAAAAGGAAAAATAGAAGAATTCTTGAGAGCAGTGAAGTGAAAATATCTCCAAGAAAAGATCAGAACTTGAATGAAATTCAAAATTTGAGGAATCCTGAAGAAATAAAGATGACTTGTGAGAATAGGTGTAATAAAAGTGATGATTCCAACTTGACTTCAGATTGTGAGGAAAAGAAGAGCAAAGGTTGTAAGAATGCAGGAACTAAAAACTCCAAAAATTTGACATATTACAAGTCTCAAATCACAGATTCACAAATGAAGGAAGTTAAAGAAAATGTTCAAAAGGCAGGCACCAGTAAGGTTGTTGACAAAACAAAATTACTTCAAAATTCTTCACAGAAGAACAAGAAGGATCCGAGTGCCAAATCGGACTGCAATGTTGATATGGGACAAATTGATAACGAAGAAACAAGCTCTAAAAACCAAGACTTATCACAAACAGACGGCAATAAAAAGACATTGCAGTTGAAAATAGGCAAGAAGAAAAATGTGAGCAAAATGGAAAGAAAAGGTAAAAATTTGGTGAAATCAAAGAAATCCTCTTTGAAAAAAGTGAATAACAAAATTCAGGAAAGCAAAATTGGCACCAAGAAAAAGAAAGATGTTAAGCAAAGTAAGCTGTCACCTGCTGCCCAAAATAATGTGGATGATTCTCACTGCAAAAGCATAAATATTAGTAAAAGCAGTAAGATTGTTGATGAAAACGAGAAGAAACAGAATGTCTCATCTGAAAAAAAAGAATCAAAAAGCAAGGATTTGGTAGAAAGCAGATCAGCTTCAAACAGTGACAATAAAAAAGAGAGTCCGCAGAAAAGAACTGCAAGTATTCCCCAAGTAGTCAAATTGACTTTGCTAAAAAATGAAACAAAAAAAGAATTGCCAAAAAAGAATGCAGCAGACTCCAAAATTTCCAAGAAGAGCATGGTGAAGACGAAGCAAACTACTTTACAATTTAGGTCACTTAGTTTTACAGGCATGAACAAAGAAAAAAGTATTTTGAAAGAGTGTGGAACGCCCCCAAACAAAAGGAAACTGTCTGTTAGTTTTGATAACCAACTTACAGAGAAAAATTCAGAAGGAACAACATTGTTGAATGATGTGAAGGAAACAAAGACCCAGTTAGAGCAAACTCCAAAAAGAAGAAAAACAAAAACTGAGTCTGAACCAGAGGCCCCACTGAAGGACACTGAGATGCTAATGAAAATCAATGGTAGTGTAGTTGATATTGAAGATGAGAATGGTGATGATCAGAAGAAAAACACTGTTGATACCTTGAAGACTCCTCATGTAAGTTCATAGAAAACAATTACATTTACATTCTCTTTTTTTTTTTTTTTTTAATCTCTTTCTTGATAAAGAGAATTTATGGCCATATCAAGTTGAAACAAGGTTCTCACATGATCACCAAAGGTAATCAGCATAGTCTGTTTGGTACCTAGATGAGTGACCTACAAAAAGATTTTGGAGTAGGCTTTATCCAAAAGAAAAATGAATTTATATGATCAAAGTGTGTGGGTAGTGTAATGGATAGCAAATTGGAATGATAAAGCAGAGAGTAGAATTCAAATTTCAGTCACATTCATAGTGTTCATTTATGTGCAAATACCCTTGAAAGATCTGAATCCATAGTTGATAACAAGTCTAGGAGCAGGACAACTTTGAATTGAGAATTGGTTGGGCATGGGGCTAGCAATTCAATCTTGCAAAGACCTACTATATTTTTATTTTTCTTCATTTTCAAAATAAAAGTAAATTATAGATAAAAAAAAAAAAAATGATTACAAAATTTGATGCTTAATCATCATATTTTTTCTTATGATGGGAAAGAGTTGATTTGTTATTGAGTAAAGTTAAGTCAGGGATGAGAAAAGACACAACTATGCCAACATATAACAGGTTCTAATAAGTTGATGTTTTTCTTTGATTTCTTTTCTCTCTCCCCACCCCCAACTAGAATTTGCTGTGTTGTCATATCTGTCAATCTCTCAGATCAATAAACGTTCATTGGTCTTATCTCATTTGACCAACTTGAGGCCATGAAAATCAAAAATCTGCTATCTCAAAATATTAGAATATTTTAAAAGACCCATAATAAAATAATAAAGTTTATATATATATATATATATATATATATATATATATATATATATATAAATTTATAATACAGAAATGCAGCTAAGAACACATGTGTAGCCCATTTTATGAGAACATCTGTGCATGTTGGCTTTTTGATGCACTGACTCCAGCCTCAGTCAACTTCTTGTGAAGCTAACCTAAGTTTTTGAATCAGCTTTACTTAACAATCCACCCAAGACTGCAATTATCCCTCTTGTGTATGCATCTTTTCTTACCACACTTTTCCCCTTCAGCCAACTTTCTATGAATATGCTTTGATACTACACTCTGCTGGCCCTTCTGTAGCTTACCCTTGATAAGGCGGGTGTCAGTGAGTGTTTCTGGACAACTATCAAGTCAGTGGTCTTCCTCCTGATTATGCTTGTGGGTACTGAACCTCAGTGAAACATTTATCGTATTAATGCTGTATAAATAAGGACTCGCCCAAAATTATAATGGCATATTCTAATATTTTTCTTTTCTTTTTTTTTTTTTTTTTTTTTTTTTTTGAATTGTCAAATTATCGAAATAAAATAAAAAAAATGCTTGAAATGACGACAAAAGATATTGAACTCTTTTATGATATTTGCATTTCAATTAGAAAGAATGAAAGTTCTGATGTATTTGTTTAATAAATTCTACCCCTGATGTAACTGGTTACATAAGCAGTTAATTTTCAGGAGCTTTCTTAATTTCTTGATATTCACTTCAACATACTGGGTCTTATTATTGGCCACTTCATGTTTTATTGATATATAAAATAAATACTTATTTGAATATAAAGATTCATTTGCTGAATGATGGTAGACCATTTACTTCCAAAGTTAGGATGAAATCTGATTTGTTTTGTAAAGAAATGGCAGACATTTGTATGAAATGTTCTGAGGTTCAAAATCTCAAATTAATAGTCTAGTTGTGAGTTTGAAGATTTAAAATGGATTTTAAGGCTGATTTAAGTGTTGTTACTTCATAGTAATATTACTTAGCTGTTTGGTCAATGAATGCCAAATTTTTCCTAATAAGGAAACTGATAATATTTCTATTACCTTAATTTCTATTACGTGTAATATCTTGGACATTAATTATGCAAATATTTCTATGATGAATCATTCCTCAATTTTCTAGGAAAAATTATAATTTATTTATAATATGAGGTACAGTTAATTAGTTCACTATATAATCAGCATAATTATGAAATTATGTAAACATTCTATAATTGTTTTATATACAGAAGAAACTGCTTATCATTACTCTGGGGCAGTCTTAATTAACAATCAACTATGATGTTAAACAAAGAATATAAAAATTGGGACATTTGATATCAATTCATTAGGTTATTAAATTCATTTCTATGACTGATATTACATTTATAAAAAAAAAAATGAAAGTGAAGTTTATTGACTTTAATTTATTTTTTTGTTAATTGCATTTAAACAAAGTATTTAGGAGCAAGTGATTTTGATAACAAAACCTATTTGAAATCATTATCTGTTATATATATAATTTTGTATGTAATAGGAAAAAAATGTCTTATTTTATTGATGTGGATTACTTTAAGTCTTTCATTGCATTTAACTATTTATTAGGATTTGTTTCTTCTATTTCCATTATAATTACACTTTGCAAACCAAATTCTTTTTGTTTCTGTTCTAGATAAAGAACACGTGCAAGACACCTTCTCCACCAAAGCCACCTCAGAAATGTAAAAATAAAAAAGCCCGCTTTGAGGCTACACCTGACTCTGGATCTACACCAAAAAAGAGAAGCCCAAAACGAATTCGAACATTGAAAAACGAATTTGCTAAATCTGCCATTGTTCTGAACAAAGAAACAAACAAAAAGCATCCTGCTATATGCAAAGATGTGACAGACCGAAGTAAGTTGCTGAAACCTTCCTTTGACATGTTTTTATTATGATCACAAGTACTATAACACTTTATGGTCATAGGGGCACCACATGCACTGCAGCTGTAGCAGTAGTGGTGTGTCTTGAGTAATAAGTACGAGTAAGATAGCTTGACAGAGTTCAGCATTCTCTTGGCTGGTTTGAATTCAGTTTTCCTTCTCCTAAACTGGTTTCCAACAAAGGCTATAGGGTTGAGCCTGTCCTATTTATTCATAGCTGAGACTTGGTTTTATGGCATCATTGAAAAATAGAGATTATAACGTCCAGTCACTTTCTTTGCTTTGATATTATCATCTGTAATTTTTTTTTCTTTCATGTAGATATATCAAGAAATCTGTAGCCTTATAAAAAAATATATTTATTACAAATATTTTTCAACATAATCTCTTTGTCAGTACACCTAATTCTTCAGTAGTGACTATTAATCACAGATTCGACATTATACAATGGCAATTTCATATCTTAATTCAGCTATAGACTCATTAGTCCAGTATTGTGTGTGTACACATGCATACAAATACAATTATATATGAAACTAGTTATCATAGTAATAACCAATCAAAATAAGTAGAGAATAAAGTAGCAAGGCTCACAAAAAAATTAAACTTTAGATTTTGCTATAAAAAAAGGATATTTATAAAATATTAACTGGTTGAATACTTTTGATTTTTAAATTATCAAAATCCATCCATAACTTTTTGAAATATCAGCATTTGAAGCTTAAACAAAAAAAAATAAATTTCCTCAAATATTGGGTCAACATTTTTGTTTTCATTGATAAAATTTTGTTTTTTTAAAAAAAGAAAAAGAACTATTCAAGATAAAACAATGAAATTTGGCATGTATATGTAAAAATTTCTTGGTGAATGTCATGAAACCATTAAAAAGAAAGCTCAGCATTTGAGCACCTTATATAAGTTTTAATGAACTGACCCCTTAATTAAATTTGCTTAATTTACAATCACTCTCACATAATCTTTCAAAATGAATTGTTTATCAGTTTATCATCCACTTAAGTGGAGAACAATAAAAAAAAAATATTTACTAAGGCATTTAGAAGCTTCATTAATAATTAAAAAGTACATTGTATTGTCATAAAATATTTTAAAAGCAAGGGAAAATATGAAGCCGAGAACCAAGGTTGGAAACGGTCTTAGATTAAACTTTTGAACATAAGCCCACATATTTCTTCACAAAAGTGTTTATATAGACATAAATATATAAGTATATTTAAAACAATATACATTTAGAAATATAAGGCCTTGTATTTCAAGTAAACCAATTGGATGTAAGAAGCATCTTTGAGCATGAAATAGCATCCATCAGGGTTAGGCACTGGGGAGTTCCAGATTTGTTGAATTATATATATTAGACATCTATTGTGCAACAATATAGTTTGAGAGGCTGTTTATATTATTACGTACCAACCCTCTTTTACAGTTATGGTAGCAGTGGAAGGCACAGTAACATATAATATAAAATCATAAATTCTTTTACCAATGGTCCTTTCCTGGTTGATCAAACACGGAATCAGTTAATGACAAACACAGTAGGTGACAGACAACAGAAAGCAAAGGCATAGGGATAACAAATAACCATTTTATTACTAAAACATACAAATGGGGATTAAATATGTTTGGGTATATTAAAAGATGAAAGACAGGACAAAAATAAATATTACATGGACAAAACAATGTGGGGGGGGGGGGCTCATTTTTCAGAGATATAAATACTACAGTGACAACCAACCTTGTACCAAACTTGAATGAAATTACAAATGACAAAAAAGGTAAAATGACCAAAGATAAAACAGGCAATAGCAACAAAGGACTTGGGTTATTTGAAGAGGTCTTTCTTTTTCTCTTCCTTTTCTTTTAGTGTTTTTTATGTTTCTCTTTTCTTTTATATTTCTTTTTATCTTTTCTCTTTTCCTTGCTGGGTAGAAAGTTTATATGTGAAATGGATTTCTTTTTGGTTTCCTTTCTTTTTTTTGTCTTTTCCAGGGGTTGAGTGAAGAATAAGTTGAAGTGTTCTTTTTCCCTGGCTCAGGATAATGTCTTTCTTTCTTTCATTGTATCAGCTTCTTTTAGCATGCCAGAGTTTGATTTCTTTCAATCAACACTTTATTGAATCTTTTCAGTTCAGAAACTTTAATAGATTTCTATCAATTCCGCACATCCAAATTTATAGCAGATCATAGCAAGTTTAGCTGGATGTCAATTCAGTTTGAATTCTGAAGAGGGACTGACTTGGTGGTGGTCTTTATTTTTGTACCTTGATTTTACCACGTGACCCACGACTTCCAAATATGGATTTTTTACATGTGTGGGCAAAAAGAGGTCACTGACCCTTTTCCTTTTTCTGTTATATTTCAAAGAGTTCAAGGTTGCTTAATGTCTGGATAGTATCTGATCAAATCCTCACACTATCATGTGACCAAGAAGAAGTGTACTTTTCATAGGATACATAATCTTTGCTTGGATGCATGCAAGTTTAATCAAGAACTGTTAATTGTCAATTTCACTTTATTTCTTTTTCATTTTCAAACTTTCTGAAAGTACTGGCTCCTCATTCAGAGTACTTCTAAAATATAAACTTTAGTGTTAATTTGAGAATAAAATTAGATGAGGGTCTGTAACAATAGATACCCAATTTTAATGAAAAATTTCAACTCGTTAAATCAACAAATTTCTGTTTAAGTAACTTATTGAACTTTTTTTTTTTTTTTTTTTTATGCCAACTGAATTCAGAATTAATAATAGTAATAAAAATATTATCACAAAATTTTCTTACAAAATATCTTTTTCAAAAATAAATTAATTCACAAATGAAGTACCAAAAATTTCGTTGAAATCGGCTAATTATTTGATTTTTAAAATCAATGTGTGTTTTACTGTTTTTGTCAAAAAAAACCCCTTCCATGCATTAATACACATTGATCACTCTGTTACATGATGTAAACAACTTTTCAAACACTAATTTCACCAATTTTATTGAATGTAAAAAAAAAAAAAAAATAATAATGATATCAGATACTCCTTCAGTCTTCCTTCTAATGACAAAAATTATGATAACATTAATTTTAATATAAGTTTTCGGTGTTTTATGGCTAGCAGTGTGTGTGTTTTTTTTTTGTTTTTTTTACTGAGTATAGCTAAAACAACAAATAGGGAAGTCATATCGCATTGATGAGAAAGTGACTGAAGTTGAGATGCTAAGGTAGGATCTGTTACTTTCCAGATCCTTTTTTGGATTTTGTCAAGAATTTCTAGGTGAATAGCAGGAGTGACAAACTTGAGATTACAATAGTATTTTATACATGGCTGAATGGTATATTTGTAAATGTGCAAGATGGACTCTGATAAGAAAAACCAGGCTTGCGGTAGGTGCAGCTATTGATTCAATGTAGTTGTTCCACTTCAAGTAGGCTGAAAATGTTAGGCAAAAGAGGGGCAACGAGATGCTCTCCAAGAGTCAAGCATCAGCCATGCTGATGGTTGGAAAGGAATTTTCCCTATGGTGGTTAAATGAGAGCACTTTGGTTTTGGAGGCATTAAAATTTACAAGCCATTTTCTAACACAGTTAACCACTGATTGGAAGTCCTTTTGAAAAGCAGCAGCCAGGTTAACTTTGTCAGCTCTGATGGAGTTGCTATTGAGACAGGAGTAAATGGTTGTGTCATCTGCATAAATGCCTACTTGGGAACTGATGACACCAGGAAGATCGTTGATGAAGATCAGAAACCATGTCGGTCTCGGGATAGAGCCTTGGAGGGAAACCTGTGTTCATGTGAAATGATCTGGAAGCAAGCCCATTCAGAATGTGATAGGAATGACTGGATTAAATCAAACAGTCATCCTGTAATACCATAGCCCTGAAGCTTGCATAGAAGACCAGGATGCCAAACCCTGTCAAATGCCTTGGAGATATCTAGAGTCACAGCTTGAGCTTAACCATTATTATCAAGAGCTTGATATACATATTCAGTGATGATCGTAAGGACATCAGCAGTAGACCAAGCAAAATGGAAGCCATATTGTTTGTCAGAGAGTAGGTCATGAGAGGTAAGATGTTTAATCACTTCAGCATTGATTAACAACTCAAATACTTTGCTGAAAAGCAGCAGGAGACTAATGGGTCAATATTTGGAGGGGGTTGGAAGGTTCTCTGGAGTTCTTTAAAACGGGAACTACAGTGGAGGACTTCCAACAAACTGGAAAGTGGGAAGCAGCGAGACAATAGTTGTTGAGTTTGGAAAGAACTGGAGCCAGCTCAGGAGCACATTTCTTTAGCACAACAGCTAGGATCCTGTCACCTTCACTTGCTTTATGGGAGACTAATTTAGAAATGATTGAATAGAGGAAGGATTGAGGATTTGCTGTTTAGCACACTCTTGCAGAGCTGCCAATAATTTCTAGAACCAAGAGATGCTATACGTCGTTTCATTCTATCAGAAAACCGTAACTTCGCTTCATTGAGGACACGCTTGCACTCGTTACAAGAAGAGACAAAGAGTCGTCTGTTGCAATCAGATGTGTCACTATGGTACAGCCAGAAGTGATTCCTGTGGGCTATGGCAACAGAGCATGCGAGTGAGAACCAAGAAGATGAACACAATTTAACTTGGTATTTCCTTGCTGAAATGAAAGCATCGATGTTAGCCTTCACCCAGGCCAAGAACTCCGACACACATTTCTGAATGGGATGATTAAAAACTTAATTCTAAGGGATGTTGATAACAGAAAGATATTCTGTTCGTAGGAGGTTCTTGATAGTATGACAGGTGTCAAGGATAGAGATTTAAAAAAAAAAAAAAAAGTGATAGAGAAGAGAAGTGTGTCATTCATGGTTAATGCATGGGGAAGTCGACCAATTGCGTGAGAGATTGAGAAGTTAAGGGTTTGAATGCCAGTGGGGTCGGTGACCATGCTTAAGCCACTTGGCATTAAAGTCACTGAACACAAATATATTTGCAAACAGGTGTAAGGAGATGGCCTTGTCTATATTATCAGAAATACTATCTAGCATGCAACAATCTTGAGAAGGGGAACAGCAGAGAAAAAAGAGATAGCTGAGTTAAGTAGAGAAAGACAAGCACACATGTAAGAATAGTCTGGAGATTCAAGAAAGAGTTCCCTAGCCAGCGGGAGATGTTCACAAACATAAACTCCCAGGCCATGCGTGTATGCAGACATTAGAGTTCTTTTTAAGGAGAGGAAGGTAGCCAGGAATCGAGAAATCAGAAGAGGAGATTGAAGAGTTAAGATAAATTTCAGAGAGCTAACAGCCAGAACATCATTTCAAGGCTGTTTTCTGTCAGCCAGGTCTGGATTTAGCAGAATGACAAGGAACATTGTCCTGCTAGAAGATGAACATCCTAATCAGGAGAGAGTCTTTGTAATGGGAAACCATCTACAATGTAGAATATCATGATATTTTACAACATTTACATATTTTTTGTTCCTCCATACCTAGATAGCTATGAAAAGTTTTTTTAGTTGAGAAACCTCACCTTATGCCAAAATGCTTCACCCACTTGACAAGACAACCAGGATGATATTTTTCATTAGTTTTTATAAGACACGATTTAGGAACCTCACTGAACAACTCAAACTTGCTTTCATCACTAAAGATCACAGAGTATCTGCTTGAACCAAGATTATATTATTCATTTTGTTTCTTTAGAAACCTGAGGTCACTTTTCTGAATGTCATAATAGTTGTATTGACTATTCTAATGACTTGCTTGTACTGGGTAACTTGGAACAAGGAAACCAAGGATTGACAGAGATAAAACATGTAGAAACAATAATAGATTTATTTGGTTGCCATGTTACCTCCTGGGTGTAGTGGGGAGCAGTTGCGTGCAGACAGCTGCACCCTTTTTCCAAGAGTTATTTACCTTTTGTCCCTAACGCCTCCCATTTTTAGTGTGATGGTAAGTTTTGTGTTGAGGCTTTACTTGTAGCCGTTTAGTGGAATGTTGGACTCTGACTTTCTAGTTTTCATCCTTCAAAGTTGAGGTCTATGTTCCACATTTCTGCTGTTTTGTGTTATATTGCAAGAGGTGACAAGTTTTTCTTGTGTTTGTAACATAACTGACATGCTTTTTTTTTTTTTTTTTTTGTATGGACAGAAATGAGAATAATGCACATTCACCACAAAACTAACACACAGAGGAGTTTTCTTTGATATGCAAGATGAATTCTCCTTTGCTTGGATATTGCTGGTTGTAGACAAACTTGGATGTTGAGGCCTGTCGTTGTGGAACCATTTTTGTGTCTTTTTTTAAGACTTGAGTCTTTTGCATTCTTCCATGAGAGCTTTTGCGATTATGTGTTCTGCTCCAATTTGGATAATAGCCATGTGCACACAGTCATTTGGAGAATTAAATCTAGCCATGAGGATGAGACATTTAAATTAGTCTTCAGTTAATGCCAGAAGCTGGAATTTCTTGCATTCACAGTTAGCATCACTTGTGAAAGTTATGTAGTCATCTTATTTTCTTTTCGTTATTTTTAAACAATTGTATCTGATGTAAAAGAGACTGCTGAATACCAAAAATTTTGGTTAACAGTTTCCGTGAACATTAAATTTGAAGGCAATTTGGGCAGAATAAAATTTGATTTTCCCGAATCATCTTTGTATGAAAAGTTGTGTTCAAAAGTGTCCCTCCAACATTGAAACCATGAAGAAAAAAAAATGATGTTATTACAAGGAAATTGCTGTGTCAGAGCTGTTATTAAATTCCCTTGTGATCTCTCAAACTGTTCTTGCTGCTGGCACAGTCTCTTTTTACTTTCGTCTGATTTTTTTTTTTTGTTGTTGAAAGGAAAAGTGAAAAAAAAATTTACGGTTAAATTTCACTCATTAAGACAGGTGAAATATAAAAAAAAAAAAAAAAAAATCTTCATTGCCATATTTGTTGCATTGTCTGTTCTTGCTTTTACTGTGTAACTTAGAGCCAGGAAAATAAGGATTATTAAACAGAGACACGTATAGAAACAATAGATTTATTTGGTCACCATATTACCTTCTTTTCTCTCTTCCCTGGGCAGAGAACTGCACACTTTTTATGAGTGTTATTTCCCTTTTGTCCCTAAAAATGATTTCATTGAATTATCCTCTATCTTTATAAGAGCTTGATCATATAAAAATGGAATACTGCTGCCATATATGGGTAGAAGCTACCATGTTTTCACTTTCCATTCTGAAAAGTCCAAAAGCTTCTCTGCATCTTTTTGAGCAATGAACTATTTTCCACCATACAACCCCTTTCCTACAGATGAAACATCACAGACCTCTCATTCTTCTATTTCCATGGGAAGTCTTCAGAAGAACTACATTCTTTAGTTTCAGCAGTTCTAACCTTCACAGCTAAGACCTGCCACACACATTGTAGTGAGCCACCTTCTTTTCATTGGTGATATGTAAGTTCCACTCAGCAGCTTCTTCTCATTAGCCACTGCTTTGTGGAACAAACTCCCAAGAGGATGTTCCCTTCAATAACTACAATGTTAACCTGTTCAAGTCTAGGGTTAACTATTATTCTATCCACATTCCCATAAACTGTGCCTCTTACTCTGTAACCTTCTATCTCAAGTGGCTCTTGGGGCTTGTATAGGTTGAACAAAAAAAAATGGAAATACCTCTACTGAGATAGTCAAGTTTCATAGAAAATAAATAAGGAATAAAATTCCTCAGAGATTCATTTATCAAACTGCAATCTGATTATTGGCAGTTCAAGAGTTAAGAGCAGATGGAACTTAATCATATAAGCAATATGATATTAATGGCTAAGATCTTCATCTTGCACAAGCTCATTGGTCAATACTGTAATGATTTGGGATGTTAGAGAAGCCTGTAACCTTTTCAGAGTCATATGGATAGACTGTGTCAAGAATTTCAATAAGATAGCACAATACATTTCATGTAAAAGTGGCTCTATCTCTATTGTTTGTCAGTGTAAAAATATTTTCAATTAAAATTTCACAACTGTATTCAGAAAACATACTTTTGACTAGCTTTTTTTTGTTCAGTTAAAGACAAACTTTCTTGCTACTTAAATAGGTCACGCTGAAAACAAACTGATCCATTGAGACACAAATAGCAGCAAGAAAACTGTTTCTAAAATTCATATCACAACAATCAAAAAAGACCCTTTTAAAGGCATAGTCAAGGTAGACAACTTTAAGAGGTCGTCAAGTGAACTAGTCACCTCTATTCTACAATAAATTGCATTAATCTGTGATAGAAGAAACATTTACATTACACATAATTACAAATTTCAAAACTACTTAACAAATACACTTAATTAAAAATTGAATTTTGTCCAGAAAGATGTTAATTAATCTGCATGAAGAAAATGAGAAATGTGCAAAAAGTGGAATCTCTGCTCAAATTCTGACCAAGTCTGTTTTTGTTCATTTTGCACTAATACCTTTGGAAAAGGTATGAATCTATTTTTCTTCATCTCTGTTAAATAACAGGGCAAATTAGATTTTATTTTATTTATTTATTTTTTTTCTACCCTTCCTAGGATAATCAATCTAGGATAAGGATAACTCTGAATTTAAAAATCACATGAAGAGGAATTGGCTCTGTCAGATTTTTACCCACTACTGTAGTACATGTAATATCACTACTAAACTAATATTAGGTTGGTGCAAAAATAATGACGTAATAATGTCATCTTTTGACGTATTTTTTAACGTTAAAAAAAGACATTATTACGTCATTATTTTTGCACCAACCTAATAGTTTATGAAACTTGTGATTGTGAATAAAATAAGGAATTTTTTCCCTGTTATATAAAACAAAAAACAAAAATGGATATAAAGCTCAGAATATAATCAACATAATTTTTTAAATATTTTACAGTGTACTTGTAATATTTTAATGGTTTTCTAAAGTGAACCTACTCTTTTCTTATTTGTATGATTGTAATCACAATCTCTCTTTGCGATATAACTCAAAATTATTTTGAAAACAAAATTCATTTTTTTTTTTTTTTTTTTTCCCTCATTGTTTTGTAGGCTGTCATCCAAGTGAACGTTGGGGTCCTACTCTCAGCATGGTTAGTCCAAATAAAGCCATCCTTATAGGAGGGCAAGGAGAGAAACAGGTCCTTAATAAGGATTCTGTTTGGTCCTTGAACCCAGGTTTGTTTAATATTTTCTTATCTATATATATATATATATATATATATATATATTATATCTTGTAATAATATTTTAAGAATCCTTTTTAATGCCCCTCTGATGTAGACACTGACAATTTTCAACAATTGTCCTCTAACCTTTTATTTTTGTGAGTGAAAATTAATGTTATGACAATAAAAGCCAAGATAAAAACACTCTTGTAATATATGTATATATTCCAGCTACCATTCAAGAAAAGAATAATATATGTTCATATATATCTTGCTATTCATTTCTTTTCAGAGACGCGCAAATGGAAACAGTTAGAAACTAAATCTGAGGGGCCTCGTCCAGATTTACGCATGGGTCATACTGCTACATATGACCCCACAGTTCGTTGTATATACGTTTATGGGGGATCCAAAAACCTCAAATGGTTTAATGATGTTCATGCCTTGGATGTGGATGAAAAAATGTGGCAACTAGTGAAGGTATTAATTTTAATTTCCAGAATATCTTTTTTAAAGAAAATAGAAAAAAACACAATACAATTTGATATCAAGGACATTTTTTTTATCTGATCCCATTTTTGTCATTGTAGTTGTTTTTTAAAGGCAGTTTCTCTATTAAATTTCAAATTATTCCCATTATAATTGTACTTGTCCCTTTCTTTGCTAGTTATCACGACCATTATGTCCTGTTAGTATCTCATAAATAATGGACTATTCAGTGTTTTGATTGTGTGGAAAAGGGGGGAAATACATTACTTGATTTCAGTGAGAAAATGAAAGAAAGAAGGGAAGATAATAGTGGAGAGAGAGAATCAGATTAAGCTGATAAGAACAGATACTACACTTTGATCTCAGCTGAAAGAGTATTTTTCAGCATGCCCACATCACTACCAAATATGATACAAGGTTTGAGTTTTAAAGTGGGTTTAATATTGTGAAAAAATTGCCTAAGCTTCCCTTGGCACTTCCCCTTTTGAGAAGACCTCAGGCACTGGGAAATAAACCCAGCCCCATTCCAAAGGAGAGGTGCTATTTAGTGGAAAGGGATTTCCCTGGGGCTTGGGCTTAACATTATTTGACCCCCACCCTTAGGCCAAATGGCCGACAAGTGATGGTGACCGCTAAAAGGATTTTTTCAGATGCAAAGCATTTAACAAAAAATTCAGTTACCATAATTTACATAAAATAACATCGTCTACTGAATTATTTTAAAATTATTATTAAGAGAAAGGTTTGTAAGATGGTGATTTGGCTAGAAAGAAAGAAATATAGAAGACAAGTGTTTAACATCTGCCAATATCTCATAAGTAATGGATTATTTTGTTTTGATTGCATGAAAAGAGGGGGGAAAAAGACACTAGTTGATTTCAATGAGAAAATGAAAGAAAGATAGTGTTTAACAGCTGTTTCAGTGAAATGAAAAATGTTGTCAGTTTCAAATCTTTTCATATTTATGATTGTTATTGCAATATTTCATTAAAGTTGTTAAGCTCAAATATTTAACAATGTGATGGGGTAATTTCTACAGATATTTTATTGTCATAGAACTTGCCATAACCTTATTCAATCATTAACTTGAGAGTTAAGAATTGACATTTTTGCTTGAAATATTAGTCTAAAAGATTCAAGACTTGAATCTTAGCAAGAAAGGGCATGCTATTATAATAGATAGGATTTATTTATTTCTACAAAATTAAGCAGTATGAACATCAGCAAAAACATTTTTCATATTGTATGAGCCTTGCAAATACAACTAAAAATTCATGCAAATGCCTCAAAATGGATAAAATATGTTAATGGAAAAATAGTAGCTATAATGTTGCAAAGAAGTAATGTAGGCACATCAATAAAAAAGACATTTCTTTTCAGTGGTGATTTAATTTTTGTAGATCAGGCTTCTTGTGGCAGAATTTTTATGTATTTTCTTTCATTTGATTTTGCAGGTCACAGGCAAAGCTCCAACTCGAGCGTACCATACAGCCTGTTTATATAGACATGAAATCTGGATCTTTGGAGGCATTTATCCTAATCCTGATCCTCAGCCTGATGGGTGCAGTAATGAAATTCATGTTTTCAGTCCTGTCATGGGGAACTGGTATACACCAATTGTTAATGGTGAAAAACCAGCTGCCAGATCAGGGTAAGGAGTTTTTGGTTTTGTTTTTTTTTTTTTTTGTTTTTTTTAAATCTGACCCTTACACTGGTGTTATTATAAATTTATTTTTTTTTATGTTGGCATTACTATTTTATAACCTCAATTCTTTTCTTTTTGATATTTGTGGTAAACATTAAAACTATCTTTTATTTCTTTTTTAACACCTTTTTTGTTGACATTTTCTTCACTTCTGTTTTGCTTTCATTTCTATCCCTTTTCCTCACAAAACACCAAATTTGTTGACTTTAAAACAAGGATGTACATCAATCCTCTTATTTTTGTTCTTTTAGAAACCAGTTCTAAAACAAAATTTCATAAACGGGTTTTATATTTCTATGCTGA